>BRKX01000019.1:8887500-10087500 GCA_026008535.1 Perilla frutescens
GAATGAATCTCGAATACCAACTGATTCCAGAAAATTGACTTCACTGGTAGTCCCAATAACAAGAACTTTTTTCCCCTGAGTAAATAAGATTATCTGAATTATTCTATTAAAAAAAATAAAAAAAAAACTTATAGCGCCAGTTACACTCCACAACTTCTTTTCTTCCCTCATTTCAAACTGACGATAGCATTAATCTATGTATTAGAATGCATCATCTAGTGCATTACTTTCATCTGGTTTATTTCAGGATATGGATCTAATAGATCTAGAACCACTTAGCTACTCTAATTCCTCTCAGTTACAAAACAGATAGGGGGAATGCAACAAGACATCTTTTGCTCTTTTCTCTTATTTCAACATTAAAGTTCATGATGAGTCGATGACAATCATATTACAAGAGCTGCAAGTATCAACAGATAACCGTACAAGCTAAATCAACAAGAGGAACAAACCCTAGTTTCTGTCATGTCATCTAAAAAGAACAGCATCTGGTTCAATAAATAATGATGCAATTTCAGGACATATACAGAGATACACCACCAGGCATCATAATAGCCATCACTTATACAGTTATACTTCTCCATAAATGAGGTAAGGTGCACACTATCTTGAGAAAATATTAGCAGTACGGCAACTACATTCTGCTAGATCCTAATTTATTAAAAAAAAAAAAAAGATACCTTTGGAGGAAGCCGTTTCAGAAGCACCAACAATGTCTGAGAGATTAAATTTGAAAAACGAGGGCCAATTGCAACATACTCCAATAACCTACAAAAACAGTTAAAAATAGATGGATCAATGAGTGCTATGTGATGCAATATCATTCATCTACATTATAAATTTACCTTTCGATATCATCAAGGATAATTATGCTTAGTGGTGACCTATAAGCATCTTCGAATACCTATAAGTAAAAACATACACAAAATACTCTTCAACCAAATGCATACAAGTAATAATGTATTAATGGACAGTATGATATATGTGAAGTGCTTTCACAGGTAAGCACGTTACACATGCTGACACGCTCCTCAGATATATAAGAAGACAGTGTGGTGGATGAGCTCAGGAGAACAATTTTCTACACACATAGCTAACATATTATATTGTAAGGTAGTGTCATAAAGAAGGGCATCAAACAAAACCTTAACAATCTGAGCACATTTTGTAGGCTCACTGAGACCAATCATCGTTTCAGCAGATATCTAGAAATTGGCCAGAAAAAGGAAATGAGTTATGAAGATAAATAACATACTAACTGATGACTAGATAAATATAACACAATAAAAATTACTTACAATCTTGACATAGGGGAAATCGCTTTCAATACCAACTGTTGCTGCCATTGCAGTCTTACCACTGCCCAAAAGAAAAGGAGATTTAGAAAGTAATAATTCACACATTAAATCAAGGAAACTCGAAAATTACCTGCCACTTGGGCCTTCTAGAAGGCAAGTAACAAGTGGACTTCCTTTACTAACTTTAACTTGTTCGGTTAATAGCATGGTTCTCTTATAAATGTGATCATGCCTTGTACCGCATTCCACAATGCCATTGAGTCTGTGAGAAACATGATCAGCTCTCAAATGCAGGCATCTCCAAAAATACACATCACATTGTGATACATAAACAAAATACAAAAACACCTTTTTAGGTGAATCTTAGACTAAAGACAAATAAGAACAACACAAAACAAAGAACGTCATCTGTCCCCTCCCATGTGGTACATAATTTATAATCAACTAAAGCATATATCTAATCTAAACATAGCAAAAGAGCGTACACATGGGAGCTGTATTCTAGGGAAATGGGAAGAAGGAAAAATAAGGGGAGAGAATGACAAAAGTAATTTAGGGGGAAAAGAATTTAAAGAGGAAATTATATCTCCATTCCTCCCCTTCTATTATAAGTGTTTTCTCTCCCTTTCCCGGGAAGAAAACTTCACTATCCATCGCAATCTATTCACTAATAACTCTAAGAAGATTAGCATTAATGATATTTAGATGAAAGAGGTATTAGTTCAAAATTTGTATGAAATGGTCTCACGAATTAAAATCCATGAGATGGAAGACCCAAGTAAATATAGAAGTAATATCTTTGAACACAAAAATAATACTTTACAATTAAATTTTTGCAACAGTGTTACTTTTATGATAAAAAATACCAGAATTGTATTCAAAAATATTACTTGGATTTTCAATTTTTCACAGCACAACTCCTACTAAGTAACATGTTCAGCTGAAATGGGGACAAAAGAGAGTTTCATAATAATTTTTTGTTAATATTCTGGCAGGACCAGATACTTTTAAGAATGACAGCTTTTATTTAATCCACTAGCTGGATGACAGACCAGAGAAACTCTTAAGCCATCCTTAGCAGACATGCAATCAACTTTCTGCAAAGGAAAAGTAGAAAATGCAACATGACTTGGCAATTATTGGAGATAACTTGATGGCAGTCTGGCACTAAGTACATGGTGTAGAAAGGAATATCACCAGATACAAAGTAGCCCCTCAGATAGCACATATAAGAAAAATTCGATGTTACAAGCAAGGTTTTAAAAGGCGGTTTTTAAGCCTCGAGGCGACCCGTAGCCTCACGAGGCGTAAGCCTCAATACAAGAAGAAAAAATTAAAAAAATATCATATTTAACTCACCAAATTCACAACAAGCAACACACAATTCAAATATTCAATAACAAAAGCCTAAAATACCATAGAAATATGATAACTCATAACTTCAATCCTAACATCAATAGATAAATAAGTCACAGAAATCATTAATCCCATTACAAAACCATAAAACAAAGCAAAAAGACATTCATTTATTTCTTTTTAGGTTTATTACTTTATTTTAGATGTTAATTTTATCTATTTCATTAATTAAACAAAGCCCAGCAAAAAGCCATTAAAAAGCCCACATAAAAACCCTAAAAGTTGGCCCCAAAAACCCCAGCACACGAGGCTTAAGCCTCAGAACGCCTCATGCGCCTCAACCGCCTCAGACTGACTGAGGCTTAAGCCTCAACGACAGATGCAGAGGCGGCGCCTCTAGGCCTTTTTCTGGGCGCCTCAAGGTGAAGCGAGCCTCAAGGCGCGCCTCAAAACAGCCTTTTTAAAATACCCAACCATGAAACAACTTCTTGCTCTAGGTATCTGACAATACCTGCAACGTTCAAGGTCATCTGTTGAAGCTCCAAATGCTGGAACCACTTCTTGAACGGCTTTCAGAAAATCATCCATGGTAACTTTAATATTCTCTTCATCCACTGGTTTAGTAAGATCATCCATACTTAGTTGCCTATTCAGAGCATATGAGACCGCACTTTTCACAACACCCTCCAGCTCTGCTCCACTATAATTTTTTGTCCGAGCAGCTGCGTCCAGAAAGAGAATTAAGTTTTGAACAGCTCCTTCAATAATTTAGCAGAGCCATATGAACATATATGGTCATGCACCCATTGAGATGTGACACTCATTATCATCTTTGAATAAACAAGTGATGGTTCAACATTCATCTCATACTTCGATATGAGCAGTCAACCATTATAAACAAGTGAATCCACACAATGACCATCGATGTATGACAAACAGAGGCTGGAAATATTGAGAACAAAATTCATTAAATACAAAATAATGTCTGAAAAAGCACTACACAGTAACTCAGGTAATGCCAATGTAAACTTTAGAAGAGCCACAAGCTAAAGTTCTCTACAAATTTAACCCCCAAATATTTATAAATATATATTCCCAATAAACATACTGCATAAAAGAAGTTTGAGAATAAGAAATATAAATAAACATGTGCTTAGTGCTTACATAGATACACAACAATTACAAAAAGAAATCAAAACTAGATTCTTAGCTAATTTTACGATGAAGTATCATATCACAAATCCGTAAATGCCCTAGTTCTCAAACTGCGAGCAGAATATAAATCCTTTGGTGATTAAGTATTATCTTATTCAATGTAATTCCTAAGTAAGACTAGCAACCTTCACACCAGAATTTCAAAATATTCATTGTCTATTAATCATATGAATAAAAAAAATATCACAAAATTCAACATGGAAAAAGGGCTTGCTCCAGTTATTAAAGTAGGTCTGCATGCCTTGTTATCTTAAAGTAGAGTTCTTTTCGCATGGAAGATGAATGCAAGAGATTCATGGAATAAAAAAGTCCATCCTTACCCCATCGTAATGGTATTTTGACTCCTTAATAAGTGAAGTGGTTTCAGCATAAAGTTTTACAAATCTTTTTTTCTTCTCCTCTCAAGATGATGATGATGATAATAATAATAATAATAATAATAATAATAATAATAATAATAATAATAATAATAATAATAATAATAATAATAATAATTCTTCAGAAAATTAGGGCTGTTAACAAGAAAATTTACTTGACTACCAAAAAATAGCAGTTCTACTTCCATAGCTTACTGAATATCCAGTTGCCAACATTAAGCGAGTTGCAAGAAAATGGTGGCCACAAATGCTTTCCATTCAACTAACTTAATCAGCACAGGTTGCAGTCTAGGGTCGACATGAAGGAATAATTAGCATAAATAAATCAACAAAAAGTGTTGCAAGCCAATCACATACCAAGCTCTTCCAAGTTCACATCTGGAGCAATAAAAGAACTTTCTTTCATCTTGCTAGTATGAATTTGAAGAATCTGTAAACGACCATTTTCATCAGGAAGGCTGATTTCCACTTGGACTTCCAAACGTCCAGGCCTGAAAATCACGAGTCACATTTTTAACTTGGAATTGCTAAATATTTGCATTGTATCACTGTTTTTTTAAATAGAGGATTCAGACTATTATCATCATTGATAAAAGCAGAAAACAAAATGAATAACAGGGTCCACATTTACCTCATAAGAGCTTCATCAAGCAAATCTTTCCTGTTTGTCATTCCAATGAGCAAGACATTATTCAGAGATTCCACACCATCTATCTAAACAGCAAGCAATTGAGAGTAAGTCAATGGAATATATCAGCAACAAGTAAAAGTGAATTGCCTTGTCAACTTAAACTAAAACCGTAAGTACCTTAGTGAGGAGTTGGTTCACAATACTATCATGTACGCCAGTCCCATCTCTAGTTGAACCTCTAGACTGAGCAATTCAAACCAAAAAAGTTGAAGCAATACTATGAAGTTTTGATGATGAAATAATTAGTCTGCAGCTTGAAATTTTATTATGCACGATGTTGGGAAGAGTGAAGTGTGTTAAGCGCCAGGGAGGAGCCAATTGATATGCAACATGTTTTGAAAACAAAGAATAGATGATCCGGATGATATTCAAAAATTATAGGAGGGGCCAATGAAAATTGCAAAAAAGTTTCACCGAAATGTTTAAGTTTGCGTAAATCAGGCACTTATTGACCACCTAGAAAATTCTTATACAAACAGAGAAGATACAGTAAATATTAATATGACATTCCCTTAATCCCCTACCTTGCAAATTGCATCAATCTCGTCAAAAATGATGATATGCAATTCACTTTGATCACCTGAAATATGAAGAGAGACAATGAGCCAAGAAACAAAGAAGTCATTGACTTTTGCTTTCAAAGAGTCACTAACCTAGGGTTCTTTGATCATTCTCAGCATCAGCAAATAGATCTCTGACATTCTTCTCAGTTTCACCAACGAATTTGCTCAACACTTCAGGTCCATTCACAATCTAAAATTCCAGATTTAACCATTTTCAAAAAGTGAGGAATATGAGGAATATGTAATGGATCAGAGCACAGCATTAGTATCCACAGTTCTATCAAGGTTGTGCAGTCAGCCTTATGCCGTCATAGACAATGCCGGATATCCTTCCATAACAGAATCATAGATATAAACCAAATATGAAGCAATTATTATTCATGCAATACAAAATCATCAAGTTGGTTATTAATTATTATATACAAGAATTAACATTCAAGCAGAATCATTGATTCCTGAAAAAAATTGGAATCATGCTTGAAGCTTAGTGGTCCAGGCTTTCGTTGGACAAATCATCTTATTTTCTGTTTTCCCAGTCACTTACATCAGTATCTTATTTTATTAGGTCTAAAAGCAGGCCTGGTTTACATGCAAATAAAACCATACAAAATGCATTCAGCTTCCAGTGTTTACCTAATAAAGTATGAAAGAATAAATTAGAAAGATGAATAGAAGAAAAAAGGTCTTATCCAAATTAGAACAATCAGCTAGAACCAGAACCAGCAGAACATATGAATAAATTCTGTGCTCATACCTTGGGTTCCTTTCCATTCAACATTTTTCCAATCTGGCGAGCCATTAAAGTCTTCCCAGTACCAGGAGGTCCATAAAGCAGCATTCCTTTAACATGCTTGATGCCAAGTCTAAATGGAGGGCATATCAAAATTACGAGCAGCAAAATAAAGTAAAAGACAACCACAAGTTCAGTATTTTCATCTAACTCATGATTACACTTCTAGTAAAATAAAGAAATGAGAATATAAGTACAACTTTACAAGGATCTAGAACATGAGCATTACTTAGAAGTCACATGTGCAGGGAAAACCCTTGAGGCAAAAGCTCTTCGGAATATATCAGCAAACTCTGCACTCAAACCACCAATACCAAACGATTGGAGATTGAACTCTTTGTGTCTGAAGATGTTGCTGTTAGCGGATTCCCTCTGGTTGACGATCTGCATTACCTCCGGAAAAACATCAATAATTCTGTTGAACTTGACAATATACCATAGCAATAGCATAGTTCAAAAGGTCATAAAGGAGACCTTTATTCCACTTGAATTTGGTGCTTCATATATAATGTACATGTCAGGTGCTATCAACCCCCTGTCCATAACATTAGATTTGTCTTGCACTCCCACAGTAACTTGGTTGACAGTAAAGATATATCCATTGCCATGATACTCAAATGTTACCCTTTGCCCAGTTGTCATAATCTGCATAAACAAAAATTATTCTCACGGTATTGTAAATGGTGTCAACAACAATATAAGGATGGATCTCTTCAAATATATAATTGCTGAATCTCCTTCTCTCTCTTAAATTATTATAAAAAAAATCACTTTTTGTATGCTTTGTACAAGTGGGTAACTTAGATCAATAGAGATCCCAGTTATTTGGCAACAACAAATAGAGGTTCCAGGTCAATATTTTGGTTATAGTATCGCTATTTTCTGAGTTGCCAAATGATTAATGATGAAAACTGTACCTGTTCTAATTAACTTTATTTTATTTTACTTTTGTGGCTCTTTCCTTTTTAGGGTGTTAAGGATAGCATATATATACATTTGTTCAACTAAATCCGCTTTTCATAAATGGATGAATAACAAATTTCCTTTGGAGTAGAATGAGAAGTTAACAGCACATTTCTTGATAACCTATTTCATAATAAATTATGAAAAAGTTATATCCTGCATCACATTTTTCATTGACCACTAAGTGATGTTAATGTACAAGTCATTAAGATCCAAGGGAAGACAAAAAAAAAGTTCAAGATAAGTTGATTAATCAAAGGTGGCATATAACACAGACTGGAGCTAAAGTACTGCAGTTCCCCGTGAGGAAACATCAAAAGAAAGAACCATTTGAAGGGCAAACCAGAAGAATACAAAACTGCAAGTTCGAGAAAAAATTAGAAAATTAAGACACCACACTCCTTGCAAAGCAAACTCCAAAAGCATAAAAATCACCCGGATGACAGCAAGATCTCAAGCACTACCAGATCAGATAAACACCACTGGAAGAACAAAAAGAAAAGACTACTTACTGCAGCTGCACTTGTATAAATGTAAGTCAAGAAAGGTAGCCTTACCTGGTTCATAAATCTCCTGCGGATTTGCTGGGATAAAAGAACAGCATCCACCTAAATGGTAACACGTTTTCATTAATTGGATGCACCAAAGCCATAAGAAACTGATGAGACATAAAAGCATTCCACTATATGCAAGTGCAACCACATAAAAGATCAAATAGCAAAAAAAATAAAAATAAAAAAGATAAAAAAAATAAAAATTCATAGACAGCAATGACCTGGAGCAGTAGGCACAACCAGAGAATAAGAGGAAAACTAAAGGGTGGCTTGTAAAGGGTAACATACCTGTTCTTCTCTTGCCCCTTTCTTCACAAACTCTAACTCGAGGGTCAGCATTGCGATGTTGAAATTTTCAGGAGGAATGAACCTAAAATGTTCAGAAATTAACTATCAGAATAAAAGTGGAAGATAAATGATCATCATCAAAGAAGCTAAATCCATATTACCGGCTAACGGACACTGTATCCCCAGTTGAGACTTTTGCATGGCGACGTTGAATGGCATTAAGACCAATATGGCCAGCAGGAATGGCATCGTGCCCAGTATATTAAAGTTAAGGCTACATAATTTTTTTATATTGTGAAGATATCCACCATCTCATAATACACGAAAGAGTTATCATGTGATACTTATAGACTACCAAGCGGCAGTAGATAATCAGAAGCAAAATTCTAAGAATAGCAGTTATGGAAGCAATAGTAATGAAAGAACAAACACATACATTTGCATCATTTATCCCTAGAGCGTCCAAAACAACACTGTTGACATTTAGCCCTTGGGAATTACAAAAAGATATACAATTGGATATTTATTATGCAGTTCCGCAAATACCCTAAAATTGGTGGAACTATATCCCTTTAAAAACCAAAGCACAACAAGCTTCTAGTCTAAATCCATCTAACCATTGACTCAATTTCAGGTTAAAGATAACACTATTGATGAAACCAAAAATTCAATCAATAAGTATTATCAGCACATACCCAGTCACTCCGGTGTACCCTCCATTAAAAGACACGTGCAATTCAATGTTGAAGCGGGTGAAAAGTCCAAATTAGAAAACAGATGTTCAAAATCTGTTCATGAGGGGTGGAAATCCATAGCATAGGGAGTTTACCCTGGACTTCAAATCAATACCAATTAGCAAGTCATAAAATCATCTCTCTCCAGGCAATACCACTTTATCAAAACATAAACCACTAATATCCATCACTTAGCATGAAAACGAAACACCGAAACACAAATTGAAAGCAAATGAGCTCAATCATATCACCTTCCGTCCAAATTTCCAGTATCGAAACCTACATAACCTCCGACCAACACTGAATTCCATCACATTTTCAAACAAAAACAGAAAATCATAACAATCATCCACTTCGACCGCCATACGACAACACTATTAGCATCATCAGAATCAACAGCTCCAACAAAATAAATAACATGTAAATGCGAGCTCGATAAAAAGGATATCCAACAGAAAGAACAAACGCATCGCCGATCAGAGCGTAGGCGTTTCCCGATCCAGGCGCAAGGAAATTCCGGAGATCGGCGGGGGAGCAGTAGGCGAAATTGGTGTAGGCGAGATCTTTCGCCGGAGTATTCGTCACAATCATCGCCGGCGAACGCCCTGCCATCGTTCCGCTTCGCTAATGGAAATGAGATCCAACTTTTTGGTGAAAATTTTGCAATTCTTACGATTTTAAATGTAATAATACTGTGCGAAATCAATTTTCCTTCCCTCTTCTTCGACGTTCTGTATTTATATAATTTTTTCTTTTCCTTCGTTAACAAGTATTGAATGAAATGAATAGTTTAGAAAGACAAAAGAGGAATACGTTTTCCGCAATTTTTTTTAGGGGAACGTTTTAGACAACTGTTTTTAAGACTAGCTAGCATCTAATGCCACGTCACGGTTAAGACCCTAATGTCTACACATTTTTTCTTTTAATTTGTGGGCAAATTGCATTTTAATGCTTATATTTTGGTTTGAATTATTCTTTAAAAGTAATTAATTTTTTTAAAATTAATAAAATATTATTAACCTTTTTAAAAGTTTTGCAAATCTAATATCTAATCAATTTTTCAGTCCTACATAATTGATTGCAATTTAAAATTTATTGACTGAATGATTTTTTTACACGGTTAGGAAAAATAAATCTTAAAATTTAGTCAATTATGTAGGATTTATGATCCGAAAAATTAATTAAATGTTATATTCACAGATATTTTGATAAAATCAATACTATTTTATTAATTTTAAAAAATTGATTACTTTTTTAAAAGAGCCCAAAATGTAGGTTTCACATTGTAATTCTACGCTTAATTTGTCTATAAAATGTTTATTCAAAAATATTTCAATTACATATATATCTTACAAAGTCATTGATCATTTCGAGGCATCATTTACAGCATGGTGTTTCATGTCTAGTACTACTGCGTTATCATTTTATTGATGCGTGTGCTTGTATGATAATAAGATTATTTGATTTTTTATTGAGCAATAGATAATTAGCAATGAATAATATACATATATATGTATGACTAATTGTGCAGCAAGATCATATTATTCAAATAAATTAGCCTGGAGACATGATTGTGTGTGCGTATACGATCATTATTTTTTAATAAACGTGTGCTTTGATAGTTAACATTATAATTATTATTTTGTTGGGCAAATATTATCCTAATTAAATGTTTCAAGATAAAAAATATAGTATGTTGGTATTTGTTTGTTGGGAATTCTATACTCGTTTTTCTCTTTACAATCTTCATCATTTTATAAAATATAAAGACTACGTCCGTACTAACAAATCATAAACTACATCCTTCGATCTTTGTGATAATAAAAAATAATGCCACATGTTCAATGTTTCTTGAGCAATGTTTTAAGGTATATCTTCCTTTGATTGTATGTGTAGTTAGTGAAGCTCCATATATTTCATCAAATTTTGGAAGAAATTAAGAAAAATTAAAAATTGAATATGGACTCTAATTGTCTTTGTTCTTATATAGTGATAGGTGCGGCGTATTTTATTATAATCTTCTTTTAATTTTAGAAAAAGTAGATTTTGATCTACCTATTACTCAACCTAATCCGAAAGAAATCTTATACTATGTTGACGTATCTATCAAAATTCGAGAATTTGTAGAAGTTGAGACATTTCTTGGCAAGTTTAATTTGTGTTGTTCTTCTCCCAACTGACATGGCAAACTATTTTTCCTTCGCCTTTTGTGAAATTTTGTATTCAATCCATCATACATGGCAGTGAAGTTTGCCCTTAATTTTTGGATGAATTTTGGTCGGTTTAATAGACTTGATGATTATAAATATGTGGTGTTATTTTGTTACTTTAGGATTCTATGAAGACTAAAAAGCGAAGGAGGCGGCTATGATATTTTATTACTACACAAAACACAATCTTTTATTTATTTTAGATGAGGTTATGATAAAATTTTAAATGTTGGGGTTAAGGGATAAAAGAGTCTTATCATAATATTATTTATAATTAATAAAATATATAGTGGGAGTTATAAAGAGAAAAGCGGAGAATGTGTTTAGAATTTTTATTCATGTTTGATTTTATATTTTTTTGGTGCTAAACTCATGAGTGTACAAGCAATTCTTAATACGTTCTTACCAATACCACAGGGATCTAAAACCCTCACAACAAAACACAAATATCCCGATTTTATAATAAGTCATGCATGCCTTGTGTTCCATATATCTAACAATTGGATCAACAAATAAATAATGCATGCTAAAAAATGATCCAGTGATTAGCACACAACAAGCCCAATAACACAATGAATAAGAACACAACCATTAAACATTTATTAAAATATCAAAAGAGAATGGAAACCCTAGCTAGTTACAATCAAAACCCTAGGTATGAGGAGTTTAGCCAATCATTATACAACTCATAGTTAAAACTTAAAACCAAACAAATACGAATCATAAACAAAATACAACTAAATCCGAAATGGTTGTGTCTTCCTTTTGCTTTTTTTTCTTCCCCTCTTCTTGCCCCTTTCTTCAAAGACCCACTTCCTTTACTCTATCTTAGGCTAAATGGAGTAAAATTTACGAGGCCCGACCTAAAATTCGAGCATAGGTTTGTTTATATAGTAGGGTAAATAAGAAGGAATAAATAAGTAAAAAATTGGTGGACCATCAAGTCAAATGTGGAAATCTGAAGCGGGATGCACGTGGGCGGGAGTTGCTCGCGCCAGGAGATTGCACTGTAGGTCTGCAAAAAACTAGTTTACAAACCTCCTTCTTCAGTTTCAAAAATTAGTTTTTGAGTGAGTGTTAGCTTTTCGAATACAATAAGTTTTGAGTAAATAAGTCATATTGTGTGGTGTAAATAGTAAAATTTGAAGTGTAGAGAGTGGATGAAGTGCAAATAACAAAATTAGTAGTGCAAATAAAAACACCCCAAATAAAATATTAGATAAATTTGTGAAAATAGAACACGTATGCATGGTGAGGTTGTGCGATGGTCGGATCCAGATAAAGTAAGCCAGGGTTCCAATGACCTCCCACAACATTGAATTCACATCTGCTCACTCATTTTCGTTCTCATACCACAAACTGGATTCTTTCAATATCCTCCAATCCAAACACAAATCAAATTTGGTGACAATGCAATTGAAGACACAGACACGTACATGCACTAGTTGTAAATAAATCGTATTTCAGATTGTCAACCCGCAAAAAAAAATCCGTCAAAATCAGTATCAACTATAATACTATAAAAAAATATCACTCAAAATTCGAAAAATATCACATGTATCCTTATAAAATAACAGTCTACTTGTAATCTTATACTAGTTTATTTAGTTCAAATTGTGATTTTTTCCATTTGGAATAATTCTTAGAATTTAAGACTTTAGTGTTTTTTAGGATCCATGAGTTTTTTTTTATGAGTTTTTAAGTATTTTTAGTAGTTTTTAGATTTTTTAGGGTTTATATTTTTTAAATTTTATTAATCTCAATTATGAGTTATATTTAAATTGGAAAAAATAATTGTCGAGCGCAATACAAGAGCCCACACGTTAGCATTAGACGAGTGCATTGCGCGAGTCACTGAATTTCAAAAAAATCAAATTAATTCACTTTTATTTTAGGATTCACTAATTTCATTTTAGGGTATATATTTTTTCAAAATTAGATTTTTATTTTTCAATTACCGTTTATATTTGTTTCGAAAAAATTAAATTAATTATCGAGCACGATGTACAAGCCCAAAAGTTAGTGTCGAGCTAGTGCATTCCACGAGTCGCCTGATTTCAAAAAAAAAATTAATTCACTTTTATTTTTTAGTATAAGTTTATATTTATTTCAAACAAATTAAATCACTTCACTTTAATTTTAAAATTTACTAATTTTATTTTAGAGTATAAAATTTTTAGAAAAAAATAAAAAGAAAAATAGAAAATTGAAAAAAATAAAAAAAATTCTCTCAAAAAAAAAAAAGAGACGAACGCGTGATACCTGGCACCCGTTGCATATAGTCCAAAATGCTGCTCAATTGAAGATTATCTCAATAGAAAACTCAAGTGCAGAAAAAAAGAAAAAAAGCTCGTGTCCATCTTAATATATATAAAGATAAATAGTTATACTATAATTAGTAACTATAGTTTTCCCGTCTAAATATGCATTCCAAAAATAGTAAGTTTACTAATTATATATTAATTTAATTATTTAATTATATATCATATCTTTAATATAATATAATATAATAATGTATAGCTATATATCATATATATATATATATATCTAATATCATATCTCATATATAATTAAATAAAAAATATTATGATACAATGTACGTACAATATATAATTTATTATATATATCCTACTATATCTAAAAGTAGGATAGCTTAGGGTTTTATTTTCCCACCAAAACTATCCTACTTATCAAAATAGTAAAATTAATTTCATAAAAAAATTAAAAAAATATTAATTAGTTAATTAGAAAGTCAATGTATCAATTAGTTAATTATAAATGTCACCCTTAGATTGTGTTAATTATAAATGCAATCATAATTAGTTTTTTTAGAAAATCATAAAATTATATCCCCTGAACTTCACTTCAAAAAACGAAAATGCGTACTATATAATTAAAAAGTTATTTGCATAAATTAATTAATATATTTTCATATCATATCTTATTAATATATTCTCATATATCACTTATAACAACAATTGTCATATCATATCATAACAAAATCTAACATATAAAACAATCAAAATCATGAATATAAACATATAATTACCTTGTGTTGTACATCTTATCCTAATTAACCAATAATAATAAATTCAAAATATATTAAAATTATTTGTAAGAATCAACCAATAAAACAAGCATATATTATATTAAACATAAACGTAAACATGTATAAATATATTAGTCAAATTAATTAATTAATTTATGAAACAATCAAAATCACATTTAGAGAATATAAACATACATAACCATATCCACCCCTCGTGCAGTTCCTAATAGTCTAATGTATACTAATCAATCTAAGAGATATATTAAAATTATTTGTAACAATCAACCATTAAAATAAGTCTATATATATATATATATATAATGTCAATATTATGTTTTACATTTCTTTTATTATGCTAATTAATCAATTACATTTAATTATGACAATCATATATCATTTAATTAGGTTTAAACAATCTTCCTAATTTTAAGAGTATTATTTTTGGTAATAATATATTTTAATTAATTAATTTTCAAATGAGATTCAAAATTATGTGTATTGGAGTCTCTCTCTGTTTTTTTTTTCTCTGAAAGGATCATTTCTTTTCTTTTTTGTGCATTACATTTAGTATGGTTGCTAATATTATTATTTTTATTATTTTTTGCAGGATCCAGTCTTTTGAGCCTACCACAAATCAAATATTTGAGAAAATGTAATATTTTTAATGAGATGCTTCAATTATTTTTTAATATAAGTTTTGTATTTTTGTAGTTATAAGCCAAATTCATCAACTATGATTCATTTTTGGAACATTCTATTAGCACACCGCTAAAGATCCATTCAAATATTTAAACGATTTAATTGAAGTATATGTATATGTATATGATATATATGTTCATATGTATCCTACCGGTGTTTTTTTTTTCTACAATACTATCAAACGCGCGAGATCGACAGAGGTAATCCAAGAAGAGGACTAAAACCATCTTATTAATATCTTTTCAATCATTTCATCACTTAAATATTTATTCACTGATATGGATATTTATCCAATAAATCAATTAATTATGTATATTTATGTCAAAAAATCGTGTATTCATGAATTTGCATAAATTTGTGGTTATTGAATTAATAGAAAAGTTATGTTTAATGAAAATGCATCCTAATGGCGGATAAAGATTGATGATGAGAATTCAGATGAACACAATGAAAGTGGACGAGAAAAGAAATTAAAGAAAAATTAGAAAAATACGCCTTCGTCATTTCAAAATGATTTTTCCAGCCCAAATGAATTTTTTATATTATAGATGATATTAGGCTTAATATTATTGTTATATTTATTTGGTAATTCTAGGTATAAGTGAATGAATAATATTATTGATACAGTGTATTAATTTTATTTAATTTAATTTCTACTCTTTCAGATAATAAAATTCTTACAGTTTACATGTGCTTCAATATATTATAATTGCTATGGTAATATTATAATTAATATAGAGTTAATTTTATGGTTGTTAGAATAATATTAATTGATATAAAGTTAGTAATTAATTTTTATAATTTTTAGTATAAATGTCGTTTTAGTTTTAGTCTATAAATTAAGTTAAAATATTGATTTGGGTTGTATGAAAAATATTCAATAATATTTTTAGTTGTACACATATTTTTTAGATTTCTACATATTTTAATAAATAAGGTCACATTAATTTTTTATAAATGAAGATAATTTTGAGTTACTTTTAACCTTTAATTCCTTTTATTTGATTGTTTTCTATAAATTAGTTAGTTTTTAATTATATTAAATAATATACTAATCATACATGTTTCTAAGTGTTACTGTAATTCTAAGAACCTTAGTTACCTTATTACTATAACTAATAAGCATTTTTTTTTAGGGATAATTAATTTCGGAATGAAATGTAATTAATTAGGATATCTATACTATATCTAAGACATCCAAATCTCATTTATCCGAATCCAAAAATTACATAATGTGTTTTTATATTGAGTTAATTGCCTTTAAAATCATGAACTTTAGGATAGTTGTAAATTTAACACGAATTTTAAAAATAGATAATTAAATTATCAATTTTAAACTTGGGTATTATTGAATATCCCCAATTTTTTATCAATCAAATTAACCTCCGATTCAACCACAAGCTTGCATGTCTCTTGCTGAATTTAACAATCCTCAAATTTCTTTTCGTTAATATAAATGTGAAATTTTGGCCATTTAGACAATTTTTCTCAAAAATTGATAGTCGCGAGCCACGACAGACTTGAAGAGGCAATCCAGTTGTTGGCCAAATCGAATGTCAAATTGTTTTATAATACACTATAATTTTATTTTATTTTTTTGGAGTAAAGAAAAATATAGAAAATCAAAGCAAAAAAATTCACAATATCATTTATTCTTTATTTTTTAAAATATCCAAAATATAAATAGTAATGAAATTTAAGTTGGAGAATAAGTTAGTTTTTAATAAATATTCTTTATATTTTTTTTCATATTTTTAAATTATGTTGCAAGTAAATTCATCCATGTAAAATAAATATTAATGTTAAATGAAATTTTCGCTTCGAATTAGAAAGTATATCATTTTCTATATTGTCTATACTAACTCTCTATTATAAATTTTAGGGTTAAGGCCCAAATAGGCCCCTGAACTTATTTGGGGGATGAATTATGCCCTCCAACTTTTTTTGGTCTCAATTGAGCCCCTGAACTTTTTATTTGGGCTCAATCAACCCCTTCCGTCGAGCACCTCACAAACGGACGTTCGTTCTCACACAAAACGACATCGTTTTATACAAAACGATGTCGTTTTGTGTTTCTCTAAAAAAATAAAACCCGCACCACCCAAAATCTGGATTATTTCGGAATTGAAATTGAAGTTTTGGGGCGTGGGTTTCCGGCCAAATTTCGGGTGATTGACGAGCTGTTTTCATCAATTGGTTGAGGGGAAACATCAGTTTCTATGAGAGGAGAAATTTGGTGTATGATTCGGTGGATGGAAGTTGCTATCAACAACGAATTTTGCCGAGAAAAAGTGTTTTTCTTACGTTGTTCGCGCAGATGACAACGTCATGTTCTTGACCGAAATTCAACGATTCCAGCACCTTTCATGGATGATTAATGGATGGGCTTTGGTCTTATCGAAGAGACGAATATTTTGATATATGGTACGACTCCTGATTTAGCTTGTGACCGATGAATTTGGATGGCGAAGTTATAAATCGCGCTGTTCGCGCACCAGCTGCAGCGTCAACTTTCAGACGCGATTCCTGCCACTCCAGTGATTGTATTGAGACGTGCGACCTACTCTTGGAAAGCCCTTTCAGAGTAGAATATGTTTGACATGAGTTTCGTTGCATTTGATGATCGATTCATTCCTAGATTTGTCGAGTTTTTCGTTGCATATGATGATCGTATTGAGAGGTGCAGGTTTAATTTTTTTTAGACAAACACAAAACGACGTCATTTTGTGTGAGAACTAACGTCCGTTTGTGAGGTGCTTGACGGAAGGGCTTGATTGAGCTCAAATTAAAAGTTCAGGGGCTCAATTGAGACCAAAAAATATTGGAAGACCTAATTGGTCCCCCAAATAAGTTTAGGGGCCTATTTGGGCCTTAACCCTAAATTTTATAGTAAAACTAGAAGCTTTATTTTCATTATGAAAATATTGTTTTGAAGAATTAATTAATTTGACAAATACTTATCCTATATATATAGTATATTTCATAGTCAAATTCCTTCTCAGTCGTGGATATCATAGAGTTTGCTATGAAATGATATATTAAAATTAATTCTATAGTGCATACTAAAATAAATTAATAAAATTATCATAATTAAGTTGTAGTCATTACAAAATTAAAGGATCGAATAAATCTTAAATATTTACCTATTTGATAATCCCATTGTAACACTCCTTTATGGTCACATACAACTTATAATTAAAGCTTCACACTAATTTATATTCAACGAGTTGTGAACAAATCTAAAGTAGGCACGTGCATAAAAATAAAACTAAATTTGTCCAAACATTTACATATTGAGTAACTTTTGATGATCGGAGATGACACCAATTATTAAGTATATCTATTTTAAAAGGTGATGCATGATGTCTACATAGACCTTAAAAATTAAAATATAGTTATGGTTCAAATTTATCTCTATTTTAGTTGTATTTGATGATTATAATGTAGATCTATGATGTATTTAAAAAAAAAATTGATACTCCATCCGTTTCAAAATATATATTGTTTTAGAGTTTTTAGTTTGAGTAAAATGTTTGCAGTTTAGGATATTTTTACACATACTCTCTCTCTCTCTCTCTCTCTCTCAATTTTAACCGTATAAATTAAGGCTCTATAAACTAAAATAACATATATTTTGAAATGTGGGGAGGAGTTTATTGTTATCATTATTACATGAAAAACCTGAACTCTAATCGCTTATACAATTAAAAGAAAAAAATAATTTATTTTTAACATGTCGATTGTAAAGTTTAAAGGATATATCAAATGTTTGCATTAAGCATAAAAAATATATAACTATAACCTAAATAATAAAAAGTAAAAAATCAACAATAAACTTATCTTTAGGATCGGTATTTCAAAGATTATGTCAATCAGTGAAAATTGAATATACTCTGATACTCACAAAATATGAAAATTTGGTCAACGATTTGAAAGAATAATCCACTTTGAATTACATATAAATTGAGATAAAGTTATGAAGTCTATGAAAATTATTTATGTGGCATTTTAGAGGTGAAATATTTTGTGATTCAACTGGTCGATCTAATACTACTAATTTATAATGTTCCTGATACAAAAACCATTTTGAAGTCATTAGTGATTTTTTTAAAATCGTCGGGAGTTTATTTTATGAGCGAACATCATGTTTGATTTCACATTTTTTTTCTTATGTTTGTCACAAGAATTATTCTTTTGATAATTAGAAAATAATTTTTATTGTGACATTTTAATAAAATATTAAATATACGTATCTTATCCGTGCATCGCACGGGAGATATACTAGTTATAATCATAAAAGTGCAGTTTCTTATATAATGGATAAACCGATTCAAAATTATATCTATATAGTACAACATTTGAAATGACACTTATTTTTAATGGTCAACTTAACCACAATTTATTCCATTCATTGAAAACAAGAAAAAATAAAAAATTAAATGAAAATATGAAGAGATTATAACATAGAAAGATGACTCATCAAAAACTATACATAAAAGAAAAAAAAACTTGTCCGGAATTGAAACAACACTTATTTTTAATGTTCAGCATAAAAACAATTTATTTCATTTATTGACAACATGTGTTTTTTAAGTGTTTAATATGTTAGAAATAAAAAAAAATTAAAAAAAAAACCCAAAAAATTAAAACTGTAAGTATTAAAATGAAAACGTAGGCAACATTTATTTTAAATTTTCAACATAAAAATAATTTATTCATTCATTGAAAACATTATTTTTTTGGAAAGTTTTTAGTGTATTTGAAAAAAAAAATACAAAATAAAATAAAAATACAAAATTTAAAACTGAAAGTACATGTTTGAAAAAAATCCAAAAAATTAAAACTGAGGCTCATTTGCTATATATCATTGGATAATGCTTGATATGTTTGACCGAGATCTCTTAAATCATATTGTAAGATATTAATATTGTATTTGTTTGAATGTATTAAAATATCTGCAATACATATTTATTAATAATTAAGGTTTGGTTAAATGTATGTCTATATTAACACTTCCCATAAACCTACAGTCTACAAATCCTTGAATATCCTTTAATCAGTTACTATATATTGTGTACATATTTTAATTATAATATAAATTTAATTAATACATGGAATGATATTTTAGTCCAATATTTTTAAAAATTGTCTATGGTATTACATATCATACATCCTGGGTGAAATTTGTTGTCAAATATATCTGGTTAACACATGCGGGCCATATTAGAACGTCATAAGTATCTATCTACATGAAATTTTCTGATGCACTCTCTGTGACACACTTCGTATTATACTTTCAAATTACAAGTTTTTCTTTCATTTTTTTTCTTTATTTTTTCGTAATTTAATTTAATTTTATGATTATTTTTAGGGTTCACCCCACCCAATTATGGTTTACAATTATTTTTTAATATATAATTTTCACTTTTCAATTAATAATCCACTATTATGGTTGACTTTATCAAAATTATGTTTTATAATTTTTTAATTCTTTTTTTCTATTGATAAATGCTGACTATGATTTTTTCCCATCAAAACGTATCTGCCAAACATAGTAAATTCAATAGATATATATTAATTTAATTATATATATATATATTATATTTTTATACGAAATACAATATTAGTGTACATATATAATATACTTTGACACTAATAGTTAATTTATTTTTTATATACACACGTAAAATATACGTTTCAATATATTATATTATATATATGGCAAATTATATAATCAACTAAATTAAATATTAATTAGATAGTTAGACTAATATATAATCAACTAAATTAAATATTAATTAGATGTTAGACTAATACATATCTAGAAATATATTATTGATATCTTTCTATGAATTAGATATTTTAATTAATATATATATATATATATATGTTATGGTTAGATATCACCGATAATTGAAGATTACACAGAGAAACCTATCTACACGCTAGAACAGTACAAGAAAAGGAAATAATACAAAAGATTTCCTAATCTATAAATCGATCGGACTGACGGCTCAGGAACCGACAACAAGATGAAAATCCTCAGAACGTTGTGAACCACCATAAAGTGATCCGGCAGATAAAGCCTTGTCACCGACAACAGAACCACAGTTGCACCACCACGCCCACACTCACTCACCAAGAGCAAGATGCTCTATCTCACACAGTAGGCAAAAGAGGGAGAAGGAAGAAGAAGATGGAATGATAATTGCTCTCTCTCTCTCCCTCTCTCACAAACCCTAGCCGCACACACAGTATAATGAGAATTGTGTGTTGAGTAACTGCAGTTTAGGAATAAAAAAAGTCGGTGGATAGGGCCAGACAAGTGGGCCTTCTGAGTTGGGCCGGGCAGCTTGGGCCTTTGCTGGAGAAGTTAATTAAACCCACAAATGAGCCTAACATTCCAACGTATACATATATATTTATATGTATATATACATACATTTTAATAATAAATGTAATTAATGAAATTAAGTTTCAATGTATTTATTAAATGATTTGATAGTTACAAAACAAGTAACGTACTACCGTCAAATCATATATCTAAAGATTGCATTAGTTGTCCCATTGGGGATGGTCGAATGGTGGAGTTGTGCTTCTTGAGATCAAAGGTCTCAAGTTCGACCCATCACCAACATCACTAAGTGTGAGCCTGTCACACCTGGCCTGCCAAGTGTGGTTTACCTCCCCCGTGTAGGTTTGTAGGCTATTACACAATAGTGGGGTTTATCCTGTGCGCACCATGGTAGCGACTGCGGGTTACCCTCGACATAAAAAAAAGATTGCATCAATTAAATTTTTTTATCTATAATTGTGCTAATTGTAAAATCTTAATCTTAATATACATAAAGACAAATAAGTATACTTTAAATAGAAGTTCTCATTTTCCCGCCAATTTGCACCTACCACAAACGAAATAACAATTATCCCACATTGAATTTTAAAGAGAATTGTTTTGTTTTAACATATTATAAATTATAATGGTCAATAATGAAATTCTCACACATTTCGTGGTCACTTATTTGAGAACAAGCACAATGTTTGATTTTATTAGTTTAAAATTTAAATACATATTAAAATATTTGAGTTAAATTTTAACAATTAAATATGTATTTTTGAAAATGTATTCAAGTTTAATGGTCAATAATTTATCTTATCACTATGAATTTTAAAAAGTGTTTACATTTGTAATTTTAAATATATTTTAATCAATTAAATTATATTTATTTTAATGTTAAAATTAAATGTATCCTACATTGAGCACCAACAAATATTGAATAATATTTATTAACAATGTATTTTGTAATATTCTGAATCAATAATAATTATGAAATGTAGTTTGTAATTTCTTGCTTCAACAAATTATACTAACAACTAACAAGTTAGTTTTGGAGTTTGCGCCTTCAAATTCAAATCATATATATTTTGAAAAAGAAATAATTAAAGGGAATACTGTTGAAAATATGCAAAAAATCTTTTGCAAAATCTAGCAACTTTGTATGCTATTAATTTGAATGAATAAATTTGAACTTTTGGAATTCCTATTAGCTTGATAGCTATACTTAGGGATGTCAAACGGGCCAACCCGTCGGTTTCGGGCCAACCCTATCGGGTTATCGGGCTATTCGGTTCGGGCTATTTCGGGCTTAAATTTTTTCGGGCTAAAAATTCTTGGCCCTAACCCTAACACTTCGGTTTTCGGGCTAGCCCATCGGGCCGACATATTTCCGATAAAAATTAAATTCTTTTCTAGTCCCATGAAAAAATACACAGTAGTTATTAACACAACTCCAAAGCTCAATTGAAGCTGCATTATCGGAAAAAATGAACCAAAAAATTATGACTATATCCAAATCAAGCAAGAACGAATCCAAAACGATACATTTTCAAATAAAATATAAGTCTTCACACTTTTTACATAATGAAATTGAAAACAGCTCATCAAACTATAAATTTCAAGCACATGTTTATGGTTAATTTTCAAACCAAATTTATATCTTAGTAGTTTGTTGAACTGAAATCATTATTTTATTTATTCAATCGTTATCTTTGAAAAAAAATAGAAATCAACAAACACAAAATTTTCAACCCATTTGTAAAGAAGCATCAAAGTAACCATTAGACCGCAACTTAATAAATTATTCAACCTCAATTCTAGCTTAAGACAATATATGATTGAAATAGGCGGCGCTCACTTCTCAGTTATCTCTAGCATTTAGGGTTGAAGATTGGGGTTTAAGTAAATATAGTTTTTTTCAAAGAAACCCCCAGCCCAACGGGCCAGCCCACGGGCCGATCGGGCTAGCTCGTTCGGGCCGCCAGTCCATTCGGGCTGGCCCGTTCGATTAAAATTCAATTCGGTCCTAAAAAAATTGACCATAACCCACCTTTTATTCGGGCGGTTCGAGTCGGCCCATCGATTTCGGACTAGATTGGCATCCCTAGCTATACTATAGATTGGTATATTACAAATTCAGTGTTCAGTATTGACTGACATATCATTTTGAGAGGCGAGATAAAATTATATGCTACACATTCAAACGGAGTTGGTAAATTTTAGTGTAATTATTTATACAAACAATATGATTTAATATTTTCACTTTATAACCTTAGTAATTACATATATTACACGCATCACACATTTACTCAATTAGTATTACTTGAAATGGATTATGTAATGGTAAAACATTTGCAAAGTTTCAAATGCTTTCAGAGTTGGAAAAACTGAAAAGTAGTATGTAGCCAAATATTTTAAATGACAATTATCCCACATTGAATTTTGAAGATAATTATTTTACTTCAATGTACTATAAATTTTAATGGTCAATAATGAAAATTTTCACATCTCACACTTTTCTTGGTTTTTCAGTTCAGACTTGAGAACAAATAGTGTGTTTGAATTTATTAGTTTAATGTTTAAATTAAAATTTCAAATTAAATATGAATATTTGAAAATTGATTTTACCAATATAAACTCAATCTTTTTATATTTACATGTACTAGCCTTAATTTGAAATAGCTGTAATTTGCAAAATAAAATGACAATATTAACTTGATAAATAACTTAGATTAATGAATTACTTCAAATCACAATTTAAAATTGATATTTTCATCAACCGTAATAATAAAGTCAATATTAAACACTGGTTGGATAAGACTCATAAGAACGTATTATTTCAACTCTAAATGCGCGCGCGCGCGCGCACATACACACATCCAAAATCTTTTAACAAATTCAAATTTTTAAAGACAATGTACTTGATTTTTTTTTAATTAAAAAGATATATAAATTTTTAAGTGTAATGTTTGATCCCACATAGACAAATAATGAGTATTGTTCTGCTTGAACATACTTTAAATTCTAATATTCAATAATGAAATTTCATACATCTTGGCCTTTTAAGATGAGTTTAAATATCTAACATCTTCTTATTAGATATATATTTAAATTTTTGAGTTTAAATATCTATCAGTCTCTTATTAAATATATATTTAAAATTTAATTTTTACTTTTATGCTTTTAAATTCGCGCGCGCGCGCGCGCACACACACACATATATATATATATCAAAGTTAATATAAATATATTGATTTTTTAAATTTTAAGTGTATATAATTTTGTAATTTTAAATATATGAAAACTAATTAAATCTTAAACAATTAAATATTATATACTTTAATTATTTTGCTAAATTTGTTCCATATCGAATAATTAACAAATATTATTTTGAATGAACAAAATATAAATTGTGTAGGCGAACAATAATATTCCTACAACTTCTTCTGTGTTTCAACTAAGATCAAATATAATGTTTTATCTCACATTGAAAAATAAAGAGCATTCTTCTACATGAACATACTATATATTATAATAGATGAAACTTTGATACCTTTCTTGGTCCTTTAAGTTTATTTTTCTTATTAGTTTAATATTTACATGTATAAATTTTTTAGTTTAAATATTTATCAATTTCTTATTAATTGTATATTTAAAATCAAATTTTATTTTTATGTTCTTAAATTCAAAAAATAAAATAAAATAAGATATATAAATAAATTCAAATAAATAAATTTGATTTCGACAATTTTAATGTATATAAGTTTATAATTTTAAATATATGAAAAATCAATGTCAAACAATTAAATCTTATATGTTTTAATTATGTTACTAAATTTGTTTTTAATGACCAAATTGTAAATCATCACCAACAAATCAACAATAATATCCATACAATTTTTTTTTATATTTCAACTAAGATCAAATATAGTGCTTGATCCCACATTGATAAATATGGAGTATTATTCCATTTCAACATACTGTAAAGTCTAAAAGTCAATAATAAAATTTTCACACATTTCTTGATCTTTTAAGTTGAGATTGAGAATAGTACTATTTATCTTACATGTTTAATATTAAAATACATATAATTTTTTTTGAGTTTAAATATCCATATCAATTTTTTATTAAATAAATATCTAAAAATATATTTTTAATTGTATGTTTTTAAATTAAAAATTCAAATAAATAAGTTTAATTTCTAAATTTTTATATATATATAAATTTACAATCTTAAATTTTCAAAAATGAAACCTTAAGCAATTAAATATTATATATCTTAAATTTTTTACTAAAATTATCTCACATTGAAGAACTAACAAATTTTATTTTGAATTAACAAACAATAAATTGGGAGGCCCGACAATAGTTATCCTACTACTTTCTTGAAGAAAATGAGTTAATAAAATTACATGTAATAATACATAACAATCCAATTTGGTTGTTTTGGCTTTAGGCGCTTTTATTTTTATTATATATTATTATTTATTGCTATTTACATATTAGATTTTCATTTACCTTACATCCCATATTGGTTGTATATTGAAAATTGAGATGTAGATTGTATAAAGCTGATCAAATTAATTTTTTAATATTTTCTATATCCCACATAGGTTGTAGATTCACAAATTGGAATATGAATTGTTGTATAAAAGAGTAAGTAATCTTAAATTGAAATAGAAATCTCAAATTATTTCTGCAACTTTTATTTCAATTTTCTTACATCCCACATTGATTGTAGATTGAAGAAATTGAATATAGGTTGTATAAAATAGTGAAAAATCTGAAATTTTTTATTTAGTCATATTTTGAACCAAAAAGTTCAAATAAAAATTGATCGGTACCTAATTGACCGATTAATTACCGTCGAGATCACCTGGGTGACGAGGATTTGGCCTCCCTGATTTTACAGCCGACTTGGATGTTTCCGGCCAAGCCTATTTCTACAACCCTGAAAAATATACAAATAATTTATAATTCAGTCGATCTAACTCATATATTTACATACTAAATTTAAGATCGAATATGATTTTATTATTGTTCGTATATATTTTTAATAACATTCACTTTCCTGTGCATCGCACAGATGGTATACTAGTTATATTGAAGATAGAAAGTCATCAATTTAAAAGATTCAATTTCATAAGTTCAACATCAAACGATTGTTACAATTAATTAGTGGGAGTGATTAATGGGCGTTTCAATTTATTTTGATTGTTAGAATTAAATAATTTTAAAAGATTGAGCTCCATTTTAATTGATATCACAACATTATAAATAGTCGTATTCTAGATATCAACAACATCAAAACGCAACCAATTATATAATATAAAGTGAAATTTTTGTTCAAAATCATGAATATAGTGTAAATCAATAATTTTTAGTGTCAAAGAAAGAAAGGGGAAGCAGATTCACAATCGAAGAATTTGTAGTCAATTGTTTTACTAACTCTTTATTCAAGAATGAATTCGATAGTGTGGATTGACTATATCAATTGAATAATTTTCGTTAAATCCAACTGAGAGATGGAACAATTGTCGATTGAGTGTTTCATGGATGAAGTCGTCAAAATTGATCGGGAATTTGGAACGACAATAACAAATTGGTTAGATTAAAAATTAACTTTTGTTAGCATGTCTTATCAACATAAGGAACCGAAATGTGTTGTATTTTCCCTTCGATGATTAATTATTTAGCTCATGGTTTAATTGGATGTTTTTTGTTGAGATTTTTGTGTATCGCAATTCTTAAATTGTATATTTCATCAAATTATTAATTTTCAATTCAATTCATGTGAATACTATCAAAAATTAATAATTATTGCATGAATTCTAATTTTATAATATTTAATGTTTTATACGATACGTATGATGTGGATAATTTATGGGTTCTTTTTTTTTAATTTAACTAGAATGACCCACCGTGCGATGCACGGATAAGATATTTACAATCATTGTCCTTTCTGAATGACCTAGTGTTAAATGTTGTAAGCTCGAGATCATGAATCTCATGTTCGAATCTCACCAACACCGCTAGGATAAGATATTTACAATTATTATCCTTTATGAATGACTTATTGGTGAGATGGTGTAAGCTCGAGACCAAAAGATCTAGAGCTCGAATCCCACCAACCCCGCTAGGTGTGAGTTTGTTACACCTAGTTTATCAAGTGTAATTCACATCTTATTTGTGATTTGCAAACTATTATATAGGAGCGGAGTTTACACAATGCGGACATACTTGTGTAAAAGAGAGACATCTAGAATTCTAAATCTACTACCTCCTTCTCCTCAGCTAAAAAAAAAAAAAGAAGAGGAAGAAGTTATTATTGTGTTTTTAATATTTTTTATTTTATAAAAAATCTAAGATCTGTGATTTTAAAGTTTTTATTTTTAAAATTTTACCTAAATTTAATAACACTTTTAATGTATGAATTTCAAGGTATCATATATTCATTAAATTTTCAAAAAATGCAATCATTTCAAAATTTTCATCTATTTATCATTGATCATGTATATTTATCATAAATTATAAATGTTAAGCAACACGATTTGATAAGTAGTAGTTATGTAATATATATACGTAGTGGATATACAACGTTTATTATAAATTTTATGATAAATATTTTTAAATATACTAAAATGTTGCCACCTCTCTTAGTTTAAAATTAAAAGTTAGAAATAATATTAATATATTTTTATTTCATTTGGAATTATATAATAACAATTAATAATACATTATCATATGTTCACCATCAATATGTTATATATTTCAAATATGAATGGAAATGTTATTAAATATATTATAGTATCAACACCAACCAATTCGAATTGGATTGAAAGACCATTTTCTGATGTCCGACGCATAATGATGTTGATAAATAAAATGAACAGATGGTAGAAATATTTTTCATTAATTAAGTCTTTAAATAAAAAAATAAGACATATGTTTGCAAGGTTTATTGCTTTTGTAATTTTTTAGTGGAATTGTTTTTGTAATTGACCGATCAATATCATCAAAAAAAATGATTGAGATTCATATGGAAATAACATATTTGCTATTTAATTTTTATATTATTAATTTATTTTTTTACGGAGTAGAAAAATAATTAATATTGATTGCGTGTTATTTATGGATATTATGATAGATATTATTTTTTAAAAAATTTGACTTAATAATAGTTTATTCTAATTTTCTATTAGGAAGTTATATATCCAGAAATGTGATTTGGGCTTTAAAAACTTATACTGTTGCCGAAGAAAATCATCAAATTCATAAAATCGACTATTCTTGTTAAAGGCCAGTTTTGCTTCTTTGTTGTTCTGTATATCTCTTCACTAACCACACAGTGGAACATGTTACAACGCATACAGTTTTGAAGCAAAAATGATTAAATTAGAAATTGGATTGAATTGAATCTATTATATACAAAAATACATTCAACTAATATATATAAAAATAGAACACAAATTAGCACATAATCAATAATATAAGGAAGAATAACTTCTGATATATTTTCACACAAAATAAATGATACCTATGTAAGGTATTTATACAAGGCAGTACAACTAAAAGAGAATATCTATTCTAACTGACTATGCGAGAATAAATATACAAAAGATACATGAGATATGCATAGAATAATTAATATTCTAACTGGATGGATTTGGTGAAACAGAAGCCGAATTACACGGCTTAACATGCCCCCTCAAGATGGAGTGTGGCAGAACACCAATCTTGGATCTTAGCTGGTGGAGGCGAGAAGCTGAAAGAGGCTTGGTGAGGGCATCCGCAAGTTGATCAGCAGACGAGACGTGAGAGACACGAAGCTCACCATTCTGAACTTTCTGTCGCACAAAATGGAAATCAAGCGCTATGTGTTTCATACGTGGGTGAAACACAGGATTAGCACATAGATAGGTAGCTCCAATGTTATCACAATAAATTGGAGGAGTTGGAGGAACCGAAACACCTAACTCGTGTAAAAGAGACTTTATCCAAATCAGCTCGGCAGCCGCAGAGGCGACAGCTCTATACTCCGCTTCAGTTGAGGAACGAGCAATAGCCAACTGTTTCTTGGA
Source organism: Perilla frutescens (assembly GCA_026008535.1). Taxonomy (NCBI): domain Eukaryota; kingdom Viridiplantae; phylum Streptophyta; class Magnoliopsida; order Lamiales; family Lamiaceae; genus Perilla; species Perilla frutescens. The sequence goes on from BRKX01000019.1 coordinate 8,916,706, forward strand.
GGACCAGGAAACCGGGTTGGGGCCGAGGAAGACTATATGAGCGCTAATGGAGGAACGATTGTCTGGATTACCAGCCCAATCAGCGTCCGAAAAAGCATGGAGATGCAACGACGAAGTGCGTCGCAAAAATAGACCAAGCTCAAGAGTGCCACTCAAATACCGAAGAAGTCTTTTAACAGCTGTCCAATGATCTATGGTTGGTCGTTGCAGAAATTGACATAGACGATTTACAATGAATGCAATATCCAGCCGAGTAAGTGAGAGATATTGGAGACTCCCCACCACAGAACGATACTCAGATGGATCCGAGAGTGTTGTCCTAGAGAGAGCTGATAATACAGGAGAGGAAGCCATCGGCGATCTAGCAATTTTAGCACCGGTCATTTTTGTGCGCTGGAGAATGTCTTGAATATATTTGCTTTGTGAGAGAAAAATTCCATCGGAGGAAGAGAGAACCTCCACACCAAGAAAGTAGGATAGATTACCAAGATCTTTAATTGAGAATTTTTCCGCAAGCTTTTGAACAATGCCATCAAGGAGTTGCTTACAATTTCCTGTAAGAACTATGTCATCAACATAAACAAGTAAGTAAGCCAATGAACCATTTTGATTAAATATGAAGAGAGAGTGATCAGCTTGTGATTGACGGAAGCCAATAGAGATAAGGAAATTGCTTAAGGCCATGTGCCACACATGAGGCGCTTGTTTCAAACCATAGAGGGATTTTTGTAGATGACATACAAATGACGGATGTTGTGAATCAATGAATCCCGGAGGCTGTACCATGTACACATCATCAGTAAGACAACCATGCAAGAATGCATTGTTAACGTCCATTTGACGCAAAGACCAACCTTGAGCAACAGCAAGGCTCAAAATAACTCGAATAGTTGTAGGTTTAACCACCGGGCTGAATGTCTCATTAAAATCAAGGCCAGGGCATTGATGAAAGCCATTAGCGATGAGACGAGCCTTATAGCGATCAATTGAACCATCCGGCTTGCGTTTGATGCGAAACACCCATTTGCAACCAACAAGATTATAAGTAGAGGATGGTGGAATCAATTTCCATGTACCATTACGAACAAGGGCGTTAAACTCATCTGATATGGCAGCACGCCATTGCGGATCACGCATGGCTTGAGAAGCACAAGAGGGTTCAGTGAGTGAACTAAGTGCGGTCATGGAGATACGAGAGACGGGTTTAAAGATATTAGCTTTTGAACGCGTCGTCATGCGATGAACGTTCGGATCTGGAGGTGGCTTGTGGGGTTCAGTATTAAGAGGAATATTTGGAGTGGAGACAGTAGGTTCGAGCAAAGAAATAGTATGAGTGGTGGCAGCAGGGTCGAGCACGGGAATATTATGGGTGGTGGCAGCAGGTGTGGTTGGGGGAGTTATGGAGATGGTAGGTTGTGGTGAGGGTGAATGAGGTGCAACCGGGACAATCCGTGGAGACTCTGTGGCAGTAGGTGGTGTGTATACTGGAGCAGGCACTGGCATGTCTGACAAACTCGGAACGGACGCAGGAGGAGGAGACAGAGGTGATTTGTGAAAGGGAAAGATAGACTCCACGAATTTTACATGACGAGATGTGTAAATTTTGTTGGATGAAGGGTCAAGACATAGATACGCACTTTGAGACAGGGAGTATCCAATAAAAACACACGGGGTGGATTTGGCCTCTAATTTATGAGACGTATATGGTTTTAACCATGGGTAACACAAGCATCCAAAAACTCTTAATTTAGTATAATTAGGAGATGTCCCAAACAATTGAAAAAAGGAAGAATGGTTGGATAAATTCACCTTGGGCATGCGATTTATGAGGTATACGACAGTGTTAAAAGCCTCGGGCCAGAACGCGACAGACATAGAGGCATGATGAAGGAGAGAGAGACCTGTCTCGACAATATGATGATGACGTCGCTCAGAAAATCCATTATGTTCATGAGTATGAGGCGGGGATGTAAGATTAGTGATACCAGATGAAGCAAGGTGAGATTTTAAAGCGATGTATTCCCCCCCCCTATTATCGGTATATAACTGGATTATGGAGCGATTAAAAAACTTTTCCACAAGAGATTGAAATTGTATGAACACACGAGCCACATCAGATTTGCGATGGAGAGGATAGAACCAGACATATCTAGTGAAATGATCAACAAATATGACATAGTATTTATTTCCATGAAGAGAATGAACTGGAGCGGTCCATACATCAGAATAAATGAGTTCTAAGGGAACACTACTAGATAGAGAAGACTCCGAAAAAGGGAGTTTGGTACTTTTATTGCAGAGACATGCATTACAGCTTGAGGAACTGCTACGAGGAAAAACATTAATTAATTTGGATGACATGAGATTGGCAAGGACTTTGGAAGATGGGTGGCCCAAGCGACAATGCTAATCAGTTATTGAAGTACTAGCATAGGAAAAAGCAAGAAGAGGAGTTGTCGATTGAGTTGGCCAAGCATACACACCATCCTTAGCCTTGGCAGTCATCCGAATTGTTCCAGTCTTGAGATCCTTTACACAAAAGGAATCATGTAATAATTCAATGGCAACATTATTAGCATGACAAAATTGAGACACAGAAAGCAAATTTCGATGCATGGTAGGAACACAAAGAACATTAGAGAGAACAAGATTGTTAGAGGATGAGGAGATAGAAGTGGATCCTGTATGAGTGATCTGAAGACCTTTACCATCACCAATTAAGACACCATCATGACCCTTATATTGAGAGTGCAATGAGAGATTGTTGAGGTCATTTGTGATGTGATGGGAAGCACCAGAGTCAAGAAGCCATTCAGCAGCGGAAGGAGCAGGAGGTGCAGCATAATGCGCTTGAGGAGTAGAACGATGAGGTGCATCAGAGGATTCAACAGTACTAAAGGTATAGGAGCCGCAACGTTTGGCATAATGGCCCTGTTCACCACAAAGCTGGCAGAAACCTTTATAAGATCGTGGCTTGTGATTGGAGCTAGACGAGGGCCGATTAGAGGATTGGGAGTTGCGAGAATTCGAAAGCTGAGAGTGGCGAGGATATGAGGTTCCAGACTTTTGTGGAAATGACGAAGATCGAGATGCTGATTGTGTGACAACATGATTTGCAGTGGCAGGAAAAGAAGTGTGAGGAGTAGCCTGAAGCAATTGAGATTCACGAATAATGAGTTTCTCATGGAGCTCCTCAAAAGAAATAGAGGACTCTCGAGCCTTGATAGCATCAGCAAGGCCAAGATAATCATCTCCGAGGCCATTGAGGATTTTCATGGTGAGATCATCGATATCGCAAGAGGCACCAAGCAATGAAAGTTCATCAGCACAAGACTTGATGGCATGCATGTATTCGGATATAGTAGAGACACCTTTGGTAGTCTGATCAAGTGTACCACGAAGTTGCATAATACGCCCTCGAGAGGGCTTTGCATATGTATTAAGAAGAAGATCCCACGCCTGACGAGACGTGGTGGCTGTGACAATGAAAGGCACCAACTGAGGTGAAAGAGAGCCAACGATCGCATTGAGGATCAATTGATCCTGTCGAACCCATGGAGAATACGCCGGGTTCGGAGAAGAGACGGTGGTGGTGCCGGTGGTCTTAGTAACAAGTGGCGGCGGGCATGGCCGAGAACCATCGATATATCCCAAAAGATCATAACCAATAAGAACCGTATTGAACTGCATGCGCCAGGCGCAATAGTTGGTCGAGGTTAGTTTGATCGGTGTCTGAGCGGACACGTTAATTGCAACAAGGGCATCGGAGGACGAAGAAGAATCGGAAGCCATTTGAGGATCGATTTACGCGTAAGAGATAAGGAGGGATGATACCATATAAGGAAGAATAACTTCTGATATATTTTCACACAAAATAAATGATACCTACGTAAGGTATTTATACAAGGCAGTACAACTAAAGGAGAATATCTATTCTAACTGACTATGCGAGAATAAATATACAAAAGATACATGAGATATGCATAGAATAATTAATATTCTAACTGGATGGATTTGGTGAAACAGAAGCTGAATTACACGGCTTAACAAATAATACATGAATTGACACAACGTATACTTAAGAAATGGAACGCTAATTAATAATCCATAAATATAAATATATAAAATTACAAAAAAAACTTAATTTTTTTTTCATTTCTATTTCAACCATTCCTATACTCGAATGTTTTTTATTTTATGCAAACCTCAATGCTAGTGGCTTTGTAGATTCAAATCAATTTCAATGTTATCATCAAATCGCTCTACACCAAAGAACAACGCAATTGCTCCAAACAAATGCTTTTAAAATCTGCATTGTAAAAATTTAGTATTAGTTGCAAAAATTTAAAACAATATCTCTAAATATTGCATCAGAAGAAAAAAAATTCAGTATAACTGAAGATCTAGATTTAGGATTAGGTACAAAGTGATGCAAAATACATCCATATATATCGACGTAAGATTTGGGAAAGTGGTGATAATACTTTTTTTTATAATACCTTAGTTTGTCTATTGATATATTAGCAACAAATCTAGTACATATATATAGCTTTAAATCTGTAATATATATTTCGAATTCAGTGTATATAGATAGCTTTAAATCGGGAATAATATTATATAGCTAGACATAACGTATAGAATAGAAAATATAATTTATTCTTACCATAAATTTTAGAAGATTGCTTGATAATTTGTTGTTTATTATTACTATTACTATTACTATTATTGTTCTAGATTGAACGCAAATATATTCGGATTGAATATAATTACCCCAAAATATGGAAATATTAATTAATTGACAATATATAATTTAACGTATCACATATACATATAACTAATGCCTCTCTAATTAAATACAATTTATATATAAATCTTTCTTAAATATAAAATTTTAAATTCAGAAATGTAATTTGAGTGGGAAAACAAAACTATCCGAATATATTTGCCCCAAAATATGGAAATATTAATTAATTGACAATATATAATTTAACGTATCACATATACATATAACTAATGCCTCTCTAATTAAATACAATTTATATATAAATCTTTCTTAAATATAAAATTTTAAATTCAGAAATGTAATTTGAGTGGGAAAACAAAACTTTTCTATAATCACGATGAGTATACATAATCAATATTTTAAATATGATTACTCTCATAGTCATGGATAATGCATATCTATAGAAATGGAAAATATATGCACGAATATGATATGCACCTAATGAATGTAATTTTCAATATATGAATTTCTAGTTACTTTTCACTATTCTAATTTACTTCAAACTTGTATCCTAATTTATAGATTTGCGGATAGTTATATTGATTTGCGGAAAATAATATATTTTAATATAAACAACTCTTAATTACTTCATATTATATAAATATAGATTTCTATATTCGGAAATGTCATTTGGGCGGAAAAATGTATTTTTTCTATTTGCGGTCATGGTCTTGTTATTACATATTATAAAGATATAGATGACATTACTCTTTTTTTTTTACTCACACACTCGACCTGTGGTATTGAGGAGATTCAAACCCGTGATCTTTGATCTCCAAACAATCTCACTCCACCACTAGGCCATCCCCACCGGAACTAATGACATTACTCTTTTACCTCCAATAGTTTTAGTTTGCATTGACAAACATATAAAATAAATAAAGCAGTCCGATTGTTATATTATGAGGTTTATTTATTTATTTTTCAGAGCCGAGATTGATTTTTTTTTCTTAGTTGTTAGTATTGATGGCATGAAGTTAAACATTAAATATATCATTACGATAATAATTAAATCTTACAACAACAACCTGTTTTATATCTCGACCAAAAACTAAGAGCAATGTTTTTAATTAGTTGAAAATTAAAACTAGCAATTTTCAATTAGGTTTAACGAATTTTCTGTCCTTTGTTAGGTTTATCGATAAATGAAAATCATAAAATAATAAAGTAATACTATAATATTGAGCCTAAATTTTCTATATGGTTTAACAAAACTGATTGCTTGACTCACATTCAATTTTGACAAAATAGTTCTAATAGCAAATAATGAGAATATATGAAGTTCTAAAAATATTAGATTGTGCAGAAATTAATTATAATAGAATTAAATAAAGCACAATATGTATATATTGTTTAAAAAATTAAAATAGACATTTCTAATACACATATTTTAAATAATTAAAAATAAATATAAATTATATTGGATTTTTTCATATTTTATTATTATTTTTCTATATGACAATTCAAACAATTATTAACATTTATATAAAAATAAAATAAGTAATCAACAAGGTTTCATAATTTTAGCATACTAAGTTTTGAGTTTTGTAAACTATTTACCTTCATGAATTTAATAACTTAATAAGTTGGACTAAGATAATGTATTTTGTTCAATTAATACAATGTGCTCAATTAAATATTATTATGGGTGTTGCTATTTACACCACCGTATTTTCATTATACATCACAAATTTTTTAAAAAATTATGATTTTTACTTTATGCACCACATTATTTTTCAATTGTGCCCCTCAATTTAAAAAATTAATTTCAACCAATTAAAATAAATAAATAAAGAAGATGTATCTGCATGGTCTTCTTCCACTCCCAAATGAGAAAATTGTGTCATCACCCTCTTCAATCTACTTTGCCTTCTCCCTCTATCCCAAGTGAAAAAGGAAAAATCTGCCATCATTGCGCTCCTTTGTTCTACTCAAATCAGCCACCATTTCCCTTCTCAAATTGAACTAAGTTTTCTGAAAGTTCGACACTCTGGTTAACTTTTTTTTTTTTAACATGAATAATAACTTCAAAAAAAATATTTTCGACTGAGAGTCCTATTTTTGAACTTATTTTTTTGAAGCAGAGTTTTTCTTCCTATGTCCCATGTTTGAAACAAAATGTTCAAAATTTGCATCCCATGTTCGGAAAAAAAAAAAATCGAACCAAACCAATCAAGGCGTTTAATTGGTGGCAACCGGCAACGGAACCAGAATCAAATGAACATTCATAATTTATTTTGCAAATGGTGGGGATTTTTCCTTGATTTATCTTAGGATTTGTGTTTTGTAGTAAATTTTTTTTAAATTGAGGGTGGAGAAGAGGGTCGAATCTTAGGGGAGGAATTGTGATAAGCTCATTTAAGAAACGTTTGTGCTGTTTGGATTTCTAGCGAAGAAACAATTGGAGGTGGCCGAATTTTGGGTAGAGAATTGGCTGGCCGAAATTAGACGAGAAGAAGGGTCAATAAAAGATGAAAAAGAAAAGAAAAATAGAAGGGGAAGAGTATTTACATAATTTATTAATTATTTAATTTTGAATTAATTTTAATAGTTGTGTATTACAAAAAATTAATGGTGTATTTAGAAACACCCTATTATTATAAAATTACGGGAAAAATACTAGTTATTAATATAATAGTAATAGTAATATTGAATTTATTATTAAAAAATATATTTTATACCCTCAAGTCCCATGGTCTACATTGTATTAGAATTTTATTAAGGGAAATTCTATTTGCACCACTAAAATTACTTTTTGCATTTCACTTACTCCATGCACCATTATTTTTACTCTTTGCACCACACATGTGTACGATAATACCCTTTCAACTAAAATTATTTATTTTACTAAAAAAACCCAATAAAGATTAAATACACAAACCCAACCGCTGCCCATCTTGTGATATTCCATCTGGCTCCAAACAGAGGACAATGGCCAAATGAAATCTATTGACTTCACTGCATTCTAGTACCGTTGCTTCCTGGCATACTCTTTCTTATCTTGTTGAATGTTCTGGAGCACAAATAAGGTCATCACACAAATATGCACATAAATGTATCTACAATTCCAATAAATATTATAATAAAATCAGAGACTTGTATCCACTATCTAGTAGAAAGTTCATTGGCATGCTTAAACTCAGAAAGAACACTCCAAAATCATCAACTTTCAAAGCGAAGCAAGGCGAGAAGAAATCAACACCTTCTTCTTCGTCGTCTTCGTTTTTTCTTTGACCAATATGTGATTTAACTTCTTCAAAGAGCAATGGCTCAAATGTATCAAGATAGTCATCAACATCTTTATACGTGTTCCACAAACCCAACCGTTGCCCATCTTCACTGCCACCAACCGTTCTTTCTTCCACAAACCCAATCGCCGCTCATCTTCACCATCAATTACAGCCCAACCGATCAATCACCACCAATTACATAAAACAAAAAATATCGAAAAAAGAATGAAGAAAACAACACATAAGCACTTCTCCGCCATCTTCAACCTTCTCCAAAAATAATCCAACTATCATCCATCGAACTGAATTTATTGAATTTAGACTTTTAGTTCGAATTGTTATTTTCAAACACTATGAATATATTCGAAAAACAAAAATCGAACTTGGGTTACTCTTTTTCAAAATCATTGTTTGAACAAAATGGATTTGAAGTTGGAAAATAGAATCTCGACAACCTTGATGATGTTCGAAATTTATTTTTTGAAAATCGGAGACATCTTCAAAGATGAGTTTTCGAACAGAGTCCATTGATTCAAAAAATCAAGTTTGCCACTTGTGTTTCCAAATTTTAAGTATGAATCGTCCGTCGCCGACTTTGGGAGAACTGCGGTGGGAAAGTTAGACGCCGAGAAAATGACAGAGAGAGAGGATTGCGGCGGCATAAACTCAGCAGCTGAGGGAAAAAAGAGAAGTCGAGAAGAAGATGAGCACCGATCAGCTTTTTCTTTTTTTCTTTTTTGCTTTTCATTTATTTGTTGATTTTACTTTTTTATTTTATTATTAATGTAGAAAGGGTATTTATGTAAATTTATACTCAATTAAAAGAAAACAAGATTAATTTGTAGTGCAAAAAATAATTTGAGTGGTGCAAATAGAATCTCCCTTTTATTAATTTCAAATTTTATTTTTATTATTTTACTTATGAATTTTTATATTATGAATTGGATCCAAAATATTAATGACTCCGTAACTGAACTGGATAGATAGATAGATTAGGGACTTCCAATAGCTTTACTCAAAAATAATTAAAAACTTAATAATATAACTTTTTTTTTTTTTGTTTTTTTTAGGGGATTTAATGCCTAAAGTTAAAACTGAATTAAATAGCAAAAAAAAAGGAGACATTGACTCACGTTGATCTAGGGTTTAAAAAACTCAATCTTTAATTAAAACGCCATCTACGTATATTTTAGAACATTTTATAATAAGTTGAAGACCATTCTTTAATCTCACATTGACTTTAGAATTTCTGCCCAAATTATTGAGTAATTTTTTTTTGACAATTGAATATCTTATCTATTTTTTATCCTTTGAGAAAAAAAATATCTTATTTTGAATTTGATATTTCAAACTAACTAGGGCTAAATAATATTTGATTAAGATATCGGTTGAATCCTTGTTGTAGAGTTGCACTTTTAAATAAAATTTTTTAGCATATATACTCAGTTACGTTTAAATCATATATATTTTTTATTCAATTTCATCTAACGTAGACTCAATTTTGATATCAATAAAAAAACGTAGACTCAAATTTTCACATAAGATTATATTTTAACAAAATAAAAACTCAATTATATTCTAATAAATAAATTTACCGCATTAAAAAATTAAAATTATAAAAATCTAATACTCTCTTTTTTCTGAATAAGTGTCATTCTAGCATTTTAATTTTTTTTTTAAAAAAAATATCATTCTACAAATTTGAGATAAAAAAAACACATTTTTCAAATATTTACTCCTATTTAATGCATTCAAACATCCATATTTAATTCATTTAATGTATTTATACAAATGCGCATTAGATAATTTAATTAACTTATTAATGTACGTGTATTTTTTTTTATTAATGTATGTGTATTCATCTAAAATGCTCTGTATATAGAAATTGAGGGAGTACAATTTTCTTTTTGGGATTTGAGGGTGGGATCTAATAATTATCTTTTTAGTCTGGTGAGAAATTTGAATTTGAAATATGATCTAATACAAAATAATAGAATGATCTAATAGAAAATGGCATGATCGTAGTATTTCAGAATGCAAGGGGTTATTGCTACAAACACAACTAAAATTCCAAGCTATGAACGACGATCCTATAGGCCATACCGCTATAGGCTACAGCACAATCATATCATGACTTGAGTGGCGGCTTGGCGCGAACCTAAACACACTCTCTCTCTCTCTAGAATTTATAATTATATATAACTAAATTATGGTAAGCAGAGCTCTCGTAAACCTTTTGTGTTATATTATTCCACATATATATATATATATATATTCATACAATCCACGAATCATACGGAACCCTCAACCTCAGCTCCGATAACGAGAAATTCCCCTAAATCAGGGAAAATCAGCCGTCTCTGAGACCAAACTCGAGCCCTAGTTTCGCATATTTGAATTTTTGGCCGTATCTCATGGAGTCTCCCACGGCGTTTCCACGCTACATCCTTCAGAATTCCAAGTCCTTTTCTAATTTCTCGTTTCTTACTTTGAAGTTATACGTGCATGATTCGGAATTTTGAATTCTCTATTTTTTTTTTTGCTCAGGAAAAGGACGTTCCCGGGTGGCGGAAGTTCATCGACGCCGTGTGAAGAGGTGGATGTGCTGGAGATACCGTCGGTGATGGATCGCTCTTCTAAACCCAAGTTCTCTAAACAAAAAGAGGTTGAAAATCAAAATTTGTTCCTGTATTGTAATTCTTCGTATCTTCTTTTGATATGTTTCTGTTAGTGCAAAGTTGGAATTCGGTGAGAGATTGTGTTTACTGCTCCTTTTCGTCTAGTATTTAACTACCGTTCGTTGCGGGTTTGTTCTGATGATGGATTAGCTGTGAGAGGTTTTCTGTCGCTAGACTGGGTGGATGGTGTGTGATCGAAGTGGAATAGTATTCATCAGTCTGAAATTCTTTTGAAATAGAATGCACCCATAATTTTGTTCTTTCCGGATATAAGTTTTAGTTATATATCTCAGCTATGTATTTCATAATATAGTAAGGCATATATTCTGTATTCATCTTCGACAGTTTGTTAGTTGTGAGAATAATGGTATTTTTTTTCTTCTAATCTTAGCCATCAAACTTCATGATGTCTTGTGGTTCTTTCCAGTGCTTTTTATTCTGTTCCTAAAATTTACTTTTTGGAATTATGCATAACTGTAGGTCAAAAGCATCAAGCTTGTGCCTCTGTTTTTGCTACATTGTTAGATAAAACAGTGAGCTTTGTAGTAGTTTAGGGAAGCTTATTTGAACCCTAGGTGTGTTACATTCTCACCTACATAATAAATACATTACTGGAATGGGTTTAGGGTATGATAACTTGATTCCCCTGCTACTAACTAACTTTGTAATCAACTTCAGAACAAGCTACGGACTTAACCTTTTCCTGGCCTTTTGATAATTTGAGCAAAGACTGAAGTATGAAGCGCTAACACAATTTTTTTGTTTTACGTACAGAAACTTATATCTATGTATGAAAAAGATTCTGAAAATATGATTTGAGGATTGAGATCCGTATTTTCTCAGTCACGGAAGTAGGTGGTTTGGTTTTAACTGGCGGTGATCAATTGTACCGTTTTTAATGCTCCTCTTTTTTGCATGTTCTGATGATTGGGAAAAGGAAAAGCATTACAAGATCAAGGTGCATACTGATTTTAGTAAGGTCCTCCCTAGGTTCAAGATTGCCCTCAACCATACTTGCCCTCGTACGCTGATGCATAAGATGTTTGTATATGTCTCTATAAATCTTCCATTTTCTTCTGAACTTGATAAACTTTATGTGCTCATCGCGACATGCTTTTCCTGATACTTCTTTTGTTTATCCATTCCCCCTTAACTGGTTTCATGAAAGTAACCTTAGATCCATTTAGGCATTAACCTCCCACTCCAAATGTCTTGAAGGTTATTTGTCATGAAATCATAGATGTTGACATGGAAGAAGATTGTGATGATGCTTCCTTGATGGACAGTGAAGTTGATGGAAGTGCCAAAGGGAAGGTACCTCTGAGTTCTTAGATATCTAGATAGCTACTCTCTTAGAATCTTTCTGTTGGATTGACAACCTTTTATTCTTATTTGCTTACTTACTTTCATTGTCCTAATGCTGACAAATCTAATGAAATACATTATTTTTTTGTTTTCTGGCAGAAAGTCCACTCAAATTCTTCAGTTGAGGTTGATTTAGCAGATGAAGTATCTGGGGATGACATAGCAACATCAAGTGATGGTGTTGCTGAATTAGAAGATTCAAATGTAGATGATTTCAGCTCTGATTTATACTATGAAGAGGATGAATGTATGGATACATATTATGATATGATTTTTGATGATAATAATAATTTGGAATCACACTTTGATAACATGGATCTCCCACCTGGAGTTGAGGCGCCAGTGCCCTGGTTTCCGAGTTCTCCTAAAAATGATACCAAGCTGCCAACAGCTAGCACTTCGGCACATTCAGGTTTGCAACTTATCTTTCCTAGCTTGAACTTATATGAGTCCCTTTGGTCATTGAAACACTCACAAATGAAGGATCTATCAACTTCGTTGAGCAGTTCAATAACAGGCATCCAGATGAATTGTAGGCAATTGAATATTAAGGGAATGTTCCTTCAATGGATGGATCCCAGTCCTCCACTTCAGTTACTACTGCCAATCTGAGTTGCTTTTTCTGCAGGGAATTCACTGCGGGCAGTGCCGAAAAAGATTGTTGATGAATTGGTGCACAAGTTCGACAATTTTGCGAAATTTGACGTTGTTGAGGATTACTCGGATCATCACTACTCCCACTCCCAAGAAGAATGTGCTGCAAAACCGGTGAGCACGAGATTGGATATGTATTTAAATCGTGCCATATAAAATCTGCAACTTCATTTGCTCTTAATTATATATCTTTGATCTGTGGTATAGGCATCAAAGAAAATACAAGAAGACATGAAGATTCTTAAAAAGAACTGGTCAAAGAAAATACAAGAAGAATGGAAGATTCTTGAAAAGAATTTGCCAGGTAAGTTCTACGAATATCCTTGAAAATTTTTATACCATTCTGTGAATGTGATTTGCATGCAGAAGAAGAAACAATGGATCATCTATATTATGCTTATGGTGTAATACATCACATCTGTTTTTCCATTACATTTCTGAGCTAGCAGATCACTGCTTTACTAACAATTTAAGTGTGTTTCATGACTAAATATATTCTTATACTGTTTGAAAACAGCTGAGATATATGTTAGAGCCTATGAATCTAGGATGGATCTTTTGAGAGCCGTGATTATTGGGGCGGAAGGAACGCCATACCATGATGGCCTCTTTTTCTTTGACGTCCACTTTCCCAGTAATTATCCTGAGGTTCCACCTGTATGTTTCTGATTTCTATCATAGATCCTCGTGCCAATTATCTTCGTTGAGTTGAAGATTCATTACTTGCTCTCTGTTGTTGGCAGGAAGTCCATTACCATTCAGGCGGTCTTCGAATTAATCCTAACTTGTACAATTGTGGAAAAGTATGCCTGAGCCTTCTGAACACCTGGCACGGCAGCGGAAAGGAGTTATGGATCCCCAAGGAATCCTCCATACTACAAGTTTTGGTCTCTATACAAGGGCTGATATTAAATGCAAATCCCTACTTTAATGAGCCTGGATACGAAAAGCAAGCTGGAACAAACAGCGGAGACGCTCGTTCCACAGAGTATAACGAGAACACATGTGTGCATTCCTTGAAGACGATGTTGTACAGCATGCAGAGGCCCCCGAAGGTACGATCAGTTTACGAGTGTTTCTATACATAAGCTCAGTAGAGTAGATTGTTGAACGGTTGATTGTTTTCCTTGTAGCACTTTGAGGAGTTTGTAGTCGGGTATTTCCGCAAGAACGCACGTTATATTCTGGTATCCTGTGTGGCCTACATGAATGGAGCTCAAGTGGGTTGCCTTACTGCAGGCAAGGCTGAGCAGAGATGTTCGGAGCAATTCAGGAGCAGTGTTGGTGCAATCGTCATTCGGCTGGTAAAAAAGTTTACAGAAATCGGAGCGGATGGTTGCCAGGAGTTCCTATCTGCAGCTAATAAGAAAGAGTAGGAAAATGGAGTAGCAACTGCTGCGGCTGGTGCCCTGATATTAATTCAGTAGAGATTTTTGGATATATCAAAATTTGCATGAGGCATGCTCGTTTTGGATATTTATTGCGACTTGATCGGCACCAATCGTTTTGGGAACTATATTGCTTAGTTTCTCATGAGTTTTAAAAGGAGCTAGTAGTCTATAATAACCAACAATAAAATCTCCTGTAAATTCAGCTCTCGTCTATAGCCTCGTGCTTATCTTTGTACAGACCAAATGTTCAACTCTAATTGCAGTAATGTGCATAATTTAGGATTCGGATTCGAAATCGCTTCGCCATTATCTAATACTTGTGTCAGTACTCAGTGGGCATATATATATATATGTATATGTATGTGTATGTATATGTATTTTAATGCACGTACCAAAGATAAACTACTTGTTACGTTTAACCTTCTAATAATGGCGTTTTATCCTGTATGGTTTAGATATCATCTATTCATACAATTTTGTATGAAATGCACAGTGCATCACACTTTTTTTTTTATGCCTAACAGAATATTTTCCTTTTGAATTTCTACCTTAAAAACACTTACTAAATATAAGAGAAACACAAACAGTTGCATGCACAAGGTGTATATAAGCCATATTTTAGACGGCTCAATCATTTTGAAATAAAATCTGTCAAAATCAGTATCCACTGTAATGCTCAAGAGTATCACTTAAAATTCAAAAATATCACATGTATCCTTAAAAAGTAATGAGTTTGCTAGTTATCTTATATTAGTTTATTTAGTTAAAATTGTGATTTTTTTCCATTCTAATTAATGTTTAGAGTTTATAGTTTTTTTAGGGTTCCTGATTTTTTAAGGGTTTTGTTTTAGTATTTTTTAAATTTTTAGGGGTTTATTTTGTATTTTTTAGAGTTTATGTTTTTTTTTAAGTTTTATTAATCTCAATTATGGGTTATATTTAAGTTAGAAAAATTAATTGTCGAGCGCAATACATGAGCTCACGCGTTAGCATCAGGCGAGTACACTGTACGAATGGCCGAATTAAAAAAAAAATTAAATTAATTCACTTTAATTTCAGGTTTCACTAATTTCATTTTATGGTATATATTAATATTTGTTTCAGGCAATTAAACCTATTTTTTTTATAATTTCATTGTGATTTGAAGAGTTTTTTTGGGGGTGAGGGTGGAAATCGAATACCCTTATACTATATGAGTGATGAATATTGCTATGCTATATACTTGTAGTGATTTGAAAATGATCGTATATTTTTATTTCATTAGTTATTTATACTTTTTTTTTTTTGAAAGGTCTTTATACTTTTAAGTTTGATTTCATTAAGTTCTTATATTTTTATTTTTTATTTCATTATGTCATCTCTATGTAATTTTTTTCATTTTTATAGGTCCTTGTACTTTAATTTATGATTTCATTTATAGATCTTATGGTTGGGTTGATTTTTATATTAACAAACAACATATAAATATTACTTATTAAATGACACGACATATCCTTGTTGGAATTTTTTATGTTTTTACGTAAATAAAGATTTATTTAAAACTACTCAATGAAGGAAATCCTTGTGAAATAGATGACATATATAATAGCAAAAAATAAAATAAAAAATATATCAACTAAGGAGCACGCTGCCAAAATTTGTACATTTTTTTTATAATTCATTTTTTAAATTTTATGCAAAATAGAACTTCTTGTAATTTATTCTTGGAAATGTACACAAATCATCATTTAACAACAATCCAAAATAAGTTTAACAAATATAAATAATTGATCAGCAACACAACTCAGAGAAACTCACTGTCCCTAAACTAAAAATCTTGTTTAACTTCATATTTTTTAGTGCCTTGGGTTGCACAGACAAGTGGGAGGAGTAGCTTGAATTTTTAACATGCTTGCTGGTTGTTGTTTTTTTTTTTTGGTTGCTTTTACCGAATTTATTTCATTATTTCATAATGATTTAATTGAGAGGTTAAAGTTTTTTTTTATTTTGCATAGCAATTGTATAAATTTAATTAAATAATAATTGATCACCTGTTATTTATTAATAGGAAAAATTAATCAAACTTTTAGATCATTAAATTAGGATCTAATGAAATCACATATAATAAAAGAACCTATTAAAATGAAAAAATTATACCTGAATTAATAAAATTAAAAATAAAAGTATAAGAATCCAAATAAATCAAACTTAAAAATAAAGAAATATATTAAAATGAAAAAAATTACATAGAAACCTAAGAAAATAAAAAGAAACAAGTACATACACTTGAAAATGTGTTTTCCCATATAAATTAATATATTTACTTCACATTACATGAGTACATGACCTATTGGCGTTTCCTCGAAGTCGTCGGTGTTGGAAATTCCAAGTCTTCATAGAATTTTCCAAGTCTAGTTCTATAATTTCTATTATTATTATTATTATTATTTTGGGAGAAAAAGTCTAGTCTCAAGTCAAACATCTGGATATTTTAAGTTTGAATTTGTGATTCACGCTGATCATTAATATATTATATTATTATTAGGGTAAATTATTATTTATATTCCAATTTATTTCTAATTTTTCAAATTTGTTCTTTAATAATTTTGTTAATAAAATATCTAAACTATTTCTAAAAATTAATTAAATATATCACATGATATATTTTTCAGCCAAAAATTACAATATGCTTCGACTAAATACTTTGGTCATCTTCTCATGTTGTCCCTAGATCGACTATATCTATGACATAATATTTTTATTCTAATTTTTTACCATCGTTTTAGACCTAGTGTTAGGTGGAAGATCCATTCGATTTTATTTTTTTATTACGGCAATTATTTAGTAAACGCTAATTAATAAACACGAAAACACTATTATTAGTAACGCTAGTTAATGGGATACTTTCTGATTTTTGGATAAGGTTGTCAAGTTGAACTGGTCAACACTCATCTCAATATTTTCAGTTCAAGTTTGATAACCAGCCTCGTTGGTGGTTTCAGTGGGGATGATCCAGTGATGGAGTGAGGTATTACGGTTTAAATTTGCTCAATATCACAGGTCGGATGTGTAAGTAAAAAAAAAAAAACTAAACTCATTGGGGGGTTTAAAAATAACTTTCGTGTAAAGAGAAAAAAAGACTTTAAAGATTAATGATCAGTAAATTATAGATCTAGACCTTCAAAATTAAATTAATTTCATAGTTGACATAAATTTAAGAGATAGTCCTGTGTGAGACCGTCTATATGTCAAAATTAGTAAAACATGTCAAGATTGGATCAAAATACAATCAACCACAGACAAATTAAATTACAAGTGTGCTACTAAATATGAATTTGAAATGTGGATCCTTTAAAAATGATTTTTTGTTTAATTAAATTGAATTAATTCTTATTAAATCAATTTGGATTAATTTGATTAAAAATAGGGAAAATGTGGAGATAGTGCACTAAACTATTTGGCTGGTTCCAAGTGGACACAAAAATTATTGTGGGGTCTCAAATTTTAACTCAAGTGAACCCTCCCATTAGTTTAATTAAAACTTAAAACCTTCACGGCTTGATTATTCGACCATCAGTTCTCAAAAAATCAAATTGAACTCACTTTGGGATAGTCCATACTTGAAAAACTCTCAATTAATTTTGAGCTTTTCCTTTAAAAATAGTAAAATAGTGATATAAGCAGACATGATTAGATGAAAAGTGAATTTCGAAGAAAGAGGGGCGTGGAAAAATGTATGCAAATTAAATAGATAGTGATCCTCTTATTCAAGTGCAAGCACTGAGACGACTTCTTCATATCCTTATAAACACCACCACCACCACCACCACCACCTTGATCTTCTGCAACCCTTCTGCCACGATGTCACATTCATGGTTTCACTCGTGGTCGTGGTGCTTCTTCCTCTTTGCTTGTATCTGCATAGATCATGGCCTTTCTTTGTCTTCTTCATCTGAAACTGCTGTTTTCTATACCAAACACTGCTCTTCTGTAGTCCCTGAATATGAAACCACCACTCTCACCAATGGAAACTCTCTACCTTCTCTTTCCACGTCGTACTTCACCGGCGGCGACAGCTTTCTACGCACGGAACCAGGCCAAACTTATTACTACGTGCACAAGAATCTGAGGCTCCGAATCCGACCGGATTACTATCGAACTAATACCTCCGGCGTCTACAAGGTCGGAGGCTTCCTAAGCATCCGCTTTCCGTACAGCTCCGATGATGCTCCGGGCAATTACAGCTACGGCGGATATAATCGCCGTAGGAATCGAGGAAGAGGGTCGATCAAATTTCGGATGGACGGATTCTGGTCGGAGGAATCAAGGAAGCTGTGCATGCTTGGGTCAGCTCCGTGGAAGGGGATTGATCGTGATGGTGTTCTTAAGCTCAAGTTCGAAGATGAGAGTCCAACTATATATAGTGGTGTTGTGAGTGGGAGTCTTGAGAGCACAGCTCCTTCTGCAAATGATCGGAGCTATTTCGACCCCATTTTGATATTCAGTTTTCCAGCAGTTCCCAATTATAAATACTCGCTGGTATCGACAGCGTTTTCGAGTGATTCTGATGCCCGGAAAGATGAGTCGCTGAGTGTCGGAGCAAACGAGTTTTGCTCGATGATCGGATGGGGGCTGAGAAAT
Organism: Perilla frutescens; assembly: GCA_026008535.1. NCBI lineage: Eukaryota > Viridiplantae > Streptophyta > Magnoliopsida > Lamiales > Lamiaceae > Perilla > Perilla frutescens. The sequence goes on from BRKX01000019.1 coordinate 8,935,427, forward strand.
CTGGAGTTGAAGTATGCAACGGAGTGCACTGGATCACAACTTCATCGTGGTTGTTCTCCAGTTGATGGATTCTTGCCTCGCTTTCTCTCTCTGACTTCGATTCAGTGTCCGGAGGGAGAAAGAAAGGTGAGGTTCATGGCAACATTTCAAACTTATACGAGTTATGGGAATGATGCTTTTGATGTTGGCTCGACTTTGATTGGGGAGCTGTCGTGGGATGATAAGAACAAGAGAATGATTGGCGTCGCCTGTGAAATCTCGACTCCTTCTCAACAACTTGGGATTGCTGTGACAAATTGTACAACGAGGTTGAGCCTCAGCTTCCCTTCAGTCCTGACTATCAGAAATGATGCGAAAATTGTTGGAGAAATTTGGAGCTCCAAATCTGTTGATGATTCTGGTTACTACAGAAAGATTAGCTTCTTCAACTCTGATGAATATGCCTATGGTGAGGTGTCTTTAGCAGAGCTGAGGTATGAATACACAGAGTTGGATAGAGTGAAAAAGCTCTGCCCCTCCAAAAAGCCAGCCAAGAAAGGGAATGTGTATCCAGATGGGCAATCCTATGATATGAGATTTGATATGGATATAAAAAACGGCCAAGGCAAAGTATTGGCGTGGGCTAATGCCAGACCCGCTTGGGTTGGAAATGATTCATACCAACACGGCGCCATGCTTGTTGCAATAGACTCATCAACTCAGGAGTCTATGGCTGAAGCTACCGAAATTCTTGATGAAACTTCGCCTACAAAGATGAGCTACAAAATAAGGATCAGCCCTTATTATCATCTTCTCAATCTCAACTCGAGTAATGTCCCATCACCGAAACTCAACTGGCCGATGAGTCCTCACCATGGAGTAGAGATGACAGCTGAAGGGATGTATGATGCTAGCAATGGATTCCTCTGTATGGTGGGGTGCAGAAAACTGGTTCAGAATTCGAGTACTTTTAAAGATTGTGAGGTCGCAGTGGAATTAGAGTTTCCCCCGTTGAAAGGAAGGAGAGGTGATCGGCTTATAAAGGGCAAAATTAGAAGCACACGAGCAACAAATGATGCTCTTCATTTTGATGATCTAATAGTGCAGTCTGCTGCTCATTATTTTGAAGAAGCTGAGAGATCCATATGGAGAATGGACTTTGAGATCACGATGGTGTTGGTGTCCAACACATTCGCCTGCATCTTCGTGGGGCTGCAGATTTTTCATGTCAAGAGAAATCCCGAGGTACCTCCTTTCATCTCACTTGTCATGCTTGTAATACTATGTGCAGGACACATGATTCCCCTCGTGTTAAACTTTGAGGCCGTCTTGTTGGGAAAACACGATAAGAAGACATTGGAGCTTGGTAGTGGTGGAAGGCTTGAAGCTGATGAAGTAGCAGTCAGGGTGATCACAATGGTAGCATTGCTGTTACAACTACGCCTTCTTCAATTAGTTTGGACTGCAAAACAGAGCGATAGCAATGGTAAAAGCTCGTGGAGTGGTGACAAGAAGGCTGGTTTTGTTTCATTGTCACTCTACATGATAGGGGGCATGCTTGGTTTAGTGTTGAACTGGATAAGAAAGAGAGATTCTTCTTGTCTGTGGGGAGATTTAAGGTCTTATGGTGGCTTGATTCTTGATGGTTTCCTTGTTCCACAAATCATCCTCAATATCTTCAGAGGATCAGCAGAGAAAGCGTTGTCTCATCCATTCTACATTGGGACAAGCGCGGTTCGACTCCTTCCCCATGCTTATAATCAGTACAGGGCACACAACTATCCCAACTATGATCTCAATGCAACATACTACTATGCAAATCCAGATGCAGATTTCTACTCAACAGCTTGGGATATCATAATTCCTTTTGGGATTGTCGTGTTGGTTGTGATCGTGTTTCTGCAGCAACGGCTAGGCGGGCGTTGCGTTCTTCCTCAAAGATTGAGGGGTTTTGAAATCTATGAAAAGGTGCCTACAGCTGCTGATGATAACCACTGAAGTGTATGCAGAGAGAAACAGATTCTCATATGAGGCTTTTTTTCCCATTATTTTGAGTTTTATGATCAGCAAAAGTAACTTTAAGCTCGTGTAACAAAAATGTTTTGGGGAGATGTACTTTATCTCTACTTTGCAATCTTTTCACAGTAGTATCAACGCCTGCTACTGCTGTTATAAAAGTGTGATGTTTTATCTACTATCTACTACTATTATAAAAGTGTGATATTTTATAAAATTTGGTTTACCTATTATATCCCTACTATAACTTTAATTTAAGGTAATTGTATAATATAATATATAATATACATTTATAATGTACAATCTAATATAATATATTAGTTTTCATATGAATCTACTACTATATATAAAAAGATCCTTATTTTACAAAATTGAATTTCACTAATATATCCCTATAATATGTTCAAATTAAGCACAATAGAGTAATATAATAAATCCACAACATGAACTTTTTATTATCATATAGTAGTAGATATAAAATTTCTAGCGTGATTTTTATGCAAATGATCATTCATTTGATATGCATATATATGGTAACAATGAATAAATATTATTATTAACTTCCATAATATTATATTTAAAATACATATATAATTTCAATTGGTGCATCAATTTATATGTGCGTGTGTGTATAAGCTTCAAATTTCAATTAACATATTATTTTTTAATTAAATGGTAGGCAATTCATTAATATCTTTATAAACCAATAAGATATAAATTATGAATTAATATATACATAATGCATATCACATGCATTCATGTTAAATTCTTTTTATTATTCTTTTTTATATGATAAATGTCTATTCTAATTTATTTTTTAGTAACAATTTAGGGATGTTGAATTTTCTACAATTTAAAAGGTGACATTATTAAAAATATTTTAAAAATTATGTTGAATTTCAAAATTGGTCGAGTATATAATGATTTAATATATGAGAATTATAAGTATAATTTATTCAATATACTTAAAATTTAAATTTTTATTTATAAATTACTGATTCACATCATGTGATATCAATAATTCAAATATTAGTGAACTGAAATAGATAAAAAAAAATAGTAAAAATGTTACATAATGTACATAAATTGAAACAATTTCATTGCAAAAGAGTGATGTAAATTTACAAGAGTACCAAAAAAATTATCATCATTTGCATATCTAGATTAAAGATTATATATATGTGTGTATATATATATATAATGAAATGTTATTTTGGTCACTCATCTATTTTTATTAAAGATAAGTTAATTAATATTATCAAGGTAATTAAGTTGTACAAATTATGACATGCTCTTCAATCATAAAAATGTTATTTCTAAAAAAATTATATATTTTATCAAAATAAACTTCACAATTACTCATCAATCTAAAGATTTTTTTTTAATATTAATGTAAAATCATAGAGGATACTTTCAAATATATAGATTGGAGAAAAAATATTATTCATAAGTGAATATATTAATTTGAATTTTATTACAAGTAATTTAATTAAGATATATATATATATATATATATCAAGAATATGTGTGTGTACATATATATGTATATAAATGAAATAACACTATGTCATTTCTATTATGAGACAAACGAGTCGATCGCCTTATGCCTTATTATTTTCATTAAAATAGTTAGCTAAATAAATATATGTATTATCCACATCCGATTAAAAATTTATTTGAAGTCAAGTATTTTAAATATATAAATGATCAAATTTATGGCTTCTGAATAAAGTTTATCATGTCTTAATCTCTAACAAATTATTTTTTAACCATATAACTTATCTAACATTTGAAAAACACTTAGATGTTAATAGATTTGATTTATTTTCAAAGTTAAAGTATAGTTAATAGAACCTATGACATAAAATTAAATACAAGATTATATATTGAGATATTATATTATAGAAATAACATTTCTCAATGCATATTTTACCTATCAGATATTATTGAATATGCTAATTATAACAATTATTTTTTGTTAAAGTAAGTTTTTAAGTTGAGTAATATGTCACGATTTGGGATTTAGAATACTTAAAAGTGGTTCTATTGTTGATAAAATGAGAAATAATAAATGAATTTCTTTAAAACATATTAGTGTATTATCTCTTAAAAAATATTTTACATCTAAACATTTTCATTATTTCGCCTCGGGCCCAATATTATCTCAAAGCTGCCTTAACAAGTTATCATGTATACAATAATTAATTTTAGAACACTACTGATTTTTCTAATACTATTTTAACTAGGGAAAAAATTAGCTTAATTAAACTATTATATTAGAGCATAATACTACTTTTATAATAGCACGTATAAATATTATAAGTAAATGTAGACTTTAGCTGCTAAATTTGGGCAAATATAACAATTTATTTTTTAAATATCATCTCTTACACTTCTCAACCAAATATTTATTTTATTACATTACAATTATTCAACTTTCCATTAGCTTTCCACAAGTATACGAAGTATCTGCATTATAATATTGAGCAAGATCATATTCCACATAGACTAAAAGGTTAATCATAATGTGAGTACTGCAACGTCAATCTTCTAAGTATTAGATAGGTAGTGCATTCAAAGGTTTTGTTTTATATCTACTGAAGATAAATAATTAAATAAAGGCAAATAAAGATAAACGGAGAAAATTAGAAGCTGGTATAATAGATGAAGAAATAATTTAAATCATCGATTTCATAGATTTATCCAAACAAGTTCAATTCAATTAAATGATTTATTCACGATTTAATTTTATTAGAACAATCACCAGACTAGTCAAAAGGGAAAAAGATAACAATAAATATAATACATTTTATAATGTCAATATATGAGTCTTAGATATTAAAAATAAATATATTTTTAAGTTTTATTTTTTTCAATAATTAATATTAGCCTAAACGTATAAATGTTAATATTTCAATTATATGAACTAATGAAAATTTATGCTTACAAGTAACTTTAAAATAGTATAGTATATACGCATAGTATGTAAATAAAAAATATATATTCTTTGAGTATCTCTTACACTATAATGATAATAGTGACAATCAATATATAATCCCTCCGTTCCAATTATATAGTCTCATTTCTTCTCGCACGTAAATTAAAAATATTTATGAAAACAAGATATTAAAGCTAAACTTCCAATAACACCCTCATTGAATATTTATGACTTTCAACTTTTAAGTTGTTATTTTTTTAATTTTCAAGATTGAATAAGGATTTATTTGTACATTACTATGAAAATTAATAACACTTATAGTAATGAAACTATATAATTGGGACACCTCAAAATAATAAAAAAGACTATCTAATCAGGAATTAATGATCTGAACATTAATCAATGGATTAATGATGTGAACATTAATATATCTAAGTATTTGTATATTTATTGATATCAATTTAATTTAGATCATAAGCATACAAGTTTTTAGTGTTTATGATACATGAATCATTTCAAATTGATTAATAATATGAATGAGATATGAATATATATACGTGCCTTATAAAATAAAATAAAATAAGAATGTATCTCTAATATCTCTAAATTTTATTATTTTCATAAATGACAAAAGCTTGTATAAGATCATCTTACATGTCAGAATTCGTAAGACGGGCCAATGTTCGGATCCAATTTTATCATCAATTTTTTTTAAAAAAGTTTTAAACTATTTAAAAAAAACATATAATTCGCGTATGCTACAAAATCAAAGAGATGAATTTTCACGTGTGAGCGAGAAATGTTCATGTTTGAGACATAAAAAGAGGTGTCACAATTTAGTTTTTCAAATTTGAAAATAGGGAAGCAGAAATGCTAAATAGGTTAATAATTGTCATATATACTTTGAAAATTTGTAATAAAAATGTGATAAATATTGATGTTTTGTTGCTCAATTTTGGATCTGGAAACTACTGAATTACAAATATGATCAATAAGTTCGAAAATACATTCAACTAATTTTTTTTCCTAAGCTAATGATTATGTATGTTCAAAAATATATTTTCAAACATGACGTATATTTTTGAAAATGAATTTTCGAATATAGTCTTGCATGAAAAATATGTGGAGTATTTAGAAACACACCTAACTATAAAGTATGAATATTATAATTGTAATCTATTTTCTTCACTTTTTACTAGGATATTGCTTTGAGAAATCAAAACCAACATAACCACAAAAAGAGATATCCCTTTTTATGTACACTTTTATTATATTTCACATATATGCTTAGTTTGTACTTTAGATGATATAGATATAATATTCAATATAGAATTTAACACAATGATATATTACTTTTTTTTTATTTTTAGATAAAATAATTCATTTTAATGTTATTAATATATATATATATATTCTTAGTCTAATTATTTATTAGATATTTATTAATATTTTCTAATTATAATATAGTTTATAATTTTAAATTTTACATATTTTAATAAAAATCATACAATTTATGTGTAACGCACGTGATCTCTGCTAACACACTCTCCAATGTTTCACAGTTTTTACTACACTTTCCGTTAATTTTTTCGGCCCCTAAAAGCGGCCTTATCCGGTGAGATTCTACATGGAAAAATTTAAATCATTAAATTGTATGAGCATCGCCTATGTACTTTTGTCTTTAGAATTGAAAGTTCGTGGTGTTTCACTAAGGCCATCTATACAGTTAACTCTACACTACTGTATAGTTAAAGTTACAGATTTTCAATTTTCATCTCCAACGGCATCACTCTACATTTCACCCTACAATGGAATATTCCCTTTTTATACTATTTACTATTGATTTATTTTTTTATTGAATTATTTAATTGAATTTGATTATATATATATATATTAATATTCTTACTCATTATTTTTTATTTTTAATTAATATATAATTAAATTTTATTTTTATTTTATAAAAATTAAAAGGTTCATGTAAAAACAATCAACTTATTCAAATAGGAAGCAGAAAACCAAATTTTAATGTTTGATACAAATACAATTTCTAATCATGCTAAATGTGTGTACTTTGAACAAGAACAAGCAAAAATCTGGCGAAAAGGCAGGAACAATACAGCCAGTCTTCCCTACCAAATAATACTTTCGACTTTGGAAGTTATTTTCCAGATATTCTCGGTGCAGGATCTGGATCCGGAAGTGGTTTAGGGGATTATTAACTAAAATTACTGTGTTGTATTTTTAATATTTTACTCTTATTGTATTATGTTTGTATTTTTATTAATTATGTATTTGTATTGTTTATTGTAATATATTGTGGCTTTGTATCGTTTATTAATATATTTGTGGTTTTGTATTGTTAAATGTTTATGTGATTCTATTTTTATTAATTATTATTTTGTGTTTAATTATTGGATGTTTAAATTAATGTAATAGTATTTACTTAATCAATGTATAAAATAAATTTCAAACAATTGAAAGAAATCTAATGAAAAATAAAAAAAATACACCAAATAAATTAATTTGCATTCATAAAAAACCAAAAAAAAAAGAAAAGATAGCTGCCGTGATAAACAGTACCCCAGTTAATCAATCGAGGTACTGTTCACTTCCCCCAAAATACCGAACCGAGAGCTTACAATTGGAGGAAATAAATTACTTTTTTAACACCAAATTCAATATTTGCCGAGTCTACAGTTGTCCTCTTGTAGTTGCTCTAAGAACTTTAAGAGCATAAAATCGAAAGGTAGAGTTGGATTCAAATTGATTCCTTTTCTACATAATCAAAATTCAATGACATATTATATAATTTACATATAAAAAATTACAATTATATATAATTCTGTTAATATTTAATCCATTAAAACTATGTTATTGGTTGACACTTTATGCATGTGCGAGGGAGACAAATGCGCTCTGATAACACCATTTTCCGACGGTCAACTCCCAATTGCCTATCACTACTTTCCAAGAACGTGAGGCATCGAAAAATCAAAACAATTTGCAGGAAAAACAACTGATTAAAAAAAAAAAAAAAAACAAGTTTCCTACTCGTTCTTCTTCATATTCATATTCATTTACAATTTTATTTTTCTTCGAGTTTCTAAAGTTTGATTTTTTCTTCTGCAATGCAGTCATATTGGTTTTACAGTTGTTTGTGTTTCTGTTTTTATCTGGCGTCATTATCATCATCATGTTCTTCTTCTTCTTCTTCGATTGTCTCGTATAATGATCATTGTTCTTCCATAGTGAGAGAGTCCAATCCCACTATCCCCACTAACAAAGTTCACATACCTCATCTTTCTACACCGTACATCACCATTGGAGACAGGCTTCTACACAAACTGCACTACCAAACCTATTACTATGTAGGAAAATATCTTCAACTTCGGATTTTACCAGATTGCTATCAAACCAATGCCACATCCATCTACAAGGTTGCCGCCGTCTTGAAAATCGATCTTCCATTCAGCTATATTGATAGATCGAGTCCAACACGCGGGGAACTCAGATTTTCGATGAATGGCTTCTGGTCTGAAAATACGAGGAAGCTTTGTATGGTCGGAACTGCTTCGTGGGAAGTCGAGAGTGGGAATGTCATCAATCTTGACGCTGTTCTTAAGCTGAACTATGCGAGTGAGAGCAATCCCACGATTTATACTAACGTTGTTAGTGGGATTTTGGAGAGCACTGCAGTTTCTGCAAATGATGCAGCCTACTTTGAGCCCATTTTGATATTCAGTTTTCCTGCTTCTCCAAACTACAAATACTCACAGATTCCAAAAGAAGTTGGTTCGGGTGGTCTAGCAAATGAATCACTGAGTTTGAGCACAGCCAAGTTTTGCTCGGTGTTCGGGGCAGGACCAACAGTTGTGGAGTTGGAGTATGCAATGCAGTGCAGCAGCAGGGAGTCCCAGCACTGCTCTCCGCTTGGTGGAACCTTGCCCCGAATTCTTTACCTCATCCCGATCGAGTGTTCTGACCTTGAGAGAAAGTTCAGGTACACTGCCAAGCTTCCCAATATGACCCAAGATGTTGATGATTTCAGCCTTGATTCAGTTATGGTTGGAGAAGCATCGTGGGATGAGTATGATGAGAATAAGCAGCTGATTGGAGTTGCTTGTCGACTGCTGAATCCATTGAGTCATTTTGGAATTGCGGTGGGGGATTGCTCGATGAAGTTGAGAATGTGGTACACTTCAGTTTTGACTATTAGAAATGATGCGAAGATTGCTGGAGAACTTTGGAGCACCAAAACAGTGGAGGATTCCGGCTACTTCAGAAAGATTAGTCTCACGAGTGATCATGATAATGGTGTGGTGAGTTTTAGAGAGAGAAGATATGAGTACACGGAATTGGATAGAGTTAGAAAGTTGTGTCCATTGAAGAAGCCTGTGAAGAAGGGGTATGCATATCCAGATGCAAGTTCCTTCAATATGAGGTTCGACGTGCTTCTCAACAGTTCCAAAGGTGAACCTCTCTCATGGGGTTATGCTTTGCCTGTTTCACTTGAAAATGATATGGCTGATATAGTTTGGGACATCGCGCCAGAGTCTTCTAATATTGAACAAGTGGGAGTTGCTGAGCCTCAGCATAGGACCAGCAACTCCCATTCAAATATCAGCTACAAAATAAGTTTGAATCCTTTCCCTGATGTGAAGGCTAGTAATTGGTTTCCTAGTCTCAATGGGTCAGTTGATCTTCAAGATCAAGCAAATATCATGGCTGAAGGAGTTTATAATGCTGAAACAGGGCAGCTCTGCATGGTGGGGTGCAGAAAGTTAATTGTGAATTCAACTTATTTTTTCAGGGACTGTGAGATTCTTGTGAAACTCGAGTTTCCTCCGTTGAATGCAAAGAGGGGGGGTCTTATCAAGGGAACAATCGGAAGCATACGAGAGAAAGAAGATCCTCTCTATTTCAATGATTTGGTCCTGCAATCAGCTGCTCATTATAGTGAAGTGGCTGAGCAATCTATATGGAGAATGGACTTGGAGATCACAATGGTGCTGATATCCAACTTTCTTGCCTGTGTCTTTGTGGGGATACAGATTTTCCATGTGAAAAGAAATCCTGAGGTACCCTCTTTGATCTCACTACTCATGCTTGTAATACTGTGTGTGGGACACATGATTCCTCTGTTATTGAACTTTGATACTGCGTTTGGAAGGCTTGAAGCTAATGAAGTAAGTGTTAGGGTGATCACGGTGGTGGCATTGTTGCTGCAAATACGCCTTCTCCAATTAGTTTGGACTGCAAAACACAAACACGGCGCTTGGATTGGAGAGAAGAAGGCTGGTTTTCTTTCACTGTCATTGTACATCTTAGGCTGCATGCTTGGTTTAGTGTTGAACTGGATAAGAAAGAGAGAATCTGCTAGTGTGTGGGGAGATTTAAGGTGTTATGGTGGTCTGATTCTTGATGGTTTCCTTGTTCCACAAATCATTCTCAATATCTTAAGTGGTTCAGCAGAGAAAGCATTGTCTCATCCATTCTACATTGGGACAAGCGTGGTTCGACTACTGCCGCATGCTTATAATCAGTACAGAGCACACAACTACCCCGAGTATGATCTTAAGGCTGCAACATACTACTACGCGAATCCAGCTGCAGATTTCTACTCAACAGCTTGGGACATCATAGTTTCTTGTGGGGTTGTCGGGTTGGCTGTGATCGTATTTGTGCAGCAGCGGTGTGGTGGCCGCTGCATTCTCCCTCAAAGACTGGAAATATATGAAAAAGTGCCTTCAGTTGACAATGAGTGAACACTTATAGACTGGACTGGCATGTGATCTTGTGGAAATGTTCATTTTTCTCTCAGTATTTCATGTTCAATGTAGTAGCAAAAGTTGAATTTTTTGTGCTAGCATAACATGTATTTTTTGTATTTTGGGAAATTATGAGGCTTCCATCTGAGAAACTATATGCCTAACATAGAATCTTCTAGTTAGTTCAGAATAATTAATCTTATGTAGGTCTATTAAACAATCAGAAAGAAAGTTGGCATAATGAAAATGAAAAATGGAGTAAAATATGTTGTGCCCTGATCCAGCCTGGTGAATGGATTAAATTATTGGCAGTCTACTCAAGAAAAATAAATAATTTGCATTATGAAATTGGGGGAGGTTATTGCCACTGGTTAGGTTAACATAGAAGCTTTAATCTTATGAATGTGCATGAGCTATTAAACAATCAGAAAGTAACATGGCTTTTCCTTGGAGTAAAATATGTTTTGTGCGCTGATCCAAGTTTGGTCAATGGATTAAATTATTAGGAGTTTACCAAGAAAAATGATTAGTTGCACAGATGTTGTAATTCAAGTTGAGTATAAGCACTTGTTGATTTCCAGCTTGCTCTCTTCACTTACTTTTGTTGGTGAGCTTGTAATTAGATTTGAACCCTTGTGCTATGATGCAGTCATCATGGTTGTGTTTCTTTCTTTTTGCTTGCACCTGCATAGCTCCTGCATTTTCTTCTTCGAGTGCTGACGATATTTACTCCACGCTTTCTTTCTTCACATCTTATTACACAGGTGGAGAAAAGCTCTATGGCAAGTTGCCAAAGGACACTAGATATTACAATTTTGTGAGGAAATATGCCAGATTTCAAATTCTGGAGCACTGTACAACTAATGCCACGGGCGTCTACAAGTTCAAAGGTTACTTGTTCATCCAATTTCCCTTCTGGTATGGTGGTGATCCTTCTCAAAATGATCATAACTATCGCGGTGGGAGTGGGAGTAAAGCACAAGGGGCAGTCAGATTTTGGCTGAAAGGTTTGTGGTCGGAGAAATCAAGGCAGCTTCTGCTGGTTGGATCTGCTTCTTGGACGGTTGAAGGCAAGCCTATCGTTCTTGATGCTGTTCTTGATCTGAATTACACTGTCAACCATAATCCAACACTGTATACCGGTTACATAAGTGGGACTTTAAAGAGCATGGTTTCTGCAAATGATCCGGGCTATTTTGACCCTTTCTCGATATTCAGTTTTCCATCACTTCCCGACTACAATTACTCGCTGCTTCCACAAGCACTTGGTGGCGTGTTCTCGAGTGATTTTGATGTTCAAGAAAACCAATGGCCAAGTTATGAAGGACACAAGTATTGTTGGGTGATCATGGGGGAATCAATAGTTTTGGAGCTCGAGTATGCAGCGGAGTGCAGGGGACAACATCAGCATTGCTCCCCACTTGGCGTTGGAGATGATGGATCATTGCCCCGATTTTTGCTCTTGACTCCCATTCAGTGCTCTGCAGCTGAGAGAAAGTTGAGGTACTTGGCAACATTTCAAAATACCAGATATGATCAAGGATTTAGTCCCAATTCGACAGTGATTGGAGAGGCATCGTGGGATGATAAGAAGAGAGAGCTGTTTGGCATTGCATGTCGACTCTTAGATCCATTGAATCGTTCTGCTAATGAAGTAGGGGATTGTACAATGAGGTTAAGCCTGAGGTACACTTCAATCTTCACCATCAGAAACGATCCCAAACTCGTTGGCCGATTCAGAAGCACTAGAAATGTTGAGAAATCTGGCTACTTCAGAAAGATAAATCTCACAAATTTTGATGGGAATGAGCTGGTGACTCTTCCAGACGTGAGATATGAGTACACAAAATTGAATCGAGTGAGCAGAACGTCGTGCACCACGAAAAAGCCTGTGAACAAGGGGAACACTTATCCTGATGTGCATTCTGATAACATGAGATTGGACATGTCTGTTCAAAATTCCAGAGGTGAAAATTTTGCTTGGGTATATGTCACACCTCTTTGGGTAGGAAATGATTTGTACCAAAAGAAAAATAAGAAAGAAATTTCTGGGCCTTACTCAAATATCAGCTACATGATAAGATTAAGCTCTTCTACTGAATTCGAGTTCGGTTACCTGTTTGACAGGCTAAACTGGTCAACAAATCATTACAATGAAGTAGAAGTCACAGCTGAAGGAGTGTACAGTGCTGAAACTGGATACCTCTGCATGGTGGGGTGTAGAAAGTTGGAGAGCTCAACTTATACTTCCATGGACTGTGAGATTCTTGTGTCAGTCGAGTTTGCTCGACTGACTGGAATGGGAGGTAGCCCTACCAAGGGAACCATTACAAGCACGCGAGCCAAAACAGATCCTCTTTATTTCGAAGAGATGATGATGTACTCTGCTGTTTATTATGGCGAGGAGGTTGCACAGACGATATGGAGAATGGATATGGAGATCGTGATGGTTTTGATATCCAACACGCTCGTGTGCATCTTTGTAGCGCTGCAGATTTTCCATGTGAGAAGAAATCCTAAGGTACCTTCATTCATTTCAGTTTTCATGCTTCTAGTACTATCCGTGGGGCACATGATCCCGCTGATATTGAACTTCGAAGCTGTTCATTTGAGGAGTCATAGTGAGCAAAGAGTATATCTTGGCAATGGTGGAAGGCTAGAAGCTAATGAAGTGGCAGTTAGGCTGAGCTCATTGGTGGCACTGTTGTTGCAAATGCGCCTTCTCCAATTAGTTTGGACTGCAAAACAGACAGATGAGAATGGAGAGAGAAAAGCTGGCTTTGTTTTGCTCTCATTGTACGTTTTAGGTGGCTTATTTGCTTTTCTGTTGAACTGGACAAGTAACAAAGATGTCTATGGAGAATCTAGTGTCGGGGCTTTCTCAAAAAAAGGAAGAAAATATAGTGTCATGTCTTATGCAGGACTGATTCTCGATGGTTTCCTTCTTCCACAAATCCTATCCAATGCTTTCAGGGGCTTAGTAGAGAAAGCTTTGTCTTGTCCGTTCTACATCGGGATTAGTGCAGTTCGATTGGCGCCTCATGCTTATGATCAGTACAGGACACACAATTATCGGGCGTTTGATCTCAAGAAAACGTACTACTATGCAAATCCAGCAATAGGATTTTACACCAGAGCTTGTGATATCATGATTCCTTTTGGGATTACCGCGTTGGCCGTGGTCATTTTTCTGCAGCAGAGTCGAGGTGGACGCTGCCTTGCATTCTTCTTCGAAGCTTAGATGATTCGAAATAGAATGAATCAAGACTGAAGCATTTACATGTCTTTTTCAGTGTTTTCTGTTGAGTGAAAGAGTTTGTGCCAGTATATATATTTGGCTTGCAGAATTATCTGCTTTCATTTCTGAATTGGTCAAAGAATTCCTATTGCTCTATTTTATTCTGTTTCTCTCTCTGTGTTTTTGTCCAAAGAAAAATGGAGCATGTACATATACAAGTGAACAAATTGAAGCATAAATAATAAGCATAAAACCATGATGACTGGATTGTAGCAGGAACTTAAGAAGAAGCTAATCTTGTTCCTGTAATACAATTTTCAATGGGGTGAAAGGGTTAAAGCAATAATGCAGATTGTTAAAATGTTTGTCAAACACAGAATCTTAAGATTCTTAGAGTACCACTTGAAGTACTTAAATAATCTTACAGCAAGAAGTAACATGGCGATTTCTTATAGTCTTCATATAAATAAACCATTCTTATAATAGTCAACACCAATAGAAATGGATTAAATTTGTGTTCTGTCTCGATCCAGGATGATTGATGTAATAAATTATTCACATTTCACAATAATTGCTTATCAACAAGTCAACCTCATCTGCCTGCCTGCAGAATATAAGTATGTTACACAGAACTGTATGCTGATTCACTTGAGTCAACACCTAGAAGGATTAGTCGTAGAATACATGTCAAGTGTTGATTAATAATAATACTCATGAAGAATATAAACAGATAATAGACCTTCTTCATTTCTTCTTCTTGATCGATTTTCAGTTGTCTGTATTTGCTGTGTTGTGTTGAACAATGTACTTATCCTGGATTCACATCGCCTTCTGCTTCTTTGTTTTCTCTCACATCTGCAGAAATCCTGCCATTTCTACTTCATCTGTTTCATTCACTGATCATTGTTCTTCAATAGTCCCCGAATCAAGCCCCACTGGCATTGAGCCTTCTACTACATGTCTACATCACACTTGTTTGTGCTTCTTTCTTTTTCTTGATCTTTTTTTGCAACTGTTCTACACAATGTTGCATATAATGAATCTTATATGTTCGTAAGAATACCACGTAATATACATAAACAATTGCAATAATAAAGTTGGACCACAATTTCTTGAAACCTAAATCATTTCTGTAAGTAGTAAATTTGGATCATGCCTAGATGATGGACAACTGATGTATAAAATAATTAGCAGTCAACACCAAGTGCTTGCCTGGAAAGATAGGACTGCAATGATATATGCAATTCGAAATATTTGGACTTTATGTGACAGTAAGCTTTCTTTTTCTTCTTCTTGATTTTTGGTTATTTGAATTTGCAGTGTTGTTATACAAGGACTTTTTCATGGATTTACATCTCCTTGTGCTCATTTTTCACTTGTTTCTGCACAGTTCGTGCCTTTTCTTTGCCTAATTCTACGACTGTTTCATACACTGATCACTGCTATTCTATAGTGCCTCAATCAACCCCCCACTAATTGCACTTCAACGAACTTTATACCGTATTTCATCACGCCTGATTTCACCGGTGGAGACAGCCTTCTAGGCAGGAAAGCAGGGAACCAGACTGATAACAATGTTGGCAAATCTCTTTTACTTGAACTTCAACCAAACTTCTATGAAACTGATACCGAAGGCATCTATAAGGTCGAGGCTTTATTGCATATCGTGTATGCATTCCCATTTTTTCACAGTGTCCAATATGCTGGATCTTTTTACCAAAACGCTAGAGATCAAGATGCCATCTGATTCTTGCTGGAGGGTTTCTGGTCTCAGATTTCAGGCAACCTTTGTATGGTTGGATCTGCTTATTTGGAAGTCAAGGGAGGCCGTGTCATCAATCTTAATGCTGTTCTGAAGCTGAACTATGCAACTGATGATAATCCGACTGTTTATACTAGTCTTAAAAGTGGCACTTTAGACAGCACGTCTTCTGCTGATGATCCAGGCTACTTTGACCCAATTTTGATATACAGTTTTCCTGTTTTTCCTAACTACAGCTACTCCCTGGTCCCCAGAGAAGTCAATGGAGTGTTTTTGAATGATTGTGTTTCTCCAAAAGATCGATATCTCAGTTTGCAGTCGAAAAGTTTTTGCTCGGTGGTAGCAGCAGGGCAGACATTTTTGGAGTTGGGGTATGCAGTAGAGTGCAGAGAGCCTCAACAGTGTTCTCCACTTGATTCTGGATCATTTAAATTCTTGCCTCCCTTTCTGTCCCTCATTCCACTGCAGTGTTGTGAAGGTGAGAGAAAGCTGAGATACTTGGCAAAATTTCAACATGATGATTTTGCTTATAACAAAACTTTTAGGCTTGATTGGACTTTGATAGGAGAGGCGTCATGGGATGATGAGACTAATCAATTGTTTGGCGTTGCATGTCAAATCTTGAATCCAGCCTATCATTTTGGGAATGCAGTAGGAGATGATTGTACAATGAGGTTTAGTCTGAGGTACCCCTCAATCTTGAACATCAGAAATGATGCCAAGATTGTTGGACAGATTTGGAGCTCCAAAACAGTTGATAATTCCGGATACTTCAGAAACATTGATCTCACCGATACTACTGAGAATCGTCTGGTGGATTTTCGGGGCTTAAGATATGAATACACATAGTTGGATAGAGTGAGAAAAGTGTATCCTGTCAAAAAGGCTGTGAAGAATGGGAAAACATATTCAGTTGGGAACTCTTCTTCTATGTCTACAATATTTGATGTTTTTCTCGGAGGTGAAAAATGTGGTTGGGTTCTGCTGTGCCTCTTTTCGTTGGAAACGCAATGTTTGAAGTAGATTCTACTGCGCCGCCTGAGCCTATGATCAGATCAGAAGACACCCCTCTAAACATCAGCTACAAAATAAGCATCAATCTCTTTTCTCAGGTGAATTGGTCCAAGAATCCCTATCATAAGATGGGGATCACAGCTGAAGGAGTGGATGATTCTAAGACAGGATATCTCTGCATGGTGGGATGCAGAAAGCTGCACATTCAGAACAGTTCAACTTATATCAACAGAGATTGTGAGGTTCTTGTGAAATTCGAGTTTGCTTCATTGGACAACAATGGCGATTTTCTCAAGGGAACAATCGAAAGCACAAGAGCTAAGACAGACCCTCTCCATTTCCCGGATTTGATCATGTCATCCGGTGCTCATGACTTCAGAGTGAGACTTCACTCGTCGTGGAGATTGAGCTCCGAGCTGAGCATGCTCGTGTTATCCAACACGCTCTCCTGCATCTTCGCCATGTGAGATGAAATCCTGAGGTACCCTCCTCCATTTCACTAGCCATGTTCTGATACTATCAACAGGCCACATGATATCAGTAGCCTTCAACTTTGAAGCCCTCTTTCTGGCAACCACAATAAGGAAACATTCCTGGTTAGATATGAGGAAAGGCTAATGACTGATAAAGTAACATCAGTGCTGATCTCCATGGTAGAATTCTTGCTGCACATACGCCTATTCTACGTCGGTTGGACTGCAAAATCAAATCAAGAACACAACAAACACGAGTGTTGGACACGAGAGAAAATAACGTCTTTCGTCTCAGCATCACTCTGCATTTCATGCAGCTTACTCAACTCAAACACCAAAAAATATGCAGGTTTGATGCTAGATGCTTTTCTTCTTCCACAGATACTACTGAATATTTTCAAGGGTTCTTAGTATGCAAATCCAGCTGCAGAGTTGTACTCAACAGCTTGGGATATCATAATTCCTTTTGGGGTTGTCATGTTGGTTGTGAATTGTGATCGTGTTTCTGCAGCAGCGCCATGGTGGCCGTTGCGTTTCTTCCTCGGAGATTCAAAGGTCTGCACCAGTTGACAATGAGTGAAGATTGATTTTTGATGTGATGCAGCATTTTTTTTTTTTCATTTTTTTTTGTTTCATGCATGTATTTGAAGATTACATTTTACATCTTTTATTTTCAATGTTGATTTTCCATCTATTTTAGCTTACATGAGAGTTGAGACTTACATAGCCGAGTTTAAAATAAGGGCGTAAATGAATTCAAATGGTTTCGAGATCAAAAAATCACAATCGTATTAGTATAATTCAATTACATAATTGTTTTATTCAACCATAATCATCACTCCTGAAAGAATAAAATTAATCTTAATAATCTACACCTTTGATGCATATGTTGATCCAAAACACAAGTTCAAGTAACAAAATATAAAATTTCAAATTCAAACATAAATTATCAATTTCTTCTCGTAATCTTCAGCTAGAACGACCTTTTTGACATCTATATATATAAAATATGAAAATGAAGATTTTCATCAAGGATGATTCAAAATTCTTGTTTTTGGTTATGCTTTTTGTGTTTTCAGTAGAAAATAACACATTGTTTTAAAATTGCTAAATCGAAACACAGTCTGGCTCAAGATCTACAGTTCCAGAAGCAAGAATTCCCTCTGGTTCTGAGCAAGAATTGGAAATGTCTTTTGTAAACAATTCATCGTCTTCAAGCCCTAGCTCCACCAAATCCTGGATAATTCATGGCCTCGCCACTGCCGCTGCCGCCGCGGCACTGGGCGTTCCTGCCTATTTTCTCTCTCGCCGATCGGGCAAGTTCCGGAGCCGAGTAATCGGCATTATCCCAGCCCGATTCGCTTCCTCTCGCTTTCAGGGCAAACCTCTTGTTAACATCCTAGGAAAGCCTATGATCCAGGTGATGTTCTTTTTTCTTTTTCTTTTTTGTTATTTAATTCGAATTTTAAGTTCTAATATACATGACTTGCATGTATTTGGAGTGTTCTAGCAATATCTTCATCGCCTATGAAATTCTAGATTGCCTGTATGAAGAGTTGTTTCAGTTGGACTAGATACGAGTATTTTGTATCGAAGTGTGATATGACTGAAAGTAATGTAGAAAATGTTATCTGGATATTGTAAGCGATTGATCCTTGTTTGTATGATTCATTGCAGAGAACATGGGAAAGAGCAAAAATGGCGACATCATTGGATCATGTCGGTATAGCTCCGGTTCATTTAGTTATATCTTTCTGTACATGTGTGTGGACTTATGAAGTTATGTATTTTCTGATTTCTGGTTTGGTTTTCTGGTATCCGTGTAGTTGTGGCGACAGATGATTATAAGATTGCTGAATGCTGTGAAGGTTTTGGTGCTGACGTTGTGATGACATCAGAATCGTGTCGAAATGGTATAAGCTCTTTGATTTATGTGCTCTGGATTCTACAAGGATCTCTGGGAAGATAAATTATTTATGTGGTGTTTATCTTTCTGGGAATTGATGTAGGCACTGAGCGCTGTAATGAAGCTCTTCAAAAGTTGGGGAGGAAGTATGATGTTGTAGTCAATATTCAGGGGGATGAACCGCTCGTAGAACCTGAAATAATAGATGGCATTGTCAAAGTCTTGCAGGTAATGTGTTCTTTTCCCCCTCGGTTTCATCGTGTTGTTTGATTTTCCATAGAAAATCGAGGAACTGGTGGCAACCGACTTTATACAAAGAAAGAAGTTAAAAGGCTATGTGTATGTAGGATGTACTTAATATTCTGTCACTCTTATTGTTTAAGCATCAATATCATCTATAGATAGGTCTTATGTATGTGTTATCTAGTGACCTTTTGCTGATGAGTATTTATTTTGTTTTGAAAGAATGAAATCATAATTATGCTCCTTAAAAGGTGTCTGGTTAGTGGATATGCACTCCGTGAAGCATTTATGATATAGCTGAATCATTTGAGTGACTACCATGATAGTTTGTCGGAGGCTGTACGTTATATGCTTCTCAAATAGTGGATGTGTAGGTTGGTTTAAACTAAAGTACTGATATGCAAGGATCTGCTGCATTATGATGGAGCTTTGTTCTAAAGTAAACTATTGATAGAATATTTTGTTGGACTAGTGTTCTGTTACTTCGATTAGATGTCTGCTTTTCTGTGTTGGGTGAAATGGTTGGTTCACAACGTGAGTGTGTCTACCCTCGATACCTGGATTCTAAACCCACAGTCCTGTATGAATGAGGTGTATTAACTCTGGGGAAATATCTCCTCATCATTTATGAAGTAAGGCTTCCCCCATTTTATTAGCTATGATATTGTTCATCAATTTCACTTTTTTCCTGTCCAATGTAGTTGACCATGAAGCAATATTCTTATTGTCATTTTGAGCCATTTATTTCATTTGTATCCTTAGAAGTTGCCCAGTTGAGTTTCAATTGTAAATGTGTATTTGGACATGCAATGTTTTTTCCTAAACTGATAAGAATAAGTGATTCGTTTACTGTAGTTGGTGTGAGAGATACATTAGGACCAGTGAATTATACACTCGGTTATGCTGATGTAGATCCCTACTATTCTGTTTCCAGGGGAAAAAAAAAGATTCATAAAACTTACTCATAATTAGCAAAAATTATGAACAGCGAGCTTCCCTCACAGTATCTATTGTTTCCATTGTAAGCTTTCTGTGGCATTTTGAGGATTAGATTTTATGTTAGAAAAAACTCTTAGAAGTTTGTATGGTCGCAATCAAGGCAACTCAAACCAATCTGTGGGTCATGTAGGCTGCTCCAGATGCAGTCTTCAGCACTGCAGCAACTTCCTTGAAACCTGAAGATGCATTAGATCCAAATCGTGTAAAATGCATAGTAGATAATCATGGCTATGCAATTTATTTCTCACGAGGACTTATACCATTTAACAAGTAATTCCCTAATTTATACCCTGTCGTCAAGTTGTCTCTCTTAGATTTCATGGTTGAATATTGAGTTTGATCGGCTCTGATGCATGCAGGTCAGGAAAAGTCAATCCGCAGTTCCCATATTTACTTCATCTGGGGATTCAGGTAGAGCTGAAATTGCTCATGCACTTGCTTGCAATGAATTTTTATGCATCTAAATTTAATGGAAAATTTATTTTACATGGACAGAGCTATGATGCCAAGTTTCTAAAAACATATTCAGAGCTGCCACCAACTCCACTGCAACTGGAAGAGGATCTAGAACAGCTGAAGGTCCTTGAAAATGGATACAAAATGAAGGTGCCAATAAATTTTTTTCACACTTGTTCCATTTTACTGATTCATTCTCTTCATCATTTATTTTCCAACTTGCTTGTGGATACCTTGAGACTTTGCTCGTGGTAAGTTTGCACTGTTTTTTTCCACCTGCCAGTCTCATAGGCGATTACTATTGTTTCTTGAGTGGCTTTAGTATCATACTGCTATGCTGTAATTAGTCTCTGATCACGATGCATGCACGATAAGGATAACTCCAGCATTCGTCGTATTGTTCCTTGTGTGCAGGTGATAAAAGTTGATCATGAATGTCACGGCGTTGATGTTCCAGAAGATGTAGAAAAAATAGAGCATTATATGCGACAACGGAATTTGTCTTAGCTTACTGCTGCAGAAAGCTTCAAATATATCATTATAGGAGCCAACAAAACTAGTGTTACAGCAATCTCAGACGAACTCAATCAAACCCTGCTGTTGGCAGAAAGCTTCCAACGGCGTGAGCAATGGTTTCTCTCACATCCTCTCCTCTCTCAATGAAGCAAAATTTTGTGTCTTAATATACAGTTTGAGCAATTAGTTATGTGCATTAAGTTGTATGTATTTTTGGGATCACATGCATTGATAGGCAACCTTTTTCCTTTTTTTTTTGTGTTGTTTTTAGAGGAAACCTTTTACGTTTTATGAATTTGGGTTTTCAAGTTTTTACTTGGTTCAATTGGATCCTTGAATTTTATAGTGTGATAATTGAGTTCTCCGAACTTTCATTTGGTTCAATTGTGCTCTTAATCATTAGTGCAATATTATATCCCGGTAGGGATGGTCTAGTGGTGGAGTGAGGTTGTTTGGAGATCAAAGGTCACGGGTTCGAATCTCCTCAATACAACAGATCGAGTGTGTGAGTAAAAAAAATTAAATAATAAAAAAAACATTAGTCTAATATTATAATGTTATCCTTAAATGACTTCTCCAATTACACTCAATCATAACATGATGGCGAATTTAGTCCTCATATTGTTGCTTAAATAAGTATAAATATTTTTTATAAGACGAATTAAAACTTTAAAATTTAAAAATCAATATTTTTCTCAAATTCATTTATGGTTAATGTTAGACATGTCATCAATTATTTATAATTTATAAATTGGTTACCTGCCAAGAAAAAAATATCCCTTGAACTTTTAAAACGTGAAATAACAACCTAATTTTTTTGATTTGTATCAAATTTAATATCCCAAATATTTTTTCCGTGTCTATAAAAAATTATGATGTAACAATATTTTTTCCATCTGTACAGATTATGAAGGGTGGGGTCATGGCAAGCCCAAATGGAGAGGCTTAGCCCAGTAAGTGAAAGACGTGATGAGGTGAGACAGCTCCTCATCCATACAATATTACAATTACAAACAAACTTCACTCATGACTCAACCATTTATCCACTCCCCCACGCACTACACACACTCTTTCTGTGTGGATATCCTTTTTCCCCAATTTCCCTCGCCATGGCTGGTCTCCTTGAAACCCTAATTGTTCCACGCGCCTCCCTCGCTCCAGTCGCCGGATCCACCTCCGTCCGATTCTCTCAATTCAGGGGACTCAAGATCCACCCAACTCGCTCCTCCGTTAAACTGAGTTCGACTCGGAAAGCGCGACTTGGTAGTAGAATCGTCTGTGAGGCGCAAGACACGGCTGTCGAAGGTTCGTATTTTGGTCGATAGCAGCGATTTTTAGTGCGAACTCTCTCTCTCTCTCTCTCTCTCTCTCTCTCTCTCTCTCTCTCTCTCTCTCTCTAGTGTAGTTATTTCGATTCTGCTGGAGATTTGTTGTTTGTAGTAGCATATTAGCTGAAATGCAGCTAATGAAGGAGTGAATTTTGTGTTTAATTATTTCTCAAATTCAAATTATGTGGTAGTTTGATCTAATTTTGTGTTAACTTAGACCCCTCTTTCATTTTTCGGGAAAATAATGTTTAATTTTAACAAATCCCTTTATTTATATTTGGCCGGTTTAACTTTGGAACTGCCATTACTGACATCGAAATTGATGCGTTACTTTTGTGGTGGGATTCTTCAAAATTAATGGCATTACGGAAATAAATAAATATATAAGTATTGAAATAATACTTATTTCGGAAGTCTTTCAATGAAATGGTCATTCAACAAATATTGTGACATAAATGTTGGAGCTTTTAGTTATTTGTTGGTTTGCAAATTGATTAGAATAAATTATTCGAAATTCAAGATGACGGAAATGCTTGGAAATGCTCATGGATGAATAATGCTGCAGTGTTGCTTCTGTTTAACTTCCTACTGCTGTCTGTTGTGAAATGTTGCAATCTGACTGCAGTTCGCTGTGCTTAGATTGTGTTTTTATATTCAAATTGCAGTTGGCTGTGATTTCAGGGTTGAGTGCTTAGCATGTGAAAGTTTCTTGATACTTGATAGTGATTGTGCACTATGCATTGTGATAAAAATGATGTGAATCAAAATTCTTCAGAACCTTATTTCTATGGTAATGTATTGTATTTGAAAAATTATTCACATCAATTACACAGTTATTCATGACCTCCTTGAAAAACTGCAGCACCTGCTGTTACTGATTCGACCTGGCAGTCTCTTGTGCTCGAAGCTGATGCACCTGTTTTGGTTGAATTCTGGGCACCATGGTGTGGGCCATGCCGCATGATCCACCCTGTCATCGACAAACTGGCTAAGCAATATGCAGGGAAGCTCAAAGTGTACAAGGTTAACACCGATGAGAGCCCTGGAATCGCAACCCAATATGGGATCCGAAGTATTCCAACTGTGATCGTCTTCAAGAATGGGGAGAAGAAAGAAGCAGTGATTGGTGCAGTTCCAGAATCTACATTAACGACTTGCATAGAAAAATTCTTGTAGAGTGGTAAGTGTATACATGTGTTTTGGGGCTTCAAACTCTATTTCTTCCTTCATCTGCCAACTTACAATAATTGATCTACTAGCCCTTATGAAACCCTGTATAGTTTATGCTGCTGTATTATATATTATCTTGAAGATAATATAGTTGTTAATCATTCATACTTGTAATGTTGGCTTTCTAAATTAGTCTGTACATTGTACGGGTTACATTCACTTCTCTCTCTCTCTCTCTCTCTCTCAATAATCTCGCCGGTGCACTGCTGATCACTTGTTGACATTTCTTTTTTTGGTGGAGGGAAAATTGTGGATGGAACAAAGGATTCATCATTTTTAAGTATCTAAACTCTAAAATTCTGGTGGAGGATACTTCCAATTTCCAAATAATATGATTGAAAAGTAAATAATGAATGAGGGACTTTGTTACCGGATCTTAAACCTTCTTGTTTAACCTAGGAGGTGGTCTCTCTCCCCTTTTCCCTTTTCATTTCTAATTTTTTTTATATGGTTCCCTTTTTTCTTTTTCAATTTTTAAATTTCTTCTTTTTTTGTTGCTTCTACAAATATATTTTAATTTTTTGAATTAACTTAATTTTTTATCTGGCGTTTCATGCAATACATTTGTCCGACGCTAATGAGTGGGTTGTGTTTTGTGCTTGATAATTAATTTTTTTTAAATATATCATAAAATGAAATCAGTATCCCTAAAATTAAAATAGATTAATTTAATTTTTTTAATCCGGCATCTAATATGTGCACATGATAGTTGGTGCGGGTTTGGGATTTTTGAGCCGATTTAACCCACCTTATGATTGTGGCTCGTTAGACCGTTTAAGTTTTTTGTTTGCAATAGTTACATATTGTGCGCAGTTTAAAGAAAAAAGATAGTGCAAATACTCCAATTAGGTGGTCGTCGGGTTGGCCCGAAATGGGAAATACTATGCTGCCTAGATCTATTGTGACACTTAGAGGTGTCACAATAGGTCTATTTTGTCACTTAGGGCACTACCCTTGGGAGTAGCATAGATTTATTGTGACACTTAGAGGTGTCACAATAGGTCTATAGGTCTATTGTGCCACTTAGGGCACTACCCTTGGGATAGCATAGTATTTTCCGCCCGAAACCCACCCTAAATTTGCAAAAAAAAAAAAAATACGATAGAGTATCAATTTATCCCAATTAATTTTTTTTTATGTCAATTAGGGGTTTATTATATCTCAAGTTATGAAAAAAAAATATCAATTAGGTTTTATTGATTTTATTTAGAACTTGTATACGCATGAAAAATGAATGTTTTGTATTTTTCGTCCATATTTCTTCGTCCAAACATGTTCATGTGAGTTTCTTAAATAAAAGATCTTGTAAAAAAATTAATTTCATATATTTTTTGGGGATAAGGGCCAAATAGGCCCCTGAACTTATTTGGGGGAACAATTAGGCTCTCGAACTTTTTTTTTGTCTCGATTGAGCCCCTAAAATTTTATTTTGGGCTCAATCAAGCCCCTCCGTCACACACCTCACAAACGGTCGTTAGTGAGGAATCAAAACGACATTGTTTTGTATTTGTCCAAAAAATTAATTTTTCATTTTTTCCAGATTTTTCTTTTTCTTTTCGAAACAACAATCACATCTCTCTCTCTCTCTCTCTCTCTCTAACCCTAAAATGAAATCTCAATCCCATTTCGTTTGGGAATTTGGGGATTTCAAATAGAAAAACGCCAGCGCCTCATTTCATTTGGGGATTTAATTAGATCTAGATCTTCGACCTCATTTCTCAACGACGGCAGGAGGAAAAGAAGAAGAAGTTCAAGCAGCGACTCATCCTCGCCTTCATCGTCATCCTCCTCGCGCGCCGCCGCCGTCTGCTTCGCCATCTACAAGAGCAATGAGCGCAACAACCACAACCACCCTAATTCCCACCACCCTCCTCCTCTGCCGCCGCCCAAACCCAAGGCCGCTCAGAACGTCGTGAAGTCGGTGTGCGCCACCACCGACTACAAGAAGATCTGCGAGAGCATCATTCTCAAGGAAGTGAAGAACAATGCCAGCACCACCCCCATGGAAATCCTCAGGGCATCCCTCGCCGCCGCCTCCCATGAAATCGACGATGTGATGAAGGAAGCCAAGGTTGGGGAAATAGGGAGTCAGGTGCAGGGGCTGAAGAGTGTTGTGCAGATTTGGGTTGATTTTCTGGAGAATTTGGATTATTTGTATTTTTTGGATCATTAGAATTTTTTGGAGTATGAACAGATTTTGAATCTGGAAATTTCTTGGTATTTTTTGGATGAAGAACAATGAGGAACAAGAAAAAAATGAAAATAAAAAATAAAAAATAAAAAGAAAAATCTGAAAAAAATGAAAAATTAATTTTTTTGGACAAACACAAAATGACGTCGTTTTGTATAAAACGAGCGTTTTGATTCCTCACTAATGGCCGTTTGTGAGGTGTGTGACGGAAGGGCTTTATTGAGCACAAAATAAAAGTTTAGGGGCTCAATTGAGACAAAAAAAAAGCTCGAGAGCCTAATTGTTCTCCCAAATAAGTTCAGGGGCCTATTTGGCCCATATTCCTATTTTTTGCGTAAACTGAAAAAAAAAAAAAAAAAAAAAAAAAAAAAAAAAAAAGATAATAGTTTCAAATCTTCTTCTTCTTTTCGCAGGTTGGAGCCGAGTTTCAGGGTCAACTCAACCCATATGATCGAAGACTTTGGTCAAACGGGTATACCAAAGTTCTCCTCAAAGATAGATTAACAAATATTATATCACAGCCAGGGCTTGGTGCACTTGGTTGTAGACTTGGGGCTTTTTTGGTTTTATTTTCATGTGGAAATTTCTAACATTTTTATTATTCAAAATACGAAAAACATGTTTATTTTATTCATTTTTAATTTTAGTAATTCGTGCATTTATGATATAAATGAGAGAACAAATAATTAATCTCTCATATATTATTTTATTAAAAAGAAATGTGTGGTAACATAATAATCACAGAAAAAATATTTGACATATCATGGGATGATGCTCATAAGTCAAATCCGAGTGAATGAAAAGTATGAATAAATAAATAATGAAGAGTTGGAGAGTTTGATATTTGTAAAAAAGCAGAGGCCCAATCCAGTAATTACAAAAAAAAAAAATCAATCTGGAACTATCCCTCATCCATTCATCATCCCAAATCAAAATATCAAAATCCCGGGTTTCAAATTTCACTCAACCAACCACTCTCTCCTCCACTTATCCACTCCCGCACGCACACCACACCACACCACACACATTCTGTGTTAATTCTCGCCATGGCCGGTCTCCTAGAAACCCTACTTATCCCACGCGCCTCCGCCTCCGCCTCCTTGCCACCGCTCTCCGGATCTGCCTCCGTCCGATTCTCCGACTTCAGAGGTCTCAAGATGCTGCCAACTCGGTCGTCCACGAAGCTCAGCTCGACTCAAAAACTCGCTCGACGCGCTACTACAATCGTCTGCGAGGCACAGGACACAGCTGTCGGAGGTTTGTGTTTTTGGTTGGTAGTATCGATTTTTT
This sequence comes from Perilla frutescens, assembly GCA_026008535.1. NCBI lineage: Eukaryota > Viridiplantae > Streptophyta > Magnoliopsida > Lamiales > Lamiaceae > Perilla > Perilla frutescens. The sequence goes on from BRKX01000019.1 coordinate 8,962,774, forward strand.
GCTGAAATCCGATATTTTTTTTAACTTGTACGGCAATCATTTCGGTCTTCTGCTGAAAATTGTTCGTGTTTAATAGAATATTGTTATGTGTGAGGTGTTTTAGCTTGAAATGGAATCTAGTTAATAGAGGAATCAATTTATTGTTTAATTAATTCGTGCGGTAGAACTCTAAATAGTTTTGGATTAGGTTGAATTTCATCTCGTTCTTATTTTTCATGGCGATTTTTTTGCCTTGTGCTGTCACTGCGGGATTCTTTGGAGCTGACAACATGAGAAAAACATCAATAGAGTGATTTAGTGTTTGATATATTGATTTCAGAATCTGACAGAGGAAATAAGTGCTTCGGTTTTTATTTAAGTTCTTTATTTGTTATTCACATTGATTAGATTCAATAACTAGATTAAATTATTTTGGATTAGGTAGAAATTCATCATGTTCTTTATTATTTTTTGTGGCGATTTTTTCCTTGTGCTATCACTGTGGGATTCTTAGGAGTTGACAACATGAGAAAACATCGATAAGAGTGATTTAGTATTTCATATAATTATTCCAGAATCTGACAGAGGAAATAAGTGCTTAAGTTTTGATTTCAGTTCTTTGTTTGGTATTCACATTGATTAGATTTTCAGTAACTGGAATTGAGGGATGTAAGTGGTTAGTGGGCTCATAGATGGTCAATATTAATATGCTGTTGGTCGTTTGAATTTCTTGCTTCCCGTTGCTCACTTGCTTGTCATGAAATATTTCAATCTGAATCGCTATTGTGCTCAAAGGTCCTTCTCCGGGATGTTAAAAAAATTGATTGTACTCTAAGAATGTAAATTTATGACAATGTAAGTTAGTTAGAATCTTAGCATCTTGTACCTGAATGGTGAAATTCATTGAGTGCATTTTCATTCACTTCAAATTTTGTGAACTTTCATTAGAGTACCCATTGCGTTTGCACTGCACATTATGGAAAATTGTTGTGATTCGGAATTCCTCTGAAGAATCTTGTTGTGACACAATAGAAGTTTGGAAAAAAAAAATCACTTTATACAACGGCTTATCATTAGTTCCCTGAAACTGCAGTGGCTGCTGTTACTGATTCGGACTGGAAATCTTCTGTACTCGAATCTGATTTACCTGTTCTGGTTGAATTTTGGGCACCATGGTGTGGGCCGTGCCGCATGATTCACCCTGTTATCGACAAACTGGCTAAGGAATATTCTGGGAAGCTCAAATGCTTCAAGGTTAACACTGATGTTAGCCCTTCGATTGCAACCCAGTATGGGATCCGTAGTATTCCTACTGTCATAATCTTTAAGGGAGGTGAGAAGAAAGAAGCAGTCATTGGTGCGGTTCCAGAAAGTACATTGACTACTTGTATAGAAAAATTCTTATAGAACTGTAAGTGCATATGTATCTTCTCAGGAATCAAGCTCTCTTTTACTTGTTTCCTTCCTTTATTTGGCGACATTCCAAAAATGCTGTAATAAACCTTATAAAATCATGTATAGTTGATGCAGCATTTAAGTGTTGATTGTTTTGATATCAGTCATACTTGTAATGTTGGCTTCTGAAATTCTTCTGTACATTGGCTGATTACTTATTCTTCTCTTGCTGTTTTGTATGTCTGATTGATGATTTAACTAGCGCAAGTATAGCCCACTTATATGTTGATTGAATTTAAGATTCATATTGATTGCCTATGTTAGTAGGAGCTTTGGAATCATATGGTGGAAATTTTTAAAATTTACAGTTTCCTCTGTAATACGTTTCTCTTTACTTTTCTTTCACAGTAATTTGGCGTAATGGATCTTTGTAGTCAGAATGAGATGATAAAATGTTTTTTAGCAATGAACATGTAGAACTTGTTAAGGGAGTTACCAAGTTTATAAACCCTTGAACCGGTTCACTATCATGAATAACAATATCTGATCTATCAAATCAATCTGTTGTCAAGACTTGAATAGTATAAAGCAAGAAGTTCTTTTGTCCATACTGAATCAAAATTATATACATGTATATATATAAACTAGTATACCACCTGCACAGGAGATGTTATTAAAAAAATATTTATGTATAATAATAAAATTATATTCAGTCATGAGTTTCGCATATAAATATATGAATTGTATCGTTTGAATTATAAATTACTTATGTATTTTTCATCATTAGATAAATCAACCTTGGCGGTTCTAGCCGTGTTGGAAACATTCAAGTTGGTTGTAAAGCTGCCTAGATGGTCTTGACAACAATTAATCAACCAATTAGGCACGAATATATTTTTTCAATTTTTTAAAATATTTTTGTTCAAAATATGATTAAATAAAAATTTTGAGATTTTCCACCCTTTTTATACAACCTACATCCCAATGTTTCAGTCTACAATCAATGTGTGATATAGGAAAATTAGAAAAAGTTGCGGAATTAATTTGAGGTTTTGATTTAAGATTACCCACTTTTTTATACAACCGACATCCCAATATTTCAATCTACAACCGATGAGGGACGTAAAGTAAGTGGAAATTTAATATATGTAAATATAAATATGTAATAATATATTATAAAAAAAATACTTAGGTGAAGACAATCTAAATGTAATTTTATATGTTATTATATGTAACTTTATGAATCCACTTGTGGAGAAATAAAATATCATAGTCCCGGTGATTGATATGTAACTTTAGAACTTCACAGATCTACATACGCGCGCACACAGACGAATGAGGAATGATAGAAAAAAAAATCATTGAAAAAAAATAAATACATTATCTTTAAAGATTTTAACTCATTAAAAGATTTTGGATGTGGATCTTGAATTTTTAATATATTTAATTAACTTAAAAAATTAAAAATATTTAAAATATTTTATTATATTTATTTAATATATTTAATTCAATTTTAATTCAAAATATTGAATTTCTAAAAATTTAAAATGTATCGTATTAAATTGATAAAATCAAATATCAAATATTATACTTGATCTCAATTTTGTAGAGATCATTATTGGACCTCACAATTCATAGTTTGTTCATATATAATATTATTTCTTTGTTCTTCAATGTGGGATAAATTTTGGATTAAAATTAAAAATATAAGTTTTAACTATTTAAAACATCTTTAAAGTTGAAAACTTAAATATGATAACTTGAAAATTTTAAAATTATCTAACATTAAAATGATAAGATCAATCAATACATTACCATTCAAAATTTAAATATATTTAATTTAAAAATTTGTATGCAAATCTTGATTTTTTTTAAATATATTTAATTAATGGGTATTTTCTAAATACGCACCTAAATTTTCCTTATACACCACTATTAAATTTAATTCAAAAATAAATAATTATTAATTTACATAAATATCATTTGTTAATTTTAAAAATTAATTTAAAAAGAAATAAAATAAAAATAAATAACCCCGTTCTTCTCACCCTAGTGACCCCACCCGCCGCATTGCCCTCACAATTGCTCTTTCACTTTCCTCCATTTATGCTAATCTCTATTTCTCTCCTCTTTCTCCATTTATTTTCTTTGTAAGAATTGCCTATGAAATCAAATGTGTGTATTGATGTCGTATATTTTTAGGGCTAAAAAATTGATTTCTATAACTTTTCCTATCATAGGATTTTTAGCATAAATGTTTGGATAAATACATATATCTGATTGAGAGGTTGAAATTTTGTCAGAGTTGGAACACAGTGTTGATGACAACTACGTCCTTCTTTATTTTATATTTGGAAAAAAAATTAATTATTAGGGAAGAAACGCAAATGTGGGTGGTCAGGAAGAAAGGTGACAACGACGGAGGGCGGCGGGTTTATAGTATGGAGGGGAGATCAGAGTGAGAGTGGAGAATATTTTTTTTAATTTCTTATTATTTTTTTAATTTATTTTCATAGTGAAATGATAGAAATGACTTTTATCGTGGTGTATAAAGATAAAATGTGAAAATGTGAAAAAGATATGTGATATATATTAATAAATGTGGTGTATAAAGAAAAAAAGAATGGTGTATAGAAACACCCTTAATAAATTAAAGAGTAGAAAATTTAAATCAATATTTTAAAAATATTTCATTTGAACTATTTAATATATATAATTTAATTCAAATCTATAAATTTAAAATATATTTAATATTAATATCAAAATTGATGTGTGAAATTTTAGTTTTAAAACTCGAATCAACTTGCAAGTGAACAAGTAAATGTAGTACAGGGTGAAACGAGGTCGAATCCACAGGGAAAAAGAAAGTTTAAATAAGCACGTACTATGACATCGGCTCCTATTTGTTATCTAGACGACAAAATGGATAATTGTTTGATTTAAAACTAACTAAATAATAAAGCAAAGTAAATAATTGCAATGAACAAATAAATTGGGCAATTAAGGAAAGGAACACTCTCGGGGTTGGTTTTATTGGATTAATTAACACAAAATCTAATTATAATGGATGCTTAATTTCCAATTCAAGATTACCAAGGCGATCACAAATTTATTCTATATCTCCTCTCAAAGCATATAGAATATGGGGCACATGCATAGGATTATTGTCTCCAACTAATACCTAAGTGTGCTTACCAAGAGCACCAATGATCTATGTCTCAACAACTATCTCAAACCTCTCGATTTTATTGATAATTGCTCTTTGAATTATAGGATCCTATGTTGAAGCTCATCTCTCGAATTTTGAATCAACATACATAATCATGCTAATTAATTATCAATTAGTTCTCACCAATCAACAATACATAACACTCATACATAACAAGAATCCAAAGCATAATCAAGAACCATTAAACATCCAAAATAAACATCATTTATATCTCATAATCCAAATAAAACCAACACCCAAGAGTATCAAAGATTTAGCTTCTCATAATTACATGGGTAACCAAAATCTCTACAAGAAGGAACATGATTTTAACAAAATTAAAGAACAAAAGAACCCGGATGGATGTTTTGGCCTTCAAATCTTGCTTCAACTTTGTTCTTCTTGCCCAATCTTCAATTCCCTTTCTTCTCTCTTCTTCTCCAAGTATTTCTCTCTCTAAAGTGGCTAAGGGTGGAATGGAATGACCTAATTTTGTATTGGGGTGAATTTATATAGTGGAGGAATAAAAGAATTAAAAGAAAATCAAAAATGAGGGAAAAAAGATGAAAAATCCGAAAACGTGACACAGGGGCGCGACACGGAGCCGGTCGTGCCCCTTCGGCTCGCGTCGTGCCAGGATGGCGCGACCCGAGCGGAGGGTGCTGGCTCGGGTCGCATTGCAGGTGGTGGAAAATCAACCGCGGACACGGAGCGGCGGTCGCGGTGCTGGGCTGGCTCGGGTCGCGCCTACAACCCTTCTCCGATACCTTTCACGGTTTTGCTTCGTTCTCTCTTGTTTCTTGTCTGATTGAGGTGATTCAACTTGCACCGTGCTCCCAATTCGATCCTCTATCTTCCCATGGCATTGAATCACTCAAAAATTCATTTATTCATCCACAAGTTTCTGCAAAACTCAAATAAGAAACAAAACTCTCAAGTATGAAGGTTAAGTGCGCAATTTAGATTAAAACACATGCAAAACTCTTCAATTCACTTCATTTAAACCTCAAATATTCTGTCAAAATACCACTCATCAAAAATTAAATCTAAATATTACACTTGATCTTAACTTAGAGATCAACGAATGTGGAAATATCATTGTTAGGACTCATAATTTATAATTTATTCATGCACAACAATATTTGTGAGTTTTTTGATGTGAGATGATTTTTATTTGAAAAACTAAAAGAGTAGTGATCCAAATTTTTAATTTTATAAGTCGCTATTTTTTTTCTAAATGATATTTTATTTCAAAGCATGATATTATTTAATATTTAATTTTGTTAGTCCTATAAGTCGCGCCTTAATATTTGTACGTCTGCGTAAATAATATACATTAAATTTATTACATATTTTAAAGATATATTATTACCATTATTATTATTTTTATTGGAATTATATCATATAATTTATTTTTATTTTTAAGGCCCAAACATTTAATTTTTTTAAGCCCAATGTTGTTTCCAAGCCCACTTGGGCAAAGCCCAATTACTGCTCTTCTTCCTCAATTGAAATGTGCAAAACAGCAGAATGGTAATGGCAGATTTGCCTATTCTGATTGAACATAATTCAGATCAATTTTCATATGAGATTCTCTCATTTCCTTTCGAAATCGACAAACACCGGTATAAATATAGCACTCTTGTTGGATCAGAATTATTGCAGTTGTCAATTGTTATCTGTGTACGTTGAATATTATTCAATGTATTTATGTCTTTTTTTATTTTAGATAAATTAATAAAGTATTGTTATTTCCATTATGCAATTTAGAGTCAATAGTGAAGAGAGTCAGTTAGTTTTTGTTCCTAGTTTTATGCATAATTTGATAGCACTAAATCCACGTTCTGTGTGGAGAAGTTATCGTAACCGTTTGCTTATTTTTGTGTCCTTTATCTTTGAAGATTAATGAGGATCAGATATAGATTCTAGAGAATTAAAGTGTTCTTATCTATCAACTTTCTCCTTGACAAATCACACAGCTCAAAGTAAATCTTCATCTCTTCTCTTCTGTACACTAGCATTTCACTTGAGTTTTGAAGTACTTCTTCCTTCATCTTCCTTTATTTTTTTCCTTCTGCATTTGCATAACATATTTTGGAAAATAGTGGGTTGAGAAAGAGAAGAAATTGACGGAGGCATTTGATCTCGAAACAGCGGCGGCAGTGGCGGTAGACTCCAGCGCGGTAGTGTCACGGCGACGCTGCAGCAGTAATGGTATAGTGATAGTTAGCGTAAGGTAGAGAAAGAAAGACGGGAAAGTGGTTGTTTTTGAAGAGAGAGAGAGAGAGACAGAAGGGGCACTGTTTGGGAATGGTTTTGCCGTGAGGATTTTGATAAAGAAAGTGTTGCCTTTTATTTTTACTTCATTTTTTTGGGGTTAAAAATGGTAAACTAGAATAAAATTTATTTTTCTTTATTGATGATGGTGAGATGGGCTAGGAGTGAGGCTTGGACTTACGGTTAGTGAAAAGGTTGGGCTGGGATTTTGTTTCTTAATTGTTTTGATAAATGGTGATGTGGGGCCGTGAATTGTGGGTTGATTTTTCTAAATCACTCATGTATTATTATTATTATTATTATTATTATTATTATTAAGTTATGATAATTATTATTTTTAAGTGGCGCGCACGGATCTAATTAAATTCATTTTCAGTCAAGTTTAAAGTCAAGTAAAGGTGGAGATTCTCTCGGAGAATATATATGGACTTTTATCCTTGTTATATTTATATATGCGGTGTGCAGGTGGGCTTACGGATCATATGGGCCTTCGGGCATATGTTATGGGTCTACGGGTCAGATGTTTATAATGATCCTACGGGATATATGTTATGATGGCCTACGGGCTTTATTGATGAAATATGTTATGGCTTGTATTTACTGTTATATTTGTATAACCTGGATAATTGAGTCACCCCATTGAGTTAATATTACTCATCCCAAAGCTATTTATTTTTCAGGCTAAGATAAGCTCGGGCGATAACGTGAAGACGGGATGATGGTCAAGATTAATTAAATATTATTTTATTTTAAATAGTGCTTCCGCTATATTAAACCTCTTTTATTGAATAAATCAGATATTTTCTATTTATGAAATTTTGGGACGTCACAAAAAGTATAAGCTTTAACTATTTAATATATATATACATATATATGTATATATGTATATATATAATTCATGACATAAATATATTTAACAATTGTAACGCCTCAATTTCACTTTTAATAGAAAAAAGCACGTTATTCATGCTTTTCATTAATAAAATACTTTTCTTGAAATACAGCGGAAGTTTCAAAGCATAACTCAACATTTATTACATAAAATAAAGTAAAAAAAATAAAAATAAAAATAAATTAAATCCTTAGTCATGCTTGACCACTTGACCACCATCATCACATCTTGCCCGCTGCATCACCTGAGACACCACCTGAAAAGATAGTAGATTTTGGGGTGAGTACTACTGACTCAGTGGGGAGTGTCCAATTATCCAAGCTATGTAAAGTAGAAATTGTTCAGTCCGTAGACCAAACCATATAGCCGTCGGCGCAGTCTCATTTAACCCGAAGGCCCTGTCTCATTTAGCCCGGAGGCCCATTTTCATTTTTTTTTAGCCCGAAGGCCCTGTACTGTGTTGTGTCATCACATACTCGATAATAAAATATAGAGAGAATAATCGGGACAGAAATCACATAAAACCCCACCTTGACCTTCACCTTGACTGGGATATAAATTAATTAAGTCATGCGCGCTTCCTATAAATTAATTGTCTTAAATTAATAAAAAAAAATATGTGCAATGCTTAACATGAAAATACATATGCCGACATGACTAAAAGTTTAACTAAATGAATCATGCATCACATTTATATATATTTAATGTATATGTATATATATAAAGTATAATGGACCATGCATGGATATGTTCAACCAAAATTTTACACTTAACGTTTTTAACATGCTTAAACAAGATTACTTACTCTAAATCTATTTACTAACACATCATGCAACAAACTAACTCATTTAACTAATACGTAGACTAGGTATATGCAATGCATCTTGAAGACAAAATGTTTAACATAACTATACTTACGTCTCAAGTATAATTAATCTATCAATTTCTATTAACTAACTTATTATGAACGAACACGACATATGAAAAGAAATAAAATGAAAGACTATGCTCGACTCTTGGCCCAAAACTCAAACTACAATGGCCCAATACTCAAAATATTCCCAGAAGCCCAATCTGCAAAACAAATGTGATTAGATAATTGAAACAACACATCTCAAACTCTCTCTCTTCCATTGACGAGTACCAGCGGAGGTCTGCAACTTCCTCTTCACTCAGCTACTCCATGATAAAAGAGCCCCGCAGTATGAGCTCTCTCTTTCTTTCTCATCCTCGTGAAACTTCGGGACAGCAGCTGTATTGCTGAACCGGCCAACATCAACGTCGCCGTCGGGCAGCAAAGTTGCAGTCGGGCTACCTTTATCCGATGTTGCTACTATGACCTCCAACACTTTCAACTTTACCCAGTCCCCCCATGCTTATGCTATGAAATGTAATGCACACATGAAACAATAAATTTAAATGGACTTTATACCTTCGGAACCTTGAACCTTGAAGAAGAAATAAACTATTTTCTTTTCCTTTCGTCTCTTTGGTGTGAGGAAAATATAGAGATAGAGCTCTCTATTTATAATGATAGATTAAGGTATAGGTTTAGATTTTGTGGCTATCAAGAGAACAAGTTGATAAAATTAAATAGTGATAAGTCTTAGAGAGTTTGAAATATATCAAAATTCCTACTACTCGAATTCATGAAGAAGGAAGAAGGAAAATTTCCAGAACTTGGGCTCAACATTGGGCTTATAAAGATTTGGGCTCCACATAATTCAAATGGGCTTGAAATGAACTTGTGCTAAAGAGAAAATATAAGGCACCTCAATCAAAAGAAAAATACTACATGCATGATCGCGACATGAAATAACTATATTCTAGAATTCATACTTATAAATTACTTAGGCGCGACTTATTAGACTTAATCAATTAATATCACACATAAATACAATGAATAAAATAAATAAAATATTTTTTTACAAAAAAAGTAGCAATTTAAATATTAAAAATCGGGTCGCTACAACAATTAATTGCTAAGTTCAATTAATACATTTAATTCAAAATTTAAGTAGATTTAATTTAAAATTCTCGATGTGTATCTTGATTAATACATAATTCACATATAAATTAACAATTTAAAGGCCACATAGTTAATAATTTATTTCATCTTATGAACAAAATAATTTTTGATAAAAATATAGTATTTTTGCAAAATAAAAATAATAATTTATAATATTGAAATTCTAGTATTGAATGACTATACAATATAAATATTAATTAATAAATAAATATTTTATTTTTATTTATAGAAAGTGCATTTAGGCGGGAAAACTAATTATTACTATTTATAGTGACCATCTTACTTTTAGATATAATATAGATTTATTATCTATTTCTTTGTTTTTCTATAACCCACCTTGCGCCTTGCTTAGAGCATCTCCAACTCAAATACCCAAACCAAAATTAAAATGGAGTAAATGTCACATCAAACACTAGTTTATTTCTAACCCACAAACCTAAACTCGAACCCAAAAGAATATTCTTAGTATATTCCACCTTTTACTATTTCTCATTTTATTTCAACAACACCCACATATTTATCAAAATTTATAAATTGAACCTCTTATTTTTTGCCTATTTTGCTATATAAAAAACAAAGACCTAATTAAAAAAAGTGAAGTGAGCACTATATATCTACAATATTCGTGTCGAATTTATAAATTGAATCTCTTATTTATTTTGTTATATACACAACAATGTATTAAATTTAATTAAAAATATATAATTCTTTACAGAATTAAATATTAAATATGAATGACCGCAAAAAACTAATTTTCAACATTTATTAAAATAGAAAATTACACAAAGATGAGAAGAAAATTTACATTAAAATTAAATTCATTCGTAAACATGTATTTAAACTAAAATAAAAGAACAGACATAAATCCATGATGGGAGATTTATGTCTCTTTCGAATAGACAAACTAAACTTAAGTCTGAACCATGATCCTCTGTCTATTTAAGCCAAGCTGCGATGATACCTGCTTTTACGACCAGCTGCAATGCTTATCATCGAGTAATACATAAGATCTTCTTTCGTACAGACAAGTTCAAGGTGCTTCTTCCTATACCAGAACTTCATCACAAACTCGGACTTCAAAAACGACAACTTATCACCTTGGCAATCTCCTCAACACACTCCAGTTTCAGCATTTCTTTATAAGCCCCGATGAAAGCATGGGAAAATACTGGCAGCGTCACTCTTCAACGATATTGACTAATTCATATTCAACGAGAGAGAGGTTACTATCTTCTTTGACGGTGAATAAAGCAGGATCAGCCATTTCTACACGTCCCCATTTGTCAACAGCAAGTCTCATTGATCATTTGAACATGTCAATTTTGGCATTTCTCAGAATTATAGTAGTCTCAGGCTTCATCATTTCCACTGTACATTCGGGTTCAAATTATGATCGTGAATTTATAACGGGGGATAAAGCCTATTCGGCATTTCCCATAGTGGGACCTAAACTGCACCTATTGTCTAGAACATAACAAAGCAACAACATATTTGGCTAGACCAGTAGATGATTAGTCATAATCTCAATTTCCTAAAAGTAAGATATGCCTAACATTCAGACTTTATGATTGCCTAGCAAAATATGAATATGCATACACAAATGTATACACTGTTAGGCTGGGGGGGTTCCAGTCCCCCAACTGAAAAATAACTCCATTTTTAACAGGGGTAGTCAGATTTTTTTTTTCTTAGCCCCCAATATCGGACAACCGGAGAGATCAGGAAGAAGGAAAAAATAAAAGAAGATTGATGTCCTCTGCTCTGATCTGCTCATGCCATCGGCCCATCGCCATGGACGAAAGCTTGAAGAAGAAGAAGAAGATATATGACTATCAACTATCATTGACTTTTGTGTACAAGTAATAATATTTTAATAATATATTTAAGGCTTTTTACACAGAAAAGTAAAAAGTGTTTGTCGGTAAAAAAATATTTTTTAACTAAAAGAAGTCATTCCATTTATCTATACTATATATAAAAACAAAGTAGTGCACAATTTTCGAGAAGATATTTTCCTGATCAAAAATGTCAAATCATAAAATAAAATACTTTTACAATTTTCAATTGATTAAAATATTATCATAACCTATTATTTTTATGCAGTTTAATTCGAAAGCTTAAATAGTTTACATGTGACCATTCCATAATTCCTCAAATAAGATTTCAGATACTAATCATTTGAAATCATCTATTGCACATTTTGTATTGTATTTCATATTGCACACTCAGTTTTTTAAATTTTTTTCTTTGATTTCAATTTTTTATGCTTTAGTTTATTTTTACACTTATTATTTAGGGTTTATCCTACCCAATTAGGATTTTATATATTTTTTTAGTATTTAATTTTTCAAATAATCAATTAATAACTAAAAATTTAAAATTAAATAATAAAAAATTACAATGCATTCTAATTAGGTTTGATGAATTCTAAATAATAAGTGTAAAATTAGAATAAAGTATATAGGAAATTGAAATCAATGAAAAAAAATTGAAAAAAAAAATAAAAAGATCGAGTGTGCAATAGGGAATGCAACACTAAATGTGCAACAGAAGATTTCAACTGCTCTTATATACCGCCACGCAACGCATGGGTGTAAAACTAGTTACAAAAAAAAGAAGAGTAAAGACGTGTAAAAAAAAAAAAAAGTCCCCTCCAAGCAAAGACAAGTTTTATGTTTATAATATTAATATTTTTGTTATTTATTGTAAATTTTTTCTTGATGCTAAACTTAAGAGGTTCAAAATTTGTGGATTGTGATGTCCATTTCATTCAACTTATTTGTTAGTTTATTATTTTATTATGTAGAATTTGTTGGATGTATGATAATGATATTATTAAATTTATTTTAATTTGTTTAATTTAATTTACATTCTTCAAATTTGAGCCTAAATTAGGGTTTTAGTTTATATATTAAATTGAGGATTTTATAGAATATAATTATAATTGAAAAATTAAAAGTTTTGATATTACTACTATAATTTTGCGTATTAATTTATATTGAATTTCGTATTGTGTAGATAATGAAGTGATATTATAAAAAACTTTCGTAATGATGTCTCTTCATCACCTTTTTCTTCGAATGAACATAATATTGTTGCTGAGTCAATTGATAGTCCTCGGGTTCGGGTAGAGGTGGAATTTAACTTGGATGATGTTGTTAGTGATCCGAGTTTGAGATTTTTTAACTTGGAGTCTTTTATACTCCTTTGTCAGTACGTAGTATGATTTAGATTTTTGATATCATTTTTTGTTGTTGTTATTATATATAAATATATGTCTGGGTGAGAAAAAATACACTATAAAAATAGTATAGGTTGCGCCACTGGGCCTTGACAGTCTGATGCTCTACAATCGCAAGGAAATAAGTGATCTAGCAGAAATGAGTTTTATACTATCTTATTGGGCCGAACTGGATTTAAACCAACGTAGACATATTTTAGTTATGGAAGTTACCATGTTTACAAACCCTGTAACACCCTCAACGGGTTCATATTACTAAAAAAAAAATTGCTGGTTTAACTAGAACGAGTGAAACCGGCGGTTCACAAATCGTAACTAAAATCGCCCGCGTCTCACGGTTTTCCAAACCGGCTGTTTTGAAACCGTTAAAACCTTTATTTTTAGTTTATTTTTTTAGGGAAATTTGAAGACTTTGTTTAGGGGGTTGCTGCTTTGGTCGCATATTGTTTTCTTAATCTATCCATTTGGTTCTGGTGTTGAAAATGAGTTTTTCAAATGCAAAAGTCTTTCGAACAAATATACTTTGATTTTCAAACACCCCTTGTAAATTAAATTGCAACTATTGAAAACTAAAAATTAAAATTAAAAATAAAATCAAACACCTCGTAAATTCTTAAGCAGAGTCAACCATGAAGCCGGTGGCCAGTCGTTTCTGCTGTGAAACATATAGCTAATTTATTGCCCTTTTGAATGGACTTTACACATTTCGGCATGTTTGTTTTATGCTAATGCTGACTAATTTGATTGCTTTATGATTTGTGTGCCTTGTCACCTCCTCAGCTGGTTTTTTACTTCACAATTGACATTTCAGCCGCATTGGAACCCTATTTTATCGGAATATTCCAGGATGCATGTCAAGAACAAATTCTACACTGTCCAAAGGGTACTGCTACCATATTCGATATGGTATCGAATATTGCATTCGTGATAGAAAATTCATATTTTTTTCAATATATGTATACTAAAACGTGATACCATTCTTTTCTTGATGTTACTACTCTTACAATGATAGTAGAATTTCCCCTTGTTAAGGCCCTGCAAGCAGGCTACATGCCCTCACAACCATACATTTAATTTTGGCATGAAATTGTTATAAAAAAAAAAAAAAAAAAAAAAAAACTCGTCGACACAGTCAGTGTGTAGTTATGATAAAATACAATCCTGCTTGTATTGATGATTTTTTTTTTCTCCTCAGAATTGTGTGTAAGGGACTGATGTCTGGTTCATGGTTGTGGTGGCACGTGGACATTGCATGCTTATGCATACCCATTTTAATTAAGCTTTAATTCCATGGTTATATAATTTTCGGGAAATATAAATATATTGTATTTAGATTGTTAGTATGAGTTTCGTTTGATTTAAAAAAAATTTGAAGATAAGAATCTAGTATGACGTGATGTTAAAATTTGGATGAAGTTTGAAAAACAATACTTCCACTATTAATCAGCTTGAATGTGAAAGAAATGCACATAATTTCAAAGTCTTAATTGTAATATTGGGCTCTATTTTGATGGTTACTACTATATTCCATTGTTCAATTGTGTCAATTCAGCCATTAGCATTATCAAGATATACCCAATATTCTGGTCAATAAATATCAATATAGATAATAATAATAAAGAAGAAATATCCGTTATCTGTTTTCTTACTTTAATTGTTCTCCTCGAATTAAGCAGTATTTGACTAATTTATGATGACTTAATTGATAATAATGGGCGCGCCCGCACAACACATTTTGTTTGTCTGTTTTAGTGCCGTATTATGCGACAGCTGAAACTAATTTATTATTCATTTTTTTTTTTGAGAGGATTATCCATTAATTATTTAGTATTGGTCCACTCGTACAGTTACCGGTGTTATACTTATTAATTTATTTTGACAGCAAACCCTATATAACACAAGCATTAATTGTTTCAATTAAATTATTACTCTATGAAAATTAAACAATGAAAATTGATTACAAAAAAATCAATTTAACGCGGGTGTGTTAATTTCTAGTTTCTGCCAAAAAAAAAAAAGGAACAAAAAAAACTCGAATCAAATAATAATTATAAATCGTCTTGGACAAAAAATTGAGTGAAATCATTCTACGGTTTAAAATTCATTAAACAAATTAAGATATGAATTAAAACCCACATTCAACGACATGTTAATTTATAATTTTTTTGATGTTTAATTATGTTTGGATTTGAATCTTAATCCGTAAGACATTCTCGCACAAAATTCCCTCATCATCTAGTTAAAACTATGAAAAATTAATAATAAGATTTAACTAAAACTAAAGAAAGGTGAAAAAACTAAAGTTTCTTTTAGAGGAAAGAAAAAGATAACTGTGTACGAGTTATGTTCTCATTTTAATATCATACGAGTCATGCTCCTTAATTATTTTTCACCTTTTTTTTTTGTATGGATACCAAACTCCATGATCAGTTGGAGATTCTCATGATAAACAAGATTAATAGTCGAACAAGTAGACATAGCCAATTAATCGAAAAAGAAAGATTTTAATTTGTATATGATAATTAAAAGATGGTATCATATGATTTAATTAATTAAGTCTAGTTGACAAGTGATATGATATGCATGTGATATGATCTATTACTATTATTATGTTTAAATACGTTTTGACATGTATAAATTCAACAAAAAATTCAAATAATCTTTACTACAAATTTTACGATCTCCATATCATCCAACAATTCGTTTTTTAGTATGTACTCTACCGAGCATAATTATATGAGAATATTATATATGTATATAAGGCAGCTAAAAATAAACCACCTGCCTGATGCAATATAACTCTTAAATTAAAATTTCTTAATATCTTAGTTAGGCTCGATTAATAATAATAATAATAATAATAATAATAATAATAATAATAATAATAATAATAATTTAGTGTTTGGATAAGATCTAATTAAGCTTTAGAAAAGGTTATAACAAGAATGGCTCCTCATCATTAATTCCAAATTAATGAACTTTGTTCAGATGATTTCAAATAAATTAATCTTAATAAATTGTATATCTGACTAAACTAACTGTCACATCGAAAAACTTTAAGAACAAATGGTGATATTAAAGAAGCAATGATAGCTGAGGTGGCAATAATTATCCTAGCTCCTTTCTTATCTTGTTATCCACTACACCTATATATTTTGACATTTTTGCATGTGCTCTATCCACTTTCAAACTACAATTAAATATTTTTTTTTGTATTTCATTTAATACCATTATTTCTTCGCGTACACCAACAAAACAAATTAATTTTTCAAGTTGAATTTAGATGTAAGTGTAATATAAATAACTCGTTGTTTTAATAACTATAAAAAAGTTCTAATGTTTTCCATTTATAACAAATATGCTTTCCGGTCAATTTTTTTGCCAAGCTACCACTGATTGAACGGTCGGAGTTCATGTACAAAAATATATCCATCAAATGGTATATTTTTGTTAAAAGGAAAAAATATTTTTTGTAATTATTAAAATGCTGG
Organism: Perilla frutescens; assembly: GCA_026008535.1. Classification (NCBI taxonomy): domain Eukaryota; kingdom Viridiplantae; phylum Streptophyta; class Magnoliopsida; order Lamiales; family Lamiaceae; genus Perilla; species Perilla frutescens. Next base: position 8,979,286 of record BRKX01000019.1, read on the forward strand.
CATAAAATCTTTTAAATGTCTAAATATTGAGAATTCAATTATAATTATTATAATATTGAATAATTTCTATTAAAATGTACAAACAATATTGAAAGTTCAATGTAGTTGAAGTTAAAGCATCGGATCGATTCAAATTTGTAAGTAAGTGATGGTTGAACAACTATAGACTTATGGGTTGTTAATGTCAAACATAGGACAAGATGTAATTTAATTTGCATAACATGTAATAATTTGCAATAAAATGTATGTTAATTTTAAGAATATATGATGTAATCCGGACAATTTGTACAGGATACTAGAGACGCACGGAAGACTTCTAGATCGAACACGTCAACTATGGAAGGATTCAATCCTAATCTAATGACTCAAATAGAGCTAATACACAAAAATCATTATAGAAGACGAAGTAGACCTAATTACGATACCTAGTCGATGACACAAAAATAACACACAAATCCAAAGGTTAGGGGCTGTTTTGGACGATTAATATGGCTGGGAAAAAGATGTTATGGGCTGGAAATATGGTGAAGAAAGGTTAGGGAAGATAAGATATGATAATGATTAGAATAACTTACGAAAAACGGTGTAGAATGCGAATACGGAGGAGAAATCGAACTCGAACTCTTATTGAACAGCTCTCGATCGATCTTGGGGTGTTGAAGGATGATACGAATGTGGATGGAGGTGTAGGACGTCGAAGGTGAAGGCTGGATGATGAAGGAGTTGTGAATTACAACCCGATTAATCCCGACGTATCTTGTACGACGAAAATGAATCTTCAAGTTGTTCTTCATAGTGAGTTCACTCTAATTCTTCGTGTGAATTAGAACGTTCCCTTGAAATAAGACTTGAAATTGCTAGGCTTCAAGAATGAGTATTTTCGACAGAAAACAATCAAAAGCTTTGAACGGTTGAGACACAAATTGAATGCAAAAGCAAATTTAATCAATAATGTCGAAAATATCAAAGTAACATGGTTCCCCTATTTATAGGGCATAACATGCACGAAAATATGGTGGAAAAAAGGCCTTAAATACAATTCTAATCAAGCCTTATACTATAATGGACGAAAATTACACTTAAAATTAAATAAAAACTGATCTAAACTATAGTATAAATTAATTAAAATAAATATTATAGTCTAGATAAAATTCAACCCTTAATTAAATAAATTAAAGGCCGATTTCTTCACATTTGCACACGACCACTTTGTATCTTCATCTTCAACTCTTCAAGTTATATTCTCCATGGTATGATCTTGATCTTCATTAGTTAATAAATTAACTAAAACATGGCTGCCCTTTGCATCTTCTAATTCCTCGAACTTCTTGTGAATCAACACTTGAAAATATCCTTGCAATTTCTTTGCTCGAAGTCGCGTCATTGGACATTTGAATTGCAGCTCGTGTTCAAGGCCTTCAATGCCTTGCATGGCTTCATCATTCCCCCCTGCTGAAGAGAATTCATCCTCGAATTTGGATCATCGTCTTAATCGAACTCATCTGCAACAAACGGAGATAAATCAGCAACATTGAAAGTTGAAGAACATTTATACTCATCGGGAAGATCAATGCGGTAAGCATTATCATTTACACGACTCAAAACTGTGAAAGGACCGTCTCCACGTGGCGACAACTTAGATTTTCTCAAATTTGGGAACCGTCCGGGACTCAGATGAATCCAAACGCGATCTCCGGGCTGAAATATGACTTGCTAGCGTCACACGTTTCTGGATTCGGCCGTGTGCTTCCCTTTGTGCTCAATGCGAGCACCCACTCTCTCATGCATCTCCTTAACTTGCTCAGCTCGTCTCAAACCTTTAATACTTGTTAGATGCTCAACAGGTAAAGGTAACAAATTAGTAGGCGTTAACGAATTAAATTCATAAACAACCTCAAAAGGAAACATATTAGTAGAAGAATGTACCACACGATTATATGCAAATTCAGCGTAAGGTAAACACTCTTCCCAAGACTTCAGATTGTTTTTAATTAAGGACCTAAGTAATGTGCCTAATGTGTGATTCACAACCTCAGTTTGACCATCGGTTTATGGATGACATGCAGTAGAAAACAACAACTTAGTCCCTAATTTTCCCCACAAAACTCTCCAAAAATGTGCTAAAAACTTGGAATCCCTATCACTAATAATAGTTTTAGGACTACCATTCAATCTAACTACATGCACAAAGAATAGATTGGCAATATGCACAGTATCATTAGTTTTTCTACATGCAATGAAATGCGTCATTTTAGAAAAACGATCAACGACCATAAAAACAGAATCCTTACCCGATCTAGACCTTGGTAAACCTAAGATAAAATCCATAGACAAATCAATCCAAGGTGAACTAGGGGCGGGTAGGGGCGTGTATAAACCAAACGGATGTGAAGTAGACTTAGACCTATGGTAAGTAACACATCTACTACACACATGCTCAACATCTCTTCTCATATGCAGCCAATAAAAATGCTCATGCAGCATGCTTAATGTTTTATTCACACCAAAGTGACCCATTAAACCTCTCGCATGCATTCTAACACAAGTAGCTCATGCATAGAACAATTAGGAATGCATAACTGAGAACCACGAAATAAAAATCCATCATGCACGTAAAACCCATCAAAAGACTTAGACTTTTTTGAACACTCATAAAAAAATCGAAGCAAAGAATGGATCACATGCATACAGACTCTTAATCGACTCAAAACCAAGCATTCTAGCATGCATCAAATTCAGCAACGTATACCATCGAGATAGGGCATCGGCTACAACGTTTTCTTCTCATTTCTTGTATTTGATGACGTACAGGAAGGACTCGATGAACTCGACCCATCTCGCATGCCTCTTGTTCAGATTTTGCTGCCCTCTCAAATGCTTTAAGCTCTCATGGTCCATGTGAATCATGAACTCCTTTAGCCACAGATAATGCTGCCACGTCTCCAATGATCTCTTCAATGCGTACAACTCTTTGTCATAGGTAGAATAACGCAGAGCTGCACCATTTAGTTTCTCACTGAAGTAGGCGACTGGACACCGTTCCTGCATCAAAACAGTACCAATACCTATCCCGGAGGCATCACATTCAATCTCAAAAACCTTATCAAAATCAGATAACGCACAAAATAGGTGCATGACATAAAAGATGCTTCAAACATGTAAATGCTTCATGTTGTGATCCCCACTCAAACTTACGATCCTTCTTACTTAGCTCAGTAAGAGGCGCGATAATGCTAGAAAAATCGCGCACAAAGCGACGATAAAATCCGGCAAGGCCGTGAAAGGATCGAACCTCTGTGGCTGACTTGGACGTTGGCCATTCTTTAATCGCTTTGATTTTAGAACGGTCAACCTCAATACCACGTACACTCACAACAAAACCAAGAAATACAACCTCATCTAAACAAAAAGAGCATTTAGTCAGATTTTCATACAACTTGGCTGATCTCAGAATATCAAAAACACGCATAAGATGTGCTAGGTGCGCCTGTGCATCGTGACTGTAAATCAGGATATCATCAAAGTACACAACCACAAATTTCCCAATTACATCACGCAAAACATGGTTCATTAAACGCATAAATGTGCTCGGTGCATTAGTGAGACCAAAAGGCATAACTAACCACTCATATAAACTATGCTTAGTCTTAAAAGCTATTTTCCACTAATCTCCTTCATGCATTCTAACTTGAAAATAACCATAACGCAAATCAATTTTAGAAAAGACTTTAGAACCGGATAATTCATCAAGCATATCATCTAATATAGGGATAGAGAATCGATACTTTACTGTTATTTTGTTGATGACGCGGCAGTCCATGCACATTCTCCACTCATTGTTCTTATTCGGCACTAGAATGACTGGAACTGCGCAGGGGCTCATCGACTCTTGAATCTGCTTCTTCTCAAGCAACTCTTTTACTTGTCTGTCGATTTCTTTGGTCTCTTCAGGAGACGTCTGGTATGCTAGTCGATTTGGTAAGACGGCGTCGGGCTGGAAATTGACATAGTGCTCGATCCCACGAACTGGAGGTAATCCACTTGGAATCTCTTCCGGGAACACATCCGCAAACTCCTCCATAAGTGGCTGCACAACACTAGGCAAAGAAGAATCATTAATAGCACTGCTCTTATAAGATAAAAGAAGAAAAGGTAAACCTACTTTTAATGCATTTTCTACGCCTTTCACTGAAATAAACAAACTGCGGTTTTGAGCTTTCTTTATAGCTGATCCAGACGATCCGGGCTGCGGTTGCGGCTTCCTTTGCTCTTTCAGCTCTAAACCTCTCTTGCATGAATCTTTGATCCTCAAAAACGGCTTTAGGAGACAGCAGCTTTAGTGTAGTAGTTCGTCCGTCTCTTTTCACGACATACGTGTTTGCAAAGCCATCATGAACCGTTTGTCTATCAAACTGCCATGGTCTTCCTAACAATATGTGTGCTACATCCATAGGAATAACATCACAAACAACAGAGTCAGAAAATTGACCAATAGAGAATGAGACACTTACTTGAGCCGTTACTTTGATCTCTCCTCGATCCGTAAGCTACTGCAATTTGTACGGCTTCGGATGCTTGATGGTGGTCAGCGCCAATTTGTCAACTACATACTGGCTAATGGCGTTGATCACACTCCCACTGTCTATTATCATCGAGCAGGTCTGGTCTTGGATAGTAACACGTGTGAAAAAGACGTTCTCACGTTGATCCGGCTACTCTTCTTCACGATTGATGCTCAGACTGCGTATAGACACAAGACTAACATGAGGAAGCTCGGGTTCCTCTTCATCCGAGTCGACTGGATGCGTCTCTAGCTCCTTCTTGGCATCAACTACAGGCTGGTCCTCATCCTCACTGGCTGACTCGATCTCATTCTGTTCGGTGATGAACAGAACACGCCGGTTCGGACACTGGTTCTGAAAGTGGCCCCAACCTTGGCATTTATGACACTGGATGTCTCTATCTCGGTTCTGGTTGGCACTGGATAGATTGGGCCGTGTATAGACTGGTCTGGATGGTGGTGCTGGTATTGACTCGGGTCTACGACTGGACTGCGGTGTAGAACGGTCGAAACGCCGCTCGGGCAGTCCGGACTGACCTCGGGGTCGAGTAGGCTCAGTAGAAGGGGTAGAAGGTGATGTGGAATTCATACCTTTCGAATAGGGGCTGAACTGTGGTGCGATCTTTGTCGTCCCTCTCTGAGCTGTCTCTCCACAATTGATGCGTAATGCACCATCTCTTCTATACTCGTGAAGTTCTTGAGTTCAACTTCACATGCGATGTCGGGATTCATGCCTTCAATGTACCGGATGATGGTAGCATTCAAGGTTTCTTGCTTCCCAACTCGGTTCAGGACGGTCTCAAGCTTCTTGTGGTACTCTTCAACTGATCGTGTACCTTACTTGATCCGGTTGAGCTTCTTCTTGAGCTCTCTCTCATAGTGCACAGGAATGAACCGGCCACACATCAATCCTTTCATCTCTTCCCAAGTATCGACGGGAGGATATCTTTCACGCCGGCGTCGCTCCTGCTGCATCTCCCACCATGAGGCTGCATAGCCTCTAAACTCCAAACATGCTAACTAGACCTTCTTAATCTCTGGAAAGTCATAGCACGTGAAGATCTTGTCCACCTTACATTCCCAATCCAAGTACAGATCAGGATTGTGGAGGCCTTCAAACTCTGGGATGCTTGTTTTGATGTTGTTCAACAAGGTGTCGGGTTCTGCACGTCTATAGGGCTGACGTGGTCGATCACGTCTCTGATATGGATCATACTCGGCCACTATCTCATCTGCAAAGTCACCACGATCTTCTTCAGCATCTCGATCATAGGGCTCGTTAAACGGTACTTGAGGTTGGCGACGCTGAGCCGCTGCCGGTTGTTGAACGGCTCCTTCTGACTGGATAGGTTGACCCTGAGCTGGTGGTACAGGAATTCGAGCAGTAAAAAGCTCAAGTTGTGCCATCATCTTGGCCAAGGAACTATCTAGCTTATGCTCCAGTTCTCGATGGTGGTACTGGGCATCCCACGACTATGGCATAGATGAAGCCGCGTATATAGGAGTACTAGGCGATGCGGGTGTCTTATCATGCGCCTTATTGTAACCGTCTCTGGACTCCATGTGTACCTGCAAATAATGAACAAACGTGACAGAAAAACAAGGTGTAGGACCTCACAATTCCTCACAATCACTCGTGTTTTCTCTCTGTATTTTACCTCTCGTGTATTCTCTCAAGTATTTGGTGGTGCTCGGGTGATATGTGCGTATATGGTGGTGTTAATCGACTCTTCCGTTGCTTCAGATCGCCTTCTCTCGGACTTCTAGGGATGATTTCACCTTGAAGATGATGGAATTTGGCCACAAAAGCACTTATATCATAGCAAAGCAGTGAGTTTGGTTCGTCTTGTCGAGACGTTTCCGGAATGGTATCGTTGAGAAAAATCGGAGCACAGAAGCAAGAATAGTAGGAAGAGAATGAAAAACTGAAAAACCGAGTGTTTTAGGACAAAAATGAAGGAAAAAGGAAAGAAAAGGGAAGAAAATGGAAGAAAGGGATTTGGATATGTGTACTACCAGTGTGACACAATCTAAATACCTTAATTAGACTAGACTCTAAATGGAAGATACCAAATTAAAATACAATTCCATTGGAAATTACCAACTAAAGAACTATACTATAAGGAAAGTTTCCAAAACTAAAATAAGGCTCATAAGGGAGTTACCAACTATGACTAGTACTAAAAGGAAGGAACTAAAAATAAAATCGAACTCAAAAGGTAAATCAAAAATCAAATTGGATTTTCTCTTTTCCTTTTTTTTCGGATTTTCTCTTCTTCTTTTTTATCCGTTTTTTTTTATTCGGTCTCTCTTTTTTTTACTGTAACCTTTTTTTTTTAACTTTCGATTTTTGGTTTTTTTTAACTGATTTTTTTTTCAATGAACACTAACTATTACAACTCGATAGACACGTACGAAGGACATGAAAGAAAATAAACGATACGTAGGATTGAACCACAACCAGCTAAGCTGATGTGGCTCTGATGCCAAAATATGATGTAACCCGGACAATTTGTACAGGATACTAGAGACGCGCGGAAGACTTCTAGATCGAACACGTCAACTATGGAAGGATTCGATCCTAATCTAATGACTCAAATAAACACACGAACTGAATTAAACAAGCTAATACTCGAAAATCACTATAGAAGACGAACTAGACCTAATTACGATACCTAGACGATAACACAAAAATAACACACAAATCCAAAGGTTATGGGCTGTTTTAGACGATTAATATGGCTGGGAAAAAGATGTTATGGGCTAGAAATATGGTGAATAAAGGCTAGGGAAGATAGGATATGATAATAATTAGAATAACTTACGGAAAACGGTGTAGAATGCGAATACGGAAGAGAAATCGAACTCGAACTCTTGTTGAACAGCTCTCGATCGATCTTGGGGTGTTGAAGGATGATACGAACGTGGATGGAGGTGTAGGACGTCGAAGGTGAAGGCTGGACGATGAAGGACTAGTTGTGAATTACAACCCGATTAATCCCCGGCGTATCTTATACGACGAAAACGAATCTTCAAGTTGTTCTTCGTAGAAAATGAATCTTCAAGTTGTTCTTCGTAGCGAGTTCACCCTAATTCTTCGTGTGAATTAGAACGTTCCCTTGGAATAAGACTTGAAATTGTTAGGCTTCAAGAATGAGTATTTTCGACAGAAAACAATCAAAAGCTTTGAACGGTTGAGACACAAATTGAATGCAAAAGCAAATTTAATCAATAATGTCTAAAATATCAAAGTAACATGGTTCCTCTATTTATAGGGCATAACATGCACGAAAATATGGTGGAAAAAGGCCTAAAAACTGATCCAAAAAGGACCTCTAACTATACTATAAAAATACATAAACTAGAATTCTATTTAAGGTAGGAAATTGCCTTAAATACAATTCTAGTCAAACCTTATACTATAATGGATGAAAATTACACTTAAAATTAAATAAAAATTGATCTAAACTATAGTGTAAATTAATTAAAATAAATATTATAGTCTAGATAAAATTCAACCCTTAATTAAATAAATTAAAGGCCGATTTCTTCACACTTGCACACGTCCACTTTGTATCTTCATCTTCAACTCTTCAAGTTATATTCTCCATGGTATGATCTTGATCTTCATTAGTTAATAAATTAACTAAAATTAAACATGGATGCCCTTTGCATCTTCTAATTCCTCGAACTTCTTGCGAATCAACACTGAGAAATATCCTTGCAATTTCCTCGCTCGAAGTCGCGTCATTGGACCTTTGAATTGCCGCTCAGGTTCAAGGCCTTCAATGCCTTGCATGGCTTCATCAATATATTAATATTATATGTATGACAATGCACAAACTATATGATAAATTTAATAAAGTTGTAAGAATTTCGAACATATATATATACATCGAAATACTTAATTTATAACTGAAGTTGATAACACGTTCATCAATTATTAATTATATATACGATCGAGTGCGGATCGGATGTTTAAATTATTTATATCTTAATTAATTTATCATACAATTTATGCGCGTAAGCTGAGTAGAAATTTGAAATAAATATTAAGTAGCATTATTGATTAGGCTCCCATCAACAATGAAATAAACCACCGACAACGTGCATATATAGAGTAGTCGAACTACAATCTGGATCATATCGTGGATCACCAATTAACTTATTCAAAATTATTAATGGTGTGTTTTGATCTATTTTTCAATTAATGGCTCTACCTAGTTCTTATTCTTAAATATCATGCAATTTTTTAGACCTAATGTTTTTCCATCCCGATCCTGGCTCAATGGAAACTGATCGAATTAATTCTTGAAAGAATATTGAATTGTAATTAAATATATCACATTCAACTCCCTACTAATAATCTAAATCTGATTATTTATAATATGACTAAACTTGGAAAACAAGAAACATAAATCCTGATTATAAGTACGTACATTCCTAATTAACAGTACAAAATAAATAGATAATCAAATCTAAAATATACTATAAACATCATACAAGATCTAATTTTGATATCTCCATCACTCTCTCCATAATTCTTTTATTGTTATGGTATTACCAATTTTACTCTTTACACCACAAAAGAAAAAATGAAAAAATAAAATAACTTTGAAATTACTTAAATACCCTTTAATAAAGTTAAGTCTGAACACATCCAAGGTGTTCGAATGTCGAAGTTCGAACACTAGGAGGATGTTCCAACTTCAATTTTCGAACAATCTCCATATTTTTCTAAGTATAGGAGTCGTTCAAATTAATATTGTCGAACAACTTGAACTTGTTTGAAATTATTTCTCCGAACATGTTTTTTTTTGTTTAAAGTTGTGTTCGAAAATCGAAGTTCGAACATAGTGAGGATGTTCAAACTTGAATTTTCGAAGCAACTCCATATTTTTCAAAGTAAGTGTCGTTCGAATTAATATTCTCGAACAATTTGGATGTGTTCGAAATTGTATTTCTGAACATATTTTTTTAGACTTAAGGACATTAATGTAAATGTACGTGGTGCAAAGAGTAAAAATAGTAATGTATTGAGTAAATGCAATGCAAAAAGTAATTTTAATGGTGTCCTAATACATATTAGTCATATTTTGCTATCGGCGCCTTACACCATGATTTCGAAATATATCCGACAACTTGCCATCTTATAATGTACATACATTATAATTTATACATACAACCAAGACAGCTAATACATTGATTTATTAATTATTGAAAAACAATTTTGGAGTATGTATTGAACTTCCAAAGTCAATTAATTTAACTAGAAAATTCTGGCAAACCGCTTGAACGACTATAAACAACAATCACGCGCAAAGTAATTAAGCATAATGTTGTTTCCTCATATTAAAAAATAATAAAAATAAAAAGTTAGCATCATGTTGTTTCCTCATACAACAAACTATATATGGCATCATATCTATTAATTCACGCATTTCAAAAAATAAAAATAAAACAAAACAAAATGCACGTATATTGTGTGTGAATCTTGATTTTACATGACTTCTGATTTCCCATCGTTAGTTACACTAATATCTATATTTATATCTATATAATATATAATAACAACTCCGCATCCACAAATAGAAAATATAAATTTTCCCGTCCATTTACACCTTCCAAAAAGAGTTTAATTAGTTATGATTTTAGTATTTTTATTATAAAAAATATATAATTCTCTTAATTATATAAATTACTACCTCCGTTTCATAATGTTTGTTGTTTTGTTTTTTTATCTGGAATTAAGAAATAATTTTGTGGACAAATATACCCATCTCTCATATATGTCATAAAATCTAATTCATCTATATTTTCCTAAAAAATAACAATATTTTCTCTGTAAGTTAGAATCAAGAAATCTTTTAGGATTTGAGAGGGTTAAAACTGGGAGAGAGGATGTCAAATTATATAAAATAACAAACATTTTGAAACAAAAAAAAAATCTAAAATAATAAACATTATGAAACGGAGGTAGTATATAATTAACATAATTAGTATAATTGATTACCATAATATATTGCGAGAGTTCATACCATATATAGTCAGTATAATTTATTATGAAAATTGGGTGTCATAATCAAGGCAATCTTATGTGGTGATATTTAATGTGGAATATATTATTATTACAATCTATATTTATATTTCTTAGTAGTTAAATAATTATAACCGCATTATGTATATAATTAAGCCAAAATTGAAGAATATGAAAATTTCAGTTGGCCGAATCTTAAGATGACAAAAATTGAATTAGTAAAAATATTAAAATTAATCGTTCTTTTTTCAATTTCTATCATTATCATTGTCGTCGTCCTCCTCCTAATGAAATTTATATCGTTCTTTAAAATTATTGCATATAAAAATCCATAACATGTTAGCCTATTATATATATTTATTAGGCTAAAATTGGCATGTATAATATTTATTGTATAGTGATTTGCGATATGATGCTATTTTTTTTCTAAGGACAACCCCATGTAGATTAGTCAATCAATTAAGGTATAATTTAATTAGTCAAATTTACCTTAATTAGTTAAAACATAAATGTGTATAATTAAATACGTATATATAAATTCTGAAAAAAGGTATATATAAATATTAAGATCCACTAATTTATATTGTTTCCAACTTTATCTTATATTATAAGATTAGACAAAGTTACCTTATATAATATAATTATTTATATATACACACATCGAGACACATCTATATGCAATATTGTAACATATATAGTTTATTTTTTATATTTTATTTTCGTGACGTTAGGCAAAAAATAGTTTATTAAGTTTGACAAAATATTAGTCTATTAAGGATTTTTATCAACTTTTTTTTTTCATTCTATTAATGATATAGTAGCATTTGGATCTATTTTTCAACATCAGAATACTAGCAATGTTTCCCGATAGAACTTTTTGGAATATGTGCTCAGAATCATAAAGAACATTTAAAATTATGGATCCAATATTGTTGAAAATTCAAAAGTGATTGGAAGGTGTCGGAGATTGAATTCATAAAGTAGCTTCCGTTTAAAGTTACACCTATGTCTGAATTTCACCAATTTTATCTTTAATAATTTAATATACTATCATCTATACAATCCATTGTTTATCTTCTCACATTAACGTGGTTTTTTAATTGAAATGTACATAATTTCTTTTTTCATTAAGTACATGCGTGCAACTTCTAATAGTGAAGGGATGTTTTTCATATATAGTTTATGTATTATGATAAATGTTGATGATTTGTGGATTCCAAATCTCCATCTAATTATCCAATGAAAATAAGTATCCCATTTAAAAGATGAACTAAAGGGATTTGAATAATTATTATTTTCAGTTATAAAATCAAGGATTAATTCAATTCATATTCACCATAGTTCCATAATTTTATTTTCATTTGTTTGAGTTAGATTTATTCTATTTTATCAATAGAATCATAAGATTGGAAATATATTTTATCAATCAAGAAAATCCATACACATGGGAAATTGAACTTTAGTATTATTAAGTATTTCATTTTCAAAAAAAATTAATTTCTTCTATTTTAATGGCATCAAGAAGATAGTCCATTTGAATGGTAGTTTGTATATGTATACTTTGTGAATAAAAATTTAATTATGTTTTGTTTAAAACTATCAAATTAATTAGTGAAAATGATAAATGATAATTCTTTCATAACTTCATACCAAATTAGGAATTTATGAGGAATTAAGATTGTACATATCCACTACAATCAATAAATTACCTCAAAACTAAATAAAATTACATGAAGTAATTATGAATTTACTTATTAAAGTAATAATCATGTAATGAATACATAGTATATATACTAAAGTAGTACACACACATAACAATTATAGAACATTAAAATTAAGGATACAAATTCAACTTTATAAGTATCGTTCATCAATAATTATGATTATCATCATATTATCACAAAAAAAGAGATCTAACAAAGGTATTGTATTATAAGCATTTTCTTTTATTTTTCAGAAAATTAATGCAAATGTATTGTTATATATGTGGGATGTAAATTACTAAATATTAAATAAAATCATATGTTTATCAAATTTAAAAATAATTGAAGTCGTTATTTTGTTTATATATGATACACATAACAAAAGGATATTGGAATATTTAGCGTGATATTGTAGGAGACTTAATGATGATGGTTTGGAGTGAAAATTGTAGAAATGGAGAAGAAGAAGAATTAAGGATTCAGGAAGTAAGAGCCAGACATCACAAAAAGTTGTCGATGATTGCTTCTCAATTATAAAAAAAAAAAAAAAGATTGGGAAATTGAAATAAACACATAAGGTTTGAGTCATTGGACAAAATGGATCGGGCAACATATCAACAGTATCATTGGATGGCCGAAATTATTTATGAATTGACTCACCAATTTAATTACGAAACCACGCATTTTATTTATACACAATATTTATTATAAATTATTTATATATCTCCCATCGTACATCGCACGGGTGTAATGCTAGTAATATATAATACCAACACCGCACTCGCAAATAGAAACTCTGCATTTTCCCGCTCAATTCATCTTGCCAAATCTGAATATATGATATTATATATAATAGAAATATTTATACTGATTATTTAGTTAATTAGATGTATTTCTGCAAAAAGAAAACATATAATAAAATAAATTAGAGAATCATTAGTTATTTGGTAAATCCTTAATTGATTTTGAAAAGAAAAAATAGTGTCCAATCACTATCCATGATTTTCGATAAATTATATCAATGATAAATAATCACGGCATTCACCATCTAATTATGTTAATAATGATCTCGTGATTTTGGGTATACTATCCGATGATTATATCATTATTTAAATAAAAAATATTTTTATATAGTCTTCAATGTTATATACATTATATATCAATAATATATAGAATATTATAGTGTTATATAACATACATATATAGATTTATATAACTCTGGTAATTATCATTTAATTATAATGATCCCATAATTTTCGATAGACTATCCAATTATATACACAAAATTGTGCATATATGGTCATAAGTGGTCTCATGATTTCCCATAGTCACCAATGGCATATTAGATTAGATATTAGAATGTCATGTAAATATCATACAATTATGTTCGTTATCACAAAGTTCGTGAAATTTCAGTATATATCATGATATATCATGATGAAAACATGTATGGGAGATTGTACAATCTTGAATTAGTTTTCATTGTTTGAGAGATTAACTTACATTTTTAAGGTTTTGAACATGTTCTTCTGATTTTTTTATTTTTTATTTTTTCTCATTGACTTTAGAAAATTTATATTTTGCCTTTATTTTAAGCTATTTTTTCTGTCAATCAATTTTTTAGGGTAATTAAGTTAAAGCATTATGAAAGAGTTGCAAGTGGCATGTTTAAGTGATCATTCCTCAGGCAAGAAATCAATTGTAGTGATAGAGAAATCAAGTTGTCAGAACTTAGCATCACGGTTTTATATTTTTTTAACATTGTATCACTTGAATTGCATTTTCAAGAATTGTGAATTATTTTTTCATCTATATAAAATTTTACATTATTTTTTGTCAGTATTTATTTAGATGGTTCATTATTGTGATTGCTTATTATGTTTTTTTTTTTGTTCCGTTTATTGCTAGGAGAATATTGTATCTTTCTCTTTTGGTATGTTGTTGCTTTGAGGTAAATTGTCTTGGAATATTAAAACGTTTTTATGGATGCAGTATATTAAATATGTATATATATGTATAATCTATATTACAACTAACATCTGCAATACATAGACGTAATATATATATATATATATATATATATATATAATTCATGTATTTCCTTAATATTATTTTAACATCAATTTTAATGCATTGGTGGCTAATTAATTCATACATGCAAATCATAACATTAGGCTTCTTTACCTTTAGTTTTGTTTCAATATAGGTCCCTATACAATTTTTTTTATTATGTCATTTTACTTTGATAACACTTTCTTAGATCCACATACTTTTATATTTTATTTCAATAGGTATATGTACATCTTTTTTTTTAATCTTAGAAAATCCTATTTCTATATTCAATGAAACTGTGGAGTTGTTAATTATAACACTTTAGTTGTTTAAATTATCTTTATTTATTTATGCATTTAATAAAACATGTAGTAATTTATTTAGGATATGAAAGAACTAAGATTTTCTATCACGTCCACTCATTTTTTTTATGGATTAAGGACCTCTCGAAAAAAAAAGACAAAAACTTGAGTTTCAAAATAGGACCATTCTAATTTAAAAAAATGTAGAGATCCCTATCAAAACAAAATATGATAATACAAAGATCAACTAAGATATCTATAATGTCAATCCATTTTATTTTATTTTACATATTAAGGACCTCTTGAAGAAAAAATACAAGAAGAAACATTTATTTTCAAAATAGGAGCCATTTAAAAAAAAAGGAGCCATTCTAATTAAATAAAATGTAGAGTGCCCTATCACAACTAAATACAATAATACAAAGACCAAATATTAAGTATTGCCTTTCATATATATAGATCTTATACGTTTATCGTCCACTATAATTATTAATTATTATAAAATATAGATGTCAATATATAATCTTACATCCAATATATAATCTTATATATATATATATATATCAATTTTTCTATTTTTGTTTTCAAAAAATTATTTATTTAAACTCAATTATAGTTTATTAGTACAAATATGATTTTTATTTAATTAAAGAAATAATAATTATCGAGCATTGCACGAGTTGTCGAATAAAATTATTAAATTAATTCATTCTAGAATGTATATATTTTTTTAAAAAATTAATTATCGAGCGCAGTGCATGAGCAACATGAATAAAAAAATGAATTAATTCAAAAATTAAATTAATTTACTTTAATTTTAGGGTTCATTAATTCCATTTTAGGGTATATATTTATTTCAAAAATAATTTTCGAGTTCATGTGCCCACGCATTAGTTTACGACGGGTGCACTACACAAGATGCTAGATTTAAAAAATTTAAATTAATTTAATTTAATTTTAGGATTCATTAATTCTATTTTTAAATATATATTTGGTTTGGAAAAATTAATTAACAAATGCAGTGCCTAAGTCTATGCGTTAGCGTTGGACAAATGCACCACGTAAGCCGCCATCCATTTAATTTTAGAGTTCAATAATTTCATTTTTAAGGTATTGAGTTGTAAGATAAAAAAGAAAGAAGAAAAAAAAAAGATAATACTCAAAAAAGAAAAGAAAAAAAAAGGGACTATCTCATGGGACATCCCCCTAATTATATATATTGTCTTATTGTAGAATCACTATTTTCATATTAAATTACTTAATATTACAAAAATTAAACTTATGTATAATATCCGTGTATCGCACGGGCGAAATGCTAGTATCTATGTATAATACGTACATATATTCTTTGCTACTGATCGATATTATTATTTCTCATCTTAATTTGCCGATTAATAAAAGATTCCTCAACTTCATCAATATTACAGATATGTACCTTAAATTATTAAGCAGTTCAATTAATCACGAAAAAAAACATCCACCAATGATGCAACAATATTCTAGAACTTTCAAGAACATACGTTGAGTTTAAATTAGATAAACTTTCTGATTCGAATCACATCCCCTATGAGAACTGAGAACCAATCAGATTCATTGATCTTTCTTTTTTGAACGGCCAAGATATGTATCCAAGATTCAAATTTTCGGTGGCATTATTGTAATATTAGTAAACTGAGGTTATTTTTGTAATTTATGAATTGTATTATATTTACGTTCAATTTCTTCACCCGATCTTTCTTTCCTTTGCAATCTCTTTCATTTACTTCATCTCTTTCCTTCTTGATATCTATGTGGTGCTTATAATCAATTTCAATTCTTCGTAATCATTGTTCACGCGGGTTATATATTTTTCTGAAGATGTATTGTTCAAGCAATGAAACTAATACCAACTCAAGGTTAAAGGAGCAAGCCTTTGTAGTGAAGAAGAGCTGTATTCAACAAAGAGAGGCTAGTTCAAAGCTCACAATACTCGAATGCAAAAACTGTGTCCAAACTATCACAAGCGAAGATAATTAAAATGGGAACTGTGGTTATTGGGAAAAGACCAAAATACCATATCAACTAAAAATACATAATATTCTTCTAACATTTTTCCTCAAATTCAAGATGTCGCTGCAAGGAGTATCGGATATAAGAAATTGAACCAAACGTTGCTCTTCCCCTAGAGCAATGTACGCTAGAAAGGTTCTGAGTTCTATATATTCTATAAGAGCAAGTTTGTCCCAACGGTCTGTTATATAACAAAAGTAAAATTATTGCACATTTATGTCTTTCTGGTGGAGAGACTGAATATCCATTTCAAACTGGTACTGCTTAACAAAATTAGATTGAGTGTACAATCGCTCCAAATGATCTCATACTTCCTTAGCAGTATCATACTTTGCAAGTTGCATCCCAATAGAGTTCACAACCGAATTATTAATCCAGGTAATAAGATAAGAATGATTAACTTCCCAGACATCCATCTGTTCAACACATTTCTCATTATCAACTGGAATCGACTTCAATTGAGTTCCACATACATATCCCCATTTTTTTACCTTTCAAGATGTTTTTCATAACATAATTCCAATAAAAATAATTCTTCCCATCTAAATTAAACGAACACTTATTGACTACAAGGAATCATCCCTCTCAGTAGTCATGTTGAAAAATCCAACAAGTACAAACCACCAATGCAAGAATCGGAATAATAGACGAGATTCAAACTAGAACTAGGGCAAACTGAGAAGGGCAAAAAAATCAGATAGTTACCTAATGAAAATCAGCATAACGAAATAGAGATTGAGCATCCGCTATTTTTCTGTGAAGAACTGAGATGACGATGAACAGTGCGGCCAAAAAACAGTTGTATCCATGAGAACAAGTTCAAGAAATTAAACCCACTCTGATACCATGTTAAACTAATACCAACTCAAGGTTATAGGAGTAAGCCATTGTATTGAAGAAGAATTGTATTCAACAAATAGAGGCTAATTCAAAACTTATAATAATCGAATGCAAAAAAGTGTGTGATGTGTCTAAACTATCATAAACAAAGATAAAAGAGAGAACTAGAGTTATTGGAAAAAGATCAAAAAACTCTATCAACTTTCCTCAAAAAAAAAAAAAAAACTCTATCAACTAAAAATGCATAATATTTTTCTAACATTATTAATCTTAATTAAGTTTTATTACATCTCAATTAATTAGTGTTTACTATATACCAATTATTTGTAATTATTTTAGAATTTGATTTCACTTCGAACATTTATATGCATGAAAAATGAATATTTTCTTTTATTTTTCATCCATAATTTTTTTTTCCTCCAAACATGTCCATGCAAGATCTTAAAATGAAAAGTCATAAAAAGATTTTTGATTTGGTACAATTTTGCGTAAATTGAATTATAAATGAGACAATTATTATTATTATTATTATTATTATTATTATTATTATTATTATTATTATTATTATTATTATTATTATTATTATTATTATTATTACCACTATTATTATTATTATTATTACTATTATTACTATTACTATTACTATTATTATTATTATTATTATTATTATTGTTGTTGTTGTTGTTGTTGTTGTTGTTGTTGTTGTTGTTGTCGTCGTCGTCGTCGTCGTCGTCGTCGTCGTCGTCGTCATGCGAACTCACATATTTTATTTTATTTTATTTTGTTAGTGCTTTTATTTTATTTTTGTCAGTGCTTGAGGGAGACGACGTTTGTGAGATGAAATTAAGTATTGGGATGTCTCTACATTGCACGTTTATCAAAATCATCTAATTTTTATAACCAATTAAAACAGTTTGGTTTTCTTAAAAAAAAAAAAAATTGCTTCATCTGATAATGTTTTCTTTTTATGTAATAGTTAGGTTTAGGTTAGTCAAAAGGTCAAGTATGAATTATATATATGTTAATCAATTCATATTATACAATTATAAACGGTATTTTTATATATTCAATAGTTTTACATTTTGTTAAAATTTATGAATTAGAGAAAGTAATTAAATTCCACAAAATATGAAAAATGTTGCAACTTTCTTAAATTTTGATAAACCAATTGAGGTAGTTGTTCGTTTTTTTTACTCACACACCCGACCTGTGGTATTGAGTAGATTTAAACCCGTGATCTTTGGTTTCTAAACAACCTCACTCCATCATTAGGTTATTCCCACCGGGACGAGGTAGGTGTTCTAATTACTTGCCTCTGAGAATATGGTGCTTGATGATTTATTTTTCAATTTCTTGAATTTAATTTAGATTTTTTAACCTAAAAAAAATGGTGTTTTTTGTATTTTTATTATCTTGTGTTTATTTGATTAATATTAAATTTGGATTAAAAATTTACAAAAAAAAAAATTGAAAAATAAAAAAAGTTGATTTTTTTTAAATTGAAAAAAGGGGGCACTATACTATATATAATGAGCCAATTTAAAATATGAGATTGTTTATATAGGGATGATATAGTGATGTAGTGTCTCAGTGGGTAGTGGGTGGGTGAATGTTAGGTGATTACATGTACACTAGGCACCTATAAAAAAATCAATTAGAATTGTTATTAATAGGACTTGAACCTTTGTACTTTGGCCTATATAGCAAGTATGAGAATTATTTCAACTCTTGTTGTCATACCAATTGAACTATGTGTAGGAGGACTTAATAACTTTTATCAATCAGATGTGAACTTACTTTATTAAGTATTTGAGAAAGGATCTTACATATAAAAAGAAATAGAAATTATAGATTTAAAAAAAAAATACCAAATGTCTATATACATATTATCTAGAATCTAGATTTCCCTTAAAAAACAAAAAGAATCTAGATATAAAAATACCTACATATATTATACTACTATTATAAGTTGTAACGTAAAAGTAATACAGTATTATGATTAAAAAATAAAAAAATATAATTGGAGCGGAGCGATTGACGGAGGGAGTGAATTAAAGGCGCGTGCGAGCGACGCAAATCGGATGGTCCCTCAAATTATAATCCTGTGGTACGCAGTGTACCCGAACATTTCCCCAATCAAACACTCCAGCTCTATATATTTCAAATCGCCGAACGTTTTCCCCCATTCCATTTCCCTTTCCTTCTTTTTTATTCATCGATTTCTCGTTTCCCTCACACCGCCAATTGGTTCTCCGTTTCTCTCTCTACAAAAGAGACATTTCTATCTGCTTCTCTTTCTACATTCTGATCTTTCCTTGATTTTGGTAAGGCTCTTTGTCGTCCTCATTTCTCGAATTTTCCTGTGTTTGTTCGACTTTCTTATTTTTATTTTACCGTTTCTTTTTTCTTTCAATTTCTTCGTGAATCGTGGGAATTGTTTGTGATTAATCTTGCTTTTTCACCACCTTGTTTTAGATCTCAAGCATTTCATTTTTTTTTTTTTTTTTCCTTTTGTGTTAAATTCAGGTGGGTTAATTTGTTGTCTGATTTTTTTGAGTTGATAAAAAAGAAAATGAAAATGGAATCCTATATTCTTTCTTTAGGCTTTACTTTCTATTGTGGTTTGCTTTTTGTTTGGTGAGAAGTTATGAAATTCATTGAGTGTTGACACTGTGTTGTTGGTTGACGACCAATAAATCTGGTAAATTTCTGAGGGTGTAGATCAATTTTATTCAATCCCGTTGTTGTGAGCCAAATGATACGAGCTATGATGAATTTGAATTGTATGTTTCTATGTTTACCTTTTTATTTTACTTCAAGCTAGTGAGTTATGCCTCTACCTAGAGTGTGTGTGTGTGTGTTTTTTTTAATTTATATCTTAAGCATTAAAACAGATAGCATTCATGAATATTGGCTTCGGATAAAAAAAAGTAATTAGATGCTAGACGTAGGTGTTGCTGTGAGTGAAATGCACCTTTGGTTGATTCTGATAGCTTGAATACCACCAATTATTTGAAAATTGCAGAAAAACTTCTGAACGTTGGTCCTTTTGCTTTTGGCCTAGAAAGGGGGTAGGGTTGGAGCATCTTAGATGCATTAATGGATTTTTTTTTCTTTCTTTTGGCTTTCATTTTGGAATTCTAAACATTTAGAAGGTGATTTTTTTGAGAATTTTGAAGTATGAGTCTCGGAATTGAGAAAGTTGGTTTTGGGGGAATTGATTTGATAGTTAAAGTATCCGTTTTAGAATTTAAGGGAGAGAATGTGGAAACAGAAATAAATATTTATGTGAGAAATAGTTTATATTTGTTTTAGAATAGAGGGAGACTTATTTCATTGTAAAAAAATATCAAACAAAACACCCTTAATGATCTTAGATCCTTAGTAAGGTTGAGTAATGAAGGCTGCCTCAAGTTCCTTCTCATTTTCTTTTCCTCTTCCCTCGTGTAAGCTTATAGGATTATTTTCTTGGCCAATCAAATTCTATGGAGCACGTTTGTCTTTATTCTAAAAAAATTATTGGAAGTACCAATCTAAGTAAAACATATTAATTAATACCATCGACTATGGAATCTTTACAATCCCAATGGAACAAGATCAGTTTTTTATCCAATTTTCATTGTTTGAAAATTATTGTTGGATGGGTGTTTGTTTGGGTGCATCCAAAAAGTCTACATTCTCATGTGTGCCAAAATTTAATGCCATTCTCATGTGTGCCAAAATTTAATGTGTAAAAAAGCACACTCAAAACATTTGTTGAGTCTTGAATGAATCCAAAAGATATGTGCTTGGAGAAATATTACTAGGTCTGAGTTGATATTGGATGGCCAGATTTTATCGCATATTGTTTATTGCATCATGTGAACAAACTCTGCCTTCCCTATTATATCTTTATTTAAATTTTTTTTTGTAGTTTCATGGCTTATGAGCAAAACCTTGGTGCCCCAATTATGCATTTGGGATCTGAGGGGGATGTTTCACACAAACAAAAGTGGAGTTCAGTCTCACAGTCAGCTATGGTGGCAGAAAACTCAAATGGATGCTTTGATTGCAATATTTGTTTAGAGTCATGTCATGAACCTGTGGTAACCCTTTGTGGTCACCTGTACTGTTGGCCATGCATTTATAAATGGCTCCATGTTCAGAGCTCGTCGTTTGAATCAGAAGAGCGGCCTAGATGTCCGGTCTGCAAGGCGAATATCTCCAATTCCTCATTGGTTCCCATCTATGGTCGAGGTAGGTCATCATCCGAGGCCGAAGCCAAGAAACCACATTTGGATTTGACCGTACCGCCCAGGCCACCAGCGCTCGGGCTGAATACCCTGCTTGCTACCCCAGCTTCAGTTTCTTCTGATTCTAATCAGCAAAATAGTCCCAACCTGTTTCATCAGGATAACCAGGCATTCAATCAACAGCAGTCCTTCCCCAATCCATTCAGTAATTATTCTTCGATCCCTCCAATATTGGGAAGCCCCACAACGACTAGTTTCTTCAGTCCAACAATCAACATGGTTAGTGAAATAGTGTTTGCTGGAATATTTGGGAGCTCAGACACGAATATGTTTGCTTATCCATATTCAAATTCTTACCCCCTAACAGGAAATGGTAGCCCAAGGTTGAGAAGGCAGGAAATTCAGTCGGACAAGTCACTTAACAGAGTGTCGATTTTCCTTTTCTGCTGCATTGCTATGTGCCTGATCTTGTTTTAGTTGTAAATGTAAATTAAAAAAGTGTTGTATAGCTCTGTGTATAGATCGACACCTTCTTGGAGAGCAGTCGACGGTAGAGTACATATAGGCTTGTTAGAGAGAGGTTATCCTTCTGTGCATGATTTTTCATGTTATGACGGGAATCAAACTCATTATATTTTGCAGAGATTTTTCCTCATCCTCTCTCTCTCTCTCCCCCCCCCCCCCCCCAATAGCATCTTTTGCTTGCTTTATAAAAGTTCAGAAATATAAATATGAATTTGTCTTCAATGTTGCAATAGAAATATGGTTGGTGGTGTTTTTGTCTTTTTGAGCGACAGAGAAGTTTAACAGGAATGTGAAATTGTGAATGCTAGGTTCTTCATCTATTTTATGTTGGCTGCAGAAAAAGGAGAGCAAAATTTCCAAGTTGATATTGTTTCAGGGTGTTTCTAAATATACCACCAAATTTTCCTATACACCACTTTTATTATATACACCGCATATTTCTCTTATTTTTTTCTCACTTTTTATTTATACACCACGATAAGAGACTATTTTGCCCTTACTCTTTAAAAATCAGATTTTTAATTAAATTAAAAAAAATCAATTTTTTTTAAAGAAAGATACCTTCTCCACAGTTCCTCTCTCTCTCTTTCTCGTTTCCTCCATGGTAGATCAGCAATCTTAGTATTTATTTTTTTCAGCTCTACCCACCATCTCGCTCATCTCTGCTTTTATTAGACATACAACTCTAATTTTTCTCCATCATTCGAAATAAGCAAACAAAGGAAACGCTCAAATCTCGTGATTCCGCTTGTTTCTTTTCTACTTCGTGAAGGATTCTCATTCGCCGGAAATTATGTTTAAAATTTACAGCTCGAATCTCTTCGTATATATTCGAAAATTGTTTTTCAAATGGATAATATATTTTCGAACACTTTGAATCGAAAAATAATTTTCAAATTCCTGCACTATTGTAGCGCCCCGTTCCGAAAGACCGTGGAAATGAGCGCCACGGGGGTGGGGATTAAGAAGAGAGGAAACAAAGGGGATTTCGAGAATAATTCTCAATGAACGATTCCAAATTAGTTCAATAATAAAGTATGATCATCGTGACAAATTCAGAGTTATATACATACATATATATATATATGTATGTATATTCAAAACATGAGTTTTTGCTCTTGCGGAAGCTATGATGTATCAAAAGAAATAATACGATGATCAGAGATTAAGACGAGCCAAGACAACAGAATATTTCAAATTCCTGCACTATTGTAGCGCCCCGTTCCGAAAGACCGTGGAAATGAGCGCCACGGGGGTGGGGATTAAGAAGAGGGGAAACAAAGGGGATTTCGAGAATAATTCTCAATGAACGATTCCAAATTAGTTCAATAATAAAGTATGATCATCGTAACAAATTCAGAGTTATATACATACATACATATATATATATATGTATGTATATTCAAAACATGAGTTTTTGCTCTTGCGGAAGCTATGATGTATCAAAAGAAATAATACGATGATCAGAGATTAAGACGAGCCAAGACAACAGAATAGCTACAAGAGTACACATATAAGCCCCTCCACAGCTCATCATCTTCACGCTCCAGCTCATTGTCCTGAAAACATTTGAGAAAATATTTGGGCTGAGTACTAATGTACTCAGTGGGTTTTCTGAGAAAAACCGAGTTATCAAAAGCATTTGATAAAATAATTATCTGTATGTATGCAGATGAATCTTAGAAGGTTTTGTAAAGGGAAATGAATCTAAGTTCATCAAAACGTTTTACATGAATGTGTTCACCAGTAAGCCCTGAAGTGAACCTGATCCACCAGTAAACCCTGAAATGGACCCGCTCACTAGTAAACCCTGAAGTGAGCTAAGTACGACACCCGCAACCACCCCTACATCATCATGCGCAATTACCGAGTAAACCCTCAAGGTAATTAAAAGATCTTTTAGCTGAGAACATCAAGGGATTGGGTGCGACTCAAACCAAGCAAGACTGTAGCTACTCACATTGACACAACGCTGGTATATGAGACTCCAACAACCACAGCAAGCAGAACGAATCATTTTACACGGATAATCATATATGCACATTTGTTTCAAAACGAGCTTAATAACTCAAGCATAGCATTTTGAGAAAGATAGTATACGCCCATCTTTTGACTATAATAGTCGAAGCTTTTTAGTTTCTACGGAATCGAGCAACATCACAATGATTACGTCTTACGGCAAATGATCTACAAACATCAAAATTTGTCTTAGAACCTCCACGAGGTCAAGATTCTCACAGTTACATAGTTTCACATGCTCGTCGGTTAAACCGACCCAAGCTAAACCTTAATAGCTTAACAATTGCCTACCCTGGCAACGAATAATGACTCAAACCTCAACAATCATAAATCACATAAATGAGACTCAACAACATCATAGACCTATGGGAGTTTATTAAAAACAAAAGGACCATTTTAAAACACATTTATCTCATTTGAGCATAAATCGAACACTTGGCGTGCGATTATAAACGACATAATTTAAATCCATCGTTAAAACTGATCTAGCTCAAGGTTCCTCTCAATCCTAGCTATTAACTGATAAGGTCACCCCTTAGTATCGTTCAAGGAGTTAAAAGATCCTTTTAAAACTGATTTCGAACAAGGGCGATTTGAAAACTGAAAATTTGTTGAGCAATCTGCACAACAGTTGACTTTGATTAATTATCAAAATTTATGCAGGAGGAATTATGGAATGAGCCCTATACCGTTAGAAAGCCACGGAAGTCTAGTTTCCGGAACACTTTTCGGTGACTCAATACGATAACTAACGAAAAAGTTATAACCGATTTACTGGAAGGTGGCAAATCTGTCACGAATTTCCGAAAGAAAAACACGTGACCTGACTTTGATAATTTTTCATAATTGACTCAGAATGAATTAGAGACTGAGACATATACCATTAGAAAGCCATGGAAGTCTAGTTTCTGGAAAAATTTACGGTTACTCAATCTGATGTCTAACGAGGGAGTTATGCTCGTTTAACCGAAGGGTGGCGAATCTGCCGAACGCGGAGTGCGCGGGCTATCCGCGCGCTCGCGCTCGCGCGGAACTGAGTTGAGAACGCAATAACGACTATAGACGCCATGAAACTCGATATTCAAGCTTTCAACTCAACCAAAACTCAATCAACATACTTTGAATCATGCATTAATCAACTCATAATCATCTAACATCATTTGAACACCAAGAGTTCATATAACAACTTCTTAAGTTTAAAAATCCGAATTGCATGCTTATATATATATATATATATATATATATATATTTCTCTACCATTATCGAAATACCTCGGATCAATAATGGAAGAAGAGTTGGAAGAAGCTTGGAGAAGATGGAACGATGGAAACGAAGCTTCCAACGACGGCGCCGGAAACACAACGGTGAAGAACGGCTAGAACAAGCTTGCCTTCAGCTCTCTCTTTCTCTCTCTTTTTCAAAAATTTGTGAGTGGAAATGAAGATGGAATGAAGAAGAAGAAGAAGAAGTGAATGGAAGATGAAATGAAACAATCATCTTTCTTTCTCCCCAAATGTATACTATACAATATAATATATCTATTAGCTATTTGGGGGAACAAGGGTGACGTGAGGGAAGGCATGGGAGAGGTGAGGGAAGGCATGGCCTCCCATGCCTTGGGTTGACCAAGAAAAATATACGATTTAAATATCGGTTGTTCGATTATCGTGATATTTTTCGTCTCCGGAAAAATACCAAATTGGACCGAAACGGATGAAATAATTCATTGATTTTAAACCATTGATTAAACACATTTTCTCAAATATTTTAAATACGCCAAGTGACACAAATCGATAAATCGATTAGTACTCATATTAAAATATATTTCGATTCTCATCTATACGACACATCGCAAGTTCGGTTGAACCACCGAATTACGGAAATTTTAAAATGACGCGACTCCCACAGTCTATAATTGCAATTAATTATACCCAAAAAGGTTCGGGGCACTACAACTATGGTTCTAAAATTATTATCCAACCTATGTGAAGGGATTCGAAAATTGTTTTTTGAATCCAGACGAGTTTGGCGACATAGTTCCTGGCGAGAATGGCAGTTTCGAACCCATGCGAGTTTTGGCGAAGTAATTGCAGGTGAGAAAGTTATAACTCTTTGTGGCAGTGGAGTAGAAGAGATGAAGAATTGGTAATGGGGTGAGGAAGAAAATAGGAAGAATGCAGGAGATGACCGGCAGCGGCGGGATTGCTAGGAGAGGAAGAAAATATAAATGTAGAATTATTTTTCATTCTGTTTTATTTAATATTTTCATTTTTTATTTAGTAAGGGTGTGTATGTAATTCTATAAATATTTGATGATGTGTATAGAAAATTTGGTTCATTGTTTTATTTCTTTTTCAGAAAAATATATCTAAGTTGATTCCGGGTAGCGGATCCATTCGATTTAAATATATATATAATAGTAAAAGTGTTTCTACAATAATTCAAATATCTTATTATAGACAAATAATTCAAATTCCTCAAGTAAATTGGATAAAAATTGGCTTTTAGAAGAGTAGTTTTTTTTTGAAAACTATAACCCTAAACCCTTGAGAAATCCCCAAACCACATCCCTCAATTCAACCAATGTCTCAAATCTGCAATCAATCGCCATGAGCAATCCAAAAATGCATGCGGCATTAAGCAGACCAAATTTGCTGCGATTTTATTCACGTCCAAGAAATTTCATCGCTTCTAGAAAATCATTCTCTTGCACAATTTCCGCGGCCGCTATTCCCGTTGCAAATTCACCAAAATTCTCGGTTTCAAGGAGTAGAAATTTGTTTTCCAGAATCAGCCCCCTTAGACAGGACCGCGAAGTCGTTCTGGTGCTCGATCAGTGGCTCTCCGAGGGCAGAAATGTCCACCCCCTCGAGCTCCAACGTATAATTCGAGATCTAAGGAGCCGCAGACGATTTTCGCAGGCTCTTCAGGTTTTTTCTTGTTCGTTTTTTTTTTTTGTTTTTTTGTTTTTGTTTTTGTTTTCAAGTGCGTGTAGTACTCTGTAAATGTTTGTTCCCTTTGTTTAAGCTCATCTAAGCTTTTAGAATGTGCTTGAGCGTGTTCGATTATTAACTAAATCAAGCTTAAATGAGCTTTAATCAAGCTGAGCTCCAGTGGTTTGATCCATTTACTCTTGATTTATTTTTATAATTATTTTTTAATTGAGCTCGAGCTCGTGCTCAGATGGAGGTTTCAGTTATATCTAACATGAAAACGCATTCAAGTTTGTTCTTTATGTTCTATCAAACCTAGCTCAAATGAGCTTTCTGGAAACTACCTTGTATTGAGTATTGAATAACTTAATTTGATTTTTGCCCTCTGTTCATGTGGCTCTACTTGTGTTCATACTTCTTGCCTCTTGGTTGTTTTCTTCAGCATCATGGTAGATAACAAGATAGTGCCTATGAAATCAATTCGTCAACAGATTGATTCTGTTGACAGTCTGATAGTATATTCCCCCTTTTTTAGTTTCTATGGTTATATAAGTTGTAACGTGCTCAATTTGAAGTTTGAAAGTTTGATGCCTGACATTGCAGGTCTCAGAGTGGACAAGTCGTAATTGTGTATATACAATGTCCTCCCGTGATTATGCTGTCCATTTGGATCTGGTCGGTGTTGTCCATGGATGTGAAGCTGCGGAGAGCTGCTTTAGTAACTTAGGCGACCAAGACAAAGATGAAAAGACTTATGGTGCTCTGCTGTACTGTTATGTTAGAGAAGGCCTCTTAACAAAAACCCTTCTCCATCTGCAGAGAATGAAAGATATAGGATATGGTTCATCGACTATCACTTACAATAATCTCATGGCCCTCTACAAGAAAGCTGGCCAGCTTGAGAAAATCCCTGAGATTCTCTCAGAAATGAAGAAGAATGGTCTTGCTCCTGACAATTTCAGTTACAGAATTTGCATAAGCTCATTTGGGAAGAAATCTGATCTTAGTGGCATGGAGAAGCTTCTAGATGAAATGGAATCACAAACTGACA
Organism: Perilla frutescens; assembly: GCA_026008535.1. Classification (NCBI taxonomy): domain Eukaryota; kingdom Viridiplantae; phylum Streptophyta; class Magnoliopsida; order Lamiales; family Lamiaceae; genus Perilla; species Perilla frutescens. The sequence goes on from BRKX01000019.1 coordinate 9,007,590, forward strand.
TTACCATTGATTGGAATACATATTCTATGGTTGCCTATCAGTTCATAAAAGTCAACGAGAAGGAGAAAGCGCTTGCTTATATGAAGAAGGTAGAAGAGAAGCTCGATAGAGATGCTATAGGCTATAATCACTTGATATCACTCTATGCTCATCTAGGGAACAAAGATGAGATGATGAGGTTGTGGGCTTTACAGAAATTTATGTGCAAAAAGCAAATCAATAGAGATTATATCACCATGTTGGGTTCTCTGGTAAAGCTTGAAGAGTTTGAAACAGCCGAGGCAGTGCTGAAGGAATGGGATTCTTCTTGCTACACATACGACTTCAGAGTGCCGAACACACTCCTCATAGGCTACTGTCAGAAGGGTCTAATCGACAAGTCTGAAGCAGTGCTTGAAGATATTATTAGAAGAGGAAAAAAACCAACTCCCAATAGTTGGTCCATCATTGCTGCAGGGTATTTGGATAACAGCAATCCGAAGAAGGCTTTGGAATGCATGAAACGGGCTCTGGCTGCAATAGAACACAACGATGGATGGAAGCCAAAGCCTGGTCATGCTACAAGGTTATTACAGTGGCTTGGCGACGAAGGAGACATTCAAGAAGTTGATGCTTTTGTATGTCAACTTAAGACAGTGATGCCGGTAGATAGAGAGATGTACCATGCATTGATTAAAGCCAGTGTAAGAGTGGGTAAAGATGCTGGTTGGATTTTGGATCAAATGCAAAATGATAAGATAGCTGTTGATGATGAAACGCAGAAGTTGCTTTGCTCAAGTAGTTGATCAAATTTTGATCTTGATAGGTTTCACAAGTTGGTCATTTATCTGTGTGGTTCTAATGAAAGTACTACCATGGAACTTAGAATAAGGCTATGTAGTAGGTACTCTCTCTCTCTCTCTCTCTCTCTCTCTCTACCTAGCATTATGATCTGTAGATATAAGCTTCAACATAATTTTAACTAGTAATTAATATAATCGGCATTTAATTAAGTAATTTACAAAGTGTGGGCCGCTAAACTTTTTGCCATCCTTGTTGCTCAGGTTTTAATTTTGAATACATGTTAATTGTTGCTATTTAATCACTTTTAAATCAATCTATTTTCAAGATACCTACTGATATGATCATGATATATAAAAGTTACCCAAATTCTTGGGTACAAACATACAATGATTGTACATAAGCATTATATCAGATGGGTGGGTTAGTGGGTACCTTCCTACTCGATCCAGATCCTAAAAAAATATAAGTTAAAAAATCTGCCCCTCTTCCTCATTTCTCTCTTTTGATTCCAAATCAGTTATTTCCGCATCTCTTCTTTTCTTTATGTTTTTCATTCCAAAGCCTAGTTCATTTGAATTTCTTCTACGAATTCAATACAAATCTTTGATCCAGTGCCGTTAGAAGTGGTTACGAAGCTTTTGTATGATGTATTTTCTCAATTTTTTTTTTCAGTTGATGCCCGTAGAATAGATGTGTTTCTTAAAATCTTAGTCATATTTTTGGGATTTTGTTTATATTTTACAATTTTCATTTTATTTTTAATTTGTATGTATCCCTAAAAAAAGGTGATATGTCATCAACTTTTAATTTGTAACAATTTATAACACTCAAATCTTTTTCGAGGAAGCTTGTCCAACTGAAAAAATTAGGAATATTGTAATTATCCCAAATTAAAAGATAGTAATGTAATTAAAATGTTTTAAAGCAATTAAATGTAAAAAAAATCTAAACCCAAAAAATAAAGCAATTGTGAATTGTCCGTTCATACAAAAATTCTTATGGGAAAATTTGCACCGGCGTACTATCCTACGATATCAATTTTTTAAAAAATGGTGTGTCAGTGTAATAAACATTTTTTTAAAACATGGTGCGTATCAAGTGTAAGTTGGAGATCGGAGGTTTCGACTTTCAATCCCAACAACGCAACTAATGTGAGTCTATCAACAACGTCAATCGAGCCAATCACACCATTGAAAAAAGTGTGACGAAAAATATGGTTTAAGTTTTTATATTATTGTGTTATTTATGCATTCCCTCAACATTGTCACATAACTTTTTTTTATATTTTTTTGAACATTTTTTAAGTGTGACGACGTAACTCTTCCTAATTTTCTCTAATAATATGAAGATGAACATATAAATAGTGTGTATTTTAGGATATGCCATATTTGGGAATAAATAGAGTTGGGTAATAATAAAAGCAGCGAGAGTGTTGCGATTCTCTCTCTAAATCAAAAAAAATGGGCAAGAAATCCCCCGAAATCGAAACCGGAGCCGCTCCATCCAAACGGCGCGGCCGCGGCCACCATAAATCCGATTCGGAATCCGAGCCCGACCCGGATTCCGACTCCGAGCATGGAAGCAGAAAACGTGCCAAGAGGCACAGTAAAACCCGGAGCTCCAGTTCCAAGAGAAGGCGCCACAGGGATACCGACTCCAATACGTCGTCGTCTGATTCCGACGACGACTCACACGATTCGGATTCGGAGTCTTCGGAGGAGGAGGAGGATAGGAGGCGGCAGAGGAGGGAGAGGAGGAGGAGGAGAGAGGACAAGAAGGAAAAGCGGATGAGAGAGAAGGAGAAGGAGAGGAAGCGGAGAGAAGAAAAGAAACGGAAAAAGAAGGAGGAGGATAAGAAGAGAGAAAAAGAGAAGGGGAAGAAAGGCGCTGTCACCAATTCGTGGGGGAAGTATGGGATTATTAGAGAGACTGATATGTGGTATGTGTTGTCTGCTCATGATTTCACCTTTTTGCTTACATTTTATGGAGTGAAGTGTTCTATGCGTCGCAAATTAGAGTTGATGGATTATCGAATTTCTATTTGTTTGTTTTCATTATCAAGATGGACATATATATATGCTGCAAAATTGATTTGTTTACTGTGTGTTACAAGACCTAACTGAAATGGAACGAAGTAGGGATCCACATGTGAACTTAGTATCTATTTAGATGCTGCAGTTTCATGTGAGGTTAGCAGACTGCTTAGCTTGTATTGTCAGTGACCTGCTGCTAGTCTAGTTTCCGATGATCGGGATGTTATGTAACTAGAGGGTGTGATTCTTTTTATATCATAAATTAGAAGCATATTTCCTCTGGGTGATGGAAGATGCCATTTTCAAGGGGATATGCTCTGGTGTTATAATTTTCTTACGGGAGAATGGCCTTTTTTCTAGTGCAAAAAATTACATGTACTTCAGCCACCTGAAAAAGTGAAAGAAATAGGGAAATAGAAATAAAGGGTCAATGCTTGCGCAGAGAAATAGGGGAACATCTTTTATTTTACATGATGAGAATTTTCCATGCCTCAAATATTTTCCCTTTACATTGCAACATTAGTGATCTGCTATGCTCCCTGTTTTGCTGAGACGATCACTGTTCTCCCTTTCATTTCTTAGTTTTCTACCTGTTAAGTATCTTGCTCGGTTAGTTTCCGTGTAGTTTTGACTGCCTTGATTTATTGCAGGAATAAACGGCCCGAGTTTACTGCATGGTTATTAGAAGTGAAACAGGTATTCTGTTAGATGAACTTATCAGCTTCCTTTAAGATAGTCTTGTGATGATTTGATTCTTATATTGCACCCATGGCATTTTGCAGTGTTCTTTGCCATTGTTTTGCTCACTATATATGGCTGATGGTTCTCTTCAACATATTTTGCATGCTTTGCATTTTTTTTGTACTGATTGATGTGGACATTTATTTTTGTATGGCTGCTATGGAACCATCTATTTTATCTATTGCTTTCAAGTCCTTGGGGGGTGTGGTTTTGTGCGTGATAATTCTTATATTTCTTTGAACAGGTCAACATGGAAAGTCTAGCCAATTGGGAAGAGAAGCAGCTCTTCAAAGAGTAATTTCCTATACCTCAATTGTATCTTTATTTTTTTGTTATACCTGAAAATTAGCTTGACATTCAGTGTTTATATGAGTTAACCGCCCTCTTCCTCTTTACAATTTCCCTTGATGGACTAAAATTTCCTAATGTTTGTCTTGTCTGCAGCTTCATGGAAGACCATAACACAGCAACCTTCCCATCTAAAAAGTTAGTCCTCTTTCCTTCTTAACTATGCTTCCTGTGGAAGTTTATAGGTTGAGGCACATCTTTTCTTCTGTTTCCTCTAGATTTTCTCTTACCCTCTCGATATTATTTTAAAATTTTATGTGCATTCTTTGGTTGTGGTTTTCAATGGAATCTTTTTGTTGGTTCTGTTATTTCGTTACTCATGAGTTTTGTTGCTTTGCTCTGTATCTTCCTGGGGTGTTTTGCATTTAACCTAAGAGAAGCATTAACTGTCTTATCGGGGAGTTCTCAGCTCCATTACTTATTTCTAGTCACATGACTAACTCTTGTTCTTATGATTGCAGGTATTACAGCCTTGATGCTCATTTCAAACGTAGAATGGAAAAGGAAATGAAAAAGGGATTTGCTAAAGTGGTGCAGTCTGAACGTACTGTATTCAATGATGAAGAACAGCGAAGGTGAAACATTTCTTCCATTGCATTTTATATTTCTTAAAAATCGTTACTGAATGTTGTTGTGTTTAGAAACTACTAGTTTCTCGCATTGATTTGAGACATTTCTTGATTGAACAACTTTCATTAATTGACTTCCATAATCTTATGTCTGATTTGGACCTAGTTAATATACTCATGGAGTGAGTTCGTTTGAGAGCTAAAGAATGTTCTTGTTTGGTTTTCAAAATTATGATTGAGCAATTAGTGCCACTTGATGTAAATTCACAATTATGTGTGAGCGCACTAGGTCAAGAACCTGGTCTTTCTTTAGAACCCCAGTCCAGAGTTGAAGCTCTGCCCTTTTCTCATATTGTGTTAGCAATAATTCCAAAAACCTACAGACATCCCATTTTATGTATGACAGTTTCTCTTCGGATTACTGAGTAGAACATCTAATTTACTTAGGTGCTATTATTATTGTTTTTTGCTTTTTGCCCACAAAAGATTCTTTGAACAATTTTATGCTACCGTGATGCTCTCTCATGCCACTCTTTGATTTACCTATATCCCAAAATGCTTCTGAGGGAGTAGCCCTATTGCTTGACTGAATATTGGTAACTGCCTTTTCTGAGTTAATGAGTATCCATACGTGTTGCAAGTAACCATTTTTATTTATATGAGCTTCTTGCCAAGTTATGTTCTTCTTTGCCGTGTCCTCTGTTGCAGGCTAGAACTACAGCAAGAACGTGAAAAACTCAAGGAAGAACAGGTGCAAGCATTACAGCAGTCGATGCAGTCTGGGATGGTATGCTATTTTATGAATTATTGTCTTCCTCATCCTCTGTTTGAGGCATTCGTTATTGGCAATGCATGGGCTTCATCATCCTCTGTTTGTTGTTGGCACATTCGAAAATTTCAGGCTCAAGCAATGAAAGAGCAAGCTCAACTGAGGGAAGAGATGGCTTACCAATATAAGCTTGGTAACTTTGAGGTGAGGTGACCTTCACAATTTCAAATATGATCAATTCATTCCTACTACTGTATCTGCTAACAGGGGGATTTTTCCTTAAATTCGTTTTGTAGGCGGCAGCTGCTATCCAGAGAAGGTTGGATCCAGATGTCCCTATGTGAGGAACAATCAGTTACCAGTGCTCGGAAAATGACCTTCGCGGATCTTTTTAATTTAGGGCTGAGACGGATGCTGATGCTTCATTTTGCGCCTGAGGAACAGAATCGTTCTATTTTCTGTTAGGTTTCTGTATCGTAGTCGTAGATGTCTCATTTCATATTCATCTTCCAATTTTTTGGGATGTAGTATTTGTGCCTTTAACCGATGATACCGGATATGTTTATGCATATATATATATATATATGGTGTGAGAGTTTGAACACTGATCATTTTCTGGTCGCTGGAGATGGTTTAAAATTACAGCTGCTGAAGATTTAAGATGAAGGAATATTTTTCCTTATTTGAATGATTATACCAAGAACCTTCGAATGACATTTGAATTGAGTTGAATACAAATTTGAATAATTTAGTTTCAATCTCGTTTTACATGTTTCTGATATTGAGCTCAACTGCTCTCATAATTATATAATACCTTCTTAGACCCAAACATCCAATTTTAGATGCCCAACAGCTTCAAACTAATATCATAAGAGCTTCAATAGGGTTATATTAATATTTAAAAAAATTATTACATAATTTCATTCAAGTAAAAAAATATATAACCAAATTGTTTAGGATATGTGATTAAAAAATCAAACTAGAAAGGGTAAAATTGCAAAAACAGTGAAGCTCCATAAGGCTCATAAACCTATTGGACCTATTATTATTGAGCTCGAAATCTACTCGAGAAACTACTCGGGTGCTTCTCTATTAATTTCAATTTCACCTCAGGGTTATATAATATCAAACAAGCATCCAGAAGGACCAGAAGCAAGGATAGATAGAAAACTATATGCACAGTATGACCCTGCTACACAGCACAACCAACTTTAAACTGAGCTTTCAATGAACAGCAGTGGAAGACTTCCTTATAGAAAACATTCTTCTCCAACAAACATTACCAGAAAAATCTCTTATCCAAACGTGTTAAATTTCTAGTGGAATGCATCAATGCAATGACAAAAATGGCTGCATGCTAATATACATTTTATCTAAGTTAAGGCTAGTGGGAAAACAGAAAGAGTTCATCTATAAGTTTTCCATGTGCATCAGAAAATTCATTACTTACCACATGACGAGCTGAACAATTCGAGTTCATCAGTGTAAACTTTGCTGATGGCCCAACGCCAGAGCCACTTCCAGATGATTCAGCTTCTCAAATATGGGAGGGGAGGGGACTAATAATTCTGCTTCAGTAAGATAACTTATTACTTATATGGCAAAAATCAATAATCTAATCTAAAACTTAATTTGAATACAGAAAACCACTTATGCTCATTGCCTAGCCATGCCATAACAATCAAGTTAACTAACACAAGGATTCTATTTGTCTAGAAATTGCCTAATAGAATCTGTTATCATCTACAAATAATCACACAGTAAACTAAATCAAAATATCCCCCTTGTCTCATAAATGAAAATGAGGAGATCCATTATCCATAATATATATATATATATATATATATATATATATATATATATATATATATGAATGTCCTCCTCATCAAATAACCAAACTTTCCAAGTCAACATATGCACAATAACTATAAATCTTGACCCAAGGTGAAGGCATGAAGGTTATCCAGCATCGCACTAAACCATAACATGGCAGAATAAAGCATCACAACAGAATGCCCACATGATCAAGAAGCACTATCATGCAATCACCAAAAGAGAAGTTGTTTCCCCTGTTAAGTAATTCATAATTCTTATCAAAATTTTGAATTCGTGAGACATGTAAAACCCTCTCAATTCATATTCAATTGATAGTGCACACAATACACACTCCGAACCCACTATTCCTACAACAAATGTACACAGAACTAAAAGGCAACGCAAACTAGTTCATATCAATCCAGATCTAAGTTGGGGATAAAAGTTCGAAAAAATCAATCAATTATAGTTCTAGAAACTTTCTCCATCCAACAGCATTCTTCATAATTGTTTCCTTCTATGTTGGCACAAGATGATTATGTCAACAGAATCTAGGATCTAGTTGTTCTTTCGATTCCATCTCTCTGACACTGTTCATAATGTCTTGGATCTTCTTTCCAAGAGATTGATTGTGTTCCTCGATGTGTTCAAAGACCATTTCCAAATGCCTTTTATATGCAGCAACTTTCTTTTTCTCAATTGCCAGCTGTTGCGATAGTTCCCGGATTTTATCATGCTCATTGGGGTATTGATCATAAATGAGATCTTTTCGTCCTTTACCAGGAGTTAGAGAATGAGTATGCTCCTTTACAAATTTTGTAACAGTCCATTTACCGGAACTTACTTTTCTAACTAAAACCATGGCTCGGCAACCAACCCTTGTCTCGACCCTTTGCCGTACGATCTTTTCGCGTTTGTCAGGCATTCTGAAGCCCTCTTTGTTGCAAACTAATGCCCGACCAATGGCCGATCCATCACGCCTTGATCGAGAAAGTTTGCTGACACGGATGACAAAACCAACTCTTGTAGCATATGAGTTATAAAATGCATGTGCTGCAGCTTCGGACTCAAACTCTTGGCCCACATATGGCTCATCAATAGGAGTGGCGCAATTAACAACTTGCAACTCATCCAGTTCAAACAATTCCCTCTCTTCGGAATCTTCATCCACCTTAATATCTAGTCCTTGCTGGAGCACCCCGTCAGCAGAACTTCCTACAACTGTATCGTCATCATCTGCTCTTCCTTCAAAATTAGTAGAACTCCCTACTACCTCGCCATTTACATCACCATTTATCTCATAATCCATCAAATTTTTGAGCAATAATTAGCTCCCACGTCAAGATTCCTGATATTAAGAAACTCCCCAAGTTAGGATAGCCTTCAGATGGAAGGATATTAACCAATCACACAAGTTCCTACAATCATTTTCGAGAATTCTACCAGCTTAATACTTAAAAAATAAGTCCCAAAACTTTGAGCTTTTATTGACATAGAAATTCTACTGGATTATTTTTGTATACATCCAAAACATAGCTATCTGTAATAATTTGATGCACCTTTTGCAATATAAATATTTAAAAAATTCCTTTATTGTATATCATAAAGTTCAAATGTATGATGTATGCTAATCGTAAAAAGATATTTCGGTGAACATAAGATATGCTTACATACGTATGTGTGTGTGTTATTCAATAAAAGTATGCAAACAGATATATGTCCCAAATGAAAGGAAAACAAACTCTTGCACATAGGTTGAGAAGCTAGCTAAAGTTAAGAAAGCATCCACCCTAGCACCAATTCGTATTAGTAACTCAGTTTAAGACACACACAACAAAACTCTTACACATGTTAGTCATTAATTCATACTAAAACTTTGAAACATGCCTTAATATTTTCTTTTTCACTTTTTTTTTTCCCTGTTTCAATAAAAATGCCCATCTCCTCGCCTCAAATCAGCTTAAGCTCAGCTGATCAGACTTTTATTCTTAGAAACACCAAAAAAAAAAAAAAAAAAAATCTTCCTTGATAATTTTTTTACGCATTGGTTGCATTAAAATTCCAAAATAAGAGGAACATAAAATAAATTTAAATCACAAGTTTGCAATCTCCGACATTCATTAGCTAGAAGAGTGGCGAAAATAAAAGCTCTCCATCGCAAGAAACAAAAACACGAGGAATTGGAACAGAAAGGAAACCACATGATTTAGCAGTGCACATAGGTATAGAAGATCATTGATTGCTGATCTGCGCAAATTAATGAAGAAACGGAATCAAATCGAAGAAGAAGAAGAGAGAGGAATCGTACCGAAGGCGGAAGGCGCGGCGGCGTAGGGGGGAGGGATTGGCGTCGCCGCCGCTGACTTTGAGGAGGCAAAGTGGCCACTGTCCGAAACGAGTGGGGCCGCAACACGAGAACAATTGAGACTGGAATTAAGAGGGTTGGGATTTGCGACTCCACTTTTATATCCGAGGGCAATTTCGTCATTTCACATCTCACAATTTGTGGACTTTTAAGTATTATTTTTTGAGGATATAAAAAAAGTGCCATCATATTACTTCCTTGTTTTCTTGTCTCAATTTTCTACTTCGTCTATACTTCTATTTCCAACACTTTGGAACATAAAATAATAATTTTCTTATTAATCTCTATTTTCTTATACCATCACAAACATTCGAATGGGAGTTTCTATTTGCACCCTCATATTTACTCTTTGCACCAAAAAAAAAAAAAAAAGTTTTGAAGTTACTTAAATGCCCTTTATTCAAAAAGAAAAAATTAAGTGTGGTTCGAAAATAAAATTTCGAACTCATCGTGTTTGTTCGAAATTTTATTTTCGAACATACATAATTTTTAAAATAAGTGACGTTCGAAAATTAATTTCCGAACGGACTCCATGAATTTTTTTTAAGTACCGTTCAAACACAAGACTTCGAACATATCCATTATGCTCGGACAGAAGACTTCGAACATATTCAGAATGTTCGAATACACAAATTCGAACGGAACACGATTTTTTTTTATGCTTTTAATTTTCAGAGTTTATGTTTTTTTTTTAAGTAAGGGTATTATAGTCAATTTTAGGGGTGCAAAGAGTAAAAAAAGGGTGCATGAAGAAGCCATGGTGCAAAGAGTAAATATGAGGGTGCAAACAGAAACTCCTCATTGAAATATTCCATAGCATCTGTCTCTTATTCTATCTTTAAATATTTCCATATCACTTAAATCTATTGTTTGGCTTAATGGATTTATATTCTGATGAGTGGTTTGGTTGGTTTGATAAGCTGAATTCATAATCTGTCCCAATCTAAAGTTTACAAGATTATTGATATCTAGTCCATATGAGATCAGATTATTGAACAAAAATATTGAATGACGAGACTCGAGAGCGCCTTTTCAATTTACGGTTAGACATGAAAACAAGGAGAGGTAAAAGAGAATTACGAGATATCAACTCCGCAGCTTTGTTGCAAAAGTTCATTTGAAAATCATTTTTAATTTCAAAATCCGCTTTCTATATGTCATTTTTGCCTGGTATTAAGGGATCGATCACCTAATTATACTTTCACCAATTTCATGTAAATAAATATAGTTTAGAGCTAAGCATGAAACATTTTAACAATTATATACGTTTTTAGAGATGATGTAAAGTGTAAACAGAATATTAATTGGAACATTCATATGTAATTATTTTGATTCACATTTTTGTGCGTCCATCGTTTGTTATGTTAGGTATTATTTTTAATTTCATAATTTCAAGTTTTTTAAATAAAAATAAATGCAACTTTAACAATTATTGATGGATTTTTTTTCATGTGGAGGATAATTTAGGTATTCTCATATATTTTAATCTTAATCCTTCAATCCAAATAAAATATTGTCAATCTATCCTAAATTATTAAAATTACAATTATACAATTCAAACACGTGCTTATTTTTATTCGAATGGTGTAATTCTGTCATATCTAATCAATATTATTTATCCTATCAGTCAAACCAAACGGGCCTCAATATAACCACCATTCTCTAATTTGCCCTTAATTTTTGTATCTTCAATGTTCTAATTTATACTGATTCATTCAGTTTAATTTATTTGTATGTTTTATTGCATATTACACCTCGCATAGACGGAAAATGGACCTCGATTCATTTCATTTTCAATAGTTTTAATTTTTCAAGCAAATGATATATTATTTGCTTATCCGACGTGGCAAACGAGCCCATATTATATATTGTATTTGATTTTTTTGTGTGGTTATTCATAAAATACATAATTGTTTATCTATTCATCGTGAGTACGAATTAATGTGCTCATCATTGATATGATAAGGTCAAATAGGCACGAAGTCAACTCTTTTGTGTGTGTGTTTTTTTTTTACCAATTAGCAGAATTATGGTTCACTTCCCTTGTTAAAAAAGCAGTAAATTTCCTTTTTTCTTAATTTAACTCTATTGAATATTCTCGTGTTTATGTAATTTTACTTTATCAGGTACGTTGGATCTTTGTTCCTAATTAAAATTTAAATTGCAGTTAAGACAATAAACAAATAATGTATCAAGCAAAAAATTGAACAGAAGCAAGAGATATTGTATAGAGTTGGACAAGTTCATAAATTTGCAAAAAAAAAAAAAAAAAAAAAAGGAGAGCAAATATTTAAGCTATTGATTCATTTTGTATTAAGATATGATGATTTCTGATACAACAACATTAGCATGTTCATACCTCTTTCCATCTACCAAAGTATGTTACAACTACTGCCTGTAGAAATATTAACAAGCTGCTAAGATCTTCGTTCTAACGAGGCATTGAGGAAGATCTCGGTGCCATTTCAGACAGAATTGTCAAAGAAACTGAGGAAGAAACAGAAGCAGATGGCCTAAGAAGAGGTGTACCAACCCGAGTTGAAGTCTCATTAGCTCCTGGTGGGGAATGATCACTGATAGCAATCGTGGTTTCTTGCAGCTCGATTTCTGCAGCTGATCGATGGGCAAACCGTGGACTGTCTATTAACTGATGATCATCTTCCTCAACTGACATTACTGTGCTTGTATCTGTGTGAATGGTTGAGTCATCAGTGAACATGCCTTGTTTTCTCCTTCTCCGAGCTGCCTTTCCCCATCCGTGGATAGTCTCCCGTATTCTGTGCGGAATCAGTGCTGCCTTGTAGTTCGTTCCCATCTAAACAACAAAAGCAACCAAACATTTGATGAGAATGTCCTAAAACAGACAGGCACAGATTCATGTGATTTTAAGTATAGAAAGTAACCAAATATGTTTTACCTGAGTAACCAGTGCATAGAGAGGCAAGGTGCTGTAACTGCACAAGAACTGGCCTGCAAACCTGGGCAGGAAATGCTAAAATCTTAGTCTATCGACTGTCAACATTGTATGGATCATCTTAGGAGGACGAGAAACTGGAAGTCAGCGAGTAACACTGGTTATAAGTTTAAGGTGTACCCAACAATTAGTCGTAGATACACAAGGAAGTGGTTCCTTATGAAACAAGAGTTGTAGCCGAACTGCCACTGTAATAGAAGGCAACGCTTTGTCAGAAATTTCTCACCTATGATGTTGTATAATTAACAAAAACTTGAACCACACCACAAGCTTCTTATTCTTTGAAGGATTTTACGAAGAAAATAAACCAAAGCGAGAAAAGAGGATGTACCCAGAACCAGAAGAATGAAGCAAGCTCAAATGCATTCTGCCAACATTGATATGAAAATTTAGAATCAGTATTAAATTTATTGGAGAATTCAAAGGAAACACGAGATCAGCACAAACACACAAATCAGCAGTGAAATTTCAATAAAACTGGCTAACCTGGAACAGGATAAAATGAATCAAGGACAATAACAGTTCTGGTTTATTGAACCAAAACAGTTCATCTCGGGGTCTAAACTTAGGTCCAGAAAAACTCCCAGTTATTCCCGCACTCTCTAAAGCCAAAGTTGCAATGACATGTTGCAGCTTTGTGCCAACGAGTAGAACAAGCTGCAATTAAACACAATGTATTATTTCAATGTGCTATAACCGAGCAGAAGAGAAGATCCTGCTTTTCATTTCTCTCTGATATTATTGTGCACCAAATCCTTGTACTAAGCTAAGATAAGAAATCTTGAATTCTTTGCGTCCCAAGATTAGAAGCACCATGATTCCGTTTTGAAACTTACAGTGACTGGAATTAGTGCAATCCAGAAATAGAGATTGGATCCTGCAATAAAAGTTAACCAACCACAAATCAGCAAGCTGAATACGTTCCATGTAACGGTAGAACAAGAAATCAAGTGAAAGTTCACATAAACATTACTGCTCAAGTGATGGCAAGAGTTACTGCAAGTGGAGTGGACAGGGATATGATGCCAAACAAGTATTACCATAGAAGCTTTTAACTTACTAACCTTTTACATTGAACAGCATAAAAGCTACAACAAATCCCCAGAGTGGAGCGCTGTAAATTCCCACAAGAAAGGGGCGTTAGAAAGCTTCCACGAATGACCATAGAGACAATAATCGTATATTAAACGGAGATGGTTTACACTTTACGCTAATAGACTTCATACACAGCTCAAGCCAACTAGTACTAGAAGCAGGATTTCATGGTTAGATGCACCATAAGCATTACAATGTGATGTACTCCATTAAGCATGTGTTGGAGTTCAATCAACATCAACCTTAAATGGAAATGATGGGAGCTTGAAATTCTGCCAATCTAGTATGAAGCTTTTTCCATTGTTTCAGAAACATGAACTCAATATTCGAATAATGAACAATATTAATCAACCATTCAATGATTTGAAAACAGCAGCTATTTGAAATGATATTTTCTTACCTAACACCAACTATCCGCTGGAATTCTTCTTCCATAGAACGAATCATATAGCTGTGGAAATCATATGTTGATGTGAGGTTGTGGTTCTGCCATAAGTAAGAAAGAGAAAAAGTAAATAGACAGCTCAATGTGTCCAAGTTCGTGAAAACATAAATGTTGATACACAAAAAACAGAAGAACCAAAGCAAAGAGGTTAGAGGTATAAGGCAAATCCATGTTCTTGTCAATAATGGAAGAATGTCACTTAAGGTTCAAAACAGAGAGAGTTAAAAACAGCATCAATTGAATGAATTGTCGGTGGATGATTTTCTAAGGTGCGTCATTTCTATGGAAAGCTGACAAAGTAATTAGTTAAGATGACAATTTCTGAAGAAGGTGATATATAAAAGAGATGCCAGAACAATCACGTTTGACTATGTTTACAATTATTGCTTTCTATCAATAGTAAATATCCTGCAGATAAAGTTATAGCAGACCAATAATTTGATTAGGTCTAACCTGTGAAAAGGACCCCTACCCTTTTTATATATTGGATATTCAAGTAACTATTAGCTCATGATGAGAATCTGTCTACAGCCTTACAAATTAACATTATTTTGCAGTTAATTGTCCTGACTTGTTGCCGTAGTTGCAAACATATCTTGAAGTGGTGGAAGTTTTTCAAGGAGAATAATGCTTCAAACTTAACCATACATGTGTTTCCACTTCAGAAGATAATGAAATGAAGTCGAATGCTCACATACCGTGATAAACCCCTGGCGAAGGGTGAGGTAATCAGCACGAACAACTGAACGCCCAAACTGGCGGAAGAAACAAGTCTGGGTATACATTACATAGTATCTAATCAGAAGTCATGCCTTGCTTCTTATACAGAATTATCTTAAAACATTAACTAATTTAAAAAAAAGATTTTGTATTTAATGGACAATAAGAAGTAAGCTAGTGATATAAAAGCAAAGTTCACATATGCAAATAGGTGTTGTCAATAAATCATTCAAGTCTGCATTCACTATTCTGAAGAATTACAATTTGGAGCAACTACAAATGGTATATTCATAATCTGTGTTGGACAGCAGTAATATGGAACTCTGCATATAAGATTGCAGTGAGATGGAAGTGAACCTACCACCCAAACAAGAAAGCCATTCCTCTGCATAGGATTTGATGTATGAACTCTGACAAAAGTTGATTGCCTTTGCATGGTCATTGCTCTGGTTTTTTCTGCACGGATGAAATTGCACTAGGATTTACTAACCTCATTTAAAGATACTAATTCAATAATACTCAAAGCATGCGTCTTAGCCTAAATTATCCGTTTTAGTTCATTGTTGGAAGCACTTTGGTTAATAGTAATTCTGATATCATTCTGTGAAGGGAAAGTGTTGAAGTTATTAAATGTTATTTGATTCTCCATTAAGCATTTAAATGAGGTAATCATACAACAGGTATTGAATATTATTAAATGATTTCCTCTCCAAAAACTTAAGCTTTTAAATGAGATTGTTATTTAATTAAAAATCGGTGCTAGTTCTGGGCTTCTGGCATGACTTCATTTCTAACACAGACTTTTAACTCTTGCACCAACACAAAATGATGTATTCACAAGTTAATCAGATAAATTTTGAGAAGCAGAGGTTAGAATGAGGCCAAGTACTTCATTAGTACAACTCTCTCCTCAAATAAATGTAGCCTTTCATAAGAAATTTACATATAGAACCATTGACTTGCTCCTTTAAAAGTTATGTCTACTACTCGAAAGAAGAACAATTTCCAGGATTCAAAATGAGAAAGTTGGATGTTACAGTAAATATGTTACAAGGTCATAATCAGTAAAAAAAAAAAAACGGTAATTACCACTTAATGAATCATGCCTGTCCATGTGAGCCTCATCCTCCCATGCTCTCCAACTATGAATCTAGCAGAGATGTTGAGCAGCAAAAATTAGAACTCTTACAGAGGCAAAAAAATTGAAAACAGGATTGACATTGTAGAATCACATAACCAGAAAAAAAGGATTGAAGCAAATTCGAAAAGCATTGTTAGAACTACCAGATCTGAAATGTTACAATAGCATGATTGGTACTTCAGTGAGTAAACTGAAACATCAAAATACTACCTTTACAATTGCCAGCAGCATCGTTAAGCAGCTGTAAGATATATGTGTAATAGCCATAACAAAAATAAATCTGTGGAGCTGCTCAAGTCCTTCATATGACACAAATGGTTCATAGTTCTGCATGGAAATCAAGAAACGTTGTAAGTATATATGGAGATGGCGGAAAGATTAACCACATGAAAACAATGGAAACGAAACATGAGTGCAATTTTTGTATTAAAGGATTAGATTCTTTGGAGAAGGAAAATACTCGCTACTGACATATGAAGATGCACTGCATGAGTGTGATCATCAGACAACCCATACCATGATAAAATTCAGAACCAAAGAAAACAGAAACCGTATACTCATGATATTATATTGCGAGTACTCGCCTCCGCACAGGTATTCTGATTTAGACCCATCATCACTCTCCTATGTAAGCGAGGATTGAAGAAGTCCATCAAAAGTCCACGCTCCTTTAAATGATTATCTTCCCTTTCCTCGTCGACTTCCTTCCTAGAGCACGGGGCAAATGCACTATCATAGAACTTTGATGGTATGCAAATGTTTGATATAATGCTTGAAGTTGCTGTGAGGAGAAGGGATATGAAGCCAAGAAGCATCAATTCTGCAGGCAATTTTCAATAAAGCAGTGTCAAAAGTGAGGCAAAGAGTGGAAAATAATCAAATGTTGCAAAACAAATACAGAAGCAACCGAAGCAAAGTTTTGCATAAAGAAAACAGTTCACATTCAACATAATAGGACTTTCAGTAAGGAATTGCACGAAAGATAATATTACCTTCCTTCATTTTCTCAACAGCAGCAAGCAAAGGTTTTCGATCAGTTTTCTTTAACCACTGAAAGTGAAATTATAAGAAAGCATAAGCTCATGGAGTATGACATTCAATAGCTCATATGAGAGCCATACATTTCTAGTTTTCTACACTTTGAAAATGTATAGCTAATACTGCAAAAAGGCACCATTATCTGCAGATGAAGAAGATCATAATAGGACTAAAGCTATATCTAAATGGACAACTCAAGTGATGCTATGCTCTGTAATGAAAGGTATACAGAGCATAATTCCTCGCAACACCATTGCTACCTGTACCCAGCGACGTACTAAATCAAGAAAATGTCAAGTTACTTGATAAAATAAACCTCGTATCTCCACTACCAACTTCATCCCACCACCATTTTTAGACAATACGAAGAGTCAACTCAGAAGAAATAGTAAACACATACTTCACTGTCTCCATCGACAAAATTGTATCCCAAAAAGGCAAACGGTCTTCTGATCCAAATCATCCATACTGAAATCGAATCGACTATCCTAAAATCAAACAAAGAAATACTTCTGGTCTGCATTTCTCTAAACAAGAAACCAGGCTGAACACAAATACAGCTGATGTTGACAGAAACAGGCAATAATTTTAACATCAAACAGAATGCCACTCACAATTCCCAAGCGGTGAATCGATCGCTCCACGAGCAGTGAAACGGCAACAAATATGGTCAAAACAGAAGCAACAGACCATGTTGGAGTCAGAGCCAGAGACCTCAGATCTTTCCCATTGTCTGAAACATCTGAGGGTTTGGATTCAGACATTCTCGTAACTGGAACCTCAAAATCTACAGCTCCGGCCAAACTTAACACCTCAAAGAGACTTAAACAAAACCCATTTTAAGAAAGACGAGAAAAATCTAAACTTTGTTTCAGAACTATCTATGTTCGCACTCACACTACTCTGAAAAAGAACGTAGCAAAGAATCTGTAAATGCATCCATTGCTTTCGTTCTAGATTCCATGAATGAAAGACGGGTAAGAAAACGCTAAAAACTTGTTCCAATTCTTAAATCTTTGCCGCGAAAGGCGGTGAATTGGAGAATAGAAAATGAACATTGACTGAGATTACACTTTGTCAACACGGGAAATAAAAACAGAATATTATGATTTGTTTTCAAGAAAATATTTCAGATGAAAGGGGCTTCCGCAGAAATTGATCCGCGGAACGACAAAGATGAGACAAGAAAGTTTCAATATTATTTTTTTCGTTTATATTCTTTTTTTTTTCGTGAAAAAACAAAAATATTTATTCTGACAAGAAAGCTGTTGGAGACCTTAAATTAAAGTAAATAAACTGTGAGAGAGGGAGAGTTGAGTGTAGTAGGCTGGCTAGTGGCTGGCGCTGGTGTTCTAAAGTTTATGTGAAAGTTTTCCAGGTTCAAAATTTGTTGCTTTCGGCCATTAAGCTCTCTCTCTCTCTCGCCTCTCTCTCTCTATAGATTCTAGAATCCAGTTAAGCAAAAGATGTCTTGGTTTGCATACATACATCATACATGCATGATGCATGTGTCGGGTGTGTATGGGGATGGGACCGCCTGACTGGAGGACTAATTATGAATTCAAGATTAAGCCAACCTACGTAACATTTAGCAATCAACACTCCGAAGCATTTTTTTTTTAAAGATTCACCATCAGAAATTTTGCTACTCATTCCTCTCACCGCAACTTCTAAGAAAATTCTAAAACTAGAAAATTAAAGCTAAATATTAGAATTATTAATATTATTTAGGTATATGATACCTTTTAAATTTATTAATTTAGATATAATTAATATTTAAATTATAAATCATAAATTATAAATATTATATATATATATATATATATATTGGTTGGTTCGGTTTTAACTAAAATATTTTTCACTTAAACCAAAACCCAACCAAACTATATTTTAGTTTTAATATTCAAAATCAAACCAAAATTAAAGAAAAAATGATCAAACCAACCAAACCAAATAACTTGGTTTGGTCGATTTTGCACACCCCTATATGTGCTCAATTAATTTCCTTTGTGCCATTTTTCTACAATATATTTGAATTATTATCACTCCATGATGATATTAAATTATTTATTTATTAAATAATCATGATAATTATTATTTATATAATTATATCTATTAAAATAAAGTTTAATCTTTTAATCTATTACAATATTTTTGTACATTCGTTTCACACACTTACATATGTGTGTATTACAAATATATATAAAATAAAATAGTACCTAGCGTTGCGCGAGAGACATACTAGTTAATATGATAGTGATTAAGTATATCTTAAAAAGTAATTCTCATTTTCCCACTATATGCACTAGCCAAAAAAGAAACATTATGTCATAATACCGATTCTAAACAACTAATCACCTATAAGTTCCGGTGGGGATGGTCTAGTGGTGGAGTGAGGTTGCTTGAAGACCAAAAGTCATGGGTTCGAATCTCCTCAATACTTAAAATACATTTAATTAGTTTACATATATATGTTTAATATGTACTTTATTTTCATCCAAACTTTTCCTTAATTAACATATGTTAAATTAGTTAAATTTACTTTAATTAGTTAAATCGGTTTGGAATCAACTCTAAATCTAATTAGTCAGATTTAGATTAATTAGTTGAATCTGAAACACATATCTATAATATATTGGTTCCAACTTTATATTGGTTATATCGTACGAGGTAAATTTAAAAATACCATTATTATAATTATGTTATATTTTATATAGATATGATTAATTAAATATGTAAATATAGAATGTTGAAACTTTGTATGTTAATGCGCGTATGTGTATATATACCAGAAATTATGTTAATATATAATTAATTAATTATATATGACATATAAATTCACATATATAATTAATCTATTCATTCTATTATATGATATTATCTTATAACTAGATTTTCACCCGTGCGATGCACGAGATCATTCATGTCCCAAATTCAATTACTACATTTTTAAATGTAAATGTTACATTTTCGCGTTTTATAGATAATATTTTAGTTAATAAGGTAATACCATTTTTAATTTGTTTTGTTATCTTTTTATTTTTATTTTTTATGTCAGACAATAATTATTGTGAATATAAATGGAGTTAAGTTGACAATATAATCGATAAAAAATAACTACTTAAATACACACATATACATATGTATATACATACATGTTATATTATAATATAATATATTTGAAATAACAAAAAATATTACTATAATCACATAATTGATAGCAACTATATGTTAATGTTAATAAATGGTTTAAATTAGCATGTTTTAATTAATGTTCTAAGGTAATATAAATAATTCAATAATTATAATTGCAAAAAATAAAGTAAAAATTAATAACTTGTGAAACAAAGTAAATATGAAATATTAAAAATCTCACAAAACACTTGCATGCACTGATTGTAAATAAACCTTATTTCAGTCGGGCGGGTCAATTCGTAGGTCAACCCCGTTTTGACTTGGATCAACTCGTAAAAAAAAATCCTTCAAAATCAATATCAACTGTAATATTAAAAAGTATCACTCAACATTCGAAAAATATTACTTGTATCTTTAAAAAGTAAGGGGTCTATCAGTTATCTTACACTAGTTTTCTTTATTCAAATTGTGATTTTTTTTTTCATTCCAATTAATATTTAGTGTTTAGCTGTTTATGATTTTTTTAGGGTTCATAGGTTTTTTTAGTGTTCATGATATTTTTAGAGATTTTTTATAGTATTTTTAGAATTTTTAGATGTTTATTTTGTGTTTTTTTAGGATTTGTGTTTTATAGGATTTATGTTTTTTTAAGTTTTATTAATCTCAATTATGGGTTATATTTAAGTTTGAAAAATTAATTGGATGAGTGCATTAGGCAAGTCACCGAATTTTTCAAAAAAATTCAAATTAATTCATTTTTATTTTAGCGTTTACTAATTCCATTTCATTTCAGTGTATATATTTTTTTCAAAATTAGATTTTTATTTTTCAATTACCATTTATATTTATTTTGAAAGAATTAAATTAATTATCAAGTGCAATGCACGAGCCCGCGCATTAGCATCGTGCGAGTCACCGAATTTCAAAAATAAATAAATTAATTTATATTTATTTCAACCTATTTAAATCAATTTACTTTAATTTTAGGATATAATATTTTGGTGAACAAAACAGAAGAGAAAGAAAAGAAGAAAATCAAAAAAAATAATTCAAAAAAAGTCAAAAAATATACTAGAAAAAAAAAATTAACAAGCGCGTCACGTCCATATGCTACAAGTTGTGAGCCACGCGCCTTCTGATGTTGCCGCACATATGGGCTCTGCACCCAAGCGCTCTTCTAAAAATCTTGTTTTTGACAAGTAAAAATAAGTTTTATTAATTAAAAATTGAAACTACTCAATCACTTTCCTTGTATGAATTAATCATAGTATTTATTTTTAAAAAATACTACCTCCGTTTAGAAATATTTATTGTTTTAGGTTTTTTTATCTAGAATTAACAATTAATTTTGTAGACAAATATATCAATCCCTCATATATGCTATAAAATCTAATTCATCTATATTTTTCTAAAAAATAAATACATTTTCTCTCTCCATATATTTTTTTCTCTCCATTTTGTTAGAATCAAGAAATCTTATAGGATTTAGTGAGGATGTCAAATTATAAAAAACAACAAACATGTTGAAACAAAACAAAAAACCTAAAACAACAAACATTTCGAAACGGAGGGAGTATAATTAAAGCATAAATGAAAAAAATGATAAGAGCATGTTTATTTGTTTTGGAAAGGGAAAAAAATGTTGAGGCATAATATATACTCCCGTTTCGTTTTGATTGTTGTTTTAATTTTTTTATCTAGAATTAACAATTAATTTTATGGACTAATATACACATTCCTCATACATGACATAAAATATTATTTATTTATACTTTCCTAAAACAAAGATAACATTTTCTCTCTCCATATATATTTAGGGTATGGGATAAGGTTAAAATTGAGAGAGATGGTGTGAAAATATATAAAACAACAAATATTTTAACACAAAACAAAAAAAATTAACAATCATAATGAAAGGGATAGAGTATATCTTACTAAATCTTCCAAAATTATTTACCACCTTAGCTTGACCTTTTCCATTCGATTATGTGAATGAGAGTCGACAGGTCCTATTTTTATGCCACTTGAGTCCAATTAATTAGATGAATAGAGTTGTGGTTTGTTCAATTTAATAAGAATAATTTACGAAGAATTAGTTAGGTAAAACTCCTTTTTATTAGGACCGTGTATTTCACGTTGTAATGATATATTGATGTTAATAAATACCGAATTTATCAATTATTTAAGAGAGAGAGAGAGAGAGAGAGAGAGAGAGAGAGAGAGAGAGAGAGAGAGAGATGATCCTTATAATTTGTAAGTTGTAACATATGATCACTAGTCAATATTATCCGTCCTTAACTTTCTTTTTTTTCCTTTTACGAAAAGGCGAAGTAAATAATTGATTTTTTTTCTTCAATCATACAACAAAAGCAAAAGTTAATAGTATGAAAAAGAAAAATGGACAACTTTACTACTTTAGTATAGTGCCCTTCTCAAAATAAGATGTTGAACTCTTCTCCTCTACATTCTTGTTGTTGTGAGAAGTACTCACTAATACTTTATACTTATTCAGTTACATTATATATATAGGGGAGGGGTTAGGTGAAAACCAATTCTAATATGAGAACTAGGACCAATCTCACATCACACAATCCTCAAAAATCAAAAGCCCATATTTGATAAAAAAGACGGTGGCAATTCTGTAATATTTGAAAAGTTTTTCACGTGGAGTATTAACGTAATTTAATAATTCTTATAAAAATCGCGGAGGATTTGATAACAGATCGTCATGCTAACGAAGCATTATAGTTATGCTAATTAAAATTTCCAAATATTGTTAGCGAAAAATAAATTCTAAAAATTAATTATAAATCTAATTTGATTTAATAAACCCCAATTAAACGGAAAAAATCATAATTGGATGAAATAAACCTAATTAGATGAAATAAACATTGACTGGATGTGGTAAACTTTAAATGAGTTGGAACAAATAATAATAATAATATATTTGTACTACGTTAGCATTATGATTTTGCTTCATCAGTACTGTGAATACACTATGTTAGCATATGACAATACTCTGTCAACATACGTTATAAACCATAATTGGATGCATAAACCATAATAATCAATTAGGAACTATAAATGAAAAAATAAATTAAAAATAATAATAATCATAATTAGATGGAATAAACCATAAATTGAGATTAAATAAATTATAATTGAGATTGAATAAATCCTAATAAATTTGTACTACGCTAGCATTATGATAATTCTTTATTAGCACGGCAAATACATTATGTTAGCATATGACAAATGCTTCGTTAGCATACATTATCATATGTTATCATAATGCTAACGAAGACTTATTATATGCTAATGAAAGTATTTACAACCTAGACACGAATACAAAATTATCTTTTTTATTTTTCGTTCATATTTTTTAATCTAACACATAGTCTTTCGACATCTTAAAGAGCACGAAGAGAGCTTTAATTTGATATATTTTTTGTGTGCATTGGATTAAAAACGAGCAAGTTATGGTCATTTAAAGTTTTTAAGATTTTTTTTTAATTGTTGACATCATCATTTTTAATGGGTTTGGACGAAAATAACCCTCCTTCCATTATTTTTTGCCCTATTATTTACGAAATTCACTATCTCTACATTAAATCTCAACCATTAGATCATTAAATTAGTGTTGAAAATTGGATTAATAAAGTGAGTCGTGACTCATTTATCCGATTTTTGGTGACCGGGTTATTTAATTTTAAAGGAATTAAATAGCGTATGATTGATCTATGTTTATAGTAGATAATCATAGTATTTTTATTTTCTCAATTTCTCAAATCCGATTTTTGGTGAGTGAGAAATAAGTGGTTGAAGTCGGTCACATGATTGAGCATTTATGGTGTGTGAGATAATTTGTTTAAAGTACATTTAATGGTCTCACATTAATTTTTTAACTGAATTAAGAGGTGTATTTAAGTCTATTAACATTTAAGTGTAATAACTAAGTGCACAAGGATATGGGCCATGAGCCCACACGCGCGCGCCCGCCTGTGCCCGTGCTCGACTTGTCTCGTCCTCATTCTCGGATCTTGATAATTGAACTTTGGGCGTACGTGGGCTTCCGGGGCTTAGCCGCTTCAGTTTTACGGTTAAAAAATGATCGGTTGAAGAGAATTTTTTACTTGATCGGTTGAAGAGAATTTTTTACTTAAATCGGAAGTTTCAACATATCAAAATGGAGAAATTTTTCCTAAATAAAATGGATGAAGAGATAAAAGATCAAAATGGGATCTCCTTGTGGAGCGGGTCTGATATTATAATAATGCAGTCTGATAGTATAACCAAAAATCTGCTCCAAAACGCATGCGGTTTTGCCTACGGTTTCTGACAGATTTATTTCGTTATTCGGTTGCATGATTCGCGGGTACACTTGATGGTGCACGTTTAGCCTTGAATGTGTAACTTTATAACTCCCACCTGGAGCTGGTGGAGTTAAGAGACTTGATGTGTGTAACTCCCACCTGGAGCTGGTGGAGTTAGTGGGGCTGGAGTGCAACCACAAGTAACTCATGTCGAGAGTCAAAATCTGCAGCTGCCTTGGACACGTGTCAGGATCTGTGACGACATGAGACACCTGTTAGGATCTGCAGAAGGTAACTCCTGGAGGGACTTAATTACAGAGCTGTAACTCCTGGAGGTTACACCACCTGGTTTAAATGCCCTCAAACCCTAGTTGTCCCATGCAGTGGATATGTGCCTATAAATAGGACATTCCAGCATGCTTGAAATGCTACATTTTGCACAAACTTAGTATCATATTGTCTGCATAGAATTCTCTTCGAGTCTAAAGCTCCCAGTTCTCGACGTTGTCTAGTTCGCTGAAGCCTTACCGGATTTGTAGTGCTATTGCCGGAAGGACGAAGCCGTTTCATCTTTGAGAGACAATCCGCCTAACCGTGAGCACTAGTCGGGATGTATTTGTCTTGCGAAGAGAGGTCACTCGACTCGGTTTTCCGGAACCTGCTTCAAGTTCCAGTTTGTTCTAATTTGTTTAATTCAGTTTATTGTACTTGTTTCTACTCTTCTACTCCTTTCGTGTTCTTTATAATTCAGAGTGTAACGAATTCCAGAAGGTGTAATTCATTTTAATAATTAGATGGTGTAAGATGAGGTCTTAGTTCTCATATCAGAAAAATGATCTCATTTAATCCATATTCTATGTGTGTGTGTATATATGTTTGTATAATACGACTTTTGAATATATTACATATAATATAAAATTAGCATGAGTATGGATTAATCAATACTAATTAAATGCAGATGCATGTGCATGGATTAGTAGTTTATTATCTATCATACAACTTGGAATTGGATGAATAAAACAAGATCAATTGTAGTGCTTCTTCGCTGCGACTAGCTAGTGAGACAAAAAAAATCAAAATTAAAATCAAATGAAAACACAAAAATTCTCAATGGTTTTTGTGTAAATATTAAGATAAGGTGATTGGACGACCTTTATTCTTATAAATACATTTAAAATTTTATACAAATTATACACACGAGAATATTCAAACTTTGGAGACCTGTAAATAAAAAAAAAGAGGCGTTTTAAGTTTGAAATTCAATGATCCCCGCATCCCACCTCAACATGTTCAAGATCCACCACTCCCAACTTACTAAAAGAATAATAAAACTAAATCATTTAAAAAAAAGATTAATTATCTTAAAAATGATGAACTTTGAGGTTAGTTGTAAATTTAACATGAATTTTAAAAGTGGACAATTAAAACATCAATTTTGAATTTGTGTGTCATTCAACATTTCCAAATTTTTATAAAATAAATTGACTTCCAATCCAACATACAATTTACTCGTCTCTTGAGGCCCATCATCACTGGACCATCAAATTTTGAAATGACATCAAAGTAGCTCAAATTGTATGTTGGATTGAAAGCCAATTTATTTTATAAAAATTTGGGAATATTGAATAACACACAAATTTAAAATTAATGTTTTAATTGTCTGCTTTTAAAATTTATGTTAAATTTATAACTAATCTCAAAATTCATGATTTTTAAGATAAAAAAAAATCATATTTACGCTAAAAGGCTTGTAGGCCACTTTTTAAAAAAGTAGTGACCCCAACTCTTTTTGCAATATATATTAAAAATTAAATTTATCATGTAAAACCACCCCCGAGACAACTATTGATATGATATCTAATTAACATCTTGAAACTCAAAATAAGAAAAAAAAGCTCGTTGCCCCCCTTAGGGATGGCCTAGTGGTGGAGTGGTGTTTCTTGAGGTCAAAGGTCTCAAGTCGACCCACCACCAACACCACTAGGTGTGAGCGTGCCAAGTGTGGTTTACCTCCCCTGTGAAGGTTTGCAGACTATTATACAGGGACGGGATTTACCCAGTGCGCACCACGGTAGCGGCTGCGGGTTACCCTCGACATCCAAAAAGAAAAAAGAAAAAAAAGCTTGTTTATTCTAAATAAAGTTCTCATAAAATATGTGCGCATAAATCATTTAATAAAGCCTAGTCAAACACGTTGTGAGTAGAGACTAGATTCGTATTATTCAATACCAGTTAAATTACTCAAAATTTCACGCGTTATGTGTATTTATTTCTTCATTTATTCTCTCGTTCATGATGAAAAACTTAAATTTACACGTTCAATTAAACAATGAAAAGAAGCATTTAAAAGTTCAAAACTCAAAAGGGAGTTCAAATCGATCATTCTCTCCAACATTTAAATTAATAAAGAATTTTATCAATATAGAACAATGAAAGATATATATATATATATATATATATATATATATATATATATATATATATATATAGGATTAGGTTCAAATGAGTATCCAACCTTTATGTGAGAACTAGGAACTATTTCTGGCCATTAGATGTAACAAAATCAGGGGTTGAGATTAAGATTGTGATTTAAGGAGCTTTTTTTTTTATCCGTTGTTTTAATTGTAGGAGGTTAACAAAGTAATTTTAAAAAATAAATCCCATAATATAAGGATTTCATATCAATGCAGATTTTTATTTCCATATCTTATACTCCACAGATACACGTTCTCTTCTTTTTTCTCAATGCAAATTTATCTCAATATTTACTAAAAAAAATCTCAATATTCTTCCACGACGTTCATCCACTACAACTAACACAAAATTTCAATTCAATTATTCAAACTCCCTTTCCATGTTAATTCTCCCTCCTTTACAAATTCAAGAAAACCATCATCGACATTCATGGCTACAAGATATACTTCTTCGTCAGCCAGCCTAGTCCCAAACTTCATCCTCGACTGTCACTATTACTTCGACTGGAACATTGAGATACTCACTCGATGTACCACCAACATCTCCATCTTCCGCCGCCCGAAAAGGTCTATGTGTTCATCACAGGCCGTCAACTACGTGCTCAAGCCCAACTTCCACAACTACACAAGGACGCTCGCTTCAAATTCCTTCCCTAAGATTCTCTCGACGCCGACCTCTTCAATGTTGATGGAGAGCTATTGATCATGCATTGTCATTGATCTGAAAACGTATATTTGAGATTTTGATATGAGACTATTGCCCTGTCATTTGTTTGTTGCATTATTTTAAATTGATGTAAAAGATGGAGAATTTATTGCTTGGCGTAATTGAGTCGATCATAATGTAGCAATGAAACGATATGAATGTAGCAATAAATTATTATTATTATTATTATTATTATTATTATTATTATTATTATTATTATTATAGCAATGAAGTGCTTATCAATCAAACAAATTTTGATGAGATCTAAAATAATTAGATTATGGATTTGTATCTCATCATTTAGCACAAAAATATTTTTGATTTATATGTCAACTTCTTATTTTAATCATTCATCTTTAAGCAATGAAATCAGTGAAATATTTTTTTAATTACATTATATTTTTTCATTTGGGAGCGTATATTATTTTTATAATGTCTAGCATGAAATTTATTTGTAATGTTTAGCATTTATACCATTATATATAAGCTACAATTTATATTTATTTAAGCAATGACTTTCAAACCTTTTTTTATCATATAAATTCATTGTTTGTTACATAATAATTTATAGATTCTTATGTGTTAATTCAGGATGTTCGTATTAATTCATAATGTCATTCCATTTTGTGCATTTGAAGTACAATTTCACACCTTAATATGATTATAAATATAGAGCGAATTTTTGTTTTCCTATAATTCGTGATCCACCTAGGTCAATAGTTATATTGATTGCTTGTTGAGTAGCAATAAAAAGCTTGTTAATAGTTTTTTTTTTACTTATTTTGTATTATATTTTCATTTCAATACATAATAATATATGAAAATAAATAAGATATGACTAATGTATGGCACTTGTTAATTAATCAATATATGAATTAAAGTGTAGCGTTATCATTAAAAAATATATGTATTTATCTTCCACAAGCTACATTAACGATTTTTATAAAAATCTACAAAATCAATTATAGCAATTTATGGATTTAGCTAATTTAAATTTTCAATTCACCAGCTACAAAAACACTTATAACAAGCTATGAATTCATATTTTAGGAACACAAAATCCAAACATAATAACATACGAATTTACACAAATCAAACCATTTCAACTGTTTGGAACATAAATGAGTCAGTAGTTTAGGGTACATAAAAAGGACTAAATTAAGCACACCTAAATGATAGCCACAATAACAATAAACCATCCAACCAAATATACACATTTATCCTTTACAAATACCACATCCTGGAAAAATATATGTGTTTGTCATTTGCATGCTACGTACGCAATTATAGAAAGCTAAAAAAATCTATTATACAATTGTCTAGAAGAAAGTATTTCTTCTCATTTTGAATTTGTATTTAACCCACAGACAACTGATATGTGTTGCATTCTCCCTTTTCAACCCACTTTTCCAAGATTCGAGGCTTGGACTCTTGAAAGTCTCCATGTGACGCATTGCATATATACCATAGCCACTTGAATTTTATGAATCTCATTATGTCATTTTCAATATCTCGATGCAAGTCTTTTCAACATATTTAGACTTTGTCTTTAGACCGCGTTTTCCCAAATATACACTAAAAACTTTTTTCTACACCACAAAATTAGTATGAAGTTATTAATTTGCATAATATTACTAATTGAATAGTTACTAAGAGAAAACGAAAACAAAATAGACATAAACAATATTTGATCTTCGCTAGCTACAAAAACATGTATAAAAAGCTACAAAATCAAAGTTATCGAGAACCCAATATGCCATATGCGCAGGAACTAAATGAACATTTAGATTTAAAATATGGCCAAATCCCATTTCTCGAACAGCAAGCTTATGACCGTCACCCATCACTGAAATTACCTTGAATAATTCACCCATGATTGCTCTGCTTTTCAGTTTGGGGTAATCATCTTGCAAACTGGATTCTTCATGCTCATTATCATTCCTCACGGTTCTTGCATGACCACTCATCTTTTCAGTTTGCATCTTCCCTCTAGTTTGTTTGTTTGTTTTTTTTTTTTTTTTTGCAGCCTCTCCAATATACTAATGGATAGAATCCTCCTCACTTCCTTCACATCTATATAAGTGGAAACATTTTCTGTCTCACCTCTTTTTCACTTGCTAGATCCCGTACTCATCATGCAATGCAACAAACTATATTATTCCATGTAATAAGTTAGAAAATAAAAAAATAGCAACAACAAGGAAGTGCACGAATCTTTTATTAATGCAACATTCAAATTATTAAAAATATGCTGAAAAAGCTATAAATTATAATGAAAGTTGCAATAAACTCGAAACATATACAACTTTTAAAAATTTCAGCAACAAACACAATTATTCAACCATCAATTGGCACACTAATGAAATCTGATAATTAATAGCACACAAAAATATGCAATTATTTGATTGCTGCTATAAATTACTACTAGTGTATCAAATAAATAAACACAATTTTCCACATAGACACCTTTTTCACATTAAATAAGCTACAAAATATCGATAACTTAGCTCGTGCTTCAACCACATTCATCTGGCATTCAAATCGTACACATTACATATATCCAATAAGTGCACAAATATGATATGAATTTCTCTTACTATATCACTACCCTATTTTTCTATGTAATAAGCTATAAAATAATGATAAAAAAGCAACAAAAAGGAAGTGCACGCCTCCTTCACTAATGCAACATTCAAAGTATTAAAAATATGCTTAATAAGCTATTAACTCTAACAAAAGTAGCAACAAAATCCAAACATGAATATTCACATACAAATTATAATTTTTTCAGCAACAAACACAATCTTTCAACCCTCAATTGGCACACTAATTAAATCTGGAAATTAATAGGATACAAAAATATATATATTTCTTTTATAGCTGCTACAAAGTAAAAAATATATGTGTACGCCTCCTTCACTAATGCAACATTCAAAGTATTAAAAATACGCTTAATAAGCTATTAACTCTAACAAAAGTAGCAACAAAATCCAAACATGAATACTCACATACAATTTATAATTTTTTCAGCAACAAACACAATCTTTCAACCCTCAATTGGCACACTAATTAAATCTGAAAATTAATAGGATACAAAAATATATATTTCTTTTATAGTTGCTACAAAGTATAAAATATAAGCTATAAAAAATATGCGTAATAAGCTATAATCTTTCAACCCTAAATTGACACGCCACCTTCAATAATGTAGTATTCAAAGTATAAAAAAATGCGTAATAAGCTATAAACTATAACAAAAGTAACAACAAAATCGAAACATGAAAACTACCATACAAAATATAATTTTTCAGCAACAAAAATAATCTTTCACCCTCAATTGGCACTCTCATTAAATCTGAAAATTATTAGGACACAAACACAATCTTTCACCCTCAATTGTTCATTTATGCATTCAAACAAACACGTGGGTTACAATACTTATAGGTACACATCTATGGAATCTTTAACATAGTTTTCAATGGGGGTTTGATTTTTTCAGAAGCTATTCTACACAAGATTTCAACACACATTCGAAAACCACCAAAAAAATTCCTTTATTACCTTGTTTGCATCTTGCCATGGAAACTGTGAAAACAACCGATGGAAGTGGTTCTTGCGGCAGTGATAGAAGCTGTCGAACTTGCCGGAACTAGCGATGGTGGTGAGTGAAAGTGATTCCTAATTCTAGGTTTCTTGATCGCGATGAATCTCGATAAATATTTGGTTGTTGTATCATATCTTATGAATTCCATATATGCGTGTTTCCTTATAAAAGATTAATGTATAATTACATTAATGCCATTATGTATATTATTTTAAATTATAATATTGGATTTTAAAGATTTTATATAATTTAATCCTATCCATAGATCTAGACAAAATCGAGGGCTATGATTAGTTCCTAGTTTTCACCTAAAGCCTAGTACTCATAATAATCAACCCCTATATATATATATGTGGAAATGATCAAATAGGAATCAAATCCCCCCGTGAGAACCTAGGAACTAATCCTAATCTTAGATTTGATTAGATCTAATGACCATAATTTAGTCAAAGTAAGGTGACAAACTTTGTAACATTTGAGAACTTAATGAAGGCGGGGTTATTTTCGTAATTTAGAAATTCGATTATGTTTTTTCGGATTTTGGGCCCAATTTTCGGAATTAAATAGACAACGCTTTAAAACCGTTGTCTTTTCTGGCGTTGTATTATTATGCTAACATGAAAGATTTATATTGCTAACATCAACAGATTTTGTTGCTAACATGAGGTAGACTCATATTGCTAACTTGACAAGATCATAATATTAAATTGACACGTATTAAACACCACACATATAACATTAGACCACATTTAAAATAATATTGTGTAACATGTGTAACATCATTCATACATACAACATATTGCTAATATGTTAGAGAATATACACACTGCTAATATATGACTAATAATTTGCTAATATGTTAGTAACATGTTGCTAATATGTGCTTAATGATATGCTAGTATGACTTAAATTCTCAAATATTACAAGTTTTCAAAATAATATTAAACATTGATAAAATTATAATTGTTTATGAACTTAACTATATATAACTCATACTTTAACTATTTTATCATGAAGGCAACTTAAAATTCAAAGTCGTGCATAAATAATTTCATATTAGCAACATAAACACAAGATATGAGCAATATTGCGATATCATATTAGTAAATGTTTGACAGTTACGAGTTGAATATACGTGAAATTTTTTTTTTTTGTATTTTTCATCAATTTTTGCTCAAATAAACATATGCACTATGAATCTTAAATGAAAGAGCATGAAAAAAATCTTTAATTTGATATATTTTTTGCATAAATTAGATAAAAAAACGAGTAAGTTATGATTATTTAAAGTTTTCAAGAATATTTTAAAAGATGATGACATCACTTTATAAAAAAATCTGGAATTACTCCTTATATTTCGAATTTTACATATTTACAACTATGTCACCGTCTTTTTATTCACCATGTCATCAAAATCCTTGAATTTGATTGGTTCCTAGATTCTCACGGGGAGATTAGTTCCTATTTGAACCCACCCCTATATATATCGACTACGACACCAATTGGCGTTGCTAATATTTTTATTTTTATTTTGGTCCTTTTCCTATATTTTACAAAAGTGGATTCAATTTGACTTTTCGATAGCTAGTGACAGTGTATAGTTTGAGCGATGATGGTGCAACAATGAACTAGAATGGTTTTGGAAGGAGAACACATAATCTTAATTAATTAAGCTATTTCTTAAAATTTGAGGGTCCATTAATTGGACTAAAAGTTAAAACAGAGTCTCCTGTTTGAGCCTTATCATATAGTTCAGATTCTTGTTAATATTTTGCCTACAATATATTTAGGTGGGTTTAAGGTATAACAATATATGTATACTATTATACATAAACATCATTAAATCTCGATTAGCTTTAAATTCTTTTCTTTATCAGTTTTTTATCCAATATCTATACACTAATGCAAATGAACATTATTAAATCGTTTGGCTTTAAATTCTTTTAATTATCGTCATTTTTAATTCATGACTATACATGACAGGAGATGTTGGGAATAAGTTCCAACTATTTGGTTACTTGGGCCTTTCGCTTAGATTAATATTTTTAAAAAAAAAGTTATTCGAGTAATTTTTTTATATTACCTATATTTAATTAAGTTTGAGACTTATAATAATTGAATATGCATGGCAAGTCGATTTACAGGATGACAGATAACATATATATTTGTAAATAGGTATAAAAATGGTCTTAAATATAATAATATGATTGGAATATAGTGGACCTCGTATTTAAGATGAAGGAATACATAAGATATATAGGTAGAGTCCTTGAATATAACATTAAATGTTCAGCTTATATTTCTTGTATTAATAGTTTTGCTACCTATATATTAATATTATTATCACTGTATTTAGGAGGGCATAGATAAATACAAATAGGCCTCGTCTACACCTCAATTCGCAATTAATGGTAACAGTTGAGCTCATTAATTTAATTTTTGTACAACTCCGCCCACGTGAGAGAGCTATCACAAAGTTATAAGTCAATTGATTAATTCACCATTTTCGAGAGGTTAGACAAAGCTTAATAAGGCACGTAATTATTGGCAATAAATTTATAATACCAACTCATACGCATTAGTAATTACTATGCGCGTGTTCTAAGATTATATTGGTTCAAAAATCATTAAATTGAAACATAAAGTTTTTAAATTTCGCGTGCATATATTCTTATCTTTTGATAAAATAAAGTGAGGTAAATTAGCATTAGAATATACCAACACACACACAATCTTAATAAAAAACCACAAAAACTTATGGCATGCCATCTGACTTATAATTCCACTATCAAATTTTATCAGTTCGAATATAGTTATTACAAAGAAAATCATTAATTAAAAATAATCGATCATAATTCAGTAATTCATATTTATCAACAAAAAAATAAAATTAAATATTTATGAATCATAAATATAAAATAATCAACCGTAATGATTAATTATTAACTAAAAATTAAAAATTCAACATGAAAAATAAATATAAACCATAATTAGGTTGGATCAATCCTAATTAATAATTATAAAATTAAATTAAAATATAATAAATTAAAATTCACAAAAAAATAGAATAAAAATTAATAAATTTGATATTGAAATGTGCCAGACTCATCTGTAAAATTAATAAGATGGGTCTAAATTCAAATTAAAACTCATATTCAATGATATATTTTTACATTTGACGGTGTATGACTGTGTTGGATTCAGATCATAATTAATTTTACGAATTCTGACTCCTAAAATTATCTCACCCAACATTCCCTCAATAAAAAATAAATATATTCTGGGGCGCCGTACCATATTCCCATTTGTATTAGTAATTGTGACATGGCTCGTTTGTATTAATCGTGCAACAAATTTATTTGCATTTTATAGAATTGTTGTGCATTTTTTTTTTTAAATTTGAATTGGATTTTCTTTCTCCTTTTTTTTTTATAATTTACAACAAATTAGTTGCCTGCATTATTGGAACTATTAACCCGAAGTTTTTTTTTTTTAAGAAACCCGAGATTATTATTGGAAAATTGAACGCTGGGAATATATATTATTTTATGAAGGAAAAATTATATTTTGATACTTTTGTGCTCTTTTTAAAAAATAGTCAACTTTTTAAAAAATTAACAAAATAATATTCACTTTTTCAAAAATTGAAAATTTTACAATTCTAACATTTGATTAATTTTTTTTGGCTCGAAAACTCTATATAACTGATTGTATTTCAATATTTCTATATCCCTAGCCGCGTAAAAAAAAAAATCTTATCAATAAATCTTAAAATACAATCAATCATTTTCAGGTCTTAAAATTGATCTAAGGTTAGATTTTCAAAAAAAAAAAAATGAAAAGTGGGTAATATTGTTTCGTTAGTATTGAAAAAAATGATTATTTTTGAAAAAGAGCCTAAAATATAAGTATTTGTTATAAATATATTTATTATATATGGACATCACTTGTTGCCTACTCTAGAATTTAGTTTCTAACTCTATATATATATTTTGTAATCTTATATAGATTAATACAATAATGAATAAAACTACACTGATTAATAAAATCATATTTCTCTATATTCTATGTTCTTCTACTTTCACATATCTACATCTTGTAAGTATTATTCTGGAGTTCGATTTACAACACGTTAATTATCAGCATGAGTCTCTAGCCAATTGACTTTTGAATTAATTTTGGAGGTATCTCATAGGAAAGAATCATGTCTTTCCTGCAACGTAACTTTAAAATCAAAATTATGAAATTAATTTGAATCAAAATTTTAAATTAATTTTGGAGATATACCATAGGAAAAAATCTTGTCTTTCCTACAAGGTAACTTTAAAATCAGAACTATGAAATTAATATGAATCAAAATTTTCGCGGCATGAATTAAATAATTTTTATCCGCAATTAAGATTTATACGAAGCTTTCAACATTATCTTGTCTCGTTACTCCTTTTTTTGCTGATGGAACTGTAAGTACATGTTTGGTGATTGTTTTGGCATATGGTATTTAAGAAACTATTATTTCAAGTGATTTAATACGTGATTATTCAGTTAATTAATTAGGACAACTCATTTTCCAAAAAAAAAAAGAATTGAATTAATTTTTTATGTGCTTATGTTGAGAGATCCTAAATATATCATTATTGCATATATTTTGATGTTTTCATAATTATGTGTCCATATATCATCCCATCCCATGATAATTTATAATTATAATTAATTTTTTGACAAATTCATAATGATCAGGAATCGTCTAACTTAGGCACAACCTTAACTTGAACACTATTGTTTTCGCATATATTGGATATTATTTATATATTTAATTTGTTTAAGTTGTTTTTGAATAGATATTTATTTTGTTATGGAAAAAATATATATGTGCTAATATATATATATATATATATATATATTTATATTTGGTAAATGATTGATAATATTTTACGTTTATTGATAATTGTTTGATCATGTTATCAAACTTAAAAAATATTTTGATTAAATGAAGTTTACATGCCTTAGCACTTGCCTATAATGATTTCATGATATTGAACTTCACTCGACTTCCTCCACTTTTAATACTACTTAGAGGGTGTAGAGGTAAAAATACTCTACAATTGATCGTTCTTCGAGTTCGGGCTCCGGCGACCTACAAGATAAT
Organism: Perilla frutescens; assembly: GCA_026008535.1. Lineage (NCBI taxonomy): Eukaryota > Viridiplantae > Streptophyta > Magnoliopsida > Lamiales > Lamiaceae > Perilla > Perilla frutescens. Next base: position 9,043,804 of record BRKX01000019.1, read on the forward strand.
AAACACGTGAAGTCGAAGGACCGTCGGGGGGTTGACGATCGAACGAACTCCGATGCTCAAGTCAAAATCGGATTAATAGAGACAAAAAGCGAATAAATGATAGATAGAAAGATAAGGGGTATTCGGGGATTAGGGGGTCGAGCTTCACTGTTGTGGACCCTTATGAATGATTAGCTTGCGGAATTGCGTGATGAATGCTTCTAAATGAATATCAGAAATGAGTGTTGCGTGAGTGATAGTTGATTATTCTATGATCCCCGTTATGAAGGGTGTAGATATGTATATATATATATATATATATATATATATATATATATATATATTGGTGAGCCTTTAACCGACTTCCGATATTTGGGGGATCAACCTTATCTCCTTTAGGGTTTTTGACGGGGTTTAACATATCTTCAACGGATACTTTGACCTGGTCTCTTTTAGGAGTCTGCTCAATCATGGACTCTTGCTTTAGACCTCTGGACCTTGATAAATAAGGCATCGACCTCGAGGTGTGGACTTTGAGGTGTGGACCTTGAGATATTGATCGTGAGGTGTCGATCTATTCAGTTCTTTAAACCTTCAAATGGCCATGGGCCTAGTCTTTGGTGCAGAAATAGGGCCTCTACAGAGGGCAAGACATTAACATTTCGTCATCACCATCTAAATCCAAACTTAAAGAAAAATATTATTTCTATAAAAAATTATGTAATCCCCGAAGGATCATTTAACTCAATTATTTACAATTATTGTATTATTCAAAAATAATATCTTTGAGGGGGAGACCAATGACTTATAAAGCTCTCCTAGAAGTTGTTGACGTTGGATAATACTATTTATTAGTTTCAAAGTTATGAAACATAACTCGATTGTGTCAATTTACCAACAACAAATAAGGCTAAATGATGATGTCAATGATTACTTGAGTATCGTTCGATGATTTTGATGATATAACACAATCTTTTTAATTTAGTATTTGTTAAATATTATATTTACATCAATTTGAATATTATTCCAATTGAATTTCAAAAGTTATCAAGGTTTATATATTTTATCAATGAAACTATTTAGTTGCGATAAATTTAAAATTTAATGACCCAAAACTTTTGAATTATATATGACATGATTTCCTTTTTTACATTAGTGCATGAATAATAAAAGAAACATTTCTCATTTGCAAATTCTTTTTATCACCATCAAAACGTATCTATATTGACTTTAATAAAAAAAAAAGAGTAGTGACACACTATTTATTAACAAATAATCGTACCATAAGTTCACAGTGTAATTGCAATATATAGGTGAGCAAGAGTATCGTATCCCACAGAGATCGTTATTAACCAGTTCTTATTCACGGGCACGTAGTTAATATCTAGACACAGAATACACGGATAAAAAGGAATAAAAATAACGAGCATACAACAAAGACACAAAATAATAAATAAAATACTGAAATAAACAAATATAAGAAAATACTAGGCTTTAGGGAAAATGGATTTATTATGTCATTTAAAAATATTTATTGATTCTCTCAACCCGACTAATTATCTTTAATCTATCAATAGTGGGGGATCACTAGTCTGTTATCAGGCTGATGTTTTAAGGCATATACCATAACATAGATATAATGAGCATATACTTCATTGCGGTCGGTTCTTTACACATGTCATTACTCCTAATCTAGCACACGAAGATCTATTCAACCCTATGTGATGCTTATTCACTTGATTGGTCCTTCCAAGCACACATAATCCGATTTATATCTTTCCATTATTAATTCTTCTCTGGTCAGTACTTCAAATTAACGACTAGCATGCATAAATGGTGATCAAGCATTCATACAAGATATGAAATAAATCATAGAAATCAAACCCCGAGAGATAGCAGGAAGAAATAAAGTAATCAACTCATATATTAAAATTCATAAGTTCCAATCCCTAAAACCTAACTATAGAATTAGCTAGACATAATTAAATAAGTAAACAACAGAGTTTCAGTGTTCATGACGGAAAATATAAAAGAACCGATGAACAGTATGTAATCCAGCGGCTTCGTCTTCTCTACAGTGGCACTTTGTCTCTAACAACCTTGTCGTCTCCTCTTGAGTAGAAGGAAACTTTCTCTCTTCACTCGCGTAAAACGTGTGTGTGGCTTGTATTGGGTCGTGTATAACTTGTCTTGGGCGTATATATCTTGTGTATCAAAATGGAGGCTTTTATATGTAGGTTAGAAACCCCTGAATTGGAGTGAGAAAATCACATCCCCGCGGATCCGTGCACATGGGTCGACCAAGCTGGCCGGGTCGACCCAGAGCCCTATTTTTGCACGGGGTCAACCACCCAAACAAGCTGAGCCAGGTCGACCCACTCATGTGTAAAATACACTAGGCCGGGTCGACCCATCTCTGTTTCGAGTTGGGATTCGAATTTTTTCGGGTTTTGATAACTTAATCCGGTCCATTAGGCTTCCATTAAGCATTTAATTAAGCCCAAGAGCCTAATTAAACACCCCTTCAACTCCTCTTATCCATATTCACTAATTTTGCTTCAAATACACAATGAAATCACAACTATTACTGCAAAACTAGCAAACACATCAAAAAATCCCAATGATAACAATTTAAGCACAAAAGCTATATAAAATACACAACTTAATATAATAAAGAACATCAATTCATATCTGAAAGTTGTGTAAAATACACAGCTGTCAAGTAGCTCCGTCAAATTTAACATATCTAAAGCCAATAAATGGGGATTGAATTATAAATTGGTACGTTGATTTTATAACCATTTATCGACATTAGGGGAGATATGGATGAAATAGTGCTGATAAATTTTTACTGAATTAAATATTTAATTTCATTTACTATATGAACTAGAAGTTAAACATATTGTTATTAACTGCCAAAAGTTATCATGATAGAGTTATTAAATATATTTGCATTATAATAGTGGAAGTTCTACATAGATTTAAATTACTCAACGCGAGAGAGTTTATTGATGCTAGATGCGAAAAGTATTTGAAATGTAAAATCCGCAGAAAACAAAATCAAAGATATGCAATAACTCCTAGAATCTCATGAAGAGGATCGTCCTAAAGATGAAAATCTCAGTATGTTTGCACGCGCGCCAAATAATCATAATACTGAGATTGTGGAACAACCAGATTGAAATATTATGGGAAATAACAATGATCTGGTTATTACTATTATTAAAGTTATTGTATATTTTATAAATATGGGAGAAACTTATAGCATAAATATCATAGTTGTCGACTATATATTTGCCTCCACAATTGCTTTTAAAATGATAATTTGGATCCAAAACTTAAGATGAAAGCAGATTGCCATAAGCACTCTGATTATGTAAAATAAAAAATAGCAATTGGGGGAAGCTCAGCCAATTGCAGAATTGTTGTCCCAATAGGACACAGATGAACATTTCTACAAAAGAGAAATGACATAATTAATAAGGTGGTGAGACATACAAGAAGGTTGTAGCTTATGGATTTACGCAGTGGCCCATATTTAATAAATTATAGTTTCCTATGAACAATAATGTTATGCTCTGCTACATATATAATATATTTGGCAATAAATTTGGCATTGAATATACAATTAATAAACATCGTGACTGCAGATTTGTATGTGTCATTAGAAGATAATATTTATATTAAAATCCTTGATGGATTTAAATTTTTTCATATACATTGCAACATGTGAAAAAAGGTTAACTCATGCCTAAAGACCAAGTATTTGAAATAAAAGACTTGGATAACACCAAGTATTGTCTCGGCTTGCAGATCGATAATCACCTAATATGTTTTATACACCGGTCAATCTATTTGAGAAAAAATTTGGATATTTTATCTATGAATACATTTATTTATTTAGCTCACCAATATTTGTTAGATCATGTGAAGTGAATAAGTATTGCTTTAAACTCAAAGATGATAATGATGATATTTTAGGACTAGAAGTTCCATATGATATTTTATCTTGTAAGATTACTTGGACATGTACTTCATTCATAAATAACTTACTAACAAGATTTAGTGTTTTCTGTGATGAGACACTAACATGACATTTACTAGATCCTATATTATTTTCAAGTTATAAACATTATTTGTTGAAGTTGACACTGATATTACATTGGTGGACTATTCAAATGTTGGCTATATGTATATGATTCTCATATTGTCATATCGGAGATTGGTTTTATTTTATTTGTAGCGGTACTGTTTTATTTTATGGATCATACATTATTAGACCACTAAAAGACTAGTCTCACATTATATAAACACCTCAAAAGAATGTTTAGTATTAAAGAGAGTCCATACTTCACATTCATGATTTGTGTGGTATTGAGACGAGTGATATTATCCCTTATTGTCTATTTTAAGACAATGTATTTGTGTTGCACATATGAATAATGAGTGGGTTAAAGGTTATCTGACGTAACACGCATTATATTTTTTATCTACATAAAATCCAGAAGAGTTGTGAAATTTAAAGTTTGCCCCAATGATTTTAGTTTTGAGATGGAGCAATAATTTCAAAATAATTTAAAAGATTAAGCCCTGAAAGCCAGACCCTGTAAGTCTACATTATGCCGTGAAGGCTAAATGGTTGTACTCTTTTTTCCCTTACTAAGTTTTTTCTCATAGGGTTTTCTTAGTGAAGGTTTTTAATGAGGCAACTAATGCAACACATAAATTTATGTATGTCATGTACTCTTTTCCTTGACTGATTTTTTCCCACGCGGTTTTTCAACGAGATTTTTAACGAGGCATGAACATCACGTCGTAATTACTTTTTTCTACTATAGGGTTCAGTTGCTAGCCCTATATATATCTTGTAATCTTATATAGATCAATACAACAATGAATAAAATTATACCGATGAATAAAACCATATTTCCTATTCTGTGTAATAGGTTTTTTTTTTCCTCTCCTTGTTATGCATTTATAAATTATACTCTCTTTTTTTTCTTTGAAAGTAAAAATTGCATGATTGAATATTTAGCATGACTTATTTTGAACAGTTCAGATTTTTTTTCATGTATATGTGTGTGCGCGCGCGCGCGCGCGCGCATATTTAGAAGAAGAAGAAGAAGAAGATGATGATGAAGAATAATGAGAATGTTTATGTATGTAGACACATGTGGTGTGTTTGAGATTTTCGATGAAATGTTTCCATCATTTATATGTTAGTTTCTACTATTTAATATCTATTCGGCTATCTAATGTGAACAATCTCGATTAGACCAATCTTTATTAATCTAAATATTTTTCCCTATCATGCATATTAATATGTCTCTATCTGTGATTCATCAAATGCAAATTTAAAAGTGGTAGCAGTGCATGTACCATGAGATAAGGAATTGAGTTGTTATAAATTAGGCTTTTATTGACATTATCAATAGATGCTAATTAAGTTTCACATTCTTTTATCACCACCACCACCACCATTACCAGGGCCGGTCCTGAGGGCGGGTGGGCCTGGGCAATGGCCCAGGGCCCCAAAAATTGGAGGACCCAAAATTTTTAATATAGCCCATTAGTTATAGACATTATGTATACTAAAAAAAATATTAGACTTATTGTATCTGAAACCCTCTCTCTCTGACTCTCTTTCTCTTCCATTAAGCATCGCGTTCAGCGTTTTCTATCTGTAATCCAATATCTCTCTCTTGCATTAATAAACCACGTAGAAATCAAAAAACCCTTTCATCTTCTATTTTAATTTACCGTTGAGGGAGAGTTTCAATATCTTTATTTATCCCCCTTCCATGGATAGTTCTCACTTCTCATCTCTGATTCTCTGTAATTCTCAATTTATTCAATCTATTAATATTTCTCATCTACTTCTTCTCGAATTCCTATTTAATGTTCTGCTCTTTAAAAATTTACAAAAAAATTTTTGTCTTCGATCCATTCACAGTCAACAATTAATCATGTGGCTTCGTCTTCAATTGTTGCTGTTGCTCTCAATTTTCCAGGTAATCTTGATTTTTCCATCGATTTTAGTGTGTATATTTCAATCTGAATTTTTTTACATTATTCCTCTTCTCTCGATGGTAGATAGATTTCAATTATTTCATGTTCTAATTACTATTCATATTTTCGGATATTTTCTTTGGTTGTTCAATGTCCTTATGTATTTGCAAATACGTTGTTCGAATTTTTTAATTGTGTATACAAAGGAATACATTTTCCCTAATTATGTGTTTTTGTTTTTGTTTTGAAATTCTGAAGGCAGAACCGCATAACCATTGAAGCATATGTTGATTACTTGATTTTGTATTTTTGTTTTACGGGTAAGTAAATTCATATATTTTATTGATTTTGTGATTTTTTTTACAAGCAAGAGCAATTGAATTAAATATTTTAGTTTATTTTTTGCAGATTATCATTTATCAGAAAGTTTGGAAGTTGGAACTTGGAAGTGTATCTGAAATACAAAATCAAAACACATCTCAAACAGCTCTCAAGTCTCGATCACCAATTTATCCAGGTGATATTACTCTTTTATTTTATTTTGTAAGTGTTAAACATGGGGCCGCTTAGAAAACAAGCATGCAGAAATGAGAAAAAGAAAAAAAGAAAAAGAATAGAAGCACTAGTTAAATCACAAAAAGGTAATATGGCTAAGTTTATTATTAAAAGTACAAGTTCTAAAGAAAAAGTTGAAAATTCAAATGGAAACAGTGTTGATGCGCCTCTTGAAATTGAAGATACTAATGAGAAGAGAAATGACTTAAATGAGAGTGAACATGTTCTTAATATGTTAGGTGATGAACCTAGAGAGAATGATGAAATGGACCTATAAGAGAAATTGAGATAATATTGATAATAAGGCACGGGATATTTTAGTTGAGAAGGGACCTATAAGAGAAATGGACCTTGTATTTTCTTTAGACAACATTTCTAGGCATTTTTCTTATACTCATTATACTAAAAAATTAAGCAATGGTGAGGTGAAGGATCGAAAGTGGTTAGTATATAGTAAACATGTGGATAAAATATATTACTTTTGTTGTAAATTGTTTAAAAATAAAAATAATGCATCTTGTTTAGCAAATAATGGATACAGAGATTGGAAATATCCTAGTAAACGGCTTCAAGAGCATGAAAATTCTATAGAACATATTACTAATATGAACTCTTGGTATGAATTGAAAATGAGATTAGGTAAAAATGAAACTATTGATAAGGACTTACAACAAGAAATCTCTAAAGAAAAGGATCATTGGAGACATGTTTTAATTAGAATAATAGCAATTATTAAATGTCTTTCTAAAAATTGTTTGGCTTTTTGTGGATCTAATGAGAAACTTTATCAAGATAACAATGGTAATTTTTTTGGATTGACCGAAATGATTGGTGAATTTGATGCAGTTATGCAAGATCATATTAGACGTATACAAAATAAGGAAATACATTATCATTATCTTGGTCATAAAATTTAGAATGATTTAATTTTTCTTTTGGTTGATAAAGTTAGAAATACCATCATTAAGAAAATTAAGGAAGCAAAATATTTTTCAATAATTCTTGATTGTACACCAGATTTAAGTCACCAAGAGCAAATGACTTTGATAATCCGATGTGTTGATATGTCATATAGCAAAGTGAAAATAGAAGAATATTTTTTAGAATTTATAAAGGTGGATGATACGTCTGGTTTAGGACTTTTTAATGAATTACAAAATGTGCTAAAATCACTTAATCTTAATATTGAAGATGTCAGAGGTCAAGGTTATGATAATGGTTCTAATATGAAAGGAAAACACCAAGGAGTTCAAAAGAGGTTGTTTGAAATTAATCCGAGAGCATTATACATGCCATGTGCTTGTCATAGTCTTAATCTAACTTTAAGTGATATGGCTCATTCTTGTGTGAAAGCAGTTTTTTTTTTGGAATAGTACAACACATATATACATTATTTGAGATCGTCAATGTCCCAAGAGAGATTGAATGGTTTGACAATATTATGTATAGAAAAAGAGATTTTAGATAACATAGATATGAACGATATTGTAGATGATTTTGCAAGTAAAAAATGCTAGACAAAGTCATTTTTTATAAGTAATAGACATTTTTCGCTTTTCGATGTATTGCGTAAGATAATATATTGGGGGCCCATTTTTAAAATTTTAACCAGGGCCTCACTTTTGTCAGGACCACCACTAGTCCACTACCACTAGCATTCCGTCCGTGCGATGCACGGAATATCGTATATATTTTAATTTTTTAATTGCATAAAATAATATAACAAAGACATATCTTTTTGTAAGATTAAAAAAAGTGAAAATAAAGATGTATGAATGTTCATGCTGGTATTTGACCACTAAATGGTTGTCTTTTAGATGGAAATGAACTTGCATCTCACAAATGATCTAATTAACATTTGACATGTTTTCACATGTTCACAATTTCATTTCATGATTTCATACAATGATTAAATATATTATAGATGTTGGGGCCAAGAGGTAAAAAAAAGTCTTACTATATTTTTATTTTTATTTTATAAAATGACGGGGGCTGTAAAGAATAAATCGGAGGGCGGTGTTTAGAATAAATTGTGGTAATATATAAAAATAGCCGTTTTCATTTAGTAAATTATATATGTTTTTAGCCACTTTTTAAAAAAATATTATCTGTAGTCACTTTTTCGGTGAAAATACTCAGTTACCCTTCATTAAAATTGTGAGATGCACGGTTAAAGCACACTATTTAGGTGTACGAATGAGATATGATCGTGTAACAGTACATATTAATATTGCTACACAAGTAGGATGCACGACTAAGTCCATTTGTGCAACATTATAAATTTAGATATCGTTGCATGAATTGAGGATACACAACTGAGCGTAGTTGTGCAACAATTCAAATTAACACTACTATATGATTAGATTTACACGACTAAGTGTATTCGTGTAGTATTACAATTTTACATTATTGCATGACAGATGATTATTTTGTTCTAGTGACTAAAAACATATATTTTTTAAATAGTGGTAGAAACATGTTTTACTAAGTCAAACTGGCTATTTAAAAATTTACATCTTTATAATTTTCCTTAATATTAATCTAATATTAATATTTTTTACACGACTAAGTGTATTCGTGCAGCATTACAATTTTACATTATTGCATGACAGATGATTATTTTGTTCTAGTGACTAAAAACATATATTTTTTAAATAGTGGTAGAAACATGTTTTACTAAGTCAAACTGGCTATTTAAAAATTTACATCTTTATAATTTCCCTTAATATCAATCTAATAAATTTGAGATGGACTTTGGAGTCCATCAAACGGGCCCAAACACAAAAGAATTATAAAAAATGGGTCTGGTTTGGTGCATGTTGATGCACTATTTATTATGCAATTAACTGCAACTAATACATATCACTGCAATATAGGTAGTAAATCAGATATTGTATCCACATGGACTGAAATAAAGATCAATATGTAATACTAAGCAACACGTCTATATTATTCAGGCTAATTAAATGAGAAGTTACTAATCCTAGATAAATAAATTAAAATCAACTAAATAAATCAAAGACGCAATTAAAAATAAAATTAAACAAGAATAAAATTATCAAATAATAAAATGAATTAATCCCAGGGAGTGCGTATATATGTATCAATTATGTATTTAATCCAATTCCTTCAATTTCTAGTTTAATCCATATAAAGGTGAATGATCACAAATCTAGCTACCTATCTCCTCCAGTTCTCAAGGTAACTGTAGATTAATAAATTATCTATCTCCACCAAGTCTCAAGATAAAATATTAACTCCCAATAGAAACTCAGATTTAAAACCTCCTACAGATGTAAACACGTGTATCAAATAATCTAGTTAATCCCATTAATTAATTATCTCCACCAGGACTCAAATTAATTAACTTGCATGCAATAACTATGGCCAATACTTATGCATGAGAAATCAAAACCTAGATTTATGAACACAATAATTGGAAGAAAAATTAAATTAGAATTGATTACAAACTTAGCTACAAATACTGAAACTAAAAAGAAAGAAAGAATAAAGAAACATAATTAAATAACAAAGCTTAGAAAAACCATTGAGAAATTTAATGCATAAAACTTCAATCTTCAAAGTTGTGGAGGAAACATCCATCACGCCGCTATGAAATCTAAAATAAAACTAAAAAAATAATGAAAAGAATGTTCCAAAATTCATCACTGAATGCCCTTAAATAGCAGAGGAAGTTGAAACCTACAGAAGGAAAGGGAGCCCGGTCAAAAAAAAAATCAACCGGAAATTGCCGATATGAGCACAAGTCGTGCAACAGGGAGCACGGTCTGTGCTCTTGTGTTAGGAAAAACTATAAAGAGTTACCTATCAAAAGTAATCCCTGTTGTGGTTTTGATGAAATGTCAAAACATATCAAAATGCTTTGAAAAACTGAAAGAAAATCAAACAGAAAACCGAGATTGACCAAACAAAGAAATGAGCTAAGCATAGCCAAAGCATGATCAATCTAAAAAAGAGAAAAAAACAGATCAAATCTAGCCAAGAGCTGTGAAAAGAAAAAGCTGAAGCTTGATTACTAAATCAGTTAGTAAGTCGAGAAAACTGAAGATGCAGACTGTCAGAACAATGGAGCTGACAAGTTCAAAGTACCAACTGACCATCAGAGTCAAAATGGTAAACATGCCGATCGAAGCAAATCAGTCTGCAGTTTATGATCTGTAAAACTGCTAAACTACCAGCTCAAAATTCCAGTTGAAGAAGCACCAGCTCAAGATTCCAGCTGAGGAAGACGCCAGTTCTGAATGCCAGCTGAAGGAAAGCCAAACTGGAGGTCAGAAGCATCAAGCCAGAGCTCAGAACTGCCAGCTGAGGAAAGCCAAACTGAAGCTCAGAAAGCATCAAGCTAGAGCCCAGAACTGCCACTTGAAGAAACCCAAACTGGAGCTCAGAAGTACCAAGTCAAGAGCCCAGAACTGCCAGCTGAAGAAAGTTAAAACTAGAGCTTAAAACTACCAACAAGATGCGCAGAACTGCCAGCTGAGGATATGACCTAACTGAAGATCACAACTACCAGCAGAAGTCCAGAACTGACGATCAAGACAAAATTCGAAACTGGAAGTCAAATTCTCAGAACTGCCAACAAGAAGATCTTGAAGTTAATGCAACCAAGATCCTGGAATAAAATCTTGTCAGAGAACAAACAGCAGTGCAACGACTACATCAACAAAAAGCTCCTCAACGACTTTAAAAATCAACGAAGCATTTATGATCAGTCGTTGATTCACAAACGGTCACAAGCTCACCCATCTATAAAAGATGAGTAATTCAACTTGTGAACAGACTTTTGTTAAACAAACTCTTGCCAACAGACTTTTGCTGAAAGAATTCTGTGCAAGAACAGACATTTCACAAAGAACAGCTAAAAGATCGAGTCTTAAACATCCGAAGCAAAAGGTCCCAACTGAGAAGAAGAAGCCAAACGTTCATCGTCCAGCTAGCTGTTGAAGAGTCCAACCAGAGCAAGCTTCTCAGTTCAGAGATATACACCAATCAACTACTCAGCTCAAGCGTAAGGAGTACATCAGTTGATATAATTTTCAAGACTGCATTCTTGAAGATCGAAAGAAATCTGAAACCTTGAAAAGACGGGCAATAGCACCTTATCTCTCTAGCGAGTAGTTGGGGATTGCAAGTGTGAGTTGTTGACACCGGCTGAGGAGAATGCATTCATTGGAACTGCCGTTTCCGGGACAGCACCAGTTGAAAAGGAGATCGTGACTCCGTAAGAGTTGCCGTTATCCAGGTTCAACAATTATCTTCATTGTGTAATTGTATTAAAGAAACTTTACCATTACATAGTGAATTGCCCTTTTCAGTAAGGAAGAGAGGACGTAGAAATTTAAGCTTCGAACCTCTATAAACTGCTTGTGTGTGCTCAACATAATGCTTTTCAGTTGCATTTATTTAATTGCACACATATGTCACACAAGCTGCACTTTGAGCCAACTGATTATCTCAACTGATCAAGTGCATTGATAAGTTTATGTTACGCGAGTCAAGGGTCCTATTCATTCCGCATTTATTTTAAGAATTTGGAGTCAGTTTATTCATCTCCCCCTCTAAACTGATTTGGACTCGCTCGGGACCAACATCTTGGAATGAAAAAATTGAGTTTATTTCACTGAGACAGGAGCACAGAGGTGCTCTTCTTTGCCACCTGACACACTTCATCATTTTGCTCCGTTCTCGCTCGTTTCTCATCCGATTGACCTGATGCAAGTTGCAACGCGCTCCTCACTCGGTCCTCTATCTTTTTTAAGTAATTTTCAAGCTCAATTTCATCTCATAAAATAATTGACATTAAATCCCTTCAAAATGAGCAAAACGTGATACTGCACAAATTATGGAAAACTATGCGCAGCTTGTCAACTTATGCATGCATTGTTCATTAACTACCATCCAAATAAAAACCATAGTGCATACAAAATTCATGTTTATCAAATGCACACACTTGATTTAATTTTATTGTTATTATTTTTTAATTTTTTTCTAATAAATATATACCTAAAATGAAATTATTGAACTCTAAAATTAAATTTTGGTAGCTCACAAGGTGCACTCGTCCATTACTGATGTGTGACCTCATGCACACTGCTCATTGTACACGTTAACTCGTGAACTAATTAATTTTTCACAACAAATATATATCCTTAAATAGAATTAGTGAATCATAAAACTAAAGTAAATTATTTTTTTATCTGAAAACTCGCACGGACTTGTGCACTGTGTGCTCAACAATTAATTGGAATGTAATAAAACTCTAATTGACATTAATAGTCCATAATTGGAATAATAAACCTACATAAGTGAAATAATCGGGATGATTAATTTAAGAGTAATGTGATATTTTTTATGTTTATGATTGATACTTTTTTCTGAAGATTTTTTTTGCCATTGCGTTGGGCGGGGCGGATAGGGTCGACTTGCGGAAAGAAATCATTTTTATTTATTTCATGTTTTGAATTTGTTGGTTATAATTGATAGATTTAACAATACATTTGAATAATTGGTCAAACTATTTTATTGTTAAAGTACGTCCATAAGAACATTTTTGACACAATATGTTTATAAAGTGAAATCCTATCCCATTGCTAATTTCTTATGATTAATGTAGATAGATAGATAGATAGATAGATAGATAGATAGATAGATAGAGTTCAACATAAAAAATAAATTATTGAAAGATTATTATTTTGATTATGATGTAATTTAAATTGTCTCCATCATAGTAAATATAAAAATATACGAAAAAAATATTTGCTGTGTTGTATTCCAATTGACTAATTATTAAAAAATTGAATTAATATAACTTTATAAATAATATTCAGAACTTACATATATAGATTGAGAGAATTGAGTGAGATTTGAGCCATGATTTTGAAATAAGTAAATATTGTGGGACTAATGATTTCAAATCTAACAAATTAATTACAACAAAAATAGTCACATCTTTGAATTTTCCCAAATGTGCAAACAATGTATAAAAAGATGAATAAATAAAATTGCATTTCATAAGATCTTAACTATCAGATCGAAGTACTAAGGTTACAATTTTAAAAAAAGAAATTAATTGATCACCAAATTTGAAGCTATTTATTGAAATGTATTTATATAACAATTTAGGTACAAAATATTACTATGTAGGGATCAGACCAGTGGCCGAGCCAGGAATATTGTTCAGGGGGGCCAAAATTCATAATGTAAAAATTCATAAATGAAACGATACAAAATAAAACTAATACACGTTTAATATTCTTAAAATAACATCACATCGTTTGAAAATAAAAGGTTAAACATGGAAACCTCATAACATTTCTCTTCTATTCTTCATATTCTGAAATCGCTGCATGATAGTTTCATTAGTAACATTCATAAATACATCTTTTTCGATGTAAGGTACCAAACAATCATTCAATAGTTGGTCTCTCATACAATTGCGTAGAGAAATTTTGATAATCTTCATTGCTGAGAAAGCTCGTTCTACTGTAGCAGTAGCAACTGGTAAAATCAAAGACAACTTAATTAATAGATAAACTAACGGAAAAATTGTATGCCTTCTTGTAGAAATCATCTTTTGAGCAAGAGCTTCAATCCCTTATACTTCTGAGAACTTTTCATCTAAGCGCACATCGATAATAAAATTCTCAAGTTGACTTTCAAGTTCATACAAAACAACTTCAGAAAATTCAGATGGGTAAAACTTTGCAAGTCGAAGTAGGTTTCTGCTATCCAATGCAGAAAATGAATCCCTAGGATTGAAGCATGTCATGCATAAAAGTAATTCTATGTTTACTTCATCAAAACGCTGATTTAACTCTAGAGCTTGCATATCAATCACATAATAAAATAGCTCAACTCGATAATGATGGAGATTTGTCATTTTCTGAATTCCACGCCTCCTTCTTCCTCGAGCTACATATTCATCTTCCATATCTAACATAACTATCTCATTTTTGCTACAAAACATGGAAACTTCACTTGCAAAAATATCCCATCCGTCATCTCTCATTGCTTGCAAATAAGTTTTAGCTACATTAACAAGATTTATTGCATTAACAATGTAGCGCCCCGATCCCGAAAGATCATGGAAATGGACGCCACGGGGGTGGGAATTAAGAAGCGGGAAAGAAAAGGGGTAATTTAATTAACGACGGGGTGATAATCTAAAAGGGATTAATGTTTGGAATAAAATTTAACAACCGAATATGCCAAAGATAGGTTATACCTTCCGGAAAATTAGACAGCATAACCTCTGTAACTAGAGCGAATCCCCGTTTATAACGGTTTATAAGAGAAGAATGGAGGCTGTAACAATTCAATAAGCCCTTTCATAGGTCAAACGAAAACAAATAAACAGATACCAACAATCAATAGACCCATTCATAGGCCGACAAAAGAAACAGACACCAATATACTGAACAAATTATGCCCTTCCATAGGCCAAAATGAATGATCAAATAGACATAACGAAAGATGGGCTTCCTCCCCTTGGAATAATTATATAGCTAAGCATATGATACATGTTAGCTAGGAAGTCAACGAATGTTCAGAATCAGAGAAGCAGAATCATATCAACAAAATACCAAGATCAGAGTTCTTAGCATTTAGCAAAAGAATATCATATGTGCGGAAGCTCAATTCTTAACAGAATACTAATAAAAAGGGACAACGGAAAAATATGTAAATCATAATAGCCCATATCTCAGCCTCGTCACCTCCACGCTCCAGCCTACTGACCTGAAAATATTTGAAAAGATTTGGGCTGAGTACTAATGCACTCAGTGGGCAAGTTTGGACAATTCAAGTTATGCAAATCATTTTGTTAAAGTAATCTATCTGTGTTCATGCAGGTAGTGAAGCTTAGGAGGTTTAAAAGTTGGAAGCAACCTAAGTTCACCAAAACATTTTATCATGAAGCGCTTAAGAGTATAACCCGTCACTGCCCGCAACCCAAACTACATCACCAGCGCATAACGTTGAGTATGGCCATAGTATACCCAAAGAGTATAACCAATAAGTGTTTCATTTTAGTCTCACCGACAAGGAGTAGGGCAGGACAAATAATGCATGCATATTGTAGCTACTCACATTGACACAGCGCTGGTTTATGAGACTCCGACAACATATAGTAGCACGTAAATATTTAACACAGATAGTCACATATGCAATTTTAACAAAGCAGAGCTTAATAGCTCGAAAGATACAATTTGCAAAGATATAGTATAGTATAACCCACCTTTCTCAAGATTCTGAAAAGCTAACTTCTGAAGAATCAACCCTGATACTCTTTCTCTAGCTCAGCTGGTACTACAGAAGGTAAACTTCAATTTAGGATAAACGCTATATTTTCGGGAATTAATCTACTATAAACGGAACTATTATTAATTCTATTCTATTCTAAAATAGATTGCGCGACTCTAGAGACCTTGAATAATTTCAACGAAGAAGGAAATAAATTCCAAAACGTTATTCTTGTTTTACTGGGATCAACTGATTTGACAAATGTCTCTTTCCAAAACTTGTCATTTATCCAAATTTTACCAGATCTACACCACAACACTTTTTAACCGCTCAGAAATTACGAAAATATTCAGGGATGATACTATATATGCCAAGACTAAAGAATGAGAATTTTAGAATTTTTCGATAATACATGCTCCCGGTATAAAAATAACTGTCTACTTTAAATAATCGAAATTATTCAAAACTCGCAACAAGAACGCGAAAC
Organism: Perilla frutescens; assembly: GCA_026008535.1. Lineage (NCBI taxonomy): Eukaryota > Viridiplantae > Streptophyta > Magnoliopsida > Lamiales > Lamiaceae > Perilla > Perilla frutescens. Next base: position 9,060,095 of record BRKX01000019.1, read on the forward strand.
TTGGCAGGCTTATAGGAAATAATATTTGGAGCAACTTTCGAGAAGAAACATTTTTGATTTGATGATCCAAAATGGGTGAAACGGGAGTTTCAGTAACAATATTCACAGATTTTAGTTGAAAATGTATTGGTCTCGATTGAGCTCGATACTCGTTGGATTTTCTCTCAAAAAAATAATTTTTGATAGTGCAGAAAATAAGGAATTTAATGGTGTAATCAGATCAAAGATCGAACGGCTAGAACATAAATTCAAACTGGGCAGATTTATAATATAATATTCGGATCCGGATTTCAAACGACGAGAAATCAAAAATCTATTCCGGTTAACTACAAGATCCAAATGATCAAAGACTATTTATAAGAAGAAGATTTCTAATACGACTATCCAGGAAGAGTAGATCTGAGATTTACATAAAATGAAAATGGGGAAAAATACCGAAAACTCACAACATCAAAAATCGGAATCGGTAGAATTAAAGATAATCGAAATATAAACATATTTAGAACTTGAAATTTCTAAATTCATCGGTCCAAATGACTAGAATCGGAGAAAGTACCTTCTCCGAGGAATTGGTGACGGTCACGATGATTTTCCATCGTAATCATCCTTCGTGTCATCATTTCAATCATGTATTCGTGATCTACGCGTTGACACCTTCAAAATGACTATTTCAGAATTGAAATAGGAAACTAGAGTCGTACATTCTCTGGAAGCTGCTCGGCGTTTCGATTTTGAAAATGAATGAAAAATGAAATCTTAAGCTCCTATTTATAGAGGAAAAATAAATAGGATAATAACGAATAAAAGAATGAGGATAATGATGGAAAAAGAAAAGGATAATTACGAATAAGATAATCTTTTGAAAAAGAAATTGGATAATGACGGATGTGCCTTTTTCTATTAAATTTATTATTTTTCAACTTAAAGTTGTGCCAAGAGTTCATTTGAACTCGAAATTTGAAATTTCAAAGGTTGGCACGATTCTTGAAATATTTTCTATCAACCCGAGAAAAATATCATAAGATATTTTTAAGGCAATTTTTGACCAAATTAGATTTAACAGATTCCCCTAACTGCGATTTTCCTTTATTTGAGTCATTTAAGGACCCAACTTATTTTCTAACTTACCATATGGTAATATAAGTTGAATTAAACCTTTTAAAATATTTCGGGGTATTACAAACAATATCTTGATCCTTTCTCTGTAGCACTTGAGATAATTCATGTGTAATGCCCAATATTTATCTCATAAGATGTAACACAAAGAAAAACTCAAAGTGATTAATAACTTCTAACAAATCAAGAGATTAAAAAAGGTGAAAATACTTAGAAATCTTCGGTGGGTTGCTGGGTTTGAATCCGAGGGGAGGATGATGATGCGAGCAAATTAGGTTAGCACGGCCTGGCGGCGCTGCTGCCGGCGATGAAGGCTCTATGAAGATTAGATTTTGAATTGTTTTAAACGATATCAAAGATTTCTGGGAAAGGAAGAAACTATGAAATAGTCAAATCAAGGAAAAACTGAGTTAAACTACAATGACCAAATCTTCTAGAATTGCTGCTTAATATTATTTAGCTGATTAAATTGTTTTTGCTATATTAAATTTGGCCGATTTCAATTTATTCAAATAGGCCACTAGTAGAGCCGATTTCATTGCTCTGCAAACTATTAAATCAATTCAACAAAAAATGCATAATAGGTTCTACAATTAAATCAATTCAACAAAAAATAAATTATAAATGCCAATGTAAAGAATATTATTTTAAAAGCTTCACTCAATTTTAATTTTTATAACCTCTACCGCAAATCTTCAATGAACCCTAAAGTTTAAATATCAACACTAGAATGAAAGAATTGATGAAGAAAATGGAAGGGTAGATCGGAATCGGGATTTATATATTTTGGATTGGGTATTTTGGAAAATCGGGGGTGAATTCATCGCTGGCCGTGAGTTAGACTTGGAGGGGAGTAGGTTTTTCAATTTTTTTAATAATAAATTAAATATTATTACTATATTAATCTTTTTTTAAATTCCAAGGGGTCCCAGTGCCCCTCAGCACCCATGTCCCTCCGCCACTGGATTAGACATAGGTTGATGTTGCCTTTGACCCTTTATGTCTCTATACTCATGAATAGTTTGTATCAAGCTGTAAATTTACAAATCAATTGAGAAGATAAATAATATGGATCTAATTATCTAAATTACAATTTATATGAACATAATCAAAGTCAAATAATACATAAATTCAAACATGCATGTGCGATACACGGATATCATGTTTTAGTAGTTATAAATTGAATAATTGGATATTATTTTAGTAATAGTATGATGTAATAACAACTAATTACATATAGAGACTTAAATGACAATAAAACAACATTATGAGATTGATTAAATTAATAATTAAAAAAAATTAATGGTTTGAACAAAAAAAGAGTTAAACATGTATTTACACATGGTTGACGTTGCAACCTTACAAAAAATCACTCATTCTTTTTAACACAACAAAAAATATAAAAAATAACAAAAATATATATTAAATGAATCATAAAAGATAAAAAAATTATATAAGTAGTGTTGGTGGATGATAAAAATTGTGAAGAATGAAACCCAAAAATGAAGAACTCTGATAAAAAATCGTAGAGAAGATAAAATAGATAAAAAAGGGGTTAAGGGCCAAATAGGCCCTTGTACTATTTGGGGGGGGGGAACAAATAGCCCCCCGAACTATTTTTTGTCTCGATTGAACCCCTGAACTTTTATTAAGAGCTCAATCAAGCCCCTCCATCACACCCCTCACTAACGTCCGTTAGGGTTGATTCAAAACGACGTCGTTTTAATCAAAACGAAGTCGTTTTGATCCTGAAATTAAAAAAAATTAAATTTCTCTCTCTCTCTCTCCCTATCTCTTTCTTCAGCAACGCCAACCACAGTCTACCGTCACTGTCGTCGGCACTTTCGACAACTCTACCGTCGCCGGAAAGAGAGAGTGGCAGGGGATTAGAACACAATTCTAGGGTTTGTTGGGTGAGAGGCTGCGGCGGATCTGAAGGAAGAGAAGGGGGGGATTTTTGTGGATAATCGACGGTGAGTATGGGGGAAAGGACGGCGATGAGTTTAAGGTACACGTTAATTGAACGGGGGGGCACGAATCCGACTGGCGGCGGCGCGATTCAGGTGAAGGCGATGACCTTCGACGATCTTCATCAATTTGCGATTTAAAAATCGCATAGTGTCTCTGGGCATCAAGAAGCAATGAAGAAGAAGAAGCAGTGGCCGGAGACTTCCCGACGAAGAGGGCAGCCACCGCTCAAAAGCCGAGATGAAATGGGAGCCCGATTGCTTCGATTTTTCGACGATGAGTTAGCGTTGCTGAAGAGAGAGAGAGAGAGAGAGAGAGAGAGAGAGAGAGAGAGAGAGAGAGAGATAAATTTAAAAAAAAGATTAATTTTTTTTAATTTCAGGATCAAAACGACGTCGTTTTGATTAAAACGACGTCGTTTTGAATCAACCCTAATGGACGTTAGTGAGGGGTGTGACGGAGGGGCTTGATTGTGCTCTTAATAAAAGTTCAGGGGCTCAATCGAGACAAAAAATAGTTCGGGGGGCTATTTGCTCCCCCCCAAATAGTACAAGAGCCTATTTGGCCCTTAACCCTAAAAATAATTCTACAGAATAAACACAAAATCACGTTATAGTGGGAGAGAATCACGTTATAGTGAGAGAGATAAACAAGAAAATAAAAATAAATGTAGATATGACAATACCTATTATTGTGGGATTTAATTATCAAAATAATATGAAACCCGTATCCAATTAAAAAAATTATAATTAAAAAGAAATATTAAATTTCAATCTAAATATGTACCATTAAATTCGATATATCTAACGACTGTAAATAGTTCATATTTCTCACCTAAAGATACGTTCTCATTTGAACCAAATCCTATATATATATATATATATATATATATATATAGAGAGAGAGAGAGAGAGAGAGATAGAGAGAGTTCAAATGAGAATCAAATTGATATGTAGGAACTAGGAACTAATATAAATAATTGATTCATTTTTTTGGATGACCAAGATTCATTTATGAAAATGGGGTTAAAAATGTAATTTTTAAACAATTAGTTTTAAGTAAGGTTATAGATGTAATTTGATGTGATATTCCATATCTCATCCCATATTTCGTGAGTTTTGATATATATTGGTTTATGCAGTTATTTTTGGACAGTTATTTTACAATATTTCTTTCGTATTTTCTATTTGATCGATCGATTGATGAAAATAACTATAGAACGATTCATGTTGTGTTCAGAAAATAATTTATCGTTTATATTTATTTCAACCAGTTTTTTTCATAACTGGAGCATCGTTTACAAAATTATTGCAGCCAATTCTTTATAACTTCGAAACAACCAGAATTCTGCACCAATTATTATCGCGTCAATTCTTATGGAAGATACAAATTAATTTTTTTTCAAATAATTTTTCATGTTTATTTGTTGCAGTTGATTTGCTCTTATAGTTCAGATGATATTAATGATTGTTAATTATGAATGTTAAGTTTATGTTCAGAAATCATATTCAGATTGCTATAATGCAGTACAAAATTTGCTAAAATGGCATATGTTATTTGCTAATCGTGGGTCGATTCATATCTGTGTTCATATTAAAATTTACCATTTTCTAATTCTTCATATTGGAGAGTTGTTTTGATAATTCTTGCAACCAATTTTTTAATAAATTTATATAAACCAGATATTATGCACAAGTTATTATGGCGTTGATTCTTATCGAAGATACATAATTTTTTTCCAATATTTTTTTATGTTGATTTTCTATTGTACGAATGATTGGTAATTATGAATGTTCAGTTTATGTGCAAGAATCATGTTCGAGTTGCTATGATATATCATACAATTTGCTAATATGCCATATATTATTTGATAACATATATGTTATTCATGCATTGATAAACATGTCCACAACTTGTATTTATGTTTTTTTTATATATGTTATCATGTTTTATGTTGGTTGCCAACATTAAACAAAAATATGACATACCGAATCGTTTTATATGTTGAATGTAAGGAACAAATAAGTGTAGCATGTTTGGGTAGATATGCTATCATGTATTTTATGTTTGTTGGTTCATTACAGAATTATTACCATTATTAATGTCCAATATTTATTTGCAATATTAGCACAATGACTGCATATAATCGATACGCAAATAAGATATGTTTTGTGGAATGTCATTTCTAGAAGATGTTTAGTTAGCATATATTGTACAGTAAGATGGCAAATATATATAGACATATTAGCAATGTTTATATGATTATGATCGTGGGTAACATTATTTTTTGTTAATGGCAGGAATTAACGTTGGTACAGTCGTGGGATCGTTTGGAACTCATATCCCAAAATGTAATACATCTTCAAAGCCATTTAATTTGTTGGCCAGAAGTTTAAAACTCTTGAAGAGACAATTATTTTTTATAGAGCTTATGGAGAAGCAAGTGGTTTCAACATTCGTCTTAGTTTGGATAAAAAGTTTGACGATGGTGTTATTACTTGGAAGTATCTGTTATGTAATCGCGAGGGAAAAAAATTCATTTCCAAATAACGTGAACAATGATGGTAAAAAGAAAAAAAGACGTAGAGTTTCAAGAAGAGTGGATTGTTTAGCTCGTTTGATTCTAAAGTTTGTTGCAGAATATGGCTATATTGTGACTATTTTTATTGAATGACACACTCACCCGTTAGTTTCTGATGAATTCAAGAAATATCTTAAGGTCAACAGGAAATTGGGATTCGTGCATTAGAATTTCATTTTAGATTGTGCCAGAGCCATTATAGGCCCGATGAAATCTTATCGACTTTTTAAAAAAGTTGTGGGTAGTTATTCTGATGTGGGTTGCACCAAGAATGATTATAAAAATTTCTCCCGTGACCTGCGTGCGTATATTATTGAGTGTGATGCTCAAATGATGTTGAATAGTATGTTTATGAGTAAGGAGTCATCTGATATTTTTTTCGACTATTTAGTTGATAAGAATGACAATTTGAAAAGTATTTTTTGGGCAGATCCTATTTCGAGACGTAACTATGCCGTTTTTGGTGATGTTGTTACGTTCAATCCCACCTACAAAAAATAGGTATCTTGATGTTATAAATATTCGAATAATTGCATGTTGTTTTATAATGTTTTCGTGTTATTAATTTTTTGGAATATTTACCAGTAGTTGTGTTCATAATAGCAATATTTTATTTATATTTTATTTTTAAATTTTCCTGTATAATGTCAATAGTAAAATGTTGGAATAATATGTGGGTAGCACTATAATGTTCTGTATTTAGCAAATTTTTCTTATAATATTAACAATATATCTATTATATGTTCACTTATTGTTGGATGTTATTATTAATTATTAGTTTGTTAATATTATTTTTATACATTGTTCATATCAGGTATGAGATGATTTTTGCGCCATTCATGGGCAAGGACAACCATGAAAAATGTGTTACACTTGGAGCCTGTTTCTTGTCTGGTGAAAATCATGAATCATTCAAGTGGCTGTTTGGGGGGGGTCTTTTGCAATGATTATCACAGATCAGGATGCTGCAATGAAGATTGCTATTGATCGTGTCCTTCCAAATTCCGAACATTGTTTGTGCATGTGGCATATCTTGCTCAAGGTTCTGGAGAAGTCCCCATCGCACTTGAAACACAATGATTCTTTTAAGAGGAGGCTTAACGATGTTGTGTGGACTGATATGATTGAGCCTCAAGAATTTTAGGACAAATGAAAGGTGTCATGGTGGATTTTGAACTAACAGATAATAGTTGGTTCATTTCTTTGTTCTAGATTAGACAGTATTGGACACCGGCATATTTTAGGGACCATTCAATGAGCGGCTTGTGCAGAACTACTTCTATTTTGGAGAGTATGGATAGTTTCTTTAGTAAATACTTAAATCTTAGGACCAACCTTGTTAAATTTCTAATGCATTCTGATAGTGATATGAACGCGCAGAGAAATTCGTACGAACTTCAAAATAGATATGATCATTCGATAATTCCTCAGGTGAAGACACCAAAGATGTTTGAGAAACATGCAACTACTGTTTACACGACTAACATGTTCCTTAAGGTTCAAGAAGAGATTGAAAAATCATGTTACAATTGTAGTGTTCTCAGCATGGAGAAATCTGAAGTGGGTATGTGTTTGAACAGTGTAGTTATTTCCGATCGGCTACACCCCCGCAAGAGGACGAGGTCGACTGTAGGGTGGTGAGCTAACTCGGGTCGTGTCTCTCGAGGAAAGCTTCGTGTGGGCAATTCTTTCTATGCTATAATTATTAATAAACACATGAATTTAAACACAATCCTAAACATTCTAAACGAGGGTAGGAAGGTTTTTACTAAACTACCTAATTAAAGCAAGTAAAACTAACAACACTACCAAACACAAAGATAGAGGATATGATTATGAGAAGAGCATTAGGGTGTAGATTTTCTTATTGGTTTCTCTCCTAGCTTGATTCAAGTTGATTATATTAATCCCAGTTGTACAATAGTCCCTTCAATTGGTTTAACTTCACTTGTTGTCACCGTCGATCCGTTAAACATCTATCGGCTTTATCATTCCAACCCATAGGCTTATGTAACCCAGTTCACCTAAATATTAATGATTAGACTTATGAAACCCAGTCCACCTAACATTGAAGGAATCTAGTTCAGGCTATATAATCTCCTTTCGGTCTTCTCTAAAGCCTAGCAATGCTAAGTAGTGATCAAGTACTCAACATAAACAAGCACAATTCCAACAACAAAAACCAACTATCACAAGCATAGATCGAACCCCAAATTGATTATCTATCCCATAATGGAGGAATTAGCCCAACACCATGCTCAAGAACACACAAGAATCATACAAGTTCTTTATTTCATAAATCAAAAGATAAACACAATACAAACTTATACAATATTATTGTCTCGAGAGTTTTGGGACAAATTCCCACAAATGGAGCTCCTCGTTCAAGTTTTGCAACCACGGTCCACTCGAACTTGGATCCCTCTTCTCGAGCTGTCATCAAAGTGGAGCTCCTTCCGCAAGCTTAGCAACCGCGCCCGCTTGGAGTTGGATTCCTCTTCTCAGGCCTTCCTCCTCAGGCTCTAGCCCTCTTGCCTCTTCTCCTCCTCCTTTCTCTCTTTTTGGAATGGTGGTGGTGATGGTGAAGGTGAAGAGAAGTGGTAGATGAAGTGGTGAATGGAGAGAAAAAAATAAAGTGAGAGATGTTATATGAATTCCCCCAAAATCAAGTAGGAGAGAGAGAGAGAGAGAGAGAGAGAGAGAAAGTGAGTGATCGATTGAGAGGGAGAGGAGTGGTGAGAGGTGAGAGAAAAGTTGATGAGATGGGTGATGGTAAGAGAGCATTTAATGAGAGAGATTTTTGCAAGATATGTTGGGGGAAATGAGACCAAAAATCCAAAACGCAAACTTAGGGAAAATTAATCCCAATTTCCCTACTACTTAGGATGCCCAAAAGTCCATTCTTAGCTTATAATCCAGCTGCCCATGTGGAGGGAATTGAAGGGGAGAAGCTAGGTTGAATCAAGGAGAGAGGAGTACCTGATCTTGGGTCGAAAAATGGATTCGGGAGGCTGAACTGGGCACTCCGTGCGTCGGTGGGGTATTGCGTGCCCGCGCAGAGTTCAGATGTCGTGCACTTGCGGGGTCCGCGCACTCGCGAGGGCCTCTTGGCCGAGAGGGGTGCCACGCAGTCGCGCGTCGCGCGCGCCCGCGCAGTATTCAGCTCCGTCTTCGGCAGTTTCCACGGTTTTGCTTCGTTCTCGCTCGTTTCTTGACCAATTGACCCAATTCAACTTAGTACGCGCTCCTTATTCGATTCTCTATCTTTTCATTGTCTTGAATCCCTCAAATTTTGTAGTCATTTATCCTCCATTTTCTCAAGATATTGTACAAATCTACATAACTCACCAAAAGAGCAAAAGTGAAGGAAATAACATAAAAATCACACAAAAACAAGGAAGAAACACCTACTAAAGGTACTAAAATGCTATGATAAAATAGGACAAATGTACACCAAACAAATCTCCCACACTTAAACCCTTTGCTTGTCCTCAAGCAAACAGAGTCATTGAAGATATGAAGCAAGAAGGAATTGTCCCAAAGAAGAACATTCACACTAGGAGCATTTCACACTATTTCAAACTAGAATGCTTATCATCGAGGAGAATGATATCATTTATTAAACAAGGCATGTGGCTTGTCCAATGAGAATAATTAGGCAAGTTGTTCTCAAGCAAAATGCAACAGTTGTCCCGGAGAACATTCCTTTTACTAACCCCCCACACTTTATTCAAAAAAAATAACCCGGGAATGCACCCAAAGGATATAATTCATTAGATGAAATCATCAGGGTAAACCGAGCTTTCTAACGTGGTTTCCCATACTCATCATGGATAGATTCAAAAGAATGGCACACATGATAGGAGTAAAATCTAAAATGCAGTCCCGTTTATTACAACAATTAAACAAGAGGATATGGATCAAAATTCACAAGGTGTAGTCCTTAGGGATAAAAATCCCCAGTGTCCTTGTGTGGTTCCCTATGCTCATAGTCAATTTAGTCGACTAGAGGAGCAGAAATCCTAATTATCCTCACTTTATTAAAACATACATAACATTTTATTCATTTTTCATTTTTTTTCATTTTTTTTTCAAATGAAAGGGAGTTAGTAGAGGGAATGATTTTTCAAGCATGATTGACACATTTGACAAGAGAACGAACAAGCCTTCAAATTCTTAGAGGACAAGACCCCATAACACAAATCATGTAAATATAATCATTCTTCAAGGCAATTCACATTCTACAATGAAATAATGGGAATGATTTCATGCACCATGATCATCTTAGCAATAATCCCTTGAAGATTCATATTCCAAATAACCAAGTTTGACAATTAGACAAAACAAATCATGCTAAGTGCGAGTTTAAACAAACAAATTTCAAAAAAATCAAGACTTAAATTAAAACAAAACAAAATGACACATAACAAATTTCAAATTTTTTTTTTAAATTTAACATAAATTTCAAAATTCAACATAAAATCAAAAATACAATCATAAAGACTTAAAATAAAAAATTCAATCATAAAGACATAAAAACACAAGTTCACTCCCCCACATTTAAATCATGCATTATCCTTAATGCAAGAAATAAAGGAAAGAGAAAACATTATAAAATTGTAGAAGATCGGCAACAGGCGCAGGTTCCTACAAAACAACACAAACAACAAACGACGAACAAAGAAAATAACATAGAAAAAGGAAACTTATTAACAACGCACACGAAGCACACAAAAATAAATAAGAACAACTTCACTGCTCTGGTGGTTGATAAGGTGGTGGAGGTGGTTGTGGACTTGTGAGGAGTTAGGGCCGAACTGGACCTTTTATTTGTGGGGCTGAGGGTGCGCGCTCGTGGAGGCTCCGCGCTCGCGGAGAGCTACACTTAGTCATTTTGCATCAGTTTCCTTCCCAGCAGCGCACTCTCAACTCTGTCCCCTATGAGACAACAACACAAACAAACTTAAACACATAAACAAATGGTAAAAATTAACTAAACATGAAAGCAATAAAATCATGGGTTGCCTCCCATGCAACGCTCATTTTAATGTCACGAGCTAGACAGAGCCTTAGTAGATTATCATAGAGGATCATTGAGCACGATCGGCTCGACTCCATGCTCCCATTGTTCGTCTTTATTTCGAGCTTCGTTACTCAAAGAGTAAGCTTCACTCGAACTTTTCCCTTCCCAGTTGGGCACCCCAATCCTCCTTGGTCTGTGAATGTTTTTGAACACAGGGCTAGCTTCCTGTTTAGACATTTTTGACCTAGCATACACAGACTTAAACGAGAAAAATGGATCACACGCAACTGGGGAAGAAGAAATAAAAGCTAAAAGAAAAACACAAGGAACAAAACCAAAACAAAACAACACAAGACACACAAAAACACAAATACCAAAACAAAACAAAACAAAACAACTCAAAAATACAAACACTAAGCAAACACAAAAGCACAAACACGAAAACAATTATAACACAAAAGATAATACGCCTAAAGCTTTCCCCAGTAACGGCGCCAATTGTTTGAACGGTGTAGTTCTTTCCGGTCGGCTACACCCTTGCAAGAGGACGGGGTCGATTGTAGGGTGGTGAGCTAACTCGGGTCGTGTCTCTTGAGGAAAGCTTTGTGTGAGCAATTATCTTTCTATGCTATAATTGTTAACAAGCATATGAATTTAAACACAATCCTAAACATTCTAAACGAGGGGTAGGAAGGTTTTTACTAAACTACCTAATTAAAACAAGTAAAACTAACAACACCACCAAACACAAAGATAGAGAATAGGATTATGAGAAGAGCATTAGGGTGTAGATTTTCTCATTAGTTTTTCTCCTAGCTTGATTCAAGTTGATTATGTTAATCTCGGTTGTACAATAGTCCCTATAATTGGTTTAACTTCACTTACTGTCACCGTCGATCCGTTAAACCTCTATCGGCTATATCATTCCAACCCATAGGCTTATGTAACTCAGTCCACCTAAAGATTAACGATTAGGCTTATGAAACCCAGTCCACCTAACATTGAAGGAACCTAGTTCGGGCTATAGAATCTCCTTTCGGTCTTCTCTAAAGCCTAGCAATGCTAAGTAGTGATCAAGTACTCAATATAAACAAACACAATTCCAACAACAAAAACCAACTATCACAAGCATAGATCGAATCCCAAATTCATTATCTACCCCCTAATGGAGGAATTAGCTCAACAACATGCTCAAGAACACACAAGAATCATACAAGTTCTTTATTTCATAAATCAAAAGATAAACACAATACAAACTTATAGAATATTGTTATCTCGAGAGTTATGGGACAAATTCCCACAAATGGGCTACAACTAAAAGAAAGAAATACCAAAGCAGAGCTCCTCATTCAAGCTTAGCAACCACGGTCCACTCGAACTTGGATACTTCTTCTCGGACCGTCATCAAAGTGGAGCTCCTTCCGCAAGCTTAGCAACCGCGCCCGCTTGGAGTTGGATTCCTCTTCTTGGGCCTTCCTCCTCAAGCTCTATCCCTCTTGCCTCTTCTCCTCCTCCTTTCTTTCTCTTTGGAACGGTGGTGGTGGTGGTGAAGGTGAAGAGAAGTGGTAGATGAAGTGGTGAATGGAGAGAAAAAATGAAGTGAGAGATGTTATATGATTTCTCCCAAAATCAAGTGGGAGATATAAGAGAGAGAGAGAGAGAGAGAGAGAGAGAGAGAGAGAGTGATCGATTGAGAGGAAGATGAGTGATGAGAGGTGAGAGAAAAGTTGATGAGATGGGTGATGGTAAGAGAGCATTTAATGAGAGAGATTTTTGCAAGATTTGTTGGGGAAAATGAGACCAAAAATCCAAAAGGCAAACTTAGAGGAAATTAATCCCTATTTCCCTACTACTTAGGGTGCCCAAAAGTCCATTTTTAGCTTATAATCCAGCTGCCCATGTGGAGGGAATTGAAGGGGAGAAGCTAGGCCGAATCGAGGAGAGAGGAGCACCTAATCTCGCGTTAGAAAAATGGATTCAGGAGGCTGAACTGGGCACCCCGCGCGTCGGCGGGGTATTGTGCCCCCGCGCGGAGTTCAGATGTCGCGTGCTCGCTAGGTCCGTACGCTCGTGGCGGCCTCTTGGTGGAGAGGAGTGTCGCACGGTCGCGCGTCGCGCGCCCGCGCCGTGTTTAGCTCCGTCTTCGGCAGCTTCCACGGTTTTACTTCGTTCTCACTCGTTTCTTAGTCGATTGACCCGATTCAACTTGCTACGCGCTCCTTATTCGATTCTATATCTTTCCATTATCTTGAATCCCTCAAATTTTGCAGTCATTTATCCTCCATTTTCTCAAGATATTGTGCAAATCTACATAACTCACCAAAAGAGCAAAAGTGAAGGAAATAACATAAAAATCACACAAAAATAAGGGAGAAACACCTACTAAAGGTACTAAAATCATATGGTAAAATAGGACAAATATACACCAAACAGTATGATATATGGAGTTGACGATAGCGTTGACTAGATATTCACAGTTTCATACAACAAGAACGCAGATACTGCTGTGTATAGCTGTAAAAAGTTTATCAGAGAGGGTATATTGTGTTGTCATATTTTCCACCTATTCACCCATTTTAAGTGGGTTGATATTCTTGATAAATATATTGTTGCGCAATGGACTAGAGCTGCATTATTGAATCTTGCATCAAATTTAGGAGATGATGTTTTGCAAAAATGTGTTGCGTCAGATGAAAGGAAAAAAGAATTAATAGGATGGTTTAAGATTTTTCTACTTGTGTCGGAGCTGTCGAAGGAGTCGAGGAGAAAAAAAAATTGATGAGTGGTATAAATGATCTGAAAGATGTGATTGTCATTTGTAATACTAAGTGTTCTTATTCTACAGTGACGAAAAGCAAATTGTTTGAACTTTTTTATGGTTCCGCAAAGCCAGCTGAAGTAGTTGTGAATCCACCTCTACATATTACAACTAAAGGAAGTGGAAGTAAAGTCAAATCAAGAAAGACAAATGTTGATCGTGTTGCCAATAAGCCTCTAAGAAAGTGTAGCAAGTGCAGGTTAAAAACTAATCACGATGCTAGGAATTATCTGGATTCATAATTTTTGTTTTCATGTTTATTTCTGTTGAATTATTATATTGTTTGACATTAGTTTTTAATTTAAATGCTACTTTTTTGTGGTTTTAAAAAGTGCTTATTGCTTGGAAAATAATGAACCAGGTGAAATTTTTAATAAATTGAGTATAAAACATTTAAATTATTAATTCTTTTTTGTATTGTCTAATATATAACCGATTATTAGCTATTATTTAATTGCACCTTAGCTACATTTGTGGGTTAAGTATGTATTTATACAGTACGACTACAATTTTTGATTCCTCAAATTTTCATAAGTTTTTAGGCTATCAGCGAAATTAATTTATTTTGTGCTTAATTATCTGTTATTTTAATTATTACTGTGACCTTGCATAATTCCAATATTTTTTAACTAACTTTGTTTGATATTATATGTTTATACACACTTCATTATTTGCATGATCAAGAAATGGATAAATAAATATTTAATTTTATTTTTTTCACCGCACATTTGAATGATATATATGGGAAGTTTTGTTCTACTCATGCATGCTGTTTTTTTATATTTTTTAGAAGTGTTGCCAGATGAAATTTTTGCCAATAAATTATTGAGTTTTTCCTTATTAGCTAATGTATAACAGATTGTTAGCAAACATTCGCCTGCAAATTAGCTATATGTGTGGGGTCAGTATCTATTTATATAATGTGACTGCTATATTTAACGATTCAAAATTTAACGCGTTTTTAGAAGATTAGCAAAATTAATTTGTTTCATACCGCTGGTAAATATACATGTTCCATCATTCTTAATTATCTGTCATTTATCTTATTGTGATATTGCATAATTCCAAGATTTTTTAACTCTGTATATTATATTTTCTTATACATACTTCATTATTTGCATAATCAATAAATGGATACTTTTTTTTTCAACAGATTTGAATGTTATATAAGGAATTTTTGCTCTACGCGTGCATGTTAGCAAATGGTTATCACAAAATTAGCAACATTACATTTTAAACATAGCAAAAAATATGCATGATAATATTCAATACTAAGAATTAAATTAAATTGTTCATTAAAACTACCATTAAATAATGTCAGCAAATGTATGCTGAAATTATGTTCAAACCACATTGCACATGCCTAAGAATTAATATGCAGTCAACAACTATAATTTTATGGATATGAATAAAAAAAATCAGAGCAATATTTGTATGTTTCATTGAACATAGGCATTTTTCATAACAATGGCGTCAATATTTAGGGGTCCATCCTTGCACGACATCCTATTATGGAGGCTTGACTCAGCAAGTATATGATCATTGTGTAAGTTACTGTCAGGACTAAGGATTGATGCACAATATTTTGCCCTTAGATACCTCATTTGTTTGTCATTGTTGTCTGTGAGGCTGGAGTTCTATTGTCTCAATCTTCCTCATTTGTATGTTTCCATGTGTCTCATTACGTAGATACCACAATCAATTTTATTTGTGTCATTCATCCATGCCATTTTTCAACCTATCCATTGTCCTTAATTTCTTATACATTGTTGTGGCATTTTTTGTGTGCCTTGTAGTCTTCAGGAAGTCTTTAAAAAAATGACATGTATTCTGTATGTTAGAGCATAATTAAATAATCATAGTGCAACTTTAATAATCTAAATATTAACATACCATCATATCTAGAACATTTCCATACTTTGACAAAGGATCGTCGTTCTCTCCCTCAAATGTTGAAGAGTTATCAATAATTTCATCTTTGCATTTTTTTGGAACAAAACACATCGGATAGAAATGGAATGCGTGGCAAATTGTGAAGAGGAACTTCACAATAAAATAATTAAATTCTGATGAAAAAAAATTAGATATTAAAGTAACACGATTATAATTTTTTTGTATTATTTAATCTTATTACCATATCTATTTTAGCTAATTGAAACCCTGAAACATTATTAATCTCACTAATCAACCTATTGAAAAATGTCAAAGATCTTTTTTCATAATCCAAAGTTGAAGGTGTTGTCGTAGCTGTGGATAAACAAAAAAAAATAAGGTTGCATTTTTAAATTTATGTGAGGTTTTAAAATTAAAAATTTATTTGATGTATAGAAATACAATTTACACAATACAACTTACACATACGTAGGTGGTTGCAAAAAATTTCGTTGGCGAGTTTGGCGCCCTTAGTTTTTCGTTGTGATTCATAATTACAGTCCAAACATCCAAAACCACAGAATTTAAGTATTGGTTTGGGCCTATCATCATCAGTTTTCTCCGCCTAAATTCCACGATTGAATCGAAATATATAACCTCATCACTGGGTAAAAAACATCAATTATTTATTAGTAATTCAAACTTAAAATATATCAGATACCGAAATAGAAATAGGAAAATAATTACATACAGTTCAGTTTCCTCATTTTCCATTATCCACTAGTACAACTTTTTTTTTTCTTCATGTCTTGCTTGTCACTAGCAACAATTGGTCTCGCAAGGAAGGGTGAAAACAATACATTTGTCTGGTCCTTGTTGTCATTTTGTCATCATCCTACAAATTAAATAAAAAATATAGTATTGGTGATAGTACGGTAACCATTGGCGGAGCCACATAGGGCCGAGTGGGGCATTGGGCCCCCCTAGAATTTAAAAAAATAGTATTATAGTAGTATTTTTTTAGGAAATATTAAAGTAGTATTTTAATTAAATACTTAAAAAAAATAAAAAACATATTATTCTACTCCTATTCGGCAATCCCATGTCCTGCAACCTAGAGTCCAACCTCCATACCACAAATCTAATTCAAACCATACTAAAAAAATCAGTCAACTCATTTTCATTCTCATTTTCAATTCTATTTTACTATAAATCAACCTCAATTCCATATATATTGGTAGTTACTCTTATCTTCTTTAATACTCCATCCGTTTCACAATAAGTGTCATTCTAATACTTTAGTTCTATTTCACAAAAAGTATAATTTTACACAATCGAGGTAAAAATTTCACATTTTTCTCATATTTGCCCTCATTTAATGCATTCAAACAACCATATTTAACTCATTTAATGTATTCACATAAGGGTGTATAAGGTAATTTGATTATCTAATTAATATCTTTATTAATATGTGTGCATTTATCCAGAATGAAACTTATTCAAAAATGGGGGCAGTACATTTATTTCTCGTCTTGGTGTTAAGTTTTAAATTTTAGGGTTCATTGAAGATTCGAACATTGTGATGCAATTTTAAGAATATTATAATTTTATAAATTAAAAAAAATATTTTTTTTTTATCATTCTACTTATGATTTTTTATATTATGAATTGGGGCCCCCTGAGCAACATTCCTCGCTCCGCCACCGACGGTAACAATACATTTTTTTTAACCTATTGAGTTTGTTGACATTATATAGGTCACAAATTAAACATTATAATACATAGATATCAATTTTTTTATAATTATTTAACAAAAAAAACCCATTTCCAACATTCAACAATAATATCAATTCATACACAACAGACATCACTTTTCATCAACAGAGGGATGAAAATAAAAATAACTGCAATATCATGATAACATAATAGCAAATAATATTTAGCATTATAGCATCAATAAGACAAGTAGACAACCATGAATATATCAGTCATTTTAAACATCTTACATCTATCAAATAGTTTCAATTCATACACAGCAAACACCACTTTCCATCAAATACAAATTCTAGAATTATACAATCCAAAAAAATATAAAAACCAACAACATGACCATTAATGAAGTGTCCACCTTCCTCTTTTTTCCTTTCATTTCCACACCCTTCCCTTTGCCCGTTGCTTGTTAAAATTAAGTAGAAAATTTTAACAGAATATTACGAACATGAATATGAATTGAACATTGCAAATTGAGCTTTCTTATATGATGTGCAAAGTAGATGAAAATGAGTTTCATACCTTGTATGTTTTCATGACCACACTAGATACTCCATTCCCCTACAATTCAAATATTTGTATAATATATATTCAAAAATATGATAAATTACACAAATAGATTTGGTAATATAATAATAAGTACTTGCTAATATGCATATATATGTTTTCCATACTAGACAGATAGAGTTTTGAATGAAACAAATTCTAAAAATTGCTAAAAATATATACATAGACTTGCTAACAAACGGGCAAGTATTTGTTACTATGCATAAATATGTTTTTAATACCAGTCAGACACATAGTCACTAACATGCATACGTAGATTTGCTAACATTAAACTAGTAACTGTTGACAATATCCAGACATAACAATCTCATGAAATCACTAATTCAAAAATTCGTTGCACCAAATTCAAAAAATTGCTCTAATAGAGACAGGGGTTTGCTAACAATCATGAAAATATTAGCTACAAGTAATGCAAACATTTGCTTTTGGAAGTACCTTGTGCTCACTGCCAACACCTTGACGATCATATTCAACATCTTTATCTTGCACTTTCATCAATTTTTTCATTTATAAAATACATAAGATACTTACTGCCTCAAACAATTATAGTAACAAATAAGGTATTTAAAATATTAGGAAAAAAGTAACGTTTTGTTACCTTATTATATACTGGTCCATTTTCTTCTCCTCCATGCACAACAATCTACACAATTCAAAAGTTCAATATTATTTGTTAGGAAAAATTACATATGCTTTATTTAGTTACAATAACTAAATCACTTGTTCAGTCAATATAATGATATACATTTGGTTATAAATTTTCATGAACACCAGTAATATTGTTATCACTTTCAATCTCTTTTTCTTTCATTTCCATTGTATTCTTCATTTAAAATTTGCACAAAGTTAAATTAAGCTCGAAATAATAAATAAACATTTTAAATGCTACCTCATTATGACCCCTCCCCATGAGAATTGTCTTTATTCCTTACATTCTGCACAATTTTAAATTTTGATGGTTAGTAATGACTACAATAATGTTGATAACTGTAGTTCTTGGAGGTTTACCTCATAGTCATGATGATCAAGGTTTATATCATTCTCTTTCTCTACATTGCTTGCAACATCACGTGCCACATTTATTATTCCCTCCCAATCTTATGTTAAACCGAGGTTGAAACTGGGCATGCTACATAGCTCCTTCTGGAGTTGATCTCTCTTCATAGTTGCGGCCTCAATCTCTAATATTGCAGCTATGTGATCCGGATTATCCCAAAAATCAATGTCGTCCTGTGTGGGTGTTGGTTGTGATGAGGATTCACCATGAGTTACCGGTTCTTTCTGGCTTACTAGCATGCTTGTTTCCGCAGTTTTCAGAAACGTCACATTATCTAGCATTTCAGGTGGGAGCTTCTAAATGGTTGTCATTATATTTGACAAAGCATCACTTATCACTTTACCTTGTTTTAGAACCCTTTGGCAACTGTGTGCATGTCAGATAGGTCATCTATGATAACTGTATTCACGGGGTTAACTTGCTCATCAATTTCATTAAAATTGCGAACTTCAACCTCTATATTTCCAGCTCCTGCATTCTCAGGTTCAACTCCATTAATTATTTGTGGAACACTTTCATTCACATTATCATTGGCTTCATTCTCATGATTCATGTCTCCTGCCACAACACCCACGATATCCCTTTCTTTACGAGGCCCATCACAATATCCCTGTCCAAAGCCTCCATCGAATATCTCCATATTTTGTCGTCTTAACAACATCTTATCTTTCCATTCTACAATGGTCGGTATGCTCCGTGCGACCCTTCTATATCCTAAGACAACTCAATCTACATACAACAACTTGTTTGGCACAAATATACAACACATTAATCATTTTTTTGTAATTTTATTTAATAAAAATACAATTTACGACATAAAATCACGTAATCAGGATACGGATGTAATAATCATCTGCTACTATTAACTGAAAAGTAAGCTGATGTTATATAGATTCATGACCAATCATAACACACTTGCAATAAACATCCAAAGTGTAAGCATTTATAAAAAAAGTAATGCATTATTTTTAACACAATGATTAAATTGTATAGTTTGAACAAGATACACTTACAGTGATGAAAAGTGTAGGCTCGGTAAAATACTTGTGCTTATTCTCCTTCCATGACGTCGTGTGGTCTATTAAGCATTTTATGACGTAGTCACACTAGTTGAGCTCTGACACTCTATCCACATCATCAAAACAATCAAGAATTTGTGACGGCACATAGTTGTTCCCAATGCTCCCAATCAGACAAAAGCTAAGCAGGACCAAGAACTGTCTTTAGATCCAGACACCACCATTAACGACTTCTAACATGTTAGTGCATGCATCAATCGTAGCTGGTCTCCCATACCGCACCCTCCATTCTCTAACTAAATTGGAAGTCTCGTTCCTCACATGCCTCTCAATTGGACGTTGCCCCCGTAGAAACTTAAACATCAGTCTTACATCATCTTCACACACATGAACTCTCCTATCACGTCCTAGAATAATTTCACTATGTTTCGGATCAAAATTATCTAGCACCCAATAAGATAGTTTAGGCGGTACATCCTTAATGTCCAAGTTCAGTATAGAGCCAAATCCAATATCTCTCACAGCTTGTTTTTGTGCATGAGTCATTTCACGGATTGAATTACGTAACATAAGTGGGCTTGTTCTATGTTTAAGATTTGGATAATCTGTCCTTGCGCGTTTTTCACCACGTCTCCCACGTGTGTTGTCATCTTGAGCAATACCTTTGCTGGATGCTTTAAAGTCACAATCATGTTGTATTCTTGTGTTGGAAATACAACCAACAACATTGACATCATAGCATCTCTTTGTTCTATTCTCATGCCTAAAATCATCGTCATCAGATGGCATACCTAATATGTTCAGAATAATACAAATTAAAGGTAAAATCTAAAAATGATGTGTACACAGATAATAGCTAATTCATTTCATATAATTCGCTGTGATGGATGAAAAAAGTTTCATGCTTTATAAAATAATAATCGTTATAAATAAAATATAGAAAATATAATAATGTCATTAACAACACAAAGTTGTTGCAATCATTTTTAAAGCAATACAAAAAATTAATGATGTTCTGTACATTGTTGGCTAACAACCTACACTGATTTGTTAACAATACATGGGATAAGAAAGTTATTTTGATTATAAGCATTGCAAAAATTTCAATAATCTTCACATAATAATTAACATCAAATTAGCATAATATATCAGATATTGAATACCAATTGGCTCTTTCCTAATTATGTTACTCTTAATACTCTGCTCGGGCCAATCTACAGTAGCATGTCATTAAAAGTACAAATCAAATTTCAAATAAAAATATTATTATAATGGAATGATATTTACATTAGTAACCAATAGGATATTTTCCTTGAATTCGCTTATTATACGGGATTGGTTTCTTACTAGCATCATCTCCCAGTATTTTCAAACACATCTTAATATAATTGTCATCATATTTCACCTTTTTTCTATAAAATCATAAATAATTTTATATTAGTTGTTGGTATACTTCTCATCATTTCATAATTTAATTTACAAGTGTAGATAAGGTAGTAAATTTTTTGCAAAAATCATTCATAATATTCACTAATGATATCATTACATTTTCCTAACCTTACAACTATATTTTCATAATTTGAAACTCAACCTCTAACCAAAATTTAACACAACTACATAAAATTGATAATATCCTTTATATTATTAGCTAATAGTATATATAATGTTTGTAAGTTTGCTAACATATCTGTGTAAGTTTGCTTTGGGAAGTAGAAGAGACGTCGATCGATTTGATTGTGGGTGTAAATTTGGCTAATGTAGAAGAGTTTCCATCCCCATGCATGTTGATTCACTACCTTTATTACTCCTAGATATCAGGGACGTGTGATTATGGGAATGCATTTTTTTACTGTTTTAGCCCTACGTAATCTAAATTAATAATAACCTACTAAAAAATTACATCTAGGCCCCTTAATATTCATCCAATCGTGGCTATTAAAATCTATTTGATGAGTTGTTATAATTAGTTCTTAGTTCCTACATAAGGGGATGGTTCTCATTTTAACCCACCCCTATATAATGTGTGTGTGTGTGTGTAAGTTTTCAACTTCAATAAAGTATGTCATCACTTAAAACATTTAACATCACAATTAGATAAAAAAACGGATCACGGGAGGGAAATAGTAGTTCTGTAGTTCATTGTATAAATAAGGCAACAAATATATAGTAGTCATATGTTTAAGGGTTAATTAATTTAAAATACACAAACTTCGTGGTATTTTGGTTTTTCACACTAATTTTAATAACATAAACTTAATTCTTGTTTGATTTTTCACATGATTTTGAAATTCCAACCACTTGAAAAAATAAAATCAGTCCAAACTTTGTGTATTTTAAGGCAATTTTGTATCCACGTAGATGTACATGCAGTCTCCAACTGCCACGTCAAATTCAATTGGTCTGAATTCAAAAATATATGAAAAACCAAACAATGGCTAAGTTGATGTTATTTTATTTATTTATTTATTATTATTATTATTAATATTATTATTTTACTCACACACCCAATCTATGGTATTGAGGAGATTCGAATCCGTGACCTTGGGTCTCTAACCAACCTCACTCCACCACTAGGTCATCCCCATTGGGACTAAGTTGATGTTATTAAAATAACGTTTTTTTAAAACGTGTGAAAAATAAAAAAAAAAAATACCCCAAAGTTTGTGTATTTTAAGGCAGTTAACCCTATATTTACTTAAGTATCTATTTCAATATAATCAACATATAGTAAAACATTCATACATTTTTATCATCGGGACTAGATAAAAATATTACAATAAAGAGGTTATCTTAAATAGATGTCTACATATAAATATTATAACCTTTTTAAAATACTAATATACATAATTATACTCCAATTGAAAATGTGTCCATTCATATTTTAAAACATGTGAATTTAAAAGATAAATAAAATTCATGAATTTTTCGCTAGAAAAAAATTCACGAATTAAAAAAAAATGTACCTACATCATTTATGTACATTATGTATACATACTATATTTAAAAGATTCATTCATGTACTGTGTATCTAGGAAATGTTAAAAAATATACGTATTAAATGCAACTTTAGATAAGTATTTCATATCATCTTAAGTTTAATGTAACATAGTTAAATAATTCAAGATATTTTATACAAATATTTAAATATTTTTGGAATTTAATGTGATTTTTTACTATATGGAGGTAAATTTCTTAAGGATGATCCTGAAAAACACAAGAATATTATAATATAGAGTTTATTCTAATAAGGAGGATATTCTTATATAGAGTATCCTTGTATAAATGTTTTGTTGTATATAGTATATACAATGTTTATAATAGAAAAATATTGATATATAATGTTAATGATATTAGAGCATAACCAGCAGTGACCACTATTTTACAAATTCATCTGCACTATTTTACACTAAAAGAGAATATTCCTAGAATATGGAGCATGAAGATCTCGTTTGTCCTCGATTATCATGTTATGCATTATTATGCACGCAGTCATGATATCTTGCAAATCATTTTTGCACCAAAAACGTGCTGGATCTTTAACAATTGTGAATTGACTTTGGAGAACTCCAAATGCACGTTCGACATCCTTTCTGCAAGCTCCTTATTTTATCGTAAAATATTTTTTCTTTAGACCAATCGGTGCATGAATAGTTTGCACAAGAGTTGCCCATTTGGGGTATATGTTGCCCCATGTCATATTTTTTTCACATATAACATAATTTGCATGAGAAGCAACACCTCTAGCAAGTTGAGAGAAAAGATTGGACGTCTCCAACATATTAATATCATTGTTGGATTCCGATATCCCAAAATAGGCATGCCATATCCAAAGATCATAATCAGCTACAACTTCAAGAATAATTGTTGGAGATCTATTACGATCGGCGTATTGCCCTGCCTAAGTTGTAGGATAATTTTTTCAGTTCCAGTGCATGCAATCTAGACTTCTTAGCATTCTCGGGAAGCCACACTGCTTACCAATATAAAGAAGTCTAGCAACGTCTTGAGCATTAGGTGATCTAAGATATTGGTGTGCAAATATCTCTCGAATTGCACGACAAAATTTCTTGACATATTTAATTGTTGTAGACTCCCCAATTTTTATGTACTCATCAGTTGCATATGCTGGAACTATATATGCTAATACACGAAATACAGCAGTAATTTTTTGGAGAGTAGACAAACCTTTTGTCCTGGCTGCATTTGTTCGTTGTAGAAAATAATGATCATGATTTGTATAGCATCAACAATCCTCAAGAATAAAGGTCAAGACATTCAAAAGCGTCGACGAAATTGCTCTTCATTATATGTTGGATTTTCTGTAAAATAGTCGTTGAAGAGGTTTGCAGTGCCTCCCTCTCGATTGTGAAAAATTATTGTACGCCCTAGAACAGATCCTCCATGAATAGGTTGGATGTTTTGTTGCCTTTGAAATTCAGTCAAATAAGAATTATTTCTTTCAATCTGGTGAAGAATCATTTTTCTTCGAGATCCTCATCGGATGAGCTTGAAGAATAAATAAGTGTATATTGGCCAGGATAATTGAAATTCATTTTGTGTAGGGAGGGGACAAAGTAAGTAGTTTGTTGTAATAGAAATAAATATAGTTTTGAAATGGTAAAATTTTACAACATATGTTCAATATATAATAGTTGAATGCATGCATTAGAAATCACAATCCATGTACTTTTAATCCTGACCGTTGATAATAATTGAAATCCAAATCCTAGCCCTACATCTTATGAGAAAACACAATCATGTACTTTTAATCTTGACCATTCATAATAATGAGAATGTTAAATCATCATGTGCTTTTAATCTTGACCATTCATAATAATGAGAATGTTAAATCCTAGCCCTATATTTTATGAGAAAGCACAATCCATGTGTCTTTAATCTTGACTGTTGATAATGATTGGAATCTCCAATCCTAACCCTACATTTTATTAGAAAGCACAATCCATGTGTCCTATAAATGGATGACATATCATATATTTTTTTAACACACACCCTACACCACATGTCATATTTCATTTCTTACTCATTTTTGTAAAATGGCAAGTAATACCACACGCAATAAAAACTTTTTCTTCATCTGAAGATCCACACTTTGCAAGGTCTATCTTAATATTTCACAAGATCCAATCGTGGGCAGATATCAATCGTTGACTGCTTTTTAGGGCTTCTGTTTATAAAAAATACAATGATGAAAGGCCAAGTCGCAATATGCCCGATTATCCTCTAAGATCTCTGCAAACTAGAATAGGGATGATTCTCAAAGACGCTAGAAAATTCAACGGTTGTCTTCAACGAGTTGAAAAACTCAATCCAAGTGGTGCAAATGAATAAATGCTTATAAGTAGTTAAGTTATATGTATACTTTATTTTTATATTTTTTAGTTACTTTTTTAATAACGATAATTTTGTTTATATGTTCTGCAGCTAGAGCATGCAAACGAGGCATTGATGCAACATAATAATTATTCCAATGGATTCAAATTCAACCATGTATGGGCAATAATGAAAGAATACGTGCAAATGGAAACAAGCAAGGACCCTATATTTCTTGAAGAATATGTTCCGGAGTTTCCTAATCCATCATTGTCTTCGTTATCTGCAGGTGAAGACAAAAACCTTTTTTTTTTAGCAAATCAAGCAAAAAAAGATAAAGTTGCTGAATTGCGAAGGGAAAACAATTAGACACAAAAAGAGAATAGCAGACACCAATCAAAAACTAAGAGAAGGACATATTATAATGCTCAATTTGGAAAATATCGAAGATTTAAGCACTCGTGAATACTTCTCACGGGAGAAAAAAAAATACTTTTGCAAAATCAAAGAGCAAGACAAGCCAATTCTAGTAATTTTAATTTGTTTGAAAATTTTTACAATCTTGGTGGAGATGGGGATGATATCTCAAATTATTAGGAAAAAAATTATATGTTGTTTGTATTTTATCTATTTGAATAACGTAAAATGTACATTGTATTTTTTCTATTTTATCTATTTGAGTAAATATAATGTAGTTTGGTTTATTGTGCAGAATTAAAAATAATAATATACAAAATGTAGAATTATTAAAATTAGCAATAATTAGGATGTCAGCGCCGGTTAGAAAGTTTCACAAGGATGCCCGACGCCGGCTGAGAGTGTTTTGCCGAGATAACAGTCCAGCGTTCGTTGGATATATATACCATTTAGGAGCTTCTCTCCACTATTTTACCGTCCTCTTTACCGTCACTGCTGGATCTGATAATCTACACTATTTTGCTAATTTATGTACTTTACAGTAGTTGTTGGAGATGCTCTTTATGGGGTATATATTTAAGTTGGTAGATGAGAATCAGGAATTTACTACACGTTTGAGAAATTGGGATCAACTAGGATCCATAATTGATGTTTCCTTTTGTGTTTCACCATGTTTAAAAAAAAAAAAGAATTAATGTAAAATGAAATCTCATGATTCTTCATTTTCATTAATTATATTCACTCCAACTATTTTATATATCATCTTTAATCAAACTCATTACTATAGTTGATCCCCTTGAAGATAGCCTAGTGATGGAGTAGTGTAAATTTGAGGTTAAAGGTCTCAAATTCAAATTCTATTATCAACACCACTAGGTGTGACACTGCGTTTTGTAGGAGCGGAGTTTACCTTTCCTGTGTGATTTGCATGCTATTACACATTGTGTAGGAATGGAGTTTACCAAGTGTGGCTTACTTTTCCATTGTGATTTGCATGTTATTACACACTGTGCAGGAGCGGAGTTTACCCATATTTACCTCTCATGTGTAATTTGCACGCTATTACACTGGAACAGAGTTTACCCAGTGCGCACCTCCGTAGCGGTTGAAAATTACCACATACATAAAAAAAACCTCATTTCACTTTGATACTTACATTTTGAGATAATTTTTAAAAAATAACTCACTTTTTGCCAATTAGCAAAATAATAACTACTTTTTCAAAATTTTCATAACTCTACTATTTGATCAATTTTCTGGTTCAAAATTCTTGTGTAATTGCTTGTATTTTAAAATTTTATTTACCTAACTGCATTAAAAAAAACTTCCAATTAAGAAATCTTAAAATACGATCAATTACGTAGGATTTTTGAGTCGGATAATTGAACAAATGTTAGTTTTGTAATTTCTTTGAAAAATGGGTACTATCTTATTAATTTTGAAAAATTATGTTGTTTTTAAAATGAGCAAAAAATATAAGTATTAAAATTAATTTATCCAATCGAACAAGTTAGTGTTGTAGTAGTGATGGACCATTAATAATGGTCTAATTGAGCAATTTATTTGGCCGGTGCAATTGACTAGGTATTAGGTAATGAAATGAAGAATATTTTTCAAATTTTTTATTTATTCATTTATTTTCGAGAAAATGAAATGAAGAATATTTGATTGACCATTTCGCGTCTAAAAAAATATATAGGCAAATTGATATCGAACACGGAAAAATGACCAAAGGTTGGTAGAAATTTACTTTTGACTAGAATCGATCGATGTAGACATACTTTATATTAAATATAGTGTTCTGAAATTTATTAATATCGTACGCATTATTTACCAACATATAGCCCGTGGTTGTGATTTCGTATCAACAACAAAATCTATATAATATATAATAATAAGACCGCATCCGAAAATAGCAAAAGATAGTTTTCCCGCCATTTGCACCTTTCGAAAATGAGAAAATATTATTTTAGATTATAAAATTATTTATTTATTTCGGAAATAATATATTTACATAAATATAAAAAATTTATATGTTGCAAATCCATAATGTGTGTGTGTGTATATATATATATATATATATATATATTGATGGATTGATTTGTTATAATAGGTATATATAAGTTTTGGCCGAAAATATTTTCTAATGAATAATGTAAGGTAAAATATATGTTATAAATATTTTGTTTAAATATTATATATTATATAGATTATATATTGTATTTGATGTGTCATAACTATTCTCGACTATTTTATATTTTATTTTTTTTATTCTATATATAAGATTTTATATGAATATCCTCCTATCATTAAATCAATCCATTTATAATCAAATAATGTTATATATATATTTACCTTATTTAATATGCTGGACTTTCAATTTTTAACATATAATTGCTCTATTTGGTACAATCCGCAAATTAATTCATCAATTTGGACAAATTTCTTTATTTCTTCTACATATATAATAACATAACAATAATTATATAATTACACAATCTATTCTATATATTATAACAAAGTAGTATGCTGTATGCCAAATAGTGTTCCCGCCCAAATCAATGAATTGGCCGCCCAAAAATGTCCCCATCCATGCAAACAGCTTTTGTTATATTTTCAGATTATTATAATCTAATTTTGTCAGCAAAAAGTTAATTTTTCTGATTTAAAATTCAAAATTTAAAAAGTAATAATTTAGAGCCATTTTCAGATTTTTGAAGTCTATATATAACAGATAGTCTTGCTATCATCTCGAAAGGTATATTTTCTACTCACTTTCATTTTATATTTGTAGTCTTTTTTACTTTCTTTCTGCAATATATATTTTATACTTGCATAGTTGCATTCATTTTGCATTCTTTTATTCGGCATAATATAATTTTTTCTTGCTTTTGAGAATTACTGATTACTACAATATTTATTATAGTATGTGCTCTACGGCTCAAAATGCAAACAAATAAAATACAAGAAAATATTAGTTATTTTTATTTTTAATGTGCAAGATCACTTTGTAAATTATAGTTTGTGAGTTTATTTACTGTATAATGCTCGGAAATAATTTTAGTGGCACAAATATAAACTTTTGTATTAATAGTTACAACATACAATATATGAGCATGTACATGTCCATACATATATGTATGTATATATTGTTATAAATAACTATATTTAAAGTCAAGATAATAAAATAATTTAATTAATTTTTAAGGAAATAATTATATTCTTTTTGTTACGTTTTATTTTGCCAAAATAAAACGTAATGTGACTAATTAGTAATAAAACATTTGAATGAGTTCGTTGATCCAAATATTAGAAATAAAACACCGTTAGTTAAAGATAGAAGCGCAACAGTAAAATTCTAATAAATTTAATTATAAACATTGTTCTAACGAAAAAATAAGCTCCAACTAATATTCTAATGATTGAAACTTGAGAGTAAATTTTTATCATTAATATAAGGTAAGAAATACGATATATAGTGCCTTATAGTAAATAAGTAGCTTGCATCAATTATGAATTATATAAACATATGTGGGTTGAATTAGTCATGAATTGTACAATTAATGGTTAATTATATATATATATATATATAATTTAGACACAATTAACAATTTAAATACGAAGTCTGAAAATTTATAATTATTGTGCATTTCGTTTTGCAATACAAACAAAGAGGCGAAGCATTCAAAAAGTGACAAGGTAAACTTAGAATTTTAAGAGAAAATGAAAAGCAGTTGTAGAGAATGATCATTCATTTAATACATATGCAATTATCATCTATATTCTATATATATATATATATAAACAAAGTAGTGGCAACAGTGATCTGCACGGCTTTTCCTGCCAAAATCCCATGCAGATATAGTATGAGCCCGCCCAATTATGCCAAATCACTAATTAGAAGGTTAAATTCATCTTATTTTCAATTTACTGTAAAAAAAGTCAATATCCAATTAAAAATGTCTGCCAAAGCACATCAGATAGATCTTATCATATTGGGGTTCTCATATCGATGCAAAATTTGAAATTCAAATTTTAAATTTTAGATTGGAGCCATTCAATTTACTGCCTATATATACAATTTCAGACTTTTTGCTATTACATTTTTTTATTGCTTTGATTGTGTATGTATATATATTTCATCTTATAATTTGAAACATTACAAAAAAAATTATGTCCCCGCTAATTTTGGATATTTTTCTTTTGTTGATACAATAGGTAACTACGTTTGAGGCTAAATGAATTATTTCTTGAATTCAATTGAAGACATCATCACAATATTCAAGATTATACAAATGAGGTATGTATTTTTTTCCAGTATTCATTTTTATATAGACATTAATATATCAAACTCCAAAAGATGATTTGTTATCTCAAGTTAAAAACTCAATTTTCAGACACAAAAAAATGTGGTTGCTTGAGCGCAAAGGTATATTCACAACAACAATAGGAAACTTATAACAAATGCAGATTACAAGATTCAAATTCAGAACCAGTATTCATCACTCATGCAACATTCATCAATATACAAAAAGGATGCACATATACAAATATATCATATTACATTATTTATTCGGGATGTCATGTTCTACATTTGGAAGAGGAGTTATACATTATTTATTCGGGATGTCACATTCTCTATTTGGAAGAGGAGGTTCAGTAATGTCATTGATACCATCAATTTAAATTATTTAATACATATATAATTTATTTAATGATAATCACATTATAAATCCCTAATTTCAGAAAGATTGATGTTTTACATATTACAATAAAAATTAAAAAATGTGATAAATATACCATCCGATTAATTTATATTTTTCTAATATTTCTTACTTTCTCTCTCATTATAATATAGTATGAGGCATGAGCAGTGACACCAATTATAAACTAAAATGGGATTACCTTTTACAATTCATGTTGCATTTACTGCTCCAACTCTTTAATTTTTAAAATATATATATATATATATATATATTTTAATTTTTAATTTATTATGATTTATTTTAATTTAAAATTTCTATTTAGGGTTCATACTTCCCTAAAAAATTAAAAATATATTAAAAAACTTAATTATGGAATACAAAATGTAATACGATGGTAATAGCGGACCGATCCACGCAACAGCGTGGGTGTAATACTAGTAATGTCTTAAAACAATAACTTATATATAGAGATGTCAATTTTTCCCGAAATTAATAGGCTTATTTGAATAGTCTGAGAAAAAAAAAAGAAAAAAAGGGTTTTATAGCCAAAAAAATCTAGCCTGAAAGAAATCTAGTCCGAATCGGCCCCCAAACTAATAATTCAATGGTTCGTTAGTGTTAGTATGAAATTAAGGGGTTGATCCAACTAGCCTAAATATCTATTATTTATTTTTATATTTTGGTTAAATATTGAAATATTCATATTTCATATGGTTTAATTTAAGCACTAAAAACATAATTTTTATTCAATCAAATAGTGGTAAGTTATGTGATATTTCTCTAAAAAAAGTTATGTTATATTTAGTGTTAATTTGTTAAAATTAGAAGTTTAGACGACATCAATTAACTCCCTTTGTAAACTTTTAGTTGTTGTTTCAGGTTTTTTAGTTTGTAAATAATTATTTGTCGCTTCACATATTTTCACACATTCTCTTCCAAATTTAACCCCATCAAATCACTACGTACAAATATAGGGGGGAGAGAAATCTATATATTTTTATGAAAATATATCTTAATAGAATTCTATAGAGAGGGGTATATTTGTCAAAATATTTATATATTAATTATGTTAAAAATCCTAAAACGATAAATAAAAGTTTACAGAGGAAGTACATATTAAATATTTTTTTTGTAAATTTTTTGTCCTGACGGGCCAACCCGAAAACTAAAGGGTTAGATTTAGGCTAAAAAACTTTCAGTCCAAAATAAATATTGTTTGAATTAACTCAAACCGAAAAACATGACAAAGTGACATTTGAATAGAACTGACCCGAAACTGAGCAGATTTGCCCAATTAACATTAATATGTATATATACTAAAAAAAAGAGAAAAGAAAAAGAAGAATATAGTAATAAACGTATATAATTCTTTCGGGCTGGGGAGCGGGTGGGGGATGAGGGCGGTGTTTACTGTTTAGAATCAATGTGATTTGGAGATCTGCTTGTGTCAATGTGAAATGAAAATAATCGATTTGGTATATAGAGATCTCTATATAAGAGAGAGACGTCGAATTCAAGACCTACATCTATTTTCTTCCTCTATTAAAAATAAAATAAATTATCATTATGATATAGATATTTATGCTCGATATTGTAATTCATAGGAGAATGGTCAATTAATTAGAACGTGAAAGATAAATTATTTATTTATTAATTCAAAATCTCAAAAATTATGTATTTCAATTATTTAATTATTTTTTGTTTAATAGATAATTAATAAAAAAAATTCGTTGAAAATTAATATAAAAAATATGATTATTGGAATCTTAGATTAATAGTTTTCATTTTTCATATTTTGAATTGATATAACTTATCTTTAATTAAGATCTCGAATCATTGAAATTCATAATTTGTAAATACTTAGGATCATTGTGATTTTTCCTTTTTTTTTATTGTTAATTGAGGAAGGTATGAAATAGTCGTACCATTTGAATATTCTTTTCTTTTAATAGTAGAAAATCAACACGTTAAATTCAAAATGGTAATGATTTTAGGGTTCGTGAAATTGCTTATAACCCATACACTTTATACAATTGATTACTTGATGTGGATTCTTTCCATTTTTTAGTAGAAATACGCACAAACCTACATATAACCAAGTAACTAATAAGATAAAATCTTCTAGTCCATTTTTCATATTCCACTATTGAGTACTACTATAAAATTTAATATTTTAAAAATATTTATTACAAAAGTAAATTTTACTATAGTATTACAAATCATAATCAACATTTATAGCTAAAAATTAAATTTTTTAAAAGTTATATACCCTACTTTTGGAATAATCAATAATATTAATCAATTATATTAACTAAAAAATAAGAAATAAATATTAAAAAATAAATATAAACCCTAATTGGGTAGAATGATCCCTAAATAATAATTATAAAATTAAACTAAGTCATAACAAATTGAAATTGAAGAAAAAATTGATGAAAATCGAATAAAAATCAAAATGGGACATCAAATGGGATAGAGAAATTGGGATAAAGGATTTCATTTGACACACAAATATTGTTCATGTGGGGATGACCTAGTGGTGGTGGAGTGAGGTTGTTTGGAGATCAAAGATCACGAGTTCGAATCTCTTCAATACCATCAGGTCGGGTGTGTGAATAAAAAAAAAACAACACACAAATATTTTTAACACAAACATGTTTGGAGGGTCTTGCACACAAATATTTTTAACACAAACATGTTCGGAGGGTCTTGACTCTTGTGTGAGTGTGTGAGATAGTTTTAAGGGTCAAAATATGTATGATGGATCATGGTCCGGATCCAAACACAATAAATTTACAAATATGTCATTTAATATGAGTTTGAATCCAGATCTTCATTCGTCTTGTAGATTTTCACCCGTAAAATAATCTCACACAATTTTTGTCAGCATGCAGTAATGTTTAATGTTTTCTTCGGACGTAAATAAGTATAAATATCTTCAAGATTGACTTAATTTTAAAATCTGAACTCTAATGGAGTATTGGTGATCAGTTCAATATTAACTAACAAGAGCGTCAACAAATTAATCATCAAGCCTAAAAACACATACTAAATGTAGATTTAACTAGAAAAATGCTAATAGACAACGGGTATTCCCCGTTGTCTATAGAGAAATCGCCCGTTGTCTATAAAGGTGTTGTTTATTAGCGCACACTGATAGACAACGACCAATACCCGTTGTCTTTATAATAATAGACAACGGTTATTTTGACCGTTGTTAAATTCAGAAAACACATTAAAAAAAGACAACAGTTGTCCTAAAAAACCGTTGTCTATTATTTCATAGACAACATTTTTTTGGACAACCGTTGTGTGTTTAAATGTAGACAACGGTTTTTATGAAAAACCGTTGTCTGTATTCAAATGGACAACGGGTTGATATCTGACCGTTGTAAATTTTTTTCCATAAGACAACGGCTTTCTGTGACCGTTGTCTTTTTTTTTTAATTTCTTTCTGCTATTTTTAAATACATATAGCCCTGTTTATTTACAAAATTTCCCATAATAATAAACAATTAAACCGAACAATAATTCATTACATAATAACCATAATGTATACAAAATCAATAATACAACATGTAAGTTCCTCAAAATAACATGATTAAATCCGAGATAAACTAATATTAAATATTTTGCATTCAACATTGTTATAAGTTCATAAGCTCAAG
Organism: Perilla frutescens; assembly: GCA_026008535.1. NCBI lineage: Eukaryota > Viridiplantae > Streptophyta > Magnoliopsida > Lamiales > Lamiaceae > Perilla > Perilla frutescens. Next base: position 9,094,008 of record BRKX01000019.1, read on the forward strand.
CAGTAAAAAAAAGTTCGACTTTTCTAGCCTTCTGCTCCTTCCCTTGCCTCACTTATAAGAATGGCCACTTCATCATCAACTCAACTAAAAAAACAATTGTCTAATTAAGTATCAATTCCATTAATGCATGTCATATTAATTTAAAAGAAGCAAAGTTAAGATTAATGATTCAAACTTACAATGTCAATCTGTATAATCTTGGACACACTCAGCCCATTCGATACGAACTTCATCAATTTCCCGTCGAGTGTAACATCCTTCGGAAAACTAAGAAAATAACACATATTAAACAATTATTTAAAAGATAATTGTTAATAATAGAAATATATAACATTTTAGGATAATTACCAATGAAGACAGTGCAATAGAGTCCGAAGATCCACAATTTTCAATTATTTCTTTCATGTAGCGCATTACATAGAACCCACATTGCTTGGAATCGGGTTGTTGTGGACACTGTGTAAAAAGAATATTTTAACTGTAACATAAATAAATTGAATTGTGTATATTAAATAAGTTTTTTGGGAAAATTTTCATACCTTTATCAGCTCCCAAATAGGATTTTTCCTTCCTCGTTTCCCTAAACTCACATTGAACAATTTTATAGCCCTAGACAAATTAAAATAGAAAATGTACATTATTATATATGTTAGATAACCTTAAAATACAAACTAATAGAACTTACATGTCCACGACATCCTTCCACTGCTCATGATGAATTTCATTACTCAATGGATCCAAAAAGTACACAGTTTCATTGTGTGGATCAATCACCGTAAGGACCCAATGAAAACTACATGGATAAGATAGACATAAGTTAAATATGATGAACAATTGTCAACAAAGTTTTTAACCTCAAGTTTTTCACTTACCCTACGTTGCATGGAACCAACACAAATTGATCAATTGATGAATCAGTTAACCTGGTTGCTAAAATTCCTGCTTTCTTTGCTAGCTTAATCAATTGATGCAACACCTAATGATCTACTATACTAAAGTTAATTAGTTGGCTCAAAGGAGGCTCTTCAATTCAGTCTTGATTAATTGAGATCGAGATTGTAAAAAGTGAAAATAAATAAAGTAATAATTTATCTTCTCAGCTGGGTTCTTTTAATCCTCTAGAACAGATATTTAAATAAATGCAATCTAACATCTTCTCATGCTATAAAACCAAACAACTCCAGTATTGCTAACTTTATATAGAATTCCTTTCTCAACAAAAAAGCATCTAGTCGAGATTAACATGAATGAGGCAACTACAATACGTGAATTTATCAGTTTAAAAAGACAATGTTAGAAGTGATTTTAGATCAAACAAAGGAAAAAAATGGATTGAGAAAAGTGCAATAGTTAATAGAGATATGAGAGTATATCAGGAAAATAAACAGACCCATAAGCCCTACCAAAAACAACTGACTCCGAATATTGATGCATTAATTACTTCACTGTGAATCCCTTAAAGATAGCCTCTATATCAGACATACATATAACACGTAGTATGTTTATTATATAAATTTTGCAAAGGTAAATAAAAGGTGATGGATTGGAGGAACTCCAATTTGCAGTGCCTAAGGTCATGCTAACAAGATGAGCATCCTGATAAGAACCTTAAATTTTATGGGAACAACAGGCATCAAGATTGAAAGTTATGACATGAACCAAAAAATAGTGAAGTCGAGATTTTCACATTTCAAGCAAATTGACATAGTTTTTGCACGTAGTATTCATGGAACCCTCAGTAAAAAAAAAATAAACCAACCAAAATCAGGGCACAAGCATTAGAAACCATGCATGAATATTAATGGTAATAGTAGTAGTAATCATAACAATAATATTAGTAACAATTATTGTGCCAATAATATAATTTACCCTGAAACAATATTATTAATTATTTCTTTTTGTGCTTTTAATTTGAAAAGAAAGTCAGACAATTTGCATGAGTCCATTTTATCATATCATCTAAAAAAGCAAACCAAACTTAAGTTTACCCAAAAAAAATAAAAAATCAAGGGGACAAATTGAGAGAGTGAGAAGTGCGTCACTTTCTGTTTTCAGGGTAATAAGATTAGGGAAACTCTACCTCTGAAGTTTTCAATGCAAGGTAAAGAATATCAACAGGAATTCTGTGCCCCCACTTCTTTAATAGCTGAAGAACAGCTTTTGCAGCAGCAAGTTTCAAATGAGCCTTATCTACTAAACTGTGAAAATGAAGAGAAGTTTAGAACAACTTTTGCAGCAGCAGAAAATCTAAATTGATAATCGCACAAATGAAGAGAAGTTTAGAACTATAAGCTCATTAACGCAACTTTCAGATATTTCGTGAATTTTTTTTCGATCTAATTCATCAATGTACACAGAGCAACAAAAAAGAAGGCTCAATCTAACTCTGATTTTGCTGCTGCTTTAATCTCGAAACCGCACCTTCAACGAACCTTAATTCAACTCCGGCGGGTCGGCGACAATGGTGAGACGTCTCACGGCGGCGACGGCGATGGTGGACGTCTCACGGCGGAGGCGGCGCGACTTGCTCTTCAAATCGCCATTCAATTTAATTTGGGGGCAAAAATATTTTGTTTCGCGCAACCTAAATGAATTTGGGGATATCCAATTTATTTTAGTTTCTGAAAAAAAGACGTCGTTTTACCAGTCACACAGACAACGGTTTAGTAATAACCGTTGTCCTTCCACAACAGTTAGACAACCCGTTGTTTATATAATGTTGTCTATATGAAAACGCTGATACAGACAACGGCTATTGATCGCCCGTTGTCTATTAACATATAGACAACGGGTTTTTCAACCGTTGTGCGAAAAAAAATAAAAAAAAAATAAAAAATGCGGCGATAGACAACAGTTTTGACTTTACCCGTTGTCTATCTCTATATAGACAACGGGCAGAAACAAAACCGTTGTCTTTAATGCGTTGTCTATTAGCATTTTTCTAGTAGTGTAAATAAATTTTATTTAGTCATCATGCAATCAATATCTATACAATACGCTTCAATTTTATTCAAGTAAATATGTTAACACCAGGGGTGGTTTTGAGGGTGTGGGGTGGGCGACCGCACAGGGCCCCTGAATATATATAGGTCCATATATGTATATATAGATAAATAGTTGAAAATATTATCAATTAATCACTTAGTTTAGTGGAAAATCACTTTCTTGAAGTTTTTTGACGTTGCATTGATGCGGGTTGCGCTTAGGGCCCTTTGACATAATTCCTTTTTTAACAAGTAGGGCTCGCCCATATTCGCACGGGGCCTCCGATAGACTAGCCCCGCCCCTGGTTAAAATTGATCTCCTCATATAACGTAACTAGAAAGGAACACGTAAAAATTAGTATCTAAATCTTAAATAGTTAAAATGCATTAGTCTATAATTTAACTGATCATGAGCAAGTATACGAATTAGTTATCTAAAAAAAAGGTACACACGCGAATTAGCTTACAAAAATTTCACCAAATTTGACAATGATTTACATGTTCAACCAATCTGATTGATCGAACTCTCTGATTCAAAAATCTTCATAATTTTATTTTTTTTTTGGGAATTGGGGTTAGGGAAAGGATGGATCTCAAATTCGATGGGTCTATTTTTAATACAGAAATTTTCATAATGCCTCATGAGTGACATTACAGAACTAATTTGATTACGCACATAAGTCAAATGAATAAAGGAAAAAAAGACAAATCACGAGAATTTCAGTGTAGTCAAACTTTATTAGGTATGAAAACAAATAATTGAATTCGGTGATTGATTCATTGGTTGATCGCTTATAAAGGGATCAATATAATTTGTAAGTTGTAACATTAAAAAAAAAAAAAAAGAGGTGGGGAAAATAACACGGGGAAAGGGGTGTATATATATACATATATATATATATATAATAATAAAAAGGTATGGATAAATATTTAAATCACTATTGGGTAAAAAAAAATAAAAAAATAAAAAATCTTGCACTAGAAACTAAATATCATTAATTCCTTAAGGACGGAAAATGTATATGTTTTTACAAAGAATAGTTTCACCTAGTGTAGTGCACATATTACAAATTATAGTTTCAAAATTTTGAATAGAGTCATTTTTTATTTTTATTTTATTGAAAGATAACTAGTTTAGAATTTTGAATTATAGACAGTAAGAAATAAGAAATGGGGAAAAAATTGCTTTGTGCAACACTTCTTCAATACATAGGATAGTGTAACTTAAATTGGAATGACTCGTTTTTTATAAAAAATTGTGTCTGACAATTTAAAGGGAATCAAGGCCCCTTTATGTGGTACTCATATTCATATCTAATCTATAGATAAAAATAATCGGTGGTATATTTATAATTTACTCTCATTAGTTCATTAGTTATATACATATGTAGTGCAAAAATATTAGTTTTATATTGTAATACATAGTTTGTCTTATAAAAAAGTATTTGCACTTACACTGAACAATATTAAAATCATTAGATAGGAAATTGCTGCTTTTTTAATATAAATTATTACTCTTTTTACTAATCGTATAAAATTTGCATACTTAAAAAGGGGTTCAGGGTGAGAAAATATGGTTTTTTATATTTGCAAATAATGTTATGCATAATTACTTTCCTTTTGGATTACACAAATTTGAAGTACAAGAAAAGAAACGAGAAGAAAAACAAATGCAGAAATTGTATTGAACGAATATTAAACAGACTGGAATCTACAGAATTCTGGCAAGCCAAGTCGAATGGACCTCTCTCTGCAAGATAAATATGTCCTCGGCTAGTGCTCATGGTTTGGCCTTAAGTACATTTTCTCACACACTGTAAATGCCCAAGTGTGTGACCGATTTCGACAGTTAATTTCTCACTCGCCGAAAATTGAATTTGAGAAAATAAAAATACTACGATTATCTACTACAAATATAGATCAATCGTACGCTATTTAATTCTTCAAAATTAAAATGAGTCAACTCAATTTATTACATTCAATTTTCCAACAAATAATTATTATTGATTTTAATAGTTTGCCATGATATTTAAACAACTTTTATCTATGCATTATTATTTAACTCTCTTGTTTGTTGTACTTGTACGAATGAATTATTATGTGATCAAAATAAAATGAAAAGTGCACAATAGAGAGTCAGAGCCCCAACTTAAAAAAGGAGAAAAAAAGTAACAGAGGTTTTTTTTTAGGACGGTGGTTTACGAAGCTTATATAAAATTGAGTTCGAAATAGACAAATACTATCATTGAATATTAATTTCAAAATATTTTGATTGAGAAAATTACGCTTTGATATCTAGAAGAGTTTTTTTTAAAAATAATAAAAATGTATTCACTTTTTTAATTTTTTTGTAAATTTAGAATTTGATAAATTTTACAGCCAGAAGATCATACATAATTGATTTTATTCTAAGATTTCTAAAACTGGATAATTTTTTTCCCGGCTATAAAATAAAATATTAAAATACAATCAATTGTATACGGGCCAAAAAATTGATCATATATTATATTTATAATTTTTTTGAAAAAAGTGATACTGTTTATTCATTTGGAAAAATGGATTATTTTTTAAAGAGAGCTTAAAATATAGGTATTAATTATTAAAGTTAATTTTTCTCAATTTTGATATCCATGTACCAATGTTACAGTATTTTGAAATTGCTTGATTTGGATTCTTACATTCGACGTGTGATAAAAATTATTAATTTCAACACGAATTGACTAAACTATCCTCAAAATTGGTAATCCATCGAATTGAAAAATGTTATTTTAGCAATATACTCCCTCTGTCTCATTTTGATAGGTTGGTTAGAGTTTTTCACGGAGATTAAGAAAAGTATTGGGAAAGACAATTAATCAAAAAACTTCCTAATATACCCCTATTTATTTCTTTGATATTGAATTAATATCTAATGTGAACATATTAAATAGGGGTATATATTAGTAAATTAACTAAATATATATAGAAACATGTCTATATATCAGGACATACCAAAAAAAAAAATAAACCTATCAAAATGGGACGGAGGGAGTAACTTTTTAATCATACTACATACTTCAAAGTAAAACAAATGCGGTATGGTTAAGGTACATTCTCGGTTTCATCAACCAAAATAAATGAATGATGTTTATCAAATTTTCCATCGTAGCTTGAGGGACATTATTTTTGAAAACCTTACCTCCAAACCTTATCCTACATTTAAATTAGGGTAAACTATCATCTATATCCAGAAATATTTCGGTTTTTAAATTTATCCTAAATTAATACTTTTATCAATTAAAAATCTAAATTATTTTAAAATTAATTAAATTTAACATCTAATACATTTTTCGGTACCTAATAAATGACCGAGCTAGATGTTTGTTTATATGGACTTTTATCAAAATAAATAAGTGAACTTGGAATATTCCCCATCGTCAAAATGGTTATTTTGATAATGTGGAATATTCAAGTCAGTTCTTTTTTCCGTTTTGACGATGTGGAATATACGAGTCGTTAGAATTAAAAATTCACATCATCAAAGACTTAACTCAGTTATTTTTCAAGTACCGAAAAATATATCTAATGTTAAAAATTTGATTAATTTTAAAATAAATTGAGTATTTAATTGACAAAAGTATTAGTTTGGTATATATTTGAGGAAATAGAAATAGTTTGATACTCCTAAATGATAATTGATAGTTTGCTTTTGAAATTATGTAACATAATCCTAGCAAGGCCCAAATGCCTAGATGGGCCATCAAGATTTTCCTGACATATGGGCCATGTACACTTGACTAAAGTGGTCAACTTAGATGGCTAAGGAGCATTTATTAAGTTCACATGGCATTATTGACATAGGGCATTCCTCTCAATTGTCAACCACTAAAGTAGAATAGGTACCAATTTAAACTGCATTGCATGTTCATTGTCCTCACTATTTATGCCTTCCTAGTGGTTGCACATATGACATAATGTCACAAATCAATCCCTCACCAAATTAAATAACAGAATAATTGGGGGTTCCTCCAACTGCTAAACCTCCAACATCTAAATTAGGACATTTCAAGGAATCGAGAGGATTAAATGATAGAGAATATTAAAATTCTACTTCTTTATCTCCTAAACTCATCACAAGTGTTACTAGCCTAATTCAGTAATTTTTCAATCTAATATTATCATCACAATGATTCAACAATCATATCATGATATTGAATTGACAATATTTTTTTTACATTATTATTAGTGGATGGTCTTCTCCAATTATTTTGTAATTATCCGTCGTAATTTATTAAATTTGGGTTATGAAAAAGAAAAATAAATAGAATATGCAGTCGGGCCCAATAATGAGATGAGCCCAAAGAATTAATTAAACCCCTTCGTGGTTGTAGACTTGTAATCGGAACTCCGAAATTGTTTGTGCTGATTTTCTGCTCTCGGATTTTTAAGCTGTTAAATTCGTTCAGTTGTAAATTATCAATGAAAATATGAATCAATAGGATGATAGAATTCTCGGATAGAAATTTTATTTTTAATAATCGCCCTGGCCCATTTGATTTGGTCCAAACACTGAAGGCTCGCTTCTCTTTAATGTTGCTGTTGACCCGGCTCCTTGACTGTTCCCTATGCGACCCTTCATTTCTCTAGATCCTTCTATTACTGAAGGGGGACTCGAGCACTGTTCACCATCACTCACATTCATCTCTCTCTCTCTCCCTCTCTTCTCTCTGAGTGCTTTTTTCTCTCTACCTCTTGCGATCCTTGATTCAAGCCCTTGTGCTTGAAGAGCTGAGTGCTCCACTGAACCTAGCTTACGGTCCAGTTTGTCTGGATTCATCTTGGTCTCCTCGTGCAAGTAGCCTGGATAGCTAGGGTTCAGTCTCGGCTCGCCGGAGGTCTGAGCTTGTTCTTGAGAGGTCTGTGTGTTTGGTCGCCGTCTCTTCGCCTTCTTCTGGTCTCGGTGTGTTACTGGTCACTGTGTCGTTAGGATTTTGGGTTCAAGGAACCTTGAGCCTTCGCTGCTTCTCCGGTTGCACTCTATGTCCCCTGAGGGACGAACGGTACGACTGCCGGCGACGGGAACCAAGCAGTGTAACCTCCGGGAGCATTGATACCCTACAGTGGTATCAGAGCCACGAGGGAAGCTCACCGGAGGCACCCTCCATTGCCCTTCGTGTACCGTTCGACCGCCTTGTGATTTGTACGGCTGATAAGTCGGGAATCCCAACCGTAGGGGTTCCCGCTCTGGTATCGGTCTCTTAACCCTAGATCTATTAGGGTTTTGGTGCTCTGTGCTTGAATCTCTATGATTCGTGTCTGATTTGTTAAGATCTTTGTGTTCTTTGTTCGATTCTCTGTGTTTCGATTATTTGCCCTAATTTTTTTCTTCTCTCTGTGATTTGGTGAAAAAATCGGGTTCATTATCTCTGGGATTTTGGGTATCTTGTTCCTGGCTCTGTGCTAGGCTCACTTCTTCCGCTCTTATCTCTAATTGGCTTTGGTTTTTCTGTGTGTGTTCGCGTGTTTCACTATTCACACACTAATAGGACCCAAGGAACCTTGTACGACTAGTAAACCAGCTTGTAATCTGGGCTCTCCTTGGCATTCCTCACTGCCTGTGAGCTGTGCTTTGATTTTATCTTCCCCCTCTTCTTGTTCTTGGCTATCTCTGTCTGCTTGTGCTTCTCTGTGTGATTGCTATGGGTTTCTCATATCATACTACTCCTTTTGATGGTAAGAGTGATTTTCAAATTTGGAAAACAAAGATGGAATGTATTCTTATCAAAGAAAAAGTCTATAATGTTGTCTTGCTGGGTTGTGACAAAACTGAAATTGATGAAAAAAGGCTTGAAATGAATGTCAGTGCTAGATCTTCAATTTTGTTGAGTTTGCATGATTCTGTGATGAGGCATGTAGTTGGTATTACTTGTGCTAAAGAATTGTGGGCAAAATTGAATGAATTGTACACTCAAACATCTTTTCATTCTCTGTCATTTTTGCAAGAAAAATTCTTTAAATTCAAACTTGATATGACTAAAGACATTGATGCAAACCTGGATGACTTTAATAAATTAATTCAGGCTATGAAATTGGGAGGGGATGACACCATTGAAAAATACTCTGCTACTATGCTCCTAAATGCCATACCTGGTAAATTTAATGATGTCAAATATGCTATTAGGTATGGCAGGGATGTTGTGACCTATGATATTGTGGCTAATGGTCTAAAATCTAAAGAACTTGACATGAAACATGGGTATGGGAGTAGTAGCAAGAATTCTGGTGAAATTATGCATGTTAGGGGGAGAACACATGAAAGAACTAAGCCTAATCATGCATCTGATAAAAAAAAGGCCTAGATCTAAGTCTAGGAAGAGTAACAGAAAGTGTTACAACTGTAATGAATTAGGTCATTATGAAAACAAATGTGATAAGCCTAAAAAATTCAAGAAAAGAGGTGAAAATTCCAATGAAAATCATCCAAACTTGGCTGTTGGGTCAGAGAATTATGGTGATGTTCTTATGGTCTCTGATATGTTTTCTGAGCCTTTTGTAAACTCTGTGTCTGATTCTCTGTCTAAATCTGAGTGGTTGATTGACTCTGGTTGTACTTTTCATATGTCACCTTGTAAGAGCATGTTTTCTAACCAAAAAATTATTGATCATGGCTCTGTGTCTATGGAAAATGAAAAGAAGAGTCATGTGATTGGAATTGGTGATGTTTGTTTTAAATTTGACTATGGTTCCTCCCTTACTCTAAAGAATGTGAGATATGTTCCTGATTTGAGATACAATTTAATCTCTGTTGTATGCTTAACTGATGATGGTTTACTTGCTAAGATTGACAAAGATGAAATACAATTTATGAAGGGTTCTATGATGGTGTTTAAAGCACCTAGGCAACATAATCTGTATGTCTGCAATGCTAGCCTTCTTAATTTGATTCCCTCTGTGGTTAACTCTGTGCAAAATGATAAAACCATGTTATGGCATGCAAGATTAGGTTACACGAGTAAAAAAGGATTAAAATTATTGCACAAATCTGGTGTTTTTGGCTCTGATCATATCTCTGAAATGCCATTCTGTGAAAATTGTGTAATGGGTAAGCAACATAGGGTTCACTTCCCTGTCTCTGGATCTGATAAATCTCATGCTAGCTCTGAAATCCTAGAATATGTGTATGCTAATGTGTGGGGTCCTGCAAAAGAGTCTACTCATGGTGGAAATCGGTATTTTTTTATCCATTATTAATGATTTTTCCAGAAAAGTCTGGGTGTTTTTAATGAAAAACAAATCTGATGTCTTTGACAAAATCTCAGCTTGGAAACCTTTGATTGAGAATCAAACTGGTAAAAAGATCAAAAATTTAAGAACAGACAATGGTCTTGAGTTTTGTAATGCTCAAATTGATAACTTGTGTGTGGAATTTGGGATTATGAGACACAAAACTGTCCCCTGTACCCCTCAGCAAAATGGCATTGCTGAGAGGATGAATAGAACTCTTCTTGAAAGAGTTAGAAGTCCTGCTTCCTCTGGCCTGTCAAAAAGATTTTGGGGTGAAGCAATGACTACTGCTGCCTATTTGATAAATAGGTCCCCCTCTGTGCCATTACTTGGTAAAATTCCTGAAAATGTGTTTTCAAATAAAGAAGTTAATTTCTCAAATTTGAAAATATTTGGTTGTGCTGCTTATGTTCACCAAAAACATGACAAATTGGATCCTAGGTCTAGGAAATGTGTTCTCCTTGGCTATCCAGAAGGTGTAAAGGGATATAGGCTCTGGGATAGGAGTGTTCCTGGTTTTAAAACCTTGATTAGTAGGGATGTAATCTTTAATGAAGATGACTTCCCTTGCTTATCTGAATTTATGCCTACTTATACTCCTGTGCCTAACTGCTCCAAGTGAGGTGGAACATTTACCTATCTTAAGTGAGCTTGATAAGCATGCTTCTGTGCCTGAATCTGATGTTATGCATGAAAATGATATCTCTGGTCATCCTGAAGATGGTAGGGATCCAAATGATCTTCAAGATGTCACTGATGATTCTGAAGAAGAGACAGATTCCAATAGTCTTCAGAATTATCAGTTGACTAGAGATAGAGTCAAGAGAACTGTAAGATAACCTCAAAGGTTCTTTGGGTTTGCTGACTCTGGTCTGTCCATGCATGCTTTCTCTGTGTTTAATAATCTTAATGCATGTGAACCAATTTCTTATAAAGCTGCCTTGAACTCTAAAGACTCTGCAAAATGAGTTGATGCTATGAAAAAAGAAATGAAGTCACTGCATGATAACAAAACTTGGATTCTTGTTCCTAAACATGCTAAGTGCTCTGTTGTTCAATACAAATGGCTTTATAAAATTAAGCATGAATCTGATTATGTGAGGTATAAGGCTAGGTTGGTTGCAAAAGGATTTACTCAAAAGGAGGGGATAGATTATAATGAGATCTTTGCCCCTGTTGTGAAATTTACTACAGTGAGAATAATGTTATCCTTGGTTGCTCATTTTGACTGGGAGTTAAAACAAATGGATGTTACAACTGCATTCTTGCATGGTGACCTTGAAAATGATATCTTTATGAAACAACCTGAAGGCTTTTATGATAAAAATAAACCTGATCATGTATGTTTATTAAAGAAATCTTTGTATGGCCTTAAGCAATCTCCCAGACAATGGAACAAAAAATTTGATGCTTGCATGCTGTCCCTAAAGTTCAAAAAGAGTAACTTTGATCACTGTTTATATTTCAAGCATGATTCAGTCCCTATATTCCTTCTACTCTATGTTGATGATATGCTTCTTATCAGTCCCTGTCTTAAAACTATAAAGCATGTTCAAAAATGCATGTGTGATAACTTTGACATGAAAGACTTGGGGGATGCAAAAAAGATACTTGGTATGCATATTCAAAGAGATATAAAGAATTTTTCTCTTGTCCTGAATCAAAACTCTTATGTTGAAAAGGTGTTGAGTAAATTTTCTATGCAAAAGTCTAAACCTGTTAGTGTGCCTCTTGCTGCTCATTTTGTGCTAAGTAAGGATCAATCCCCTAGGACTGATTCTGAAATAAGTGATATGTCTAAGGTTCCATACTCCAATGCTATTGGGTCTGTGATGTATCTCATGATCAGCACCAGGCCAGATATTGATTACTCTGTCTCTTGCCTAAGCAGATATATGTCAAACCCTGGAATGCCACACTGGGAAGCCCTGAAATGGCTTCTCAGATACTTGAAGTTCACCTCAAACTATGGCTTGACTTTCTCTAAGTCTCCTGATGGGGTAAAATTAGTGGGTTATGTTGACTCCAACTATGTAAATGACAGGGACAATAAGAAGTCTACCACTTCCTATGTATTCACTTTATGTGGATCATGTATTAGTTGGAAGTCACAGCTTCAACATATTGTAGCTCTCTCTACTACTGAGGTTGAATATGTTGCAGCTGAAGCTGTTAAAGAAGTCATCTGGTTAAATGGCTTGTTATCTGAAATTAGTTTTGCTAACTCTTCTCGTTCTCTATTTTCAGATAGTTAATCAGCAATACAGCTATGTAAAAACCCTGTATTTCATGATAGAACAAAACACATTGATGTGAGGTTTCACTTCATTAGAGATGTGGTGGAAAAGAGTGAAATACATCTGGAGAAAATCCCCGCAGAGTTCCAGCTGACATGGGAACTAAGTGTCTCCCTTCTGACAAATTTCTCTCATGCCAGAGAATTTTAAACTATGATCTTGGTTAACTCTGCTCTCTGCTTTATGTTTATTCTTTCTCTGTACAGTTTGTTTATTTTTTTGTTTGGTTACGTGTTAACCCCTTCTAACTGTGTGTTATGTTTCTCTCCTGTCTTTGTGACCTTGCAGGGAGAAACAAAAAGACAATGATGAGTCATTTCAAAACCCTTAACGAAGACCAGTACACATCAAAGGGCCAAAAGGTGGAGAATGTTGGGCTTCCTGGCCCATTTGGTTTGGCCCAAACACTAAAGGCCCACTTCTCTTTAATGTTGTTGTTGACCCGGCCCCTTGGCTGTTCCCTATGCGACCCTTCATTTTTCTAGATCCTTCTATTAGTGAAAGGGGGCTCAAGCACTGTTCACCATCACTCACATTCATCTCTCTCTCTCTCTCTCTCTCTCTCTCTCTCTCTCTCTCTCTCTCTCTCTCTCTCTCTCTCTTCTCTCTGAGTGCTTTTTTCTCTCTACCTCTTGCAATCCTTGATTCAAGCCCTTGTGCTTGAAAAACTGAGTGCTCCATTGAACCTAGCTTACGGTCCAGTTCGTCTGGATTCATCTTGGTCTCCTCGTGCGAGTAGCCTGGATAGCTAGGGTTCAGTCTCGGCTCGCCGGAGGTCTGAGCTTGTTCTTGAGAAGTCTGTGTGTTTGGTCGCCATCTCTTCAGGTTCTTCTGGTCTCGGTGTGTTACTGGTCACTGTGTCGTTAGGGTTTTGGGTTTAAGGAACCCTGAGCCTTCGCTGCTTCTCCGGTTGCACTCTCTGTCCCTTGAGGGACGAACGGCACGACTGTCGGCGACGGGAACCAAGCGGTGTAACCTCCGGGAGCATTGATACCCTACAGTTCAGTTGTAAATTATCAATGAAAATATGAATCAATAGGATGATAGAATTCTCGGAAAGAAATTTTATTTTTAATAATCGCAACTGTTCAAAAGAAATGCATAACTGTGAAGCAACTTATATTTAATACTATGTCTGTATACGTAAATCATTAATATTGTTTAGTTACCGCCAAATTTCTAATTTTCAAACTACTTTTACAACATCACAACATTGTCCTTTAGTTTTTTGCAGTTACAATATCCCCAATTCTAATGAAGTTTGTTTGATGTATATACCATTGAAACAATGTCATTTTAACAGTCGCTTAATCACAACTTTTTCAAATGATGTAAAGAATTACAAAATCAAATAAAAATTGTGTTGGTGATAATTCTCAAGTATTTTTTGTTTTTTGTTTTGAGGAAAGGTAATTCTCTAAGGAGGTGATTGGTATGAAAGAATGGAATTAGGTATGAATGGAATGAACTTAGGAATGGAATGAAGGTCTGAATGGAATGACAATTCTTATGATTGGTATGTTACCGGAATGAAGAACGGAATGGAATACTATTTTACTTTTTATATTATAAAATGAATATTTTTTAATACTTTTAAATTTCTTTATAATTGAACAAAGTGTAATAACTAATATTATTAACACGTGCTGTAATTTTTTTTCTTATATTTCTAAATTGCATTTCTTTTATAGTAAGTGATTTTTTTTCTAATATTTTAGAAAAAATTAATTTATTTAATTTATTAAAAACTTTATTCCAAAGTATTTAATTAATACACATAATAATTTGTATACCTTAATAAAAATATTTTTACTCCACAGAAAAATAGTTTATCATTTTAATTTTTTATCTGAATATATTAAATTATAATTAGTTTTTTTTTATTAGAATATATTTATATGTTACATTTATTTTGGTACCACTTTCATTTTTCTTCAATACAATTTTAAAAACTATCAAAATTTATTTTAATATATATATATATATTAATTTTTTTAAATATAAATATATAATATAAAAATAATTATGAAATAATAATAATAGATTATTTAATATAATTTTCGAATCATTTTTCTAAATATGATCAAATGATATTATAAGACATCATTATGTGTAAATATACAATATATTAATTTTTTGGTTCATTGGGAATAGCTAAACCCATGGGGGGTGAGTGGAATGGCTATTCCCTTACTTTTGGGAATAGCGATTCCTTCGGGAATGATGATTCCCGATGTTAAGGCATACCAATCACAGGAATGGAAATAGATATGGGAATAGTCATTCCATTCCACCATACCAATCAGCTCCTAAGTATTTAAAGGTGAGAGATTGGATTCAATCTTCGTTCCCCCCAAACTAAACAAAACCATTTAATTGATAATGAATTCAACTCCCATGTTTGAAGGAAATTAAAGTTTGAGTCTTTACAAGATCATTCAAGTATCATTGATATCTTTCAGTTATAAAATATTATGAAATTAAAGTTAAAAGTATCCCCTCCTAAAGAAATACACATATGTGCATTTTGATTTCAGATACGTATTAAATTAATTTTAATTGAATAATGATTAAAAAAATTAATTACAGTATATCAATTGTTCCTCAACAAAAATAGCGCCGGGCTCACTCATTAATCAATGTGCAAAACGCTACAAGTCCCGTTGCCACTGTAGAAAATTGCATGAAAAAGAACCGCAGGTGATCCCACCACCTGAATCTTCAATCTCCCATTTCAAACAAAAATAACAGAGGAATTTGGTAGCTAAATGCTTTAAACTCATTTCGCCCATTAATTGATGCGATATCGCAACTGCGAAGAGATCGCAAATCCGCCATGGATCGAGCTGCCATGGACCGAGTTTTGAAATCTGCGCGCTCGTCCGGTTCGCTCAATCTCTCCAACCGCTCTCTCACGTCAGTCCTCGATTTACGAATCAGATTCTTTTTTTTTTTTTTTTGCGTTTTAGATCTTACTGCATTTTGCTACTGAATGTAATCGAATCCCCCCACATTGTGTGTGTTATGGTTGCTGATTGCAGAGAAGTACCGGATGAGGTATACAAAATTTTGGATGCGGTCGGTGGAGATGAGAAGTGGTGGGAGGTAATCAATACATTTGTAAATTTTCCATGTCGTATTTATACACGCGATAGTCTTGTTTGGTAGGTTGATTGCGGCGCGATTTATTAGTGTTATGGCGTACTTGCAGGCTGTGGAGCTGCAGAAGCTTATTCTAGCTCATAATGATATTGAATTGCTGAAGGAAGATTTGAGAAATATGACTTCGTTAGTAGTACTGAATCTAAGTCATAATAAGCTTACGCACCTCCCTGCAGCTATTGGAGAGTATGAATTTTTTTACCTCTTAGCTATGCAACTGTATTTGAAATCAATCCATGCTTAAGCTGAGAATAGAGTTTGATCTTGATTCTCAGGTTGCAGATGCTTAAGTCTTTAGATGTGACGTTTAATTTGATGGTGGAAATACCTAAAGAAATTGGATCGGCAGCTTCTCTGGTGAAGTATGTGTTCTTAGTTTTTCCTTGTTGCCTTACCTGTTGTAAGAAAGCTGAATTACCCCTCAAATTATTTTTTTAGTATTTTTCCACTAGCAGAACAACCGTAATTTATGTTCCCTAGCATTTCCCCTGCTCCCTTCCTTTGTCAAATATCGGATGACTTGCAGAATAAGAAAATGTTCTTACTGTAATAGTGTAATGTGCAGGTTTGATTGTTCAAATAACCGACTAAGCTCTCTTCCTAGTTCCCTTGGGCATTGCACAAATTTGGCAGAACTGAAGGTTATTTTTTATAATGCACATTGTTTTTGTTAATGTGTACTGGGTATTATGACTTTTTTTTTTCCCCGTTGGATAGTGAATGTTTTTAAGTCTGTTCTACTGATTAGCATATTTCTCACACCAACTTCGACGATTGTGGCTAGATATGAAACAAAACTGGTCTTTCCAATCACTATATCCAACATGTTAATCAAGCAACTGCGTTTCTACTTTCTACTGGCTGTCATTGATTCCCCTAATATTCAAATATGTCTATTTTGCATGTATATGATTTTTTAATCGCTTTGTCATATTACTAAAGCACCATATGCTATTATAATTTTGGATGGCCAACTTGTTAAGAGGTTCATCAAGGTCATATGCCACTTCATAAATGTGCATAGACATGACAACTTCACTCCCCCCTTTCCTCTTTCTCTTAGAAAGATAGGATTAGAAAATAGCGATGATTATGTTACGCGAATATTTTTATGAGGGCTCACTTAAACTTGAAATCTGGTCTAATATGCTGTGCTTCAGCAGCTTTCCTTTATCACTATATCCCTATCAACCTTATGAAATTTATTTTTGTTTTTTATATTGGTTCCTTCCTTACACCATATGCTTTTGTATTTTGGTTATTGTCTCAAAGGCATCAAACAATATCATTTCCAGCTTGCCGGAAGAGCTAGCAAATTGTTCAAAATTAACAAAGTTGGATGTGGAGGTATTTAGAGCAACACCCATACTATATCATAGTCCATAGATATATTATTTTCTTCCCTTCCCCTCATACGTCAATTAAGATGAGTAACTTTGGATGTAGTCATGTTAATCATCTGTTTGGCAGGGAAATAAGCTAGAAATGCTGTCGCATAAATTAATTGCATCATGCCCTATGCTTATGGAACTCAACGCATGTAATTTCTTGTGCTCAATCTGATCTGTTATTTAGTAACTAGTAGTTCGATAAATTTCTGAAGTCTTTCTATTTCTTACTTCTTAAAGCTAAGAATTTACTCAGCTGCATGCCTGAGAGTATTGGATGCCTTGCACGCTTAATTAGGTTGGACCTTCATCAAAACAGTGAGCATCTTCACTATTGTCTATTTCTTTTTCCTTTGCATGCTTTGAATATATGAATTCTTGTTGCCATGCTAATGCATATTTATGCCTCTATATTCTTCAGGAATTTCCTCGATCCCATCATCAATAAAGGGCTGCTCATCCCTTCTAGAGTTATATTTAGGGTTGGTTCAATTTCTTGTCACGTGTATTATTTGGTTGGGATTCTGGCAATCCCTTGGCTGCAATTTATATCTAAATATCAATTATCTTTGTTTTCTTTTGGTTTGTGTCTATTTACAGGAACAATGCACTTTCTTCATTACCAGCAGAAATTGGATCATTGACTCAGCTGGGGACATTTGATCTTCAGTCAAACCAGGTGGTTTCCCAAAATTACATTAAAAGTTTCTGAACCATAAATTTCTATGAAATGTCAGAAGTGACCGTCTTCAATGTTTTATTACAGTTTGATTGGGTTTGATCAAATTATTATGTTCTTTCATTATTAACCGGTGCTGTTGCTGCCATCTGTCTCTTTTCTGGATGCAGTTGAAAGAATTTCCCGTGGAGGCTTGCAGCTTGCGCGTGTCAGTTCTTGACCTGTCTAATAATTCACTGTCTGGTTTGCCTCTTCAGATTGGTAAGGTTAGGTGGTTCTTTTGCATCCACTTTTGTGTTGTGTACTTGCAAGCGTTGGTAGCACTTTTAACTTATAAAAGCTCACATGATCTATGATGTCATCTAGGCTTGATGACAACACTGCGGAAACTTTTACTTGCTGGTAATCCATTGCGAACACTTCGGAGGTCAGAACCGTTGTTTCTATTCTGATATAGTCTGCTCCCTATTGGTGTAAGTTTTGACTAAAGAACTTATCCTCATACAGCTCACTGGTAAATGGACCTACAGCTGCTCTGTTGAAGCATCTCCGAAGTAGACTCCCAACAGAAGAAGGTGAGCTTGGTTCTTGATTGTTGTTGAGGCCATGTTGTTATTTTGCATCAGCAGAACTGTATAAACTTACACCCAGCGCTTCCATTAAAAGAAAAAACAGAACCCTTTGCTGTATAGTAAAATAAATTTTGCAGCTGAATACAGATGTGCAGACCTGTTAAATTGTGAATAATTTCCAACTTGAATTGATGTATATCATATCCTAGATTTCCTGTTAACCTGCTCCGAGTTGGCTTGTTTATGTCTGAATATTTAAATCATTTTTGCATATAGAGTCTCCTGCGCCCTCAGCTGTGAAAGAGGACGTTGTTGCAACTGCTGCTCGGTCATCTCTGGCTTCAAAGGTAATCTCCATGAAGTATAGGTAATGATATCCAAGTTGATATTTAGTCCTGTCATAAGCAAGCATCAGGATATAGTTAATGCTGTGCTGGTCCTAAAATTCTGATCCTGGTAACAAGTTGAATAAATAAATGCACCCTCATCTCAGCAACCTCTTTTCATTCTGATTTTCGTATCTGTTCATCCGAGGATTTTACGATCTACAACATTATTATTTTCAGGAACTCTCTTTAGCTGGGTTAAGTTTGAGTGCTGTCCCATCAGAAACATGGAAGGCAAGTGATATTACGAAAGTCAATCTTACGGGGAATTCTATAGAAGAGTTACCCTCTGAGCTTGGATCTTGTGTCTCTCTTGAGGTAAACATTAGATAGATTGCATTATTTTGGAAAAACAAAGACCTGAATGGAGGAAAAGAAGAAGGCTGCATCTTCTAAAAAAATGGAGGCTCTAAATGCTTCCTTGTGGTCTAAGCTATTCTCAAAGTTGTGGCATCCCATTTGTGTAATGCTTGCACTTTTAAAGTAGCTCAACTTAAAGGGTTGAAGTGTGCGTTTGAATGTCTGTCATTATGTTTTATTGTTGTGAACTATCTTTTCTTACGAGGAGTCTATTTGTTCTGTTTGCTGAATACCTTCATGCATAATCTGGTGGTTACTATTATTGTCTCTGAATTGAGATGCAGCAATCTGGTGATTTTTATGTTGTCCCTAGACTTGATTTTATTTCCATGATACACAAAGCTGCTTCTTCTGGAGTTAACTTGATCTGAATGTTGTATTAAGATTGTATTATTCTTTTTTTTTTGTTCTATATTAGTTTGGAACTGTGTAGAGACTGAAAAAGTAGTATGTGCTAATATTGGAATATCATTGACCAAACACATTTTACTTTCAGGCTCTGATTCTGACCAAGAACAAGATAAAAGAGTGGCCTACCACAATTTTGGCTTCTCTTCCTAAACTTTTGTGCTTGAAACTGGATGGTAATCCACTCAGAAAGGTGAATATAATTTATGCAGGCCCTTTTCTGTTCTATAGTTTTCAGATTTTCTGATTAGTGAATTTTGTCCTTCCTCACCAATACAATTTGCCAATGGAGAGCCTAAGTCCTGAGAATATAGCCTGAAGCCTAAAGCTGGTGCACAGGCAGTGTCACCAAAGTTATTATACTTTTAGCCTATAAACTACTCATGCTTCAACATTTTTACGCAAAATCATCAATGGTCAACCTGAATCAGTAAATGCCAGTCATGGTTCTTAGTCCTTGGTTTTGTTTGCAAATCATTTGATGAATAAGTTTTAAATAGGAACAGTCTATGTATAAGTTAACTAGGAAGAGTCTATGACTAAGATGCAAAGCTATTGGGAACCTCCTCACTGTGGCAGGTCCAAGAAGTAACAAATTTGCTATGATCTTTATGATTTTCTATTGACTAAACTAGTGGTCTTCAGAGATGCTTAGTAGCTTCTATTCTGTCTTTCATTTTTCCTAGTGTTTTTCGTGTAGGTTTCCTTAAATGTAAAAGAAGCTGAATTTGCAACTTTTTTCTCACGGTCTTCTTGTGCAACTTTTTATGTTGGTATGTATCTGCTTACCACATTTTATCCACTTTTTTATGACCCATCACTTATTGTTGAACAGATCCCCTCAGACGGCTTTCAAGCAGTTTCCAAGCTCCGGGTTCTGGATCTAAGTGGTGCTGCAGGTTCACTACCAGACAACCCAGCATTTTTGAGCTTACCTGAGCTGGAGGAGCTATACCTGAGGTTTGTCTTAAGATAGGTTCCACAAATTCCTTCTTTTGAAAGCTAAAAGTTGTTTTCAACTTCCCACATGATTGGACAGGCGGATGCAAATATCAACCTTTCCATTGGAAATAGTGAGTTTACAGCAGTTACATATACTTGACTTGAGCCAAAATTCCCTCCAATCAATTCCAGAGGTTCTCTCTCTCTCTCTCTCTCTCTCTCTCTCTCTCTCTCTCTCTCTCTCTCTCTCACACACACACACACACACACACACACACAACAAACAAATACAAATATTTTATAAGGATAAAATTTATAGATATTGCTGCAACTCAGTTCTCTTTCACTACCGCTTGAATATTGTTTTTGATGCATTAAATCTCTCCCTTATCAGCTGAATGATCAT
Source organism: Perilla frutescens (assembly GCA_026008535.1). Classification (NCBI taxonomy): domain Eukaryota; kingdom Viridiplantae; phylum Streptophyta; class Magnoliopsida; order Lamiales; family Lamiaceae; genus Perilla; species Perilla frutescens. The sequence continues at coordinate 9,114,855 of BRKX01000019.1, forward strand.
GGTACCTTTTGGCAGCTTTTATGTGTAATGATTCGGTATGAAGTTTAGAGTAAAAACTTGAAAACTTGTTGGGCCTGTTGTATACATGCAATAATTGTGCATCTAAAGTGCAGATTTTGGGCTAGTAAGAACTATTTATTAAGCTCTTTTTACCTAGTCATCTCTAACAATTCCGAAACCCTTAAAGATAGATCTTTATTTATCTTCCAATAACGTAAATTAAAAAATAAATCTGCCCAAAGGGATCAAGCTGGTTTACAAATTACAGCTATGTCATGGACTCATGGCAGCTGTATGCATTATGCAGTTGATAAAAATTGAAGCAGAAAGTACTCGATGCTGAAACTTATTTGGATGTATTGTAATATGATCTGCTTCCAACTCAAGTAATGCACATCACTCCAATAATCAATAATCAATAATCAATCACAAAGCTGGAAGCTAATTGGAAATTAATCATTCATAAATCATAATGAATGATTACGACCCTTATAAGATATCTATAACTGAGTACATAGAATCCACGTGATCTTCTTAGCAGTAGGTACGATTCTAAAACTAACTCGTGCTAATGAGTGTGCACAATAAATCAATCTGAATCTGGGCCCTCTCTTTAACTACATTTGGCATGCCCTAGGGCCCTTGCTCTATCATTTTGGAATTCACAGTTTGAAACTCTTTTAACCTCATAGCTGTTAAGATATTATCACAGGATATGGCCGAGCCATTTACGTTGATAGAGCACACAGTTTGAAGTTTTTAACTGTTATCTTTGATCTTCCTTTTGTTATAGTTTAGGCTAGGACTTGTAATTTCGTTGTCTCATTTGTGGCTACAATGATTTCTCACATGGCAAATGATATTTTATTAGCACCTCCAATTTTCAACCGAATATAGGATTTAAATGTTGCATTGTACAATTTGTACTGTTACTGAGTCCATATAGTCATTCCCACTTGCATTTTTATTTGCTTGCAGAGCATCAAGGATCTTTCTTCTCTTATAGAGCTCAACCTATCAGACAACAATATTTCTTCTCTTCCACCGAATCTGGTTTGTCCAGAAATTCCTTCTCTGTTTTCTTTTTACTGCATTGTGTTTCCCATCGCTTGATGAATAATTATCTGCAGCGCATATTTTCTGATTGCTTGTTTGAAATTCGATTGTGCAGGGTTTGCTTGAACCCAACCTGCAGGTCTTAAAAGTTGATGGAAACCCATTGAGAAGGTAATCCAAATCTTATATTGAACGTTTTAGACTTTAATGGTTGCTAGTAAATCATAGAACTCGAGTATGAAGAACATAGTAAGCCTAAACAATTAAGCTGATATTTATTTTATGAAGAACATAGTAAGCCTAAACAATTAAGCTGAGATTTATTTTATGAGACGGAAACAACATCAATGGATGTTACATAATATGGGAGACAATTGCTAAAAACAACATAAAAAATTACAAGACCCCCCTCTAGTTGGGACTTGGGACATAAATGAAGGTGCCTGATACTGAGCAAATTTCTTTCATATTTCACGCTGTAAGTGAAGATAGCATAGAATGCTCATTTTGATTAATGTCTCGTTTCAACTGCTTATGCAGTATTCGAAGGCCAATTCTGGAGCGAGGAACAAAAGGGATCCTGAAATATTTGAAGGATAGAATCGTTGAGCCTTGACAATTTGTGTTTCCTCCCTCCACAACGTAACTGCAGTGGCAAACTTGAGGTGGAGCTGAGTTGTAAAACTCTCTTCCACTTGATAATTTGTTGTTATGCAATGTGTGATTAATCTTTTCTGTTGTATCAAAGCATTTTATATTGGGACCGTCACAGTGAAGGTTCAAACTCGTTGTGTTGCCTTACGGTTTCCATCTCCTAAAACTGCTGTTTTGATGTATTAATGTATTATTAAGCTTTCGAGTTGATACTGTTTTCTCCGAGTTAAATGTTAGTTGAGCATTGGAGAATACACCATATTTGAACTATTTGCTTGTTTTCTTCTTTTAGAAAAATAATTAACACCTCGAAATATTTTTTAGAAGTTATAAGCACTGCCAAACATGGCTTTAAATTGCTAGGACATTTAAGCAAATGCAGCTCCTAGACTCCAAGCTAGAATGCTAGTACTTGTCCTTACAAGTTACAAGGTTAGCATACGTCTACTCTCAAAAAAGTTGTAACTCGCAAACTCAATTATATACATGTTTTCTCAACTATTGGAAAAACCTGAAAAATAAAACGTCATCCACGAATCACTGTGGTGCAGGACTCGAACTACCATTGACTCCATCTTCACTATCCGCTTCCATGTATAGTCTGAATTTAAGAACCTTATTAACCTGTGCCATTGGATTAATTTGCTTAGCTCGGGTTTTCTTGGCTTCGGATGGCCCCACCTCTTCTTCACAAGCAACAGAATCTGCATCTGCAACATATGAATTTGATGCATTTCTTATGGCGAATAAAAAAATAACATCAGCCGACAAAGTAAAAAAGTAATAGATTCTGATAGTGTTCAATTCCTTCCCATATTCATTTGATAGCCTCACTGGGAACTGCCCAGCAGGATCTAAATATGTATCCAATGTAACATACTAATATGTAAGTGGAACCCGAGACAAAGAAAAGGTTTCAGACAAAAGTAAGCTGAAAAAACATGCGGTGTGAAACAATATCAACGCTTCCAATCTTTAATTTGGATTTATTTAGACTAGCATCAGTTTTAAATAGGTTGACCCTCCAATAGAGGAAACAGAAAAGGCTTCTATAACAGTCACAATAGTGGCAAGTTAAAGCAGCTAGAATTGAGTGGAAAACTAATAGTTGGATCATTTTCACCATTAAAAACAAGTCAAGATGGTGCTTACCACTTTCATTAAAAACAAGGCAGGTCCCAACTGTTTCTTTGTATTCTCCAATCTGAGGTTGAACATAATATATCAGGAGTGTATGACCGAAGAAATGAAAGCAATCAGTATGGTTAATAAATAAACAGCTAGTTGATTTAGCAATCATATAAATCTGAAGTCACTTCCAGTTTCAGATAGTAGCATATCTACTGGAGGCAGCTTTAATCTCAGTGAGCCAAATTGCATATGTAAGAATCATAGAGACCTTAAAAAAACTCAATGAAAAACCTCATCTAATTGCAGCATATCTGGAAAATTTTAGCTGTTACCAAAGAAAATGAAACCATTCTTATTTAAAATTACTTTAGAAAGTTTAGCCTTGAAATCTAGAATGTCTACGTATAACTAGCCATTACTGCAGAAACAATCACTGAGCAATCACATGACCATTTTCAAGAAATGAACAGGAACATTTAGAGAAGCTGTAAAGAGAAACTCCCATGCACTATTTGCAATAATACAAGGGTAAGAGAAAGCGATCCTCAATTTATCAATTATGGAAGATAGTAGTTCTGCAACCTAGTTACTCTCCAACTTGCTACCATAAAAACGGACAAAAAGATGAAAAGGAGAATCAACCAAAACAGAGAAAACAGTTCAGACACATTGTACTGATAGCCAAAAGAAAACATACAAATTATATGATCCTTACGTACCAACTTAATTTTGTTATCTATCACAAGAATTGGGTTGAGTGTGTCCAGACCCTGCATTAATCATTTAACAATCACATTAACATATAAAGTTAACTATATGGTGTCTGAAATCCAACTGAAGAGATTCACAAATTCAACAAACTCATTCTGAATTCATCAGAGGCATCGGCTACAAAACTTGACAACCATGTCATAGAAAATGATTAGCACCTAATTATATATCTAAAACCCCCGCAAGCACGAAGCTATAGCTGACAAACAACATTAAATTAATTTGATCCTATTTTTACTCCTATGAAGAAACAAGAACTAGGCTTACCATGTGGGTTGTAATTTTTCCAACTAAGACAAAAAAGTATACTTGCAATTATCTACTTGCTAGCTCCAAATTATACAAAAAAAAATAGAACAACTGTAATCGAGATATTACAGAGATGACATATGGTGCGTTTTCTGGTACACGAATGTGCGCAGCGATTCTATCCAAATCAAGCAGAACAAATTCTTCCTCCTCTTTGTCTTCTTCTTCTTCTTCTTCTTCTTCTTCTTCTTCCACATCCTTTTCTGATTCTACCATTTCTTTTGAAGATGAAATCTTTTCCATTAATTAATACTGTTTACGGATAAAATAAAAAACAACTAAGAAAAGATCAATGCAGAAAAAACAAAAGTGATACAGAGAAGAATATCATTTCATCGTATTGCTTCCTGCAGTTCATTGAGTAATTTCATCAAACAATACGTGTGCATTGAAAAGATTGAAAATAAATATCATGCTTTCCAGAATCAAATGCTTGCTGCTAATTATGTGCTGAGCTTTGTTCCTTTGCTGAAATTGCCGTGATTATGAGGCGTGGCGGTTCATCAGGTTCATTAGTCATTTAGTATTAATGCGAGGTGGAATAACTCAGGTGAAGGAATAGGGGTGAATTAAAAAATCTTTCTTTAACCTCCATCACCGTCAATATTTGCACAAAGCCAAGAAGATAGAAGAAAGCCGGAAATTGCTTATGTTTGGAGTTGGACACCCTCCCTCTCTTACTTTCACGACTCAAACAGCCACATCAATATTCCAATATTATACAGAAGTTAAAAAAGCACATCTTAGATTTTGAAATTAACTTACATTGAAATTAGAAGAAGCTGAAGAATCTATGTTGAATGCGAACCGAGCAGAAATCGATCTGAGCAGAAATTTGAAGGAGGTTGTGAGGTGAAATCGGACGGAGCTCCAGCAGCTGAAAGCGCGGCGTCACTCTGGTGGAGATCGACGACTGAACAAGGGTTTTGAATTTGATTTGGGGGTTTTACCTTTTTTTCATCATTCAATAGTGAATTGGTGTTTACTTTTTTTTTCTTTTATTTCTGATAATCTAATATTAATTACAAGTGTGTGTGTGTGTGTGTGTTTGCGCATAAAATTGACATTGTTCAGTTGAGAATGTATGTGTGTGTGTGTATATTGTTCATGATTTATATAAATTAAAGTTGTCGAGAATGATTATAATGAATCTCAACAAAATTCTTAGTCCAGCCAGCCAAGTGGTTAATGCAGCAAATGTAAAACCTCCATTGCTTTGCCATCCCCCCAGGATCGATCCTTGTTGTTGACAACAATTTTGAAAATTTTGGCTTAGGACTCCATAATATAATTCGCGAACTATGAGTAGGTTTGTTTATGCTCGAGCTTGAGCTACTTGTGAGTTCTAACATCCCTGAACTCGAAGTTCACGAATAATTTAGTTCATTTACGATCATATAAATACCGGTGTAATTAAAACCAAATCATTCTAGGAGGTTTATTAAACAAGTAAATCCTAAAAAATCGAAGATAAATATATAAACTAGAAAAGGGACATAAAATGCAATATACAAAAAAAGTGTTGTAAACTAGAGAGAGGTGAGAGAAAATATGAATTGTGTGTATTCAATATGAGGACCAAATGCCTCTATTTATAATAGTACAAGAGATAGGGTTTTAGAGTAAGTAACTTGTTCATCACTCATATCATATATATCTATTAGATATATTTACAACACTCCCCCTTGAATGACCAATCTCTAAAACAAATGTTGCCTCATTAAAACTTTGCTAGAAAAACCCATTGGGAAAAAATCTAGTCGAAGGAAAAAGAGTACAACTGCACCCCCTGATCTTGAGATCATTGTAGACCTTGGAGTCGGCGCATGCCGATCTTGTGTACCAATTTTCTGAATGTTGATGTTGGTAATGCCTTTGTGAATAAGTCTGCCAAATTGTCACTTGAGCGAATTTGTTGAATGTTGATATCGACATTCTTTTGGAGATCGTGTGTGTAGAATAACTTGAGAGAAATGTGCTTCGTCCTATCACCTTTGATGTATCCTTTCTTGAGTTGCGCAATGCAAGCAGCATTGTCTTCATACAAAACAATTGGAGTGATCTTTGATGAAGGTAATCCGCATGACTCTTGGATGTGACTTGTCATATTTCTCAACCATACACACTCTCGACTTGTTTCATGGATTGCAATGATTTTAGAATGATTTGAGGATGTTGCAGTCAAGGTTTGCTTCACAGACTTCCATGATATAGCAGTCCCACCACATATGAAAACATAGCCAGTTTGTGACTTGGCTTGATGTGGATCGGATAAAAATCCTGCATCCGAATACCCTACCAGAGAAGAATCGGAATTTTCCAAATAATATAATCCAAGATCTATGGTACCCTTCAGATAACGTAGAATGTGCTTAACACCATTCCAATGTCTCAAAGTGGGTGCAGCGCTATATCTTGCGAGAAGATTTACAGAAAAAGCTATATCTGGTCTAGTATAATTAGCCAGATAAGTTAATGCTCCAATTGCACTTAGATATGGTACTTCAAGACCAAGTATCGTTTCACCATCTTCAATAGGTCGAAATGGATCTTTCTTTGTATCAAGAGATCTAACGACGATTGGTGATGCTAATGGATGTGCATTATCCATGTAAAAGCGTTTTAACACTTTTTCTGTATATGTGGATTGGTGAATAAACGTTCCTCCTCGGACACGTTCAATTTGCAAACCAAGATAAAATTTTGTCTTTCCCAAATCTTTCATCTCAAATTCTTTCTTCAAATATTCAGCAGTTTTATTGAGCTCTTCAGGAGTCCCAATTAAATTCAAATCATCAACATAAACTTCTATAATTGCAAATCCACTTTCGGTTTTCTTTATGAAAACACAAGGGCAGATATCATTATTTTTGTATCCTTCTTTTAACAGATACTCGCTCAATCTATTATACCACATACGGCCAGACTGTTTCAGCCCATACAATGATTTTTACAGTTTAATCGAAAACATGCTTTTGGGTTTTGACTTTAATGCTTCAGGCATTTTATAACACTCCCCCTTGGACATTACGACGTGATGTTCATGCCTCGTTAAAAACCTCGTTGAAAAATCCAGTGGGAAAAAATTAGTCGAGGAAAAGAGTACATAGCATACGTTTATATGTGTTGCATTAGTTGCCTCATTAAAAACCTTCACTAAGAAAACCCCGTGGGAAAAACTTAGTAAGGAAAAAAAGAGTACAACCATTGAGCCTTCAGAGCATAATGTAGACTTACAAGGTATGACCTTCAGGGCCTAATCTTCTAGATTATTTTAAAAATTATCGCTCCCCCTCAAAACTACAATCATTGGAGCGAACTTTAAATTTCACAACTCTTCTAGAGTTTATATGTGGGTAAAAGAAAATAATATGTGTTACGTCAGGTAACCTTTAACTCACCCACTATTCATTTGTGCAACACAAATACATTGTCTTTAAATAGATAATAAGGGATAATATCATTCGTCGCGCTACACATAAAAATAACATAAAAAAAAAAACCAGTCTCAAATATGACAATACGAGGATCAGAATATAGCCAACATTTGAATAGTCCACCAATGTCATGCCATTGTTTATTTCAATAAATAATATCTATAATTTGAAAATAATGGAGGATATAGTAATTGACATGCTAGTGTCTCATTGTAGAAAAACACTAAATCTTGCTTGCAAGTTATTTATAAATATGGTACCTGGCCAGGAAATCTTGCAAGATAAAATACTGTAAGGAACTGCTGGTCCTAAAATATCCTCATTATCATCTTTGAGTTTAAATAAATACTCATTCACTTCAAGTGATCTAACAATTATTGGTGTCTTAAATGTGTGAAGCTATTCATAGATAGAATCTCCATAAATTTTGAAATAGATTGGCTGGTGTATATATAAAATCACATAAGGTGATTCTCGATCTGCAAGCCGAGACAATACTTGGTGCTATCCAAGTCTTTTATTTCAAATACTCTGTCTTTAGGCATGAGTTAACTTTTCTCACAATAAATATTGCGATGTTATACAATAAATTTTAAATCCATCAGGATTTGCATATAAATATTATCGTTCAATGACCTATATAACTATGTGGTCACAACGTCCATTAATTGTATATCCAATGCTAAAATTACTGCCATTTATTTTATGTAGCGGAACATAATGTTATTGTTAATAGGATAATATAATTTATGGAATATGGGACTCTGCATAAACCCATAAGCTACAACCTCTTTGTATGTCTCACCACCTTATTAATTTTGTCATTTCTCATTCATAGAAATGCTCATTTGTGTCCTATTGAAACAATAATTGTTTCGCGGTTGAGCTTTACGCATTTACCTCAATTGCTATTTTTCATTTTACATAATTAGAATATCAGAATGCTTCTGGCAATCTACTTTCATCGTAAGTTTTGGATCCAAATTATAAAAGCAATTGTGGAGACATTATATGTTGTCGACAACTACGTTATTTATGCTATATATATCTCTCCCATATTTATAAAATATATGGTACCTTTAATATTAAAATTAATCAGATCATTGTCATTTCCCATAATATTTCAATCTGATTGTTCCGCAATCTCAGTATTAAGATTATTTGGTGCATATGCAAATATACTGAGATTTTCGTCTTCAAGACGATCCTCTTCAGGAGGTTCTAGGAGTTATTGCATGTCTTTGATTTTTGTTTTCCACGGATTTTACATTTCAAATACTTTTTCGCTTCTAGCGTCAATGAACTCTTTCGCTTCTGAAGTTGAGTAATTCGAACTCGAATCTATATATGTGGAACTTCCACAGTTTGTAATGCAAATATATTTAATAATAACTCCATTATGATAATTTTTGACAGTTATGAACTTCTAGTTCATGTAGTGCGTGAAAATATTTAATTCAATGAGAATTTTGCGGCATTATTTCAGTCATATCTCCCCCTAATGCCGATAAATGATCATAAAATCAACGTACCAATAAACTGATCCCCAATTATTGGCTCTAAATAGGTCAAATATGATAGAGTACTATTTATTTTTCTTTAATTAAAGAAAGTCAATATAGGTACGTTTTGGTGGTGATAACAAGAATTCACAGATGAGAAATGTTTCTTTTATTATTCACACACTAATATAAAAGGGGAATGGCCCAAACACTCATACCATAATTCCAAACTTTGGGTCTTTAAATTTTTAATTTATCGCAACATAAGACGTTTGGTTGGATAAAGGTTCATTACAACCTTGATAAATTTTGAAACTTAACTAGAGTAATATTCAAATGGACATATAATATTTAATAAATATTAATTTAAAAATATCATCAATTACATTGAATGATGTTCAAGTAATCATTGACATCACCATTTAGTCTTACTGACAAATAATTTCATGTTTAACAATGAAATTATATATTAATCATGAAATGTAATATGGTATTTATTTTCAAATATAAAGTCAAGTAGGATCATAAAGAGATTATTGCCCACTGGGCAATGCTTATAAATTGAGAATGAGACAATCGATCCCAAAATCATATGGGGTATTAATATCATAAATTAATTACAGAAATGTAATTCATATATTTTATGTAATATCAAACCAGAATAGAGAAATCTGATTTAAACTTGCAATTAAATAATTCATGTGAATTATATGGATTTTCTCTTTATGCTAGCATTCAAAATAATTCTTTCTAACATACATATTTAAACTAAATTTCAAATCACATCAGAGACCATCATCACCTAGCATACATATATAATCAAATAATATATTCTATCAGATTATATCAATCGATCATTCTTAAACAAATTTATAAGTCAAATAAAAGTATCAATTTAAAACTTTTGATAACACATGCTAACCACAAGAGATTTAGGAGTGTTCGAATTCTGCGCTTTTTTTTTTAATCTTCGATGATTTCAGTACTAATTCACATCTTCTTTACAAATCAAACAATTAGTTATACAATTTTTCAAACCCACAATCACAATCAAATTCTTGATTTCATAATTTTGATTTATAAGTTATTTTGATTTAGAAGTTACCTCGCAGAAAAGACACGATTCTTTCCTATGGCATACCTCCGATATTGACTCAAATTCTCAAACTCAATTGGCTAGAGAATCGTGCTGATAACGTGTTGTAAACTAGAGAGAAGTGAGAGAAAATATGAATTGTGTGTATTCAATATGAGGACCAAATGCCTCTATTATAATAGTACAAGAGATAAGGTTTTAGAGTTAGTAACTTGGCCATCACACATATCATATATATCTATTAGATATATTTACAACAAAAAGTAAGTTTTAGGAGGTTTCCTTTAATTTTATAATTACTTTTCAAAAATTTCTCTCATCTTTGAGTCTTCTTATAAATTCTAGCTCACAATTTTCTATTTATTATCTAAATTGTAGATCGTTAATCTTAGCTATGGAAGGTGAAAATCTTGAGGCATGAGAATGTTAATCTAAGGTGATCATAATGCTAAGAAAAAAAAAACAATAAATTAAGAGATAATAATGTTAGTGATTAGTGCTAAATAAAATATTTAAATATTTATATGCAAGTCACACCTATAATTTCTTCTTCCATTTATCAAATTATTTAATCGAAGGACACATTTTAGCGAAAGTTTTAAATCAATTGAAATTAGTTTATAGTAAATAGATACGTGATGATAAATATTTTAATTGGTGAAATGGAAGATGGGGAAGGAAAGTAGTAAAGAATTATATGACGAAAAAAAGAAGGAAAAAACTTAGAGACTAATATTAATTATATATGTATAAAAATAGTAAAGAGTTGCATTTAGCATTTTATTAGGATTTGGCAGAGGTGCAACTTACAGAGGAAAACCTAATTCAAGAGTGTAAAATGACAAAATTTTCAATTTAAGGTGTACATTTGCAAATTGAGTATAATTTGAGGGTGCAACTTATCAACTACCTTATTAAAAAAAATAGAGTTAATTTTATATAAAAGTTTGATGAAAAGATGGTATGGTTTAATTTTTTAAGACCATCTTCAATCCAACTCCAAATCTCATTTTGCAGTTAATAAAATGCTCCAATCCACCTCTAAATCCAACCCCATTTTGCTGTAAAACTTCAGATGTGAACAGTGTATACCTATATATGCAGATCTACTGTTCACAACTGCATAATACCTTTTCAACAATCTGAAATTGCAAAATAGTCCTTTTTTTCTTTGTTCTTCTCACCTTTCATTTATTCTCCTTCCACAAGCCTTCAGGGTAACAAAGCAGATTTCCATTAAATTTCTAGGGTTGCAGAGAGAAATGGGGACGGACAAAGGGAAGAAACAGAAAGTGGGAGAGGCAGAGGAAGAAAATAATGGGACCGAGCAGATTGATGGAGAGCTCGTTCTTTCAATTGAAAAGCTTCAAGAACTCTAAGATGAGCTTGAAAAGGTCAATTCAATTTCACATGTTGGTTTTGTTAGAATCGAGGGAATTTCAGAATTAATTTCATATTTTCTTTTTGTTTTATTGATTATCTGTGTTCTTAAAGAGCGTCTCTTTTTTTTTTCTTGTTTGTTTTTGTAAATTTACGTTTGGTGTGTTACTGTTAAAAAATGGAAAAACAGTAAAGTTTCAGTCTTTGAGCTTGAGTAGGAGTTCACTCATTGGTGAATTTAGAATACTGATTAAATCTAACATAATTATGTTTTTTTTTGTTTATTGGTATATTGTTGCTTATGTCTTCATCTTCTTTTTGTGGATTCAAAATTCTTAAATTACGGTAAAGTGTTATTCTATTGTGACATCAGAAAATGAGTTTGGAGATATATAATCCTTTTAATTAGCTCTTTGTTTTTTATATAGCAAAATAGTCAAAAAATAAGAGGTTCAATTTATAAATTTTGATAAATATGTGGGTGTTATTGAAATAAAATGAGAAATAGTAAAAGATGGAATATACTAATAATATTCTTTTAGATTTGAGTTTAGATTTATGAGTTGGAGATAAATTAGTGTTTGATGTGACACTTACTCTATTTTCGGTTTTGGTTTGAGTATTTGGGTTGGAGATGCTCATAGGAATGTGAATGTAATATTGTCAACCCCAAGCCTCAACGTTAATTAATTATTTAATTAGAGTTTAATGGGAGTGGATGCAACTAACCTATTTATATTTCATGTATAAAGAGTACAATTATGAACCTAATGACATTCACAAGTACCAACAGATCATTGTTGAATATAATGGCATAATTAATTCATTTAGAAATAATCTATGGAGTATAAGAGAATATTATATAAGATCATTAGTCATTATGTAACCCCGAAAGCTATCAATGATAACCTATCATCCATAATAATGTATAATAAGTTGCACTTGAAATAGATTGAGTGTATCTAATATGCATTCATCATCTACTTATATATATATATATATATATATATGAGTTGGTTTAAATAGGTACTCATCTTGGTGTGTAAACGTGCGTACTGTGCTTGTTTAGTGTACTTTTAGTGCTTTTCTTACTGTATTTTGGTGCTAATTTTTTTAGTGCTTTTCTTATTGTGTTATGATGCTAAATGTTTTAATTAGTACCAAAATACAGTAAGAAAAACACTAAAAATACACTAAACAAGCACAGTACGCACGTTTACACACCAAGAGGAGTACCGATTATAACCAATATATATATAGAGAGAGAGATGATCAAAAACTCCATGTGAGAATAAGGAACTGATCTCCACCATCCATCTACAAAAAATATATGGTCTAGATCAAAAGCAATACAAGGTGACATTTTTGTAATTTAAGATTATTTTAATGAGGCTAGAATAATTTTATAATTTGATAAATGTAATCAAAATACCAATTTTTTTTTCTCTCCCAATCATTCTCTATCTATACTCTTCTAACTTCTTCGCAACTTCTTTAATTTCAACGTGCAATATACAAATTCATGAAGAAAAAAAAGAAGACTATCACCCAGATCGAATTTAAATTGAAAATCACCTAGATCAAATTCAAGTAATATTTATTCGTCTTCCTTCACGGTTTGTTCTCTCTATTGTGGGTTTGCTCTATCTTTCTCGATCTTTTGTCACTTTGTGTGTGCGTGTTTTTTTTCTTCTTCCTCTTCTACTCTCCCTCTCGTTCTCTATTATTATTAGCAGTTCAAAACTTGTGTTATATACAGTTGATTAAGTTGATCTTTTCAACTTTCATGACTAATATATATTTTCAGTTCTTTATATTGTTGTTGGTATATGTGAATGTCTAAAATATATTATTAGAGGTTCAAAAATTGTATTTTTTTATCTATTGATTTTCTGCAGATTGTGTTTTTGCACTACTATACACATGTGTTATTTGTCAGAATTTGTTAGCAATACAATGTGTCACATTTACATTACAAAAGTTGTTATTATCATTACAAAATGAAATATTAACATTATGAAAATAGTATGTCAGCATTATAAAAATATCATTTTATTAGAGTATTGGCATGATGAACGATTTATTAGCATTATTATGACTAGTTTTAGCACTATTAAAGAAGATGTTATCATTACTATGATTAGTAATTTATCAAAATTTGTTAGCATTACAGTATGTCTTATTAGCATTATAAAAGTTCTTATTAGTACAAAATGAATTATTAGCTTATAAAAACAATATGTGATCAACATTACAAAAATAGTTTGTTATCAGAGTATTAGTATGATGAACGATTTATTAGTATTACTATGATTATGTTTAGCATTATCAAAGAACATATTAACATTACTATGATTAGTTTTAACATTACCACTGTTTTTATTTTTTTATTTTTTGTCTTATTTAATCTGCAAATTGTGTTAGCGCACCATTGTATATATTTTTCCTGGATTATCCGAATTTTATATACCTAATTACGAAGCATCTTTGAAGCAACATTCACAGGGAGATGAACATTTAGAAGCAAAACCTCTATTTTCAATCATGTTCCAAAGACACCCCAATTAGTGTTGAAGACCTTTACTTGAAAGATGATGATGAATGAAACAATTATTATATGTATCAAATTTCTAACTTTTTGAACAACTATCACTTTTTTTAGAATTGTCATAATGCTTCTCAATTGACGTTATTATTTCAATAGCGTATGCTATTGAAATATTAATATATGCTAAAATCAACACTTTTGTTAAAAGTGAATGCTTTTGATATTCTACTTTAGCAGTATATAAATGATATGCTATGATAATACTATCATTTGAAAATTTGACTACTAAAGTTTGCATAGTCAATACTAACCATAATTTCACCTTGACCTGTTATTACTTTCACCTTTTGTGTATCATATTTTTCTAAACTAACAAGATCAATGATAACGCTAACACTATCAAATGATAATGCTAATAAAGTAAAATTGTAACAATGTTGTTCATGGTTGGTTTATAATGTTCATGTTAAGTTTTTCTGCTAATACTAACATTAGTTATGATAATGTTAAAATGAGCAATAATAATGCTAACACTACCGAACGAAAAATGCCAATACAACACAATTCTAACAGCATTGTTCATGGTTGATTTATAATGTTCGTGATAAGTTTTTCTGTTAATGCTAATATTAATTATGATAATGTTAAAATAAGCTATGATAATGCTAAAACTGGTGAACAATAATGTTAATAATACAAAATGTACACTTAAATCAGATAGTATCAATATCATTGTTCATTGGCTGAGTTTTACATGGTCCTGGAAGTTTCCCAATGCTAACAAAACAAATGAAACTGTTAATTCATCATGAAAGAATGTAAAATATTTTTTTGAACGTTAGATATTTTTTGTGATGCATATGACAATAATCTCATAACATTAGCATCATCAATGTTAATTTTAGCATTATAAATGCTTACATTAGCATTGTCAATATCTTTATTAGCATATGATTCTATCTTTGTTAGCACGCGCTTAGTACATCCCTTTTTTCTTTTGACCTTAATATTGATAAAATTATGAAAATTTCACCGCGTTTTTGTTATTTTCATATTATTTACAGCTATATCACCGTCTTTTTTGATTAAATCTAGATCATCTAATCTTAAAATTAAAGGGTGTGGATTTTTCTGGAACCACTCATATATATATATGTGTG
Source organism: Perilla frutescens (assembly GCA_026008535.1). NCBI lineage: Eukaryota > Viridiplantae > Streptophyta > Magnoliopsida > Lamiales > Lamiaceae > Perilla > Perilla frutescens. The sequence continues at coordinate 9,129,899 of BRKX01000019.1, forward strand.
TGTCTATATATACACACACACACTCCCATAATTATTGCATTATCTACATAGGCTACTTAGTTGATAGTAGTGAATGTGTGTGTGTATATATATATGTATGTATGTATGTATGTTATATATATATATACACACGCTCCCAAATGATTGCATTATCTACATAGGCTACATAGTTGATAGTAGTGAATGCTGGGCCTACATCACCAATTCTTTAACAAATTAATGTTGGACAAATTATACGATGATTTATGATTCCAATTACATATGGAATAATGCTAGCCGGCCAGATTCTAACTTTTTTAATGATTAATAAAACTGAATTATTAATAAATTAATTATGTTAATTATTAAATATTATATTTTTACTATATTATCCTTCTGTCATGAAATTAGTGATTTGTAATTAATTATTAAAATCACTCCAGAAGCGGATCGGAAGAAAGGGGCGCAACTTCATCTTCTTTCTTTTCTTCACTTCTTTATTTTTTTTTGTTTTTGAAAAATATTGTCCCAAATAATATTGCTGATTTTTTTGGGAAATATTTGATTGGTAATATTCATTAAAAGCGGATTTATTTTTGAGCAGACATTAGAAGCAGACTTTTTTTTTGGCAGACATTAAAAGCGGAAATTAATTGGAGGATTAACCCTGATTATTATGAAGAGCATCAATGTAAATTTATTGAATAATTAATATTTTATTAATTAAATTAATTAACTATTAAAAATAATAAAAGATTCTGGCTAGAATCTGGCTGAAAATCACTACTCTTAAATATATACCTCATTAGATTAAACAGGTCTCCACATATATATATATATATATATATATATATATATATATATATATACTTGAAAATACTCACCTTTAAAAAAAAACATATATTACTCAACTACTTATCCACATTTAAGAATGACCGAATTTTAATATTTCCATTAAGTGGTGTAAAAATATATTGGATTGGTAAGTGATAGTAACACAATATTAATATACTAAAAAGAAAGAATATTAAAATAAAAATGGTACATCACTTTTCTTTTGGGCCCTAGTAGAATACATGTCGTACAAGAAAGGAAAAGATAAGTTGAGCCATGGAAAATGTTTAAAAGCATCACTTTTTTATATAAAAAAACTATTCTATTGAAAAGATGAATCGTGAAGCAGCCTAACAAGAGTACATCAAACAACGACAAGCAACTTCTGTAACATAGTACAGGATATTATGGAAAATCCTATGACGGTTTACTACAACATCCCCATACATATAATGATTAAAGTTTGTAACGGCGTATAATACTACTGTACATACCCATGAATGATTTAACGTGCGAAACACATATCAAACTCTAAAGAAGAATTGAAAAATGATTATGGTTTATGAATTTATTTAGGCATGTTAAATTATTTACCAGACGTTGAATAATATACTCATACACCCACATGCATTATATCAGTTCTCGGATATTATATATATTTATGATATATCCAATTGCGATATATATCGATAATGAAATTCTACAACCCACATAGAAGAAGTACTGCATTCAATAACAAAGACATAATTCAAACCCTTAACATCATCCCAAAAAAAAAATGAAAGAAGAGAAAAAGTGTAGAGCCTCGTATTCACAGTAAATTAAGATCCTCAGTTAACTGATCTTACGACTCTTAGAAGACCAAAAAAAAAAAGGCTTAATTATTTGAGAGAGAGAGAGAGAGAGAGAGAAGATTCAGATGAGAGTGTCCAAATGTTCCCGAAAAACATCCAACATGTTAGCAAATGTAACAATCCCAACGACACTGCAATCATCTTCGATGACCCACACATAATTCACACGGTGCGTGATGCTCTGTATCATCACCGCCACCAGCGAACTCCCCCGGTGGCATACGATCGCCTCCGCCCCCGCCCGCCACCCCATCCTCCCCATGTGGCTACTACACCGACTATACTTCCCCGACCTCGACCCGGACCCCTCCTCGTCCGATGACGAAATCATCTCAGCATTACCATCGCTAGCGCGACTCTTCGTCGCCATGATTTCTTTGATCATTCCCTCCAGTTTTTTCTCCTTCAATCTCTCCTCCACCACCCTCACAATCTCCTCCGTGGGCCCCCCGCAGTCGATGTAGGCCATGAGATCCCCCGCCGAGAGGGTGAGGATGGCCGCTGCAGCCGACTCATCGCAGCAGGCCAGAGCCAAGGGGGAAATCTCACCGATCAAAGTGCCGTCGCTGTCGACCACGGCTACGGATGTTTGATCGGCGAGGGAGGCGGAAATCTCCCCGATCGCGGAGAATGCAGGGGAATTGTAGTCCACGGATAGGAATTCGGCGGATATGATTGCTAGGGTTTCGATGGGGAGAGGTGCAATTGGGGAGAATAAACCGATGGAGCTGAGGAGGAATCTCAACACATCTTCCTGCGTTAGCCAGCAGAATTCTTGGCCGTTGTGGATTGTGTTTGGGCTGATTAAATTCGAGGTTGATGATGATCTGTGGAGCTGCTTTCTCCTTGAAATGCCGCTCTTTATCGGAACTACCAGATTCTGAGCTCCTTGTATCATTAAATCAATGGCTTCTACTAAGCTGCAAATAATTAACATAAAATTCAAGCTTCGATCTATCAATATATCATTCTAGAGAGAGAGAGAGAGAGAGAGAGAATGTGACGTACCTAGCGGAGGGTTCGACGTGACGAACGAGACCATTGACATCCGACAGTAAGACAGAGATTGGAGATTTCAAAGCGAGAGAGGGAGACGACAGATTGTCTTCTCGGCAAAGAAAGCAAATGATGTCGACCATGCAAACTTTGCCGACGCAGACGCAGTCGAGATTTCTGTCGACAGAGTGATCGCAGGTCCAGACGCTGATGAAGGTGTCGTCGTCGGAGGACTGAAGGGCGGCGATGGCGGAGGCGACAGTGGCGGAGGAGGAGAGAGCGCGGAGCGGCGGCTTGCCTAGGCAGAGATCAGCCACCTGGTACGCCGACAAGCGGACAGCCATACAAAAGCAGAGGAATGGTGGTGGTGGTCGACGGAAAAGGAAAAGGAAGAGAGAGTTTAATTAATTGAAGTAAAGAGTGAGGTGCGGTGCGGTGCGGTGGTGAGGAGCGAGAAATGTGTGAGTATTTATGGCGGCTTCTGTTGTGCAGTGAAGTGTGATCGTACATATATATAGATATAGATATAATAATATAATCATAATTATAGCACGTAGTGGTGGTGTCCAGGCTGTCATGTCTGAAGCTGCAGCAGGACTTTGTGGACCCCTCACTTCTTGTCGCCTCGTTCCCACTTACTCATGATGTATGAATAATTTTTTTAATCATTATTACAACTTGTGTTTTTTTCGTTGATCATACAATTCTAATTCCAACAACTCATAATAACAACTTCGATCGTACATCAAATCTCATTTTGCTGCGCAAATTTTGCTCCAATCTACCCCAAAATGCAAACTCAATTTGATGCAAAATGAATTTTCTCTCTCTTTAATCATCACCAACCCTTCAATTCAAATTCAATAATATCCATATATTTATCAAATTTACAAATTGAACATATTTTCTTCAATTCAAATTCAATAATACCCATATATTTATCAAATTTACAAATTGAACATATTTTTTTACATATTCATGGAACATCTAATATGAATAATTATTAATCAATAATTTCTTACAAATAAATATTATTGATATCTTAATTTTGAAGGACTATAACAAAAAATATTAACTTAAATATTTATATTCTCTATTTTAGTGTCATTGTTGTCATTTTCAATTTACGCCTTAATGTCGAAAATTTAATTTTTATGTCAATGTGTTCTTTAATTTTTACAATTATAATTTAAATATCCTCTTAATAAACACAATATTCAAAAAATTTAATACAAAAAAGAAAAACATGGGCATAATATAAATCATTATAAAATAAAAAATACACTAATATAAATTTATAAACAAATAAAGGACTAAATTGTAATTTATAAAAGGAAAAAATGGATGAAATTATGAACAATCCAAACACATATTTGCATTTGGAGGAGAGAGAGAGGGAAAATCAACAAAATACCCATTTTGGATTTACGGATGCAGTTCCATTGGAGTCATTTTCTTACTACACAACTCATTTTGAGTCTCAATTGGAGATGGTGTTATGTACGTATATTTGTAGTTTCACGGTAGCAAACTCAAACCAAACCCAAATATGCTTTTTGTTATTTTAAAATTGAAAATTAGTCCTTTTTTTCTTTTGAAATTGTAAATTTGTCATGTATATATTATTTTGTAATAATTCTTTTTATTATTTATATATTTTACTTATATATACATATATTTATTTTTTTATATGAGAATAAATTAAAACTAAGGAACAACATAAAAGTTGAATTTATAATATTAACACATAAATTAAAACCATAATAATGATATTAAAATAAAGAATAATTCTGGATGTGAAAATAAGAATACATGACATACCTAAAATTACATAACTAATATTAAAACACACACACACACACACACACACATTTGGAGTACTAAAAATAAAATAAATGACAAATCACGAAATAACAATAACAAACATATATGCTTCAGGGTGGATATAATAAAATTTTAGAGGTTCAATTCATAAATTTGATAAAAATAGTGTTTTAAAATATAAACAGTGCTATGAAAAAGGGTAGAATGATATTATTCTTTTAAATTTTAGAATGAATTTATGAATTACTATTTATTACGACACTTATTATATTTTGAGTTTGAGTGATTTTGAGTGTGAATTTTAGGATTGGAGATGGCGTGACATGTTGGAAAATAGTAATTACAAACATACTTTTAAGTGCGTACTCAATGCTTGAAATTGGATTGAATAACTTTACTTTTGTACATTACCCACTTTCATTAATATATTGGGATATGATATTGAATTTGGGTACTATATTTTTTGTTGGGGACCAAAAAGGTGGGTCCATCTACCTCCTACTTTTTTGTTGTGTAGGATGGTATACAATCTTGACCGACACGGTGGATTTGGTAATGAATTTGAATCCATGCTATAACACACTTATTGGTTGTGTGTTCATATTAAACAACTCCAACTTATCGATTTGTAAAGATATAATTAAAATACTAATTTTGAATAACTTTCTGAAATTTTTAGTTACTTTTACTAAGATACACTTTTTATGGGCGATTGTACACACAATTCCCAAAATTAATATAATATAAATATATTTTCGATAGACTAATTACCCCTGCAATCCCTTAATAATTTAAAAAGAACTCTAAAAAAATAAATCATACTCCATAACTCCACCTAAAAATTAGGAAATACAATCACATAAGGTCATCTCCGATAGTTTGCATTAAAATACGACATCACTATCACTAAAATATAATAAATTTTACATTCCATCTCCAGCAGTCTACACCATAATTCTACACCGAAAGAGAACATTCCATAATATTTCCTTTATAATTATTATTTTGTAATTGCTAACATATAATAATATATGCAATTTCATTTGAATGATACTTATTAATTTATAATTAAATTCAACATTTCATAATAATTATTGAAACATTTTTTAGGAATAAATATATTTGGATTAATATAAAATAAAAAATATGATTCATTAAAATATTACAAAACTAACATAAAGTTACATAATACTAGTTTTAGTAATTTTTATCTAATTTAATTTTGTCTTTCAACATTTGCATTTAATTAAATTTATCATATGTAACAAATTTTAATATTAATTCATAACACATTATTTAAAATACAAAATAAATTACAAACAACATACACGAAATTAAACAAAATACTAATAAAAACAACATAAAAGAAATTGAAAAAAAATTTGTCGTCAATGAGATCCCTCTCTCCCCTCCCCCATTATACCGTGTGTTTGCCGCTGCCGCTGGACAACAATTTGGCGGTATTTTGGTGTTTTGGTGTTTTGCCGTTGCCAGAGCAACTCCAATGCTAAAGCACCTATTTTGTGCAGATTCTGCACTAAATAGGTGCAGTTTCAGCACCAAATTTTTTTGCAGCTCCAATGCTCAGCACTAAATTTTACACCAAATAAGAATATTCTCTTAAAGATTCCATTTTATTATATAATTGAAATATGAATATGCTTAATGATTTATTATTTTTTTTAAATGATTGATTATCCAAAACTAATAACTTTTAATTATATACTTTCAAAAAAAATATGCTATTAAAAATTATGTACTATTAAAAAAATTATAACATATAATGTGCTTGGAATAATAAAAGTACTCTAAATGATCATCAAACGCTTACAATTAGTAAAAATATTACAAGACTACAACACTTATGAAAATACATATATTTTGGCCTCAATATTTAAGTTAATTTTTAGTAATTTGTAATATGTGGGACTTCATTCTATCCATTATGTTTAATTAATTGTGTTTTTATTGAAACTATTTATTTATTTAGATGATTTATAATTTAAATTAAATGAATATATAATTTATAAATTAAATTTATTAAATAATCTTTTTAAGTAAACATATAATTTATAAATTAAATTAAATTTATTAAATAATCTATTTAATAATGATTTTAAATAATAAAATAATACATTAAATCCTGTGGGACCCATCAGCATCAATTTGGTGCAGCACCAAACCAATTTGGTGCAGCATTGGAGTGGGTTTCTTGGAGTGGGTTTCAGCACCAAATTGGTAATTTGGTGTTAGCATTGAGGTGGGTTTCAACACTAAATTGAAAGTTCATCGATCCTTCATGAATAGCACCACCTTGGCACCATATTGATTAAAAAAATCTGATTTTTTTTTCGCATCGAATTATATCATTAAAATGGATTCATCATTCATGAAAAGTCGTTACATGTTTATGATTTCTTTGCCGAATCTCTAATCTTGTTCAGTTTTTGCGACCTTTTTTGTTCAGTTTTTGCAAAAATAAATAATAATAATAATAATAATAATAATAATAATAATAATAATAATAATAGTTTTTTAATCAAGAAGGATAGGGCAAACTTTGTTCAGTTGGTACGATTCTTTTTCAGTTTATTATTATTATTAAAGAAGGTTGGGAGTTATGAAGGAGGATTTAATTTTATAGGAATTTTTAAGCATTTTGGGGCTGCAAGGATAAATTATATAGTCCACCAAAAATATATTTATATTCATATTAATTTTGATAATTGTGAAGAGAAAAACGGGAGTTGTGAATAGAATTGTTTATATGACCTATTTCCTCTATGTGTGGTGTTATTGAAGCGGACATGTTTATTCCTTCCTCAGTCATATGGAGTAAAAAGGAAGCTTTCTTTTTCAATTTTTGTTATGACTTCATTGAGTTAAAATCCATAACTTCATTTTGAGCTAATCTATATTTTTCTTTTTATAAAATCGAAACTAAAATCACTCGCCAAATCAAATTTTAAATTCAAAACAAGACTGAATATGGTATTATAGTAGTCCTATATATTCAAATCAGAATCTCTTTCCATGTTTCTTCTCAAAGCAACTCTTCCGGTCTATGATCTCAATCCTCAATATAATTACAAAGTTTCAAAACATACATATATACACACATGCATACATACATAGGAATAGAATCAAACGAGCAGAGTGTTTGGTGTGAGAAATTATTAAGGTTAATTTTCACAAAAATGTCATGGACTATAATTAATTACACCATATGTCCCAAACTATATATGAACAAATTAAAAAATTTGTCCCGAAAGTCAAATTTCAATGATTGAAAAGTGAAAACTAATTGATGGAGCTTAATATCACACACACACACACACATATATATATATATATATATTAAATATGTATATTTTATAGTATTTTAGTTTGGAAATTAATTAAAGGAAAAATGTTAATGAACCTTTAAAATATGTCATGAAAATGAAAAAAAGAAAAGAAAAGAAGAAGTTATGTTTATTATTTATAGAAGAAGCAGACGCGACATGCAAATCACAAATAATAATAGATTTTGTTTGACAAATGAAAAGTCTTAATTAGCATGTGCAAGAACGGTCCCATTCACGTAGCCTGTAAATTTGTTTGGGGTGACAAACTCTGTTAACGCGGATTAAATACTAATCTCCTGTTTTATTTGACTGCATGCTATTTTAATTATTAAATACGTACATTTATAATTTTTATCAATATATATATATATATATATTAAAAAATAATTAAGTGGACCCACGACATTCATGACACAAACATAAATACTTACATTTGAAAAATACTTTGCATGTGATCGTGATCATGCTCATGCAATGCAAGTAATAAAATGTCAATGGGAAATGCATTCTCTGTTAAACAATGTCTTACCCCACAAATTTACTTATTATTTATATTTTTTTTAAAAAAGAAGAATTTGGTAAGTAGGTTGGGAAATGAAATAGTTTGAAGGGTAAGTGTGACTGCCCATAAAACGTAATTAGTATTTTTTTCACGAGTCACATGATTTCTTCTTCTTCTTCTTCTTCTTCTTCTTCTTCTTCTTCTTCTTCTTCTTCTTCTTCTTCTTCTCCTTTTTTTTCATTTTTTTTTAAATTATATTGTTGTTAATTGCTTTTAGTTTCACACGAAACTAACTACACTAGCTTGTAACGAACGTAAACAAGATTTGAAGTTCGAGAAACTTAATATTATCCTACTAGACCCTTTAATTTTAACTTTTTTTTTTCTTTTTTGAATTGAAGATCGAAGGGGGTGGTTTGAGACGTACACATGTTAGTTTCGATGCGAATGGAGATTTAATGGTAAAGACATATAGTACTTCTTTTATAGGCCGAGCTTGCAAAATGGCTATAAATATTTTTGGTTTTAGCATTTTACTAATTTGCAATTTAATCAAAAGTCAAATGATATACAAACGAGTTCTTTTTGTAGATAAATAAGAAATGCAATTAAAATTGAGTGAGTTATAAACAATTAAGGCAAATTAATTATTTATTGTGTTATCGGTGTTAACAAAATCGCTTGATTTTGATCTAAATTAACCAAACTATTAAGGCAAATTCTCCTGTATATCACCCAAGTCCCAATAAGATCCATACATCCATCAGACGAGTCGTGGTTAACGCACAAAATATCGCATGTATCCTTAAAAAGTAACGGGTCTACTACTTATCTTACACGAGTTTATTTAGTTCAAATTGTGATTTTTTTTCCCATTCCAATTAATGTTTGAGTTTAGGAGTTTATGTTTTTTTAGGGTTCATGGGTTTTTAAGGGTTGTTTTTAGTATTTTTTGAATTTTTTTAGATTTTTCAAGGGTTTATTTTGTGCTTTTTAGGGTTTTTTTAGGTTTATTTATTTCAAAAAAAATAAATTCATTCACTTTTATTTTAGGGTTCATTAATTCCATTTTAGGGTATATATTTATTTCAAAATTAATTTTTCTTTTCAGTTATTGTTCATATTTATTTCGAAAAAAATTAAATTAATTGTCAAATGTGGGCTCGTGCATTGCCCGAATCGCCAAATTTCAAAAAAATAAATGCATTCACTTTAATTTTAGAGTTCATTAAATCAATTTTATGGTATATATACATATTTCAAAAAAATTAAATTAATTCATTTTAAGTTTAGATTCACTAATTATAATTTAGGCTATATAGTTTTGGGGAAAAAAAGAAAAATTATAAAAATAAAATAAAATAAAAAGATAATAGAAATTGAAAAATTAAAATCAATGAAAAAATATAATCGGGCACGTGTACCATTTTTTTTTTGGAACGTTATTCTTAATAGGTCTGAGTCAGTCTGATAGGTCCAAACTCATACATTTGGTGCACTGGAGACCACTTCAAACGAGAAAATTTCACTTTTGGTCCCATAGGACACGTCTCTCTCCCCTTTTGGTCCCAGAGCTGTCTGTTTTGGTCCCAATTTTTTTTTTACAGTCAATTTTAGTCCTTCTGTTACGGTAAACGTTAAAATCACTGTCAATTTTGGTCCCATAGGAATTTTAATTTCAGTCCCAAATTAAAAATTAACTAACTAATATAACATTATTTAAATCAACTTTCTGCAGACATTTTAGGCTGATTCCACATTATTTTTGCAGGGATATACATCAATATTCCCACAAAACCAACAAAACCAAATCAATCTTCACACAAAATCAACAAAACCAAATCAATTAACCCATAAATGCTACCAAAATACATCAAGCATCCCACAAAACCATGCATCTGAATATATACATCACTTAACCCAAACTGATATTTAACTCAACAAATACACCAAAGACCAAACTGAAATTGAACAAACTGAAATAACAAAGCCAAATTAACATAAACTTAGGCTTCCTCAAACTGAAATATTGCATCTGAATATACATCACTTCCAATATGTTTGTTTCAGAAGGTAATCAAAAAATATTCAGCAGGAATATTTCAGTTTTACTGAGGCAAAATAAACAGCAGTTAGACAACAAATGTGTAGTAGTTGTTAGACAAAAAATGGGATGTTTTTTTGAGATGCAGATCACTTTCACTCCCCTTTGGAACCACTTCCTTTACCCTTTTCCTTGTTTGCTGCAGACTTAAGGCTAGATAGAGTGACAAACTTCTTACCCCCTTCAGTGATGACCTTCATGGGAGCTTGTTCACTTGCCTTTTCTTTTCCCTTGCTTGCAGCACCAATCAACCGAGTTGGATGGAAGCTCATGGGAGGGGGGCTCTAATCTGAACACCTTTCTTGGCTGGCTCAGGGGCATTCACTGCAGCTGAAATGGAGTAGGCTTGTTTGGGTGGTGGCATTAGAGCCCTGTCCAGTTCATTCTTGCTCTGAGCCCTCTTGCTTGCCTTCACATGACATGAAAATTAATACCAATTATTAACTTGAAATAAACAGACTCTGAAGGTATATTGCAGTAACTTACCAACATCTTTCTTCCCCTCCTAGTTGTTGGTTTGGTGCTGAAGTGGAAGTTGTCAATGAAAGCAATCACATCATCTTCAGCTTCTTCTTGCTCTTGCTCTTGCTCTTAGCTACTGGGAAAGTCAGGTTGTGTGAGAACCACTTCATCAAGTTGGGTGGTGGTTTCCTCAACCTCCACCTGAGCTCTCTAGGTAGCATATAAGAGAAAACTAGTATTAGCAAGTGGATAAATATAAACTTATCTACAATTACTTAAGTTATGAAATATGTAGATCTACTTCAGCAGCCATATGAGCTCCCACACTCTCTCTTGCAGCCCCATCACCATCCTTTTCAGCTTTCTATATAAAACATAATAAATATGTTAGGAATTGTTAAACACAAACATGAAGTAGACTTTAAATTAAGAATGTACATTTGTCACAGGGCATCCAAGCCTGTTATGGCCCTCCACTCCACATACTGTACAAATAACCTTGAACCTCTGCTTGCCTAGCTTCTGCACTCCACTCAACTTCTGCTTCTTCTTTGGGCTTTTAGTTGCAGAAGGTCTCCTCAGCTGTGCAGGTCTTCCCTTTTGTTTTTTAGTGAATGTGGGTGGCAGGGGTGGTATATAACCAGTCTTAGCCCACAGCTCTTCTCCATTCATTGGGCTAATTGCATGGCTGTAGACTGATGTATATGTGTCCACTGAGTAGCATTCATTCACATAATCTTCTGGATCCCCTCCCTCCGAACAAATAACACTCACAGCATGCAAACATGGTATGCCAGTCAACTCCCATCTTCTGCAGGCACAAGTCTGGTTCTGCAAGTTGACTGCATACCTTGAACCATCAAAACAAGAGACCTCATAGTTGTATTCACTTGTCTTCACAGGAATACAGTCTCCAACAGTCTTAATCAGCTTCCCAACAATTGTTCTAATCCTTCCACAAATCTTTCTACCCCCCATTTCTTTTCAGCCCTCACTCTATACCTGTGAAGCCTAGACATCATGTACTCCCTTATCCACTCTAGCATTGTGAGTATAAGCTTCTCCCTAACATCCAACAAACATGCATTGAACTGCTCACACATGTTATTGACAAGAGTATCACACTTCCCAAAGACAGAGAAGTGTGATCTAGACCACTCAGAGGGTTGTTTGGCTTGCAGCCACTCCAAGCACTTTCTATCCACAACCTCTATCTCTTGCATGACACTATCAAAGGCAGGAATAGTGGTAGCATTTGTTGCCTTCCAGAGCAACTTCTTAAACTGTTGACCCCTAAACCCAGCCCTCTTTAGGTTCCCATGTAAGTGTCTTACACAGAACCTGTTTTCAACCCCAGGTAGGACACTCTCAAATGCACCAATTAAACCTTTTTGTCTGTCTGACATAAAGGTGTACACATCCTCCCTCTCAGACATCAAATCCTCCTTCAGCAGCCTCAAAAACCACTCCCACTCAGCCCTATTCTCAACTGACACTACTGCATAGCACAATGGATATGGATCATTGTTTGGATCCATGGCTACTGCAGTCAATAGAACCCCACTATTCATGCCAGTTAGGTGGCAGCCATCCACCCCAATCCATGGCCTGCACCCAGACTTGAACCCTCTCTTCACAGCCCCAAGACAGACATAAATCCTCCTAAACTTGTTTTCACCAGCTACATGCTCACACTGCAATATCACTGTGGATCCTGGGTTCTTTTTCAGCAATGCATCTGCATAATCCCACAGTCTTGAATATTGGTCAGTGGTACTCCCTTGCAAGCTCTTCAAGCTCTTCTGCCTTGCTCTGATAGCTTGTTGTGGAGACACATACACTCCTAGCTCAGCAATGGCAGCCTTCCTAAAGCTCTTCACACTCAGCTTAGGATCACACATGAAGTTCTTCTCAAACTTCTTTGCCAGCCATCCTGACTTGGCATTAGTTCCATGGAACTGCCTTGCACATGTGTGTGTCAAGTGCAGCTCCCTGATTTGAAAGGAGGCTTCATCCTTGACCTTCAAGGCATTGATATGCCAGTCACACCCCTTCTCAGCCATCTTACATCTTGCATACACCCTTCTGGTGTCATTCTTGATAAACTTAATAGCTCTACCTTCTACAACAGCTTGGCCAGTAACAGTATCCTTGAAATCATTCTTTGTGTTAAACACTTGACCTAATTGAAGTGCAGACACCCTTGCTCTTGATCCCCCTACACCCCTCACATTGGTCTCTCCCTCTTCTTCTCCAGAATCTGCACTGTCAAAATCACTTCCCTCCAATGCCTCACCATCTTCAGAATCTGAAGTATCTGCCTCTTCATCATCATCCATTCCCCCTATCCACTCAACATCTCTATCTATGTTCTCCCTGAAGATGATATCATCTAATAACTCATCACAGCTATCATCATCAGCTGTGAAGTCAACATCTTCATCAGAAGAGTCTGTAACATCCTCTTCAACCAATATTCCCTTCCCCTTCCCCCTGTCCATCTCTCCCACAACCAATATTTCCTTCCCCTTCCCCCTATCCATCTCTCCCTCAATCCCATTCTTTGCATCCCCTGCATCAGTCCCAAGCCCCATCTCACTCTCAGTTCCAGGCCCTATCTTAGTTCCAGGCCCCATCTCACTCTCAGTACCTAATCCCCTCTGAACAGTTAGATCAATAATGCCCTCATCCAAGCCTACATCATCTGCCTCAGTTTCCCCACCCTTCATCTCTACCTCATTCCCCTTCCTAGCATTAACAACATCAACAATATCATCTTGCTCAACCACTAACTGATAGGTTTTTAAATATATTTTCTTCAACATTTTGGGAGTGTCATCCTCATTATTGTCAATATTGTCATTCTCTTCATCCAAATACTCTATCTCCCCTTCAACACCTTCCCCAATCTCACCCACAGACTCCTTCTTACCCTCCAAGTATATCATAAACTCCCTACTCTCCTTAGCTCTAAGTATCAATAACCAGGTATCAGCCTCTAACAGGAGAGGCTTCAACTCCCCCCTCTCATTATATCCATAAAACCTCATCTCACCCGTGTACCCTAACTGCTCACAAAGCCCCTCTAAGTACTTCATACTCCACTTACGTTTATCAACAAAATCAAAAATACTAAGGGTGCCTTCTAGATAGCTGTACTCACCGTCATCGTTGATTGCCATTTCTCCATGCGTCAGCCTTAGGGTATACTAGAAATCACACCCAACTGTTAAAAAACCATGAAAAAACGTTGTTGCAGTGAGAATTGAAGTAAAAATGAAAGATGAGTGATGAAATTCTAACTGTGACCAAAAAAACGAGAGAGGAAGAAGCTTACCGTAATTTGGGTGCGGTAATGGCAAGAAAATCTTCCGTCGAATCATGTTGGGTACTACTTTAGATGCAATTTCAAAGTTTGGTTGAATTTGGGGGTCAAATTAGGGCAAAATTAGGGTTTGGGTTTGGGTCAAATTTGAGGATTTCTTGAGGGTAGGGTTTGAATTTGGGAAATTCTGACTGTAGATCGACTTTTGTTTAACTCCCGCTTGTTTAAGCCACGCGTGCCGCATGTGCGCCGTTTCCGTCAATTATCCTTTAACAGGCGTTTAAAACCCTGGAACTAAAAGTGATAGTTTGAATCCTATAGGACTAAAAGTGAGCGATTTTTTTAAAAAAGGACCAAAACAGACAGCTCTGGGACCAAAAGGGGAGAGGGGCGTGTCCTATGGGACCAAAAGTGAAATTTTCTCCACTTCAAACATTAATTAATTGTTAAAGTCATGACTAAATTGACAAATTTAAAAATGTTGAGCCACACACACACACAGTTACACACATAGAATTGGTTGAAATGATCACTTGCGTGTGTTTTTAAATCTAACCTCGCTTCGATCCCATCGAGAAAGAGAAGATTGTTGTAGGAAATACTTTCTTCCGTTAAGAAAAAAGAGAAATCTTAGACTAATTTTTTTTTAATAATAACACAATATAGATTAATTTATAAAAGTATTAATTATTTTTATAAGGATGAAAGTCTGAAAGATCAAGATACCAATCTCATGAATTCATCTATGCGCCAATTTTTTTTTTAAGAAAGAAAAAGAGCCGTCTGTTTTCTTAGCATTATCTTTTCCCAACAAAATCCAGAAAAGCTTCCTTCTATATATATTTTAATCTTCAATTCTACTATCTATGATACAATCCTTAAAAAAAACACTACTCCTCCAAAATTTCAATTTCCAACAGTAAAAAACAAAATCTAATATCTATTAATATATAAAAATTAAACCCTTCATCAAAGGTTCGAATTCCAGTTTATAAACACACACGTGCCTTATTTATTTTTATTTCCAAATGAAATTTTGAACTTTTACCATATAAAATATTAAAAATATTTTTTTACTTTACTCAGTTTCAATTTATATTTACATTTTTTTCAATCACATGAACCGTAAGCTCCGGAGCTATGGGAGAGGCTAGGGCTCTCACGTGCTTGTTGAAGAATGAGCCAACGACTCGTAGACAGTGGCTTGGATAATTTTCAAACATATAACTTTAAATATTCAATTAGTTATTATAATAAAATCATTATTTTTTTAAAAAATCAATACTTGTCATAAATTAAACTAAAAGTAATAAAAATTATAAATTGAAGTTGAAAATGAAACAAGTGACCCCTCTCCCTCTTATAATTGAGTCGCAATTTCTGAATACACACATGCTCTCCCTCTCTCTCTCTCAAATAATGGAGTCGCAAATTTGATGAGTGAGTAGGGGCAGAGTGTGAGAGAGAGGACAAAAAAGTTGGCGGGAAATTAGATTCGTAGCATTGAAGTGAAATGTTGATTCCAAAATGGACGCACATGATAGGCGGCCCCACCACATTCACTAATCACTATCACTGTGTACTAAATGAATGAATACGTACAGCTCATTCGTACTTCTCATCGATAAGCAACTAATGAAATGAGACGTGCTCTTCTTTATCTCTACTTTCTCTCTCTCTCACTCTCTTCACACACCAGCAGACAAACCACTGCTTATTTCGTCGTTTTCCTCAAGTTGCCACTCACTTATTAGTTGTCAAAATTTTGCCTCTAATTTTTCACCTCAGAATCGATATATATTTCATTCTTAGCTTATACTTATTTTATCATCCAATTTCAAATAAGGTGGTGGTGCATGTATTAGATCCATCCCAGGTACGGTAACCCATCCAAACACCAACAAAATTATTTACCTACCTACATACCATATGATATAAAGACAGACGGTTTTGATATAAATTTTTGTGTTTGTTTAACTATTTTACCTTTCTAATAGTGAGATTTTGTAACTTCCATATACTAATGTTCTATCCTGTGGCATTAAGCACCCCACATGCAAAATATGTTATTTAAAGCGCTCAGTTGCAAGAATCTTTCTATACTCATCAAATAGCACATGCTTGCCACAAGACATAATAATATCATTGAAACCAAAAATTGAATTGTTTGGCTACGTACATATAAAATACGAGATTAAAACATACTTCATCAAGTTATGGGCTCTAGACCTTGTTTTAACTCTCATAAAAATCTGCGGGCCATCGATAGAAAGAGGATTAAGCTACTGAGCTCATAGGGTTGATAGTAACCCCACAAGAATCCAAAATCAGATCAAAAATTTGAACATCTAAATGATTTGTTGGTCATAGATACCAAAGGCAACTAAATAACTAATCAACCTTTCTCCTCTTAGCCTGTTGTGTGGAGGCAACTAAATTTACACTTTAGCAAGCCCCATTGAAAGACATCGCACTATGATTAGCTCGTCACTCCTTCCACATATCAGCAAACTCATCGACTTCCAGGGGATTTTCCAGCTCATGCATCTTCTTCCTGGTCTTGGCTTTAACCTTCTTTGCATATTTCCCAGCCTTCTGCCTTTTCTCCAAAGATCGGATCTGGTGGAAATACTCAACAGTTACGCAATTTTTATTGATAGCTGCTGCTAATATAACCTTACTATGGTATAAAATGCTAAACTGGTGAAATTGATTGAGAAATATTGTTGATATGAAGAATTAGAATAAAGAGAAAATAAAACATGTGAAAAGTTAATTATAAAAAATCATTCGATAGATCTATTATCTATGTACCAACATAGCTGTGCACAAGAACCTTGAAATTTTGCTAGGCAAAACCATGATATAATACTTGAAGAACTAACCGTGTTCGGAGAAACATAAAATGGATTCTCATACAACGTTGGGCCACCAAAGCTGCCACCAAATATCTTTATTGGGTTTAAACAGAACCTTGGACCAACCTGGCCATAAGAAACATGTTAATACAAACATCTTGAATGTAAACATTGATGTACAATTAGTGACATAAATGTGCTTTTTCTTGACAAACCTCAACCAATGTCATCTTTTCCATGTCTCCACGGTCTAATTTTTGTGATGTACCTGTATGGCCAGATGAAATCTGCAAAAATGAAGAAGCCAATATAAATTATCCTCGTAGAAAAATACTAATAACCTAGGATGCATGCCACACCAAGCACCATATAACACAGTTAAGCCAATTCACGTCTAGCCTCTTTAGAAATATCATCATATTAATATTTGCAGGAAAAAATATATATATTTCCCCCTTTCCTCTCCTGGTAGTCCCCCCACTCTCTGGGTCAGTTCTCCACAAACTTTTGCATAAGCACAACTTGCAGGTCTATTAGTATTAAAAAACATTGACTGGGTTACCGACCATGTTGATTTAAAGGTAAAGAACAAAAGAGAAGAGGGAAAGAGAAATAAAACAAAGAGTACCTGTGTACTGTTCATACATCTAAAGAACTCCATTAGTATCAGCATTGATCATTAGTAAATTTAACAACTAGACAAAGAACCATTATTGTCATTTAATATGCATTTCAAACTCAAGGTTTACTAGTTTCCAAATTAGACAATAACTTTTTTACCAACTAGGCTTCAGAAGCACCTTGGCAACACGCCAAATTTACAAGCAACTAGCTTTTAACAACTGGGGAAGCACATGCAAAACATTGAAGCAGCATGAACAAGAAAGTGACACCTTGAACTAAAAATAAAAAACATAACGAGATTGAACATCATAAGATTTATCAATAATATACCATGAAATTCGGATGCTTCATTGCTTAATGCTTAACATTTTAATGTTATAAAACTAATTACTTATACAGCAACAACAAACCTGGTAATTCCGGAACCATATGTGGTCATCGGCAATTGAGAAGACAAATACATGGTCATGGTATGGTTTAGATTTCCTGTGATCCTTTGGTGTGCCAAATATCTGAATAATGGAAAGCAAGATACAGAAATTTGAACCAGTCAATCAATATATAAAGATGGTAAGAAACTCATGACAACAAGAAATCAACACATGGAAAAGCATTTGCAACTCCTTCAAAAGGAATCACATGCGTACCAGACTCAACAAAGTGTATTCACAATTTCATCTAGAGCGAAGTGTGTTGTTTCCCCACTCCACAGTATATAAAGGACTATTTTTGAGAATTAGACCATTCTACTACAATCTGAAAATACCAACCAATGTGGCTTTTGGTGTGCATTGAAAGTTGAAACAAGCTTTTATGCTAGTTTTCTAGTTCCATGTCTAACTCTACATTAATCCACAAAAAATGACACGACATGCATAAATAAGGTAGTGCTTACAGGAAGCCATACCTGAGAAATCAGCTCCTTTAAAAGCTTCCAATGAGGGCTTTTATCAAAGTTAGACGAAAAGGTCAGAAGAGGACGCGAACCCTTCAGATGATTGCCAGTAAGTTTCAATTCCTCCATAGTGTGAACTTCAGACACATACACACAACACAAATAATTAGAACACCTATCAAAGGCAGAGGGCATCTTTTTTAATTCCGAATTTTTGAAAACCGGAACAAGTATAACCGGCCATACCTGCATTAACCAAAAACTTGACAGACGGACCATTGGGGCACTTGGCCATCCACAAGTAGAGGTCTTTGCCTTTCCTACACTGCAGAGAGCACTTGTGGCAGCTACAATAGGATATATAATTCTATCGACACGATTTCAAAACAATTAGAGAAACTTTACCTCAAAAAACAAGCACGAGTTGCAGCTCCTGAGCTCTACAAGTTCATTCAGCGCTGTGCCTTTGCTCTCCTTGGATTCAACCTTGCTGTCTTTCTTACAATGAGGCAATAAATCAACCAAGTTCAACATCAAATGCCGATACCTAATTCAACAGAAAAATGTAAGGACGTAGAAACGTAATACTGGAGAACTGAATTTGCAGAGGCAACTTCAAAGTAAGAAACCCTAATCCTCAAATCAAATACAACAGATAACAATAACAAACCTGAAACTAATGCGGCGGGAACAAGTAACCAAAACTTTCTCTTTATTCCGAAAACCAGGGGCACTATCATTCTCCTTTTTATCTTCCGACTTGGTTTTGAATCCGAAAAGCGTTCGTTTAGGCCGTTCCGGCGCGATTTCTTCCTTGTTCACGTTGGCCGCCGCCTCGGTTTCGCTGTGCTTTCGCTTCTTCCCCATTCTGATTTAATTAATTAAACCCTAACAGACGAAAGTGAGCAGAAATTTATGAAATTTCAAATGCTCAAGTGAAGCAGCTAAAGATTCAACAACAGGCGACTGCATGTCTGCATACACGAGGGGTTTTCTATTCTTTGTTAATGGGCTGCCAACTAATACCAAATCGGCCCAATTCTATTTTTGCAAAAATGCAAAAATTTGAAGATATTGTATAACACTTAAATTAAAAGTAAGTATTTTAATTATCTATTTTAAAGTTTATTTTAAATCTACGAATACACACAATTTTTAAGCTAATTAATTTTTTTTATATATTTTTCCTTGGATTTGAAAATGTAACCGGTTATTATAATTTTTTAGAAAGAAATACTTAAAAATCGTCTTTTCTTAAAAGAATACTAGAATTTTTTCTGTGCGATGCACAAATAGTTAATATTTTTTAGATAATTAATATTATGATTATTTTTTAAATTCTATATGTTGTGTTAAATTTTTAAACATTAATAAATAATATGCATATGCATTAATTAATTAGATAAGAAGATCAATATTGTGTAGTGACGGCAAACAAAAATTAAATTAAACTTTAGGAACTAAATGAAAATGAATGTTAGAAAGATTGAATTGGAAAATTTCAAATGATACGATTGTATAATATCAATATATAATTGTCCACAATTAAAGAACATGTAAGTTTTTAAAATATTTGACAGATATAACAAATATAATTATTTAATTATTTTAAATGATGAAATTGAAATAGTATTACAAATTATGTTGTTGTTGTTGTTATTATTATTATTAATTTAAAATAGCCTTTTTCATTTTTTTACGCCCAGTTTTTTTAATTTAAAATAGCTTTTTTCAGTCCTCCCTCCTATTTTTAAGCTTAAAATTACTTTGGCAACCTTAAAATTCCTAAACGCAACTTAAAAGTTCTTATCCTATCCAGCATTTTTTTCCCTACTAATAAAAAACTTTCTTTTACTTAAAATTGCTTTGGCAACTTTGAAATCCTAATCCTATCCAATATTTATTTTATTTTTGCTATTAATAAAAAAATTAAAAGAAAAAAACACGAACCTTTGATTAGAAAAGAATTTTAGAACTCCATCTTGGTTACTTACTGAGATATATTCACACCTTTGATATTGCGAGTACGAACAAGGTGGTGTGATTCAAAGTTCAAAGTTCATCGTCTCATTACAAGTTATGGAATGAAACGACCTCGTATCGTATTACAACGGGAATTGTAATTGTAGTTGTTGCGACAACCACTATATAAGCTGCACTTCAAATCAAATGATAGCTGAAAAATGGCAGATCGTTTCTTCCCAAACGAAATGCCCGACTACATCCCAGAACCTCACTCAGCCGCCGCCTCCGCCGATTCACTCACAAGGCTTCTCCACCTTCCACTCAAAACCCTGTCTGACCGCCTCAACACAGATGCTCTGGCCATCAAAGATACAGTAATTTTAAATTCAATCCTTTATTTTCTCTTTCTAAATTAATCATTTATGCCCATCCCATGATGCAGCTTTTCTATTCACACTATTTTCTTGAATTTTTTTTCAAAGGCAAAATATATGATATTTGTTAGTAATGGAGCTGGTACTTATATTGGGGTGGTTGTTTTTAGGTGGTGAAGGAGGGCTGGCTGGGCTTGGGAAAACGAGTGCGCGATTTTAGTTTGTATACGGGGGCTATGGGGATTGCTTTCTTGTTGTTTAAAGCTTATCAAGTTACAGGGGATAAGACTGATCTTGCTCTTTCCTCTCATATAATTCAGGCATGCCAGGCTGCTTCCCGAGGCTCTCGGTTTGTTTGGTTTTGTATTTGGTTCCATTTCCAATATGATGCGATATAGAGATATACACGTGGGAGTATAGAGGGGTATGCTTGTGTGTGTGTTTGGATAGTGGATATAATGCATGTTCAACTTCTCAAGGAGTAGCATAGATAGAACCTTCTTAGGTAGTTAGGTGACAGCTTATAGTGGTGTTTGGAATTTTACTAGGTTGGGATTTCTTTGTGATATGTGAGTGTGCTCATAAAGGTTATGTTGGGGATAACTTGGTTTTGGATATGCGTGATAGAAATCCTTGAGGTTATTGATTTTGTGGAGTTTGAGAAATGGCTAAAATTTGTTGACGGTTATGCTTGATTTATTCAAGGATATATATATATATTCATGGGGATGTTTGTTCTAGCTAGTTACATATAGCTGAAAATATCAGCATGAGAGAGACCAGAGTAATATGGGATTTTGAATATTTAGACAGATTGGCTATAGGAGGCGTTGCTCGATTAGGCAACTATCTGCCTGTTTCATACCACTGCTGAGAACACTTATTTTGTATAATATTTATACAGGATAATTGTAGTCTTGTCTTTAATTATAGGCGTGTCACTTTCATTTGCGGAGAGGCTGGTGTCTGCGCTCTTGGTGCTGTGGTGGCACACCACACTGGTGATGAAAACCTATGCCAGCACTACATATCACAGTTCAAAGAGGTTGTTAATCAGTCTAAACATATAGTTGTGCTTGTAAATCAGTTCCATTTTTCACATTTGTTATTATTTTCCTTCGTTATTAATATATTATTTTCCGCATATCTAACTAAAATCAGATTAAGCTACCACCGGATCTTCCAGATGAACTATTGTATGGGAGAGCTGGGTTTTTGTGGGCTTGTTCGTTCTTGAACAAACATGTTGGTCCAAACACAGTATCCTCTACTAGAATGGTACGCTGTTTTGATGATGTCATATTGAACTTCTCATCTCAGTTTGATACGGACCTTAGTTATTCGATTTTGAATCTATACAGCGGGCTGTTGTTAATGAAATCATAAGGTGTGGTAGACAGATGGGGAAGGAAAACTGCCCCTTGATGTACCAATGGCATGGAAAAAGATACTGGGGAGCAGCCCATGGGATAGCTGGGATTATGAATGCGTTAATGGATGTCGAGCTGAAGCCCGATGAGGCGGAGGATGTCAAAGGCACACTACATTACATGATCAAACATCGCTTCCCAAGTGGAAATTATCCCTCAAGTGAAGGAAATGAAACAGATAAACTCATCCACTGGTGCCATGGGGCCCCTGGTGTTGCTCTTACTATGGTGAAAGCAGCCAAGGTAAAATAATTATTAGATACTTTCAATTGCTTTTGTTATTTTGATATTAATTCAATTATGAAGTAGGTTCTTTTCTAAACAAAGTTTTGGCTGAATGTTCGATGTTTTTTGGATCTAATCAACTTCTATGTCTTTTCTCTACCTAATGATAAGGATGAAATAGATGATGTCTGTATGAACAAAATATGTTCTTCAAAGGAAATATTTCTCGAGGGAACTTTATGTCAAGTATAGCAAAACATTTGACGACCATCCATTGGTTTAAAGGGAGTTGAAATTTAAAAAACTCTGCCTGCTCAGACAGTTTGGGTTTTACATGAATAATTCACATCAAATGTTGGTCAAGTTACCATGGGACCCAACATTGGATCGACTTGCTTGGCCTCGAAAGTGGGAAAATCAGACCTCCATCTAGGGGTGTGCTGAAGTTGCACTATCAGCAAACGTTCCCACAATATTTAAACCAGTTAAAGATTTTGATAAATCAGTGATTCAAATCTTGCTCAACGTTGTGAACTCCATGTTTATCAGGTTTTTCAAGGCGAAGAGTTTTTGCAAGCAGCAATTGATGCAGGGGACGTGGTCTGGAACAGAGGCCTACTTAAACGAGTTGGAATTTGCCATGGCATCAGTGGGAATGCCTATGTATTTCTTTCGCTGTATCAGTTAACTGGCAAACCAGAATACTTATACAGAGCCAAAGCATTTGCATGCTTTCTCCATGATCGGGCTCAAACTCTCATGTCGGAGGGCATTATGCATAAAGGTGATCGTCCATATTCGTTATTTGAAGGTATCGGGGGAATGGCTTCTCTATTTCTTGACATGACCGAACCATCTCAGGCTAAATTTCCTGCTTATGAACTGTAGTTTGTACTAAGTACATGAACATATGTATATACTACTAGCACGATAGCAGGTACATTGTCGTTGTAACTCAAATAAGGTCCTCTGTTAAATGATCATGAAGTTTTGGCCTGAACATTATGTAAATCTCCTTCTCTTGCCCTTCCTAGAGTCTAGTTATAATCAATCAGTGTCTAAATGCATCAATCAAATGAATTAATCTATTTGGAGTTTACCACATTTTGACTGGTTGCTTGCAGCAAATTTAAACCGAGTAGAGCCTGATTTAACACCAAAAAAGGATGGATTGAGTGATTTTATTATGGTACTACTAAACAAGATTCTTACAGTGATTTTTGTGATTTCCAATCACACTAATCCTCTATAAAGTTCCTCAACCCGAAGTTCCCGTCTCAGATGCAAAGCTCAGTTGCTCAACCCGACGAGCTTCTCACTGACTTCCCACACCTTTCGCGCCTTCTCAGCGTCGCTGGCTTCTGGAGACAGCTGGTTCTCAAACGAAGCAGAGTCCTTGTTCCAGCTCCAGTAAACTCCTGATTTTGTCAAGCTCGGATCACTCACAACCTGCATCACCAAACCAATTCTCAGTTCACAATATGATAATTCTTGAACTCAATCTTGCTGGATGTGTTGCATTTGTTTATATACCTGAGCTAGTCTCTTTCCTGCTTCTTCCTCTGATACAAAGCCTTTGGTGATGAACTTCTGGAAAGGAGGGAAAAGGAGCCTGAACAAGGGAATGTGCTCCCGGAACAGCCCCGTGGTGGCAATGCAGCCGGGATACAGGGAGGAGAAGATGATGCCGGTATCCTCATGGTAACGGCGGTGAAATTCCTGCATTGTGAGCATGTTGCAGACCTTGCTATCCTTGTAGGCCTTGGCGCCGTCAAAGTCTGCCCCGTCTATCATGGAAGAGGTGTTCAGCCCGTTTAGGCCGCCTTGGAGCCCTCTCAAGTCCCCTAGATTCGCCTTCGGAGGTACATTTCCGGCCAATGTATTTGTATTTCCTGCAATTTCAGACCGTCTGACAGGTCATTATCCAAAATTACAACTATAACTCCAAGTTACGATACAAGTTTCTGTGTTTTCTACCTGTGATCGAGCCGACGATGATGAGCCTCTTGGATGGATAATCGGACTTGACCATGTCATCAAGCAGCAATCTTGAGAGAAGAAAGTGGCCTAGATGGTTCGTGCCAACGCTGAGCTCGAATCCTTCGGCTGTGAATGAAGGCTCTTTAGCAGTTGGTTGGTAGACGGCAGCATTGCAGACCAGAACGTCGAGAGGCTGGCCGGAACGCTTGAAGTTTTCGACGAACTGCCTTACGCTCTCGAGCGATGCGAGGTCCAAATGCATGATGCTGTAGTTCTCCTTGGCCATTCCGACGGATTTCGCAGCCTTCTCCGCCTTGAGGAAGTCGCGGCATGCCATGATCACTTGCCATTTCCCGCTCTCGGCCAAGGCTTTCGCCGTGGCCAGGCCTAATCCGGAGGAGGCTCCGGTGATAACCGCCGTGCCCTTCCTCAGAGTCTTCTTCCCTTGTGCCGCGGCGGGGGTGAAAGTCGGGGCGGTGGTGGCCGCCGTCTGAGCTCTAACTACGGCTGACTTCCTCGAACCAAACTCTCTCTGCACAAACATATCCAATCTTTATATATTAATAATTCGATTCTTGACTCACGTATCATTCTGAACAATGTTTATGAGTTTGCACCTTGATTTTCAAGGTGGAATCAACTTTGATTTGGTCCGAAAATGACACTCCAAAAAGGCACGACTCCTTCAAAGATGCATTGGATTTTCCCTGCATATGAAAACAAAGATAAACGTTGCGTTATAGGTATTCCAATATTCCACCTCCAATAGACGATGAAATGTTAAATAAAATCAAACCTCTTTGTGGAGGGAAAATGCAGAAGGGAGAAGAGCAGCAGATTGTAATGCCATTGGATTTGGAAGAAGACCTTATAAATTAAAGGGACACAAACAGATTTTTATGTTTGCCAAAAATCTAAGTAGCAAAGGATAGTTTTGACATAGGATGTGTCCAAATATTTATACCAAGAAAGGTGTCTGATTTGGACAAAAGTGGGAGTGATATTTTGGATATGAAATCTAGCAAAGATAAGATAATATTTTGTGGCAGTATATGCCACGTGGATTTTGAGACCAATCAGATTTTGTGGTTGAGATTTCATGTTGATATATTTGCATTTTAAAATGTTCTGTGACACAGCCAAATGAAGTTATGGGCTGGCGTATGGGTAAATTGATGGAGATAATGTTTGGTAGAGTCTCGTACCATTACTCCCTCAATCTGGCAGCCTATGAGGGGACTAGTTTTGAGTTCTTTGCCACACATTAATATATTATCAAGACCTTTTTTACTTCCTAGTTTTGGTTCGGTCGATGGTGCATCCGGATGTAATGCATACCTCCGTTAGATGTTCAACACGTGGCTTAATTTTTATTTATTTTTATATTTTGCCGATACCACTGTTTTGTAGTTAACCCCTTAGTTAACTTAACTAAGCCCCCCAACAGTACAAAAGGTACGAAAAAGGTCAAAAAGTCAAAAAGTGGGCAATTTTCACGTGAATCGAGGAAGTGTCAAGTTATCGTCCATATGTATCGGGTTATCTGTATTTCAGCCGATACGTCAGTAAAAATAATCGGAGAAGGTTTGTATATCTTGTCATGGAATACTGAATCATTCCATATCATCGGCCTTAATTAAATGTGTTTAATTTACAGTTTGAAGGGGTTGTTTTGGTTTCGAACTGCCGCGATGGTATATGAAATTGCGAATACCGAGACGTTTGGGGGTTGTAATAATAAAAGCAAGAAATGGAGGCGTCGTTTGGGTTCATTTTGGAATCGGCTGGTTTTAGAAGCTGGAGAAGAGTCAAAGACAGGAAAGAAGGGACTCTTGGAGGCGTCGTCTCTGAGCCTGGGTCGAATCGGCGCGGCGGTTTGTCGTTTCGCCGGTAAACACGTCGCTCGGTATTTTATAAATATTTGGCTATTTTTTATTTGTTTTTGGATGCATGTTTAAGTTTCTGTTGTTTGGTATTGTTGGTTTGAACTTATTTTTTGAGACATATATTGGTTTTGTGTACAGTGGGTGCTAATTTATTTTTTGAGACATATATTGTTTTTGAACTTATTTTTTAGAGAGTTGGTGTGTAATCATTCCGCTGGTGAGCAGTTCTATTTTTTCCGGTAAATGTCTGGGCGGCGACGCGGCAGGGCGGGTCCTGGGCGAGGTAATCTGAGACCCTTTGATGTATATATGGTTTCTTGGTTTTCTTATATTATTTTCTTGAAGGTTAACATGTTAGGGTTTCGTTAGTTAGATTTCTATGATCTTTTGTGGTAGGGAGAGCCTTTGTGGTGGTTTCTGGATTAGCATTTGATTTATAATATGAATTGTAGTGGTAGGGATATCGTTTGTGGTGGTTTGTGTGGTTGCTTTTTTATCTGAGTTGTTTTTAGAAGCTAGGTAGTGCGGATTGTGTTATTTCACTCTGAGAAGGATGTAGTTTGAATTTTTTTTGTGGGTATTTCTCTGTGATGCATTGTAGGAGCCTTGGTCTCTGTTCGATGCCACCTGGATGCGCTTGAGGATGTGAAAAAACAATTAGGGTGGGAGAATTTCGAGAGGCTTAAAAAGTCTTGCTTCGGACATTTGTTCGATATATCAGACATGCAGTTTCAAGGCCAACTTTACCATATACTTGTGCGCGATCACTTAATTACTGAGATGGGAAATCGCCTCTGTTTTAATCTTAATGGTAGAGTGTATGAGCTGGGGCCCGTGGAGTATGCGTTGATGACTGGATTGAAGTTTAGTGGCATGTACGATCCCCCTCAGTTTTCTACCCTTCACAGTCTGTTATTCACAAATAGGCGCAGCCTGAGGTTTACAGACATCTCCGCTGCCTTTGAAGCAGAGTGCAAGAAGACCGGCGGGCGGTCTCTTCTATCATTAAAATTGGCTTTTCTATATGTTCTATATCTGGTTGTACTCTCGCGCGATCGAAATGAAAGGAATATTGAGATGCAATTCATTCACATTGTGGATGATCTACAGAAGTTCGAAGATTATCCTTGGGGTCATGTGTCTTACGATTACCTTGTTCGAGCGACTCATTCCCGACGTGCAGTGATTGACAATCTGATAAGGCAGTGCAAGAGGATGGCTTATGATGCCCATGGCTTCGTTCTTGCTTTGCAGACCTGGGCATACGAATTCATGCTTGATTTAGGAAGGGATTGTGCTCGTCTTGTGAGAAGTAATATCAGCCGATTTCCTAGGATTCTGCGGTGGGAGGTTGATGAGTATTATCACCATGATCATTTGCTTGGTTATTTTGCGCCCCAATTTGCTGATCGTTTGGTTAGTCTTTGTTGCGTTATTCTTAGTCTCTCAATTTTAACTATTGGTAGAATGTTGAGTCATTTATGTTGAGTACTATTTGTTTGTTGATAGGGGATTGTGAGCCCTTCGCGACATGAGTGGGAGAATCTGATGAGGTTGGGGCTGCAGGAGCGACACCTGTCGCCGCAGAGAGAGTATGTGAAGCCTCCTCTCAAATGGAAAGTCGGTGAACCATCAGCTGCAAATGAAAGTAAGAAGGCGAAGGTTTCTGTAGATGTCCTGAAGGACCGGCTACGTTCCGGTGGAGGCAAAAGGAAGACAGTGCACGTCGACACTTCTGCGGAGTCTAAGTCTGAGGCGGCGAAGGAGTGAGTGAAGAGCGCTCCAGTTGAAGAGACATTGACTAATGTGAGTAGTATTTTGGTTTGTTGTTGATATGAAGATTAATAATGTGATGTCAGTGTTTGTTTTTTTTTATCGCAGATCACTCTGCATAAGATAGATGCACAATTGAAGTTATTTGGATGTAGATTTGATGTGATTGAGTCTCTGTTGCGTCGCTGCAAATGTTGGATGAGGGAGGATGTTGGAAAAGTGTCTGTGGATGAGGAAGCGGGATTAGGTGGAGACTGTGATTGGAATGCAGCAGTAGGGGCTCAGTTTGAAACAGAGAATAAAGGTGTTGATGAGGATGATGAGGCTATAGAAGTTGACACTCGTTTTGTGGATGCACTCATCGAAGAAGTATTCGCAGAGCATGACACAAATGATGCCATTCGTGTTGGCAATTTGAATGATTTGGGAGAGCCTGTAATGGTTGGAGAGATGGAGCCTGCAGTTGATATCCCGGTGGGTGAAGCAGGGAGGAAGGAAAAGGCAGAGAAGGCACAAGCGTGTGAGATGAGTTCACCGGCCCCCAGACCAGTTACTCGGTCAAGCAAGCGGGTTGTTGACAATGAGGAGAAGCAAGCATATCAGAGAGGTTTATTGGATGAAGATGAAGATGATGAGCGGTGTACTAAGACACCGAAAGTACCTGAGAAATCATCCCGATGTTCAGCAAAAAAATCCGTTGCACGTCAGCTGTTTGGACTAAAGAGCGGGAGGTATGATCCATCGGAGGGATTTTATAAGCACATCCAGGCGAAACCATTCGAGGTTTGGCACACTACAGCCTCAAAAGTGCACATGTGAGTTCGTTTGTCCATTTTAATCCTTCTTCACTGTCTTACTTTACTGATTACTTGATGTTTTGATGGTGGTTTAAACCCTCATGATACTTGCAGGAAGCCTGAGACCCCGCTTCCGCTGATCAGCAACCCGAGGGTGCCGGTGTCTTGGTTTGATGCTATTTGGAAAAGGAGGTTTTGGCTAGCTGATGAAGTGAGTGTGCTGCCATTGTTTTTTAGTTATTGCTGATAATTCATGGAGCAATTTAGGCGTAATTTTAAGTATTTCATATTTGTGAACAGCGCATTGATGCGTTGATGAACCTGCTCCTATTCAAATATAAGCGTGCGAAGGGGCAATTCTTAAGTGGATGGGCTGTGATGGATGCAGTGGGCACGGTAATTTTCTGGAGAAAAATTAGTTTGATGTCCCGGAAGATAAATTGCTTAAGTTTGTTGTATTTGTTGTAAATATTGTAGGGTTACCTCCGCAATGGTGAGTTCAAGGCCACAGCTAGTAATCTGTTTGAATACATTAGCGGCCGGTTGCCCCGAGAGGGAGGATTGCCTTGGGTGGAGGCGCGACAAGTCATAGGGGTGGCTAATGTGAACAAGAACCATTGGGTATGCTATCGCATTGATTTCGCATCGCAATGTGTGACGATATTTGACTCCATGCGGGGAACAACTAGCTGGCCGGCGATTGCTGAACAATTCGAGCACATGCTTCGTTACATTCCATGGCTATGTGGTCATTTTGGGATATGGTAGCAAAAACAAATGACCGCGCCGTTAAGAGAAGCCTGGGAGATCGCCAGTAGCAATGAAGCGCCGCAACAGAACAACAGTTACGACTGTGGAATCATGGCCATCAAGTTCTTGGAGTGTTTAGCTGCGGACCAGCCCCTGAGCATCATCGATCCACAAAGAACTGACATCTTCAGGCGCAGCTATTGCGCCCAATTGTTCGAGTTGGGTAAGCAATTCCCAGCACCCCTGTGAAGAAGCGTAAGGCGGACCTCTTTTGGAGCTGAACATGAGTGTTGATCCTGCATGGTAGTCGTCTATTTTTTATTTTTTGCATGCAAATCAAACACTATATTCCTGGTGTGTAATTATATATTTGGTACAATATCTGGGCAGTAGTTGTAGTCGCAATATTAGTAGTAGGTTTGTTGGGTCGTAGAATGATAATTGTTAGGTGGGCCGTAGTAATTGTAGCATATTATGATTTTATGTACTTGGGCTTATTATTTTACCTGCCTGTTCGGGCTCTAGAAGGAAAAAAATACTGGCCCCATATCATATTTAAAACCATCTATCTGGGCTTGTTTTATAAGCACATGCAGACTTTACTTAATTAAAATTTGTTGGCCCACCAAGAAATTCTTAATGGGCCAATGAACAGTTATCGGACCATTTTTCTAATGCAATGAACCCATTCTCCAAATAAATAAAAGGCGGCCCATTTCGGAGGCGGAGGGCGTCAATTAGGGTTTGCAAACGGTGACGTCAGCACGCCAGTGGCGCTTGCGTCATTAGAGCGGCCCATCGCAAGATCTGCTTGAATTTTGCCGATGAAATCGTGAAGGCTGATCGAAAAATAAAACTGGAAAAAACATGCAAACATGACTACAGCAGCTTCCCCTAATCAATTGATATAATGTATTTTCCCTATGCTTGTGAGGATTGTAAATTCAAATTATGTACAGTTACAATTCATTCATACAACAATTCCAAAAATGAGTATAGGGGCCCAAATCTTGGATTAATTTACCCTACTCTGGAGATATTGTGACACTAACCTCAACCAGGAGCTAGGAGTCACATCTCATACAGCGCTTTGCACTGGTACTCTGTCGGGTATCGTATCCGCAAATGAAACTGGTTTGGGGAGAAGTCGGTTTACATCGATCATCTTGCGCAGATCTTGAGAGATGAGAAGCGACGGGGCTACGGAGCAGAGGTATGACGGATTTATTCAGAACATCGTCGGTGCGGCAGGCCTCCCAGTAGGTTCCCTTTTCGTCGGCGGTGAAGGGTTTGGAGTTGAGCAAGTCTTCTTCTTGAGCGAAGCAGCGGCTAAGTTGATTAATGATATTTGGGTTGTTAACCTAGGGATATTTAATAAGATTCTAGATATAATAATAAGATACAAGGTATAACTAATTGTTAGTTTTCACAAAACTCAGAAAACTTAATTTGATGATAATTGCTGAGTTTACGTTTACAGAAGGGTTATCCTTGGTGGTGAATCCTTTATATTATTTTCATTATCCCAACTGTTGAAGTAGGAATATTCATATCGTCATACTGTCTAAATTATACTAATTGATTACAAATTTAAGGTGAATATTTGAGAATTCATATTCATCTCCACTCTGATTTTTTTCCCAATACCATCTTTATTCCATTTTAACCGGCAACCATCAGCAATGAACATGAAAAAGTAAACCAAAATAGACATTCCTTATTCATAGGAATTGACATGATTATGTTCTTACAACGAATTTCCAAGTTTAATTAATAACTAGACAATCCTTATTCATAATATGTATCTATGTATATATGTGTTTATGTGGGTCCGCCAAGGCATGCGTGTGTGTGTGTGTGATAGAGAGATTGAGAGAGAGGGCGGCTCTGTGAACTAACTGAGGTTGTATAACCTGATTGACGAATCTTAATCAGCTGTTACTGTGATTTTTTCACTATCATTATGTTACCACTACTATGAACTATTTAGCACAGTTGTGACCTACTATAACAGTACTGTGATTCATGAAGCTACATTTGGTTCAATAGATTATCGTAATTTTATGTTATGTTAGTATTATATCTTCAAATGATTATAAGCCTAGTTAAATATGCGTCCAATGACCTATGCAATTTGAAACTCAAATGTATGCTGATAATGTTAAAGAGATGGTTACAAGATAACAAAGTATAGCCGTGCGTGTCAAAAGTTTATTTATATCTTGAAATGTACTTGAATTTAAAATGTGTGGAGATATAAGAGATTCACCTTATTTGTAGATTAGAAGATTCCATCTGAGTTTAAAATCGATAACAAAAATACAATATAACACATGAGTGAAGGAAATGAATTCCCACTATCTAATGCTAGACTTATATTCAATAATATTATGTGAAATATTGTTACATCTGTTTAATATATGCATGAGCGATCGATCTCCTGCATGTGATAAGGCAAGAAAAAGACAAAAAGGGTAGACTAAGTAGAGGTATGAATGTTGAACAAGTCTCATGCTGGTGCTACAAGAATTCAGGACAGTGATAAAAAATAGTTGAAATGTCAATGCTCATTCTCTGGATTGGAAAATATACGCGTGAATAACTTATACAGTGAAATTTTAGATTTTACCCCTAGTAATTTAACTGGTGCAGCGAAGTTGGATGTTAATATTAGAGGTGGGTTGGTATGGTATACCGAAGTTTCAGTATACGCCGTAATATATATTAATATATATTAAATTACACGACTTTGTTTTCACATATCACTTACCCATAGTTGCATCCATGGAATAAAGACGTCATATTTACACGTGTAATACAAATGCTATATTTATACTACGAAATACAAGATTCCACAAATTAATGTTCTATAATTTATAGGCCCGGTGTTACTTTATAAAAATTTTATTATTAAAAAAATTAATCTATTAATATAATGTAACGATTAAAGTATTCAATGTTTTGTTATTAGTGTGGAAGTATATATTCCACATTAATTAATTTCTACTTAATTGGTATAAAAAGGTAAGAATAATGAAACAAAATATAATATTACATAACTAGGCCGTAACTTCCTACATAAATTAAAAGTTCAAAAATTCTGGATAGTGGCTATTTTCCGTCAGCCCATTATGTTGGTCCGTGTGGATTAAACGTTGTCGTTGAACTGAGGAACCTCATAAAGATTGGGTATTTTGAATTAAATTGAATTCGCAGTCCGCATTACCTGGAAGGGTTGACGTGATCAAACGAATGAGATCATGCCTCAATCGCTCCATAATTCGCGCGAACCCTGACGCAGCTTCTCTCTATAACAGGAGACTTTCCTCTTCATTTGAGGGGTACGCTGAAGTACCCACAAGCTTCACATCATACCCTAGACACATTGATTTTATAGTTTTCTGATTCCAATCTACTCTGGCGATTCAACATCTGAGCGTCTTTATTACGTTATTTTCCGATTGAACGAAGATTCCCTCAATTTCTAGTCACGTTCTGGCTAGGGATTACTATTTTTTAGCTCTTTAATTATTCAAATGTTTCCTATTTTAACTCATTCTACTCTTCTTCTTTTCCTGACTTGAGCGTCGGAGGCCCAACGATCGTCACCCCCCCCGACAGTCTCTGGCTCTTACGGTATTTTCTTGTTTCGTTTCACAGATTGGTCGCTGCTCCGGACTAAATCAATTAGTTGCAGATTTCCGGATGTACAATTACTACATTCACATATATGTTATAACATATCTGAGCATACTATAAGCTCAAAAATTACTACATTCGCATATATTTTATAACATATCATAGCATACGAAAAGTTTAAAATTGTTTCATTCAAACAATATGATCCCGTAACATTTTGGTATAAAATATAATCTTGGAAAATGCTCAATTAACAAATACATGTGGTTATAAAGTAAGGATTCATCACATATATTAGAATTGATATACGAGATACAAATTATTTTAATGTGAATATATATTAATTCTTATTTATGGAGTCAATTTATCTAAATTAATTACAATTTATGCCGACTTACATGTCATTGAACGAGAGACAATAATAATTCTTTATATATTTAAAGTTTTTTTTTTAAATCAAAACTTCCAAGACCTAATAATGATGTCTTTCTACATTATCATGAATATTAATAGTACATATAGTAATAAGACTATATAATTCGGATCAGAGATATCCCAAAGAATAACATAGACTATATAGTTGGGACGGGTGAGTAATTTTATGTTTTGTTATACCTTAATATTTTGGATTTTTTTCAATGCTCAACATTTGATTATTTAATAATTAGATACAATTGACCAAATGGACATCTAATTTCGTGTTTGAAAAAATTTGATGTAAATTGAAAGAAATATTATATGTAAAGGAAATAATTATGATAAAAAAAATTCATACATAAGATGAGATATATTGAATGTGTCATCAATTATGGACTAAATAATGTTATACTAGTAATTATAAAAAGCGTACTTAATATTGCAATGCAATCTGAGCAAATTTTCACACAAATGTTAAGTTTTTTAATACTTATGAAACTATTCATTATTTACACATAAATTAGTGAGGTGAACGTTTATGAAATCATATATCATAGTTTATTGAATGTAAATGAAAAACACTACTATATGATTAACATGTTGGGCCCAATGCCAACAAAGCGGGAATCCAAATTACCGACCCGGCTTAGGGAAAACTTAAAAAATTCAAAATCAAAGCTTCTTGTGGAAGATTGTAACAGTACCCCAGCTTTACTCTTTTTTAACCCTTATTGCTTAGAATCACTTATCCCCAGGAAAATGGTTTCAAGCGAGCCTTTCGTTACTCTCGCCGGTTGCGATTCCACGACGGCGAGTTCTTCGCCTAACCCCTCCGGTGGGTTCGGCGGCCCACTACTTTGCCATTGTCATAGGGTCGGAGAGAGCTTCACATCTGGGACAGATGAGAACCCATTCTGTCGATTCATCCATTGCCCGATGAGGAAGGTGTGTATCTATATATAAATGTGTTTTACGAAGACTGATCTCATCCCTCTGCCCGTAGATCTTTAATAAGTTGGGAAACCCTAATGTACAGGTCTCTGGTTGCGATTACTTCCGCTGGGTAGACGAAGAACTCACACCCCATTACCTAGCTTCGGTACAGCGGCTGAAGCAGCAGAAGGAAGCTCTGGAAACGCAACTACAATACAAGACGGAGTTAACAAAAGTGTTGTATGAGAAAATCAGATTGAAAGATGATGAGTTGAAGCGCCTGAACTATGGAACTACTCCTCCTCGTGAGACACCCTATGCTGTCACCAGGAACCAGATGCTCTTCGTAGTTTCATGTGCAGGTTTGATGATGATATTTGCAGTGGTTGTCAAGTGTCTGCTAAGTTGAACTATATCTAAGTTGGAATTTCGAATTATTATTATTAATATTATTGTCACTATTTAGACTCCAATGTCCCAGATGTGTATATTAATAGGAGAAATGTGATTGAATGTGGCCGAAGTTATTAAGTATGTACATTAAAATTTGCTGTTTTGTCTCCTAAAAGTCCTGCTTTTCTGGTTGTGATCTACGTGTGTATATGACTGCAAATGTGACTGCTGAAATAAGGTGAAGATGGTTTTCCCTATATATTACACTAAATAAACTGTGCAATCAAACATCATTTGAAATTGAAGTTCCGTCTAAACTGCATATTAAATACCCTTTCTTCGTGCCTAGAATACATATGTGCTAGTGATCTTCTGTGAACAGGGCATATAGTTTCCGGTATTGTAGCTCACCCTTTGCCTTGTATGCGTGCGTCAAAGAGGTCAACTGCTCAAGGAGTAAAGATAAATTTATCCCACAAGAACAAATAAGGCTAGGCTAAGGTAGTGAACTAGTAATTTTGACTAACCGTAGCAAGTTCGGAGAAGGTTTCCTCGTCCATCAGGACCTCATTTTCTTCCTCGTTCCACTGGATGTCTATGTGACCTTTTATGAATTGAAATGTGTTTTGTCTCTCAAATAGACGCTCAACCTTTTCTGCATAGTAGGCTGCTGGTAGGGCTACTCCGAACTCTGCATTAAGAATTGGTGTAATTTGTTTGATGAAAACAGGATTGCGCCAATTAGGCTGAACCCTCCAGGTTCCCTTTTCCTTTGCTCTCATTGCCTCGGCAATGAATCTGTCCTCCATTGCCTTCGTCCAAATACTGTCATAAAACTCAGTAATTTTAGACATATTATATGTCTTCCGCTTTTTAGGGATGTAATTGTGTTGTTGTATGTTGCTTTCTGTGTTTGATTTATATAGAAAAAAAGAGCATCTCATCCATACAAAGACATATTTAGTAAACGACAAGATTTTCAGAACGCCAACATGGGCCCTTCATTTATTTGTAATGGAAATGGGTTTATTTGTTGACCGACAACTAGGTATTCGCCCAAGGGAAAGGTCAGCCCTTAAACATAAACAAACATTCAGACCCAATACAGTGGCGAAGTTGTGAAGAGCTAGTATCCGCTAGCTGATGTCGAATACCCTCGGGACGAAGATCCACTGGACCGGGAGGGGCTTCTTTTCTTCTTTTTCTTCCCGCGAGTTGATGAACTACATTGGTTAACGACTTCGCTCACACATTGGCTGTGACTTGCAGCTGCACTAGGAGCATTTCTTACTGACTGGGATTCTGATAAAACTATAACATCCCGGAATAAAACTCGCAGCTGGTCCTATACACAAGCAACTCAGGCCGAATCTGCATGGAAAAGAGGACACAGTTAATAAATGTATAACCGGGTAAATACAAACAAATGCTTAGACGTATACCCTTTCTATTTCAGTCCACGCTTCATCGGAGGCCTCAACGGCATTACGATGTGAGTAGTAGAACACATCAGGCCGTGAGATCAAGTACTTGAATTGATGGAAACGATTCTCCCATTCACTTAGTTTCTCCAAATAAACTGAAAATGGAATATTCAACCCCCTCTCCAGATTGACCTCGTCTTTTACAAGACGGAGACACTGCCTATTATTCTCTACATCTCCGGCAATCCAATTCTGATTCCAATTCTCAAAATCCAATTTCGAGAGAACGATGCTTTCAAGCTCCCGAGTCCAGACACCTCGGAAAAAAACCATCATCCTGTGAGATGGGATTGGGCCCGGCCATTACATTGAAACTTTTCTCTATCCCAAATAATTCAGTATGAGATTATTTATAGGAAAAAAAAGAATCACTGTAATGTCACAAGTCGAATAGTACAAATATCCTTCTGTCCACATAAAAGATTTAACCATAATACAAATGAGCAGGCTACAGTCCTTTGCCCGTGACCAAATCACAGCCAAATATAGGGCATTGAAGCATCAAATCTACCTTCCATGTTCACCTGCAACAAATAACAAAAAACCAAGCAGACATCACTCTTCATGCAACTACATAATCTCAAACACCTTGCATCCAAACAAAGGGTCTCAAAAGAAATCCAGCTCACCATTTCATTTTCCACCTGCTGCTGAATATCCATATTTGTTGTGGATAATACTTGCGACTGCTGGGAGTTACTCCTGCAAAACAAGAACAAAAAATAATCAACTTTCCTGTGCATGCATACAATTCTACCTCAATGTAATAAATTATTTATGTAAATGTAAATCATACATCACAAAAATCCGGCCAATAACGATCTGGTTCGTTGAAAGATTTTTCAACCTCATTGCTCTTCAAGCTTGCTGGACTTCCTTCCTTTCGTTTACGACCTGTCCCCATATGTGACAGAGCAGAAATTATCTTAGCAAACATGAATTCACATGATACACTCACTGTACGTATGAAACAACAAACCTCCTCTATATCCTTTGAGCCTCGAATTCCTCCACTTGCGACGCACGATCTTCGCTCGACTTTTGACAACGGACGAGTTCCTCATCTGCTTGGCGACACCAGTACCATCACCTGCTGTCTCTTCTCCAGATTTCCTTTCAAGCTCACGATCCTTCAACAACTGCTGCCGCAGCTTCCACATACACTTGTGCACGCGGGACCTGCTGTCGGCATCACCATTTGCTTCGTAAGCTATGTCATATGATAACCTCATAATGTTATTAACAAACACTAGGCCAGACAAGTTATCATCAACATTTTTCAACGGCTTCTTCAGATCACGAACTATCCTTCGCTTGCAATCTCGAGTCCACCTTCTAAGAATGTATCGGTCAGGCATAACATCAACATTCATCAGATACAACACTTTGAATATATGGCGGCAGAATACTCCCTTCGACTCCCACATGCAACAACTGCATGAAACTTCGTGGCTTCTCCGGTTGAAAGCAACAGACCTCGTAGCATCAGAACGAGGACCGGAACTCAGTCCGAACAAAAGATCATCCGAAGCATAGTCTGGGTGCTCTATTATTTTGATATTCATAGAATGATGAGCCTCATACTCAAATATTTTGAAGATATTGCAGGTGAATACCTTTGCAACATGTGTTAATAAGGGGTTGTCGACGAGGAATTGCCCAGGCATACCTCGACAGAGCGCATCCTCTGCATTCTCACGCTCACGCCATTTATTATGCACTTCACAATACCGAACAACAAACTCGTACAGTGTATTGCTCCTCTTACCTAAATCCTTCAAAATTCTATTCGTTACCTCACTCCTAGACGTAGCATGCATACCCGCTGAAAACCGGTCATTTGTGAAAACTGATGACCATCTGCTTCTCAAATTATACATGTTACTGAACCATCTATTGTTCACGAGCTCATACGTCTCAATTAGTTGCTGCCACACTTCCTCGAACTCATCTTCAGTCTCACAACCATTCATACAACGATTCCACAATTTCTTGAACTCAACATTACCATTTAACGACCCAAAATGTGCCGAGGCATTCTGATTAATGTGCCATTGACACAAACGATGCGCCGCAGTTTCAAAAGTATAGTCCACACCATTCATGAGTGCCTGACATTGATCGGAAAAGATCACTTCAGGCTCCTTTCCATACATGGCCTCAAGGAATGCACCAAACAACCATTCAAAGGTTTCGGTTGTCTCATCAGAGAAAAAGGCTAAACCAAACATCACATTATGGAAATGATGATTGACACCAACAAAAGGTGCACAGATCATGTTGTACTTATTGGTTTTGTATGTAGTGTCGAAAGACACTACATCACCAAAGTATTCGTAGTCAACGGCACAACGAGAGTCGCGGAAGAAGAAATTCAACAACTTCCCCTCATCATCTTCTTGGACCTTCCAATAGAAGAAAGGCTCCTTATTTGACTTCTCCATGAAAAATTGGAGCAACGCATTTGAATCTCCATTCTCTACATACATCTCAGACTTCTTCGACTAAGATGAATGTATGCATCCGTACGCGTGAAACCAACATTCTGTCGACCCCCGCTCTCTAGCTCCAAGAATTTACAAGCACGGGTCACAGGTATGCCAGCTGAGTGCAGAGCTTCCAAAATTGATTTTTTCAGGCCTCGTAGTTGTCTTGCAGAGCGCAATAAATAGCTTTGATCAGGATTCAACAATTCATGGTTGTGCACCTTCTCAAACACGGAAACGCTCCATGGACCACCTCGTGCCCGCAGCAAATGAAGCCTAGCTTTGCAGTTCGTTCTGCAAACCTGTTTCTTATAAACACCGAGATGACTATTTGATCTTTTATTATCCGTCTGACCTTCACAGGAGCAATTGAAAACTTTCATCCGCATTTCTGACAAATTATCAAAATATTTTTGACACCCTTTCCGTACACTAAACCCCTTATAACGTGCATACTCACAATACAGGACATAAGCCTCATCAATGTCTCCAATCAAGGAACCAGGCTCCAAACTTCTCTCAATCGCACGGCAAATTTCAGTTACAGCATCCAAACAATCCTCATCTGCATCCTCTGATTTAGGATCATCCTCAGGCTTCTCAATACCATTATCAGCGTATGGCGGTGACATATTAAGGTCGAAACCCATGCCAAATAACAATTTCAGTCACTCCCAACAGGTTCAAGCTTTCGTTCCCTACCTCAAGCACAGGGAAAATATTTCACCAAACATTTGAAACAACACATTACATACAAATCATGCAGCAACGACTGCAATTGTGGAGAAATAAAAATTTCAACTTGCAATTTCATCAGTACGGTCAAATCAACCATTGTCATCTTAAGATCAGAAATCAATTTCTACAACTAATTCACATTCTCAGCAACAATAAAACTAATACTTAACTAATCAAACCCCACAAACACCGCCGCTCTAAGCATCTCAACCTTCACAGTTAATGAAAACCAAGAAAAAGGGCATACACATGCAAATGAAATTACAACCAAACGGAAAGAAATATATCTAAACAACCAAAAACGATTCCGCACTAAAGCCGGATACATTCTCAACAAGACATACCTTCTTCTCCCACAAGATTTCCACAGCTGGCATTCACCGCGAGAGCAATTCACAACTCCGGCGACTCAGACTCTTCAAAATGGAGTCCAGAAAAAATGCAACACACTTATAATTAAACACCCATTTTCTTTTCTTCCTCAAGACTTTAAAGCCCTTCAACTGTACCAAAACAACGAAAACCATCAATTCAGATAAGACGACGCGCAATCGGGAGCGCCGATTAGGGGATCGGAACCCTAGCTACCCTTCCTTTAAGTCTACAAGCTCCGTCACACTTTCTCCACATAGAATATGCGATTCGCCCGCTTTCATCTACTTACCCAATAAATTTTGGTCAAGTGCCGATAGTTGACCAAATTAACTTACAAACAGTCAAAACAAACCACGGTAAGGAAAAAAGAAAACAAAAAAAGAGGACACGTGGGAGCAATCCACAGAGGGTATGCATTGCATCCGGTCGCACCATCGAATTTACGGTTTTTTTTGGTGGAAAATTCGATCGTGTCTGAGTAGGCATTGTCCACATGCCTTTTCTTTTATCGAACACATGTTTGTTAGATTATAAAATTAATGGAAAAAAACATATTAATGTAGACAGGATCAAACACAATTCTGCTTACTCCTTATCTACGTGTAACTGCACCTTGCCAACAATTTATTTATGCAGACAATAAAATTAAATAACATACTTATTTTGCATGTTGCCAACTTGATAAGAAATGTGGGCAGTGCCTCCTAGACATAATTGATTTTTTCATTTTTGATATGTCTCGACTAGATTTGTTGCACTGTTAGAGTGATTTGGTGTAAAACAATATTGTATTTGGTGCTTCGAGTATCCATTGAAGATGACCTCACCAAATCTACTTATCCAGCACATGCAAACTAGTCTTATTATATTCTAGTATTTTTCATATTTTGGAAGGATAAATATATATATATATCTCAATGTCACATTATTAACGTGAAAAGCAAAGCAAAGAAAATGATGGGAATATAGAAAAGGATGAAGAAATCGTAATAGATTCGAGGACCGGCAATAGGAGTCCTCTTAGATAGAGTTGGATCATTCAAGTAATAACACTCTTCTTTTGCATTTTTGGAAAATGTGAATTACAAAAACTTGCAAATTAAAACATTGAGTAAGGAATCCATCATGCAAATGCACTAAATCATGTTCTTCACATCTGAATGACCAAGTGTCAAAATAGCTCAACCAACCTACTCTAAAACTAAAATGTACACAACCGTAAAAATACTAACACGTTTATTTATTATTTTTCTTAGGAGAGGTTCATTTTTATTTTTATTTTTATTGTTACCTTTTATGGAAGTTTTTATTTTTGGAAATTTCAAAATTAGGACTGCCTGCATGTAGTAATTCCCCTTGCTGTGTATATTCTGGACCGGTCTTGCCATGTATTTTCGGTTAAAATATTTACATATTTTAGTTTCAATAGGAACAGGAAAAAATATGTTTAAAGAAATAAGTTTCGATCGATGGTGAAATTAATGAACTTCGATTAGGATGATATGTCAATGACCAACGCTGTCATTTGATTATAACCCTCGAAATGAATCACAATATTAAATACCCAGATCAGATGGATCATTTAAGTCCAATAAAAAAATATATTTATTTTTCGTCCGATTGTGATATAAAATATACTAGTATTTCTCCTGTACGATGCACAAATTTATTTATTTTTTCAATTTTTTTAATTATATATATTGTGTTCAAATTTTAAACACATTAATTAGATAATAAGAGGATAAATTTTGTATAGTTAGGACAAATAAAAAGAAAAATAATAATTAGGAAATGCATAAAAATCCACAATAGAAGGATTTGGACTATTTCAAATGGCATGATTTTATGAATAACAATGTATAATTGTTATTTATAATTTTATCAAGTCTATAAATCTCTAAAATATAAGATTTTATCTATTTATTGAAAAATAGGTTTAAATATTTTATAGTGTAAATCTATAAATATAGACAATAGAAAAGAAAAAAGGGGCAAAAAAAGCAACATATAAGCACATAGTAGTTTCATGGGCAATTTAGAGTTAAAATATCTTGAATACCCCTATGACATAGGGTCCCCACACCCCAATCATTGGGGAATTGTACCTTTTATATTTTTTTAATAACTCTACATTAAATGCATCTGACCTCACATAAAAAAATGATCCGAAATTTCATAACGAAATAACTATTGGCATAATGACAACTTTTTATAAACTGCCGTTATGCATTAACGAAAGTGATTAATTGGTATAAAGAATAACGAGTTGCATAAAGAATAACGATTTGGCATAAAGAATAACGAGTTGCATTAACGAAAGTGATTAATTGAAATAACAAGTTGCATAACGAAATGTTAAAAAGTGATTAATTATATGTAACTAGTTGCATAAGGAAATGTTAAAAAGTGATTAATTAAATGCATAACGAGTTGCATAACGAAATGTTAAAAATGATTAATTAATTGGCATAAAGAATAACAGTTGCATTAACTAAAATGATTAATTAAATGTAACTATTGACAATAACAATTGAGGAATCATTAGGCCTTAAATTATAATTAAGTGTAATTAAATTTTAATCGATATAACATTAATTAATAAATTATAATAGCCATATCGATTAATAAAAAAAAGCCTAACGAAATGTTAAAAAGAGGCATAACGAAATTATAAAAAAAAGCATAACGAATTGTAAAAAACGCATAACGAATGTTTTCGTTTCGGCAAAAAATATCGTTATATCTCGACCTATCGTTCATCTCTCTAAACACATTTTTATTACAGTAATCGTTAAATAACAATCTTAAAAAACCGTAACACGTTGAATCTAACCTTTCTGGCAGACGGTGGCGGTCGTATATCTTCACTTCGTTCCTCCATCATCTTCTCGTCGAATCCGGCAATTTAGTAGTATTTTTTTTTACAGAACTTGCGAGACGCTGGTGTGAGAGAGAGAGATTAATTGCGGACGCTGGTGTGAGAGAGAGGGTAGGGAGTGGTTAGTGGTTACAGAAAATTGAATAGGGGATTTAATAGAGCATGGCAATTTTTTTTTCCAAATTAAAATCGAGTGAGTTTGGATAGAGATAATAGAGATTTTGTTCGAAATAAAAGCTTTTATTCTTTTGCATGGAAAGTACAAATGTGTAAGGTATTTTTCAGAAAAGGGAAGGAATATTCAGATTTGTTGGTCAAATGGTTCAAACATAGTACAAATTGCCCATATAACTCCTACCCCCTTAAACCTTGCCCAATTGCATCGATTTTAAATTTTTTTTGTCTAAATAAAAATTTCTCCCTATTTTATATGATATATTATAGTAGTTTTTATATATATTATTTGAATCGTGTGTACTGTGTACATAGTTATAAATACCACTCTCAGGCTAATTCTCATTTTAAAAATTAAAAACAGTGTGCAATTTTGCAATTCCTTATAAATTAATGTGGCATTCTTATCTAATTATGTACCTCAAAAAATGAATTTCAAGAAATAAAGAAATATGTATTTCCAAAAAAAAAAAAGTAAAAGAAATATGAAGATGTGTGGCTTTTTTTTAGATTTTCAGAATACTAATTATTAGGAATATTAAAAAAAAAGCCCAAAAGTCGTCCCCAATTTTCTCTCTCTCGTTCCACTCTTAATCATATCTTCTTCCACCACCGTCCACCGCGCCTCCACCATGAGAGAATGTTCCAGTCGTAAATCCCCTCGCTCATACCCCCAGGTTTGAAATTGTGCAAAATTTGTCATTTAACGAAACTTCAAGAATGGTGTGGTTGATGTTTCGCGGACCAACATCTTATATAGATTTTTAATTGTAGCATCATCAATACCAACAGCCACACTCTAACTGAAATTTGAAAAGTTTAACAAAAAAATTCTACATTTTTCAGTTACATTTATTTGGCTATTGAATGTGTGTTTATGATAGATTGGTCATGACACTCTAGCTTTTTTTCATGATTACGCTTTAGCAGTTGCATAATTAACAGCCATTAATGACAAAAATAAATTGAAGAGAAGGAAAATTAGAAGGATTAACTGAAGAGAAAGTAAAGGTTAATATGTGGACTAAAAAAAAAGATTAACTAAAGAGAATGTAAAACATTTATATGTAGGCAGCAGGTTTCGAACCTTAGCAGTGGGGATAAAAAATGACTTATATTAGTGACAATCAACCACTTCCGCAAAGGCATCTTTTGAAATTTTATCTTTACAAAATTTTATTTTAATAGTATTTTTACTAATATCTTTTATTTCCAATTTTACCCTCCACGATTTTGACTTAATATATGTATAGATTTCCTTTGCAACTCAATATCTATTTATTATTGTGTAAGAGATTTTACCCTTGTCATTAGAATTAAGTTATTTCACCAAAAATCCAAAATGATACATATAATTGTCACCAAAAATTAAATTAAATTGTGGTATGGAAAGGTGCTCTAAAATTGAACGAGAAAAATGGTCGTA
Organism: Perilla frutescens; assembly: GCA_026008535.1. Lineage (NCBI taxonomy): Eukaryota > Viridiplantae > Streptophyta > Magnoliopsida > Lamiales > Lamiaceae > Perilla > Perilla frutescens. Next base: position 9,174,626 of record BRKX01000019.1, read on the forward strand.
ATGAAATCCAGTTAAGCAAAGGCAATCCGCCTGGTTGGGTATGGCCGCGATAAATTCTTCTAGTTCCACGATTAAATTTAATATTTTAAAAATATTTATTACAAAAATAAAATTTATTATATCATTATCAATCATACCTAACATTTATTATAAAACAATTGAAAATTTAAAAAATTATATACCCTAATTTTGGAATAATCAACCCAATGAATCAATTATATTAACTAAAACATCTAAAATACTTATTAAAAAATAAATATAAACCAGTATTTGGTGTAGTAAACCCTAAATGATAATTATAAAATTAAATTAAATAAAAAAATTAATTTGAAGGAAAGAAATTAATGAAAATCTAATAAAAATCAAAATGGGACATTAAGTGTGATAGATGATTTCATTATGGTACATACTTGCTAAAAGAGGGCTAAAAAAATTACAGATTAGACCAGCTAGATTGTATATATATATAATAATTAAAAGATTTATTTGCTAAAAAAAATCACCACCTTTTAATAAATTTACAATTTAAATATAATTTTTAAAATGTTGCAATAATAGTTCAACCTTTTGATTTTTAGCAAAATAGACACAAAAAAAAAATTCGTTGATTTTTAGCAAAATAGACACAAAAAAAAAATTCGACATCTGGAAAACTGACATTGTATAATAAAAAAAATCACCATATTCGACACCACAAAACTGAATTAGTCTTTATACACATCTGAGAAAATGCTGCCACATCATAATTCTGATCGTTGGAAAAAAAAATGAGATGTTGAATTTGCTACAAATAAAAATATTGGGTATTATTTAATGTTTATAAGTCATATCTAAATTACAAATTGATTCAAGTGATTTTTTTTTTTTTGTTTTGCAATTAACCCCATTAAATAAAAAAACGATATTAGAGTATCGAACTGGACCAGGTTTCGTTTGGGCTGGATATCTGGGACCAATTAGCCAATTTTTTCACTCCCCTTATTTAAAGGCCAAGCTGATTATAAAATGGGCTGGCTCAATTTGTGGGCCTGCAAATACATAAACCAAAAAAATAATATCATTGGATTGGAATTGGATGTCACACCATCAATAATTCCATAATGCACTAAGGTTGGTTTAGTTCAATATATTAAATATCAATCACATCTCCAGTCTTGCTCTTATGCTCCATCAACCCGTATATCGCGATGTAGATTGTAGGTCTTCTTTATTGCTTGAATAATTTTTTTTTTCTCTTTTTTCCTTTCCTATCTTTTTTAGTGAACGAGCTTGGAAGCTGAAATAGTAACATAATTGACCTCCTCGTAGTTTATTGTTACATTTATGAATGTATCACATACTTCATCCGTCTCATTTATATAGGTTGTTTTTATTTTGGATGTCCCAGTATAAAAGTGATATATATATATATATATATATATATATGGGATCATGTGAGAACCATACACTCATGTGAGAACTGAGAACCAATCTCAGCCACAGATTGTTCTTATATTGACGGCCAAGATCTGTCTTAAGATTGAAAAAAAAAACACGGTGGCATATTTGTAATATTAGCGACTTTTTAATGAACTAAGTGTATTTTTGTAATTTAGGAATTCTGCTAAAATAAGTCATGACAATGCTAAAAAAAGGCCATGACAGTGCTAAAAAAGGCAATGACAGTGCTAAAATAGGAAATGACAGTGCTAAAACTCTAAATTGAAAAATATACACGTAAATTCAGAGTATTCATATATTGATAATTCAACATGTAACAGTGTTTGTTCGTGGTTTTTTTACAATGTCGATGACATTTTTTTATGTTAATGTTAAAAAAAAAGTCATGCTAAAATAAGTCATGACAATGCTAAAATAGGAAATGGCAGTGCTAAAATTCTAAATTTTAAAATATACACGTAAATTCTAAGTATTCATATATTGATAATTCAACATGTAACAGTGTTTGTTCGTGATTTTTTTACAATGTTGATGACATTTTTTTTATGCTAATGCTAAAAAAGAGTAATGCTAAAATAAGTCATGACAATTCTAAAAAAGGCCATGATAGTGCTAAAAAAGGACATGACAGTGCTAAAACCCTAAATTGAAAAATATACACGTAAATTCTGAGTATTTATATATTTTTCGATTTTACCCTTACTAAGATTCAGGGGCAGCGAAGTTGGACGTTATTACGAGATTGTCACCGCATTTTTTAAAATCTGGAGCAGATCTAGGCCGTCCAAATATACCATATCTATGGCTCAGATTGGTTCTTGGTTCTCACCTAGGGTGTGGTTTCTTCTGGAGCCCAACCCTATATATTGTTAGTTAGTTAGCTAGTTAGTTTACTAATATATCCCTTATTTAATATGTTTACATTAAGCATTAATTTATCATCAAATAAATAAATATGGGCATATATTAGAAAGTTTGTTAATTAATTGTCTTTTTCAATCTTTTTCTTAATCGTTGTGAAAATCTCAATCAGTCTATCATATTGGGAGGGAGGGAGCATATTATTATCACCATTATTGTTGTTTTAATTATTTTAATATATATATATATATATGTGTGTGTGTGTGTGTGGTGTTGTTACTCATTAATTAACCTAAGGCATTGACAATATCGAACTTATGACATTCCAATCATGAGATTGCTTACCCACAGTTAAGGATTAAAATATCGCGGACATATCGCGGATTTTGATATTGCGATATGGATATGGGGGATATATCTTTTTTTCCGAGTATCGGTGAAATATCGCAAAAAATCACAATATATCGCGATTTTTTTTATATTTCTATAATATATTTTTATTTGTATTTAATACTATATATTTTTGGGGTCTTTTTTAGGTATTCAACGTAATTATTTGAGTTGCAATATTCTTTGTTTTACAAAGACACTAACACTGCAAAAAATTGTAAGAGAAAAAAGCCCGGAAAACCAACGGATGTCTTAGAAAGAAAAGTGAGATATGTCTATATTAGCAAATTAATTTGTTCTATTAGCAAATAATAATGAAACTGCTAGCAATTGTTATTTGTTTGAATACATATTGCAAATAATATGGTCTTGATTAGCAAAATTATGAATGTTATTAGCAAGGAAATCTGAATATGTTACCAAAAATTTTTTGCTAAACATTTGCTACAATTTGAAGTTGAATATAGGAGGGAAGTTTTATGATTAGTTTGGTGAATATTAGCAAATTAATGTGTTATATTATTAAATATTAAAGCAACTGATAGCAATTGTTATCTGTTTTGAGTACATATAGCTAACAATCTGCTCTTCATTATCAGATTTATGAATGTTATTAGCAAATTAATATGAATATGTTAGCAAATTTTTAAAGCAGCAGATAGGGCGTTGAAACTCTTTTTAAAAGATTCATCTTCTTCAAATGTGCAGGAAGCCTTTCCGGAACTTTTAGCAATATATGCCACCTACAAACACGATGTCTGCTATCAGGAAAAATACACTGGATTGCTATCTTCATGGCAGGATCTTGGTCTGTAATAATCATACTAGGATGATGTCCCATACACTCTTCGAACTTCTCAAAAACCCATGCATATGACTCGTGGTTTTCAGTCGACATTAAGGCAGCCCCAAACGTCACAATTTTCTCATGGTTATCCTTACCAGTGAATGGAGCAAATATCATTTTGTACCTGACATAACATAGTAGTTTAAAAAAATATATGTGAAAGTGAAAATTTAAACCACATAACACACTTGCTATAAATATTTTCAGAAAAAATTTCAAAGCTAACTTGAGCACACAATATTGCTAACAATGGTATAAAAAATTGCTAAAAAAAACTCATACAGTCTGAATTATGAAACCGGCATCCTAGTAGATAGTGGTAAATATGGTTCTCTCGTTAATGAATAATATGAGCATATAATTTAAATCAATCATATAAATAATATATACAGATAGTACAAAATATTATTAAAGACAAACTTAACAACGGACATGAAACAATTTGCATACCTATTTATTTTGTATGTACAGTTGAATGAAACAACATCGCCAAATATTGAGTAATTGTGTCTTGCAGTAGGATCAACCCAGAAAATACTTGATAAATTATCATCCTTATCGACCAAATAATAAAAAAAATGATGAACAAGACCCCTTCTTCAAAAACATCTTATTCAATACGATCTGAGCATCACACCCAGAAATATAAGCTCGCAAATCGCGTGAAAAGTTTTTGAAATCATCCCCAGTTGCACCAACGTTTGAGTAACCACCAACAACTTCTTTAGAAATTCGAAAACATCGCATCGCACCCACATTTGCTCTTGTACAATCAAGAATAAATTCTGGTGCACAACATCCAACTTTCTATTCACCTTCAAATATTTTTTGAACTCCTCAGTAACTAACGGGTGTGTATGACCCTCCAAAAATCCAGAAACAACGTATCCATCCTGACTGCACAATTTCAAAGTTATTTGAGCCATGCAGTTCACTCTCTTTGATACTCTACGTCGTTTCTTCTTAACACTATCGCCAACTACATCCTCAACCGAATTCTTTTCACCTTCACGACTGCATAACACATACCTCCATAAAATAACACTATCATTAGACCTTCTAGCCGTACCACGGCGAATGTCAAATCCAGCAGCTGCACCGTAATTCCTATAAAAAATAATATCATCCTCTACACTGTTGAACTTATGTCCAACAAACGGTTTCAACGATTCTTCAAACTCTAGTATATAATCATCAGTCGCATGATTTTCTGTAGATAAACCCGTGCATAAGAAATAAGAATTACCAAACAAAATATTAATGAAATAATGAAATCACAGTCACAACTCGAATACCACCCATTCACAAAATTATGAATTGCCAAATGAACTTGCATTCGTTAGGAAAAAAATATATGATTGATAGCAGCCGACTTAAGATAATGAAATCAAAAACACCACTTCACTAAATGCATTGCTAAAAGGTCTTACTTAGCAAACATTTTTAAATTAGTTAGCAAATCGTATGTCGTTGTTAGCAATATTCTGTCAGTTAACTGGAAAATATTATGTCGTGAAACACATGCATTAAAACTAAGAATTAATAAAAACACATATGACAAGCAACTCGCAATAATGAATTCACAATCACACTCGAATATCGCCCATTTGTAAAATTTTTACTTATGAAATGAACCTACATCCGTTAGGAAAAACATATATTATTGACAACGGACAACTTAAGATAACATAATCAAGAACACCATGCATTCATAAAGGCTCTTAATTAGCAAAAAGTTTTACGTTTGTTAGCAAATCGAAGGTCGGTGATAGCAATATTCTGACAGTTAACAGATACACACACACACAACAGAAAACCCTACATTGAAGAAAAAAATTACGAAATTGTGTACGTTTTTTAGAAGAACTCTTAACATGACATACATCAATACTCTCCAACTTCTCCTACAATGTTCTGACAAAAATTTTAAAATGTGTTTTTCCAGTTTACACATCCCTCACTCGATTAATATACAAAAATAAACTAAAACCCAAACAAATATAGAAACATATAAATTTTTTTTTAAAGAAACAGTAAATCGACTAACAATTATTTCAAACAGAATAGTTATACGTTCAATACCTGGATTTTCCATCGATGTTGCAATCTTGATTTTAAAACGAAGAAATAACAAGCAATGCCCTGTAAACACGTTCCAAAAGGCGATGAAAAATTTATCAAATATTGCAGAACTTAATGAATTTTTTCAACTTTCAATGAGCAGTTTCTAGAATAATACTCCGTGTTAATACATAAAAAAAATTAACCGTCAGCAGCAGAGTTGAGAAAAAAAAACGGCTGAAAAATTGTTTTAAAAATAAATTAAAATAGAATCCACAATTGCATGGAATATGAAAATTTCCCTAAACGTGGGAATATATTTTACATGATAAGATTTGAGTTACAAGTATAACCCTGACTTAATTAAATTATTATACAATTTGCAATCTGATCCTCATATATAAACGGATCTTGTCCATCCAAATAACTGGATCCTATGGCTGATATTCATTCATATTTCCTACACAGGGGTTGCGTTCCTATGGCTGATATTCATTCCTATTTCCTCCACAGGGGATGGTTCAAATGTGAACCATCTTCCCTTGTAGAAACTAGGATCCATTAATAGCCACCTATTTCATTAATATGAATAGTTAAGATGGAATTTATGATTTATGGATCTAATTGCAAATTCTCCATCTCTTCAAATCCTATTAGATTTCACAGGGTTAAACTTGTAAAAAAAATATACTCATACTCCCACGTCCCTTAAATGTAGGAAAAATAATAGCAACTATCTTGATTAATTCATTAACGATACCTCTTCAACCAAAGCCACACGGCCAAATACAAATTCAACAAACAAATGGCTGTGAAAATGAGCAAATTAGCAAAATGAATTTGTGTAAATCAGGAACAGTTGACTGGCGTAAATTCATAGATATATTGTGTAAATCATGTTAGTGGTCAGGAACACTGATAATTAATAAGCACATATTTGAAGCTTTAAACCATATTAGCACATGGTGCATTGCATATTACCAATTTGTTGTTATCATATTAGCAAAGAGTATTTGCTTTTAATATTCATAACGTAATTATAGGATTTTCACATTAGCAAATCTTGTAGGACTTAATAGCAATATTTGGTTAAGGTATTAGCTTATTATAATTTGATAGAATGAGACATTTTTTTTTAAAACGTATTAACAATTTTTTATATTTTTCATGGAATGAGACATCTTTGAAATTGTATTAATTAATATTCATGCATGTTAGGAATTTAACTAAAATTTAAATAAGCAAATTTTGTTTTTATCTTATTGGTGATTTTGGTATTGGTACCTAGATGGAATTCGTAATGTGTATGTTGTGTCTATATAAGCATATGATGCATACCATATTAGCAGTTTATTGTTAGCATATGAGCATGAAATTAATGCATTATGATTGATTAATTAATACAAACATCTCAAAAATTGTGCTAATGTAAAGAATGAATTTCGCTAATATGTGAACAATTTGTTGCTATTGTGGCACTTAAAATTTACAAATAGGAAATTATAAATGTCTGCTTTGCTAATATGTAAAAACATTTTGGCTAATACTAAGTTAACAATTTGCTAATATATTAACAAAATAGTCTGAAAAAGAGAACAATACGTTGTTATGCAAATAAAGAATTTATATTATTTCAAAAACACTTTGAAACTATAATACGAATTATTTGTTGATATGTATAAATTATATTGCTAATTGTACTAACACATTTTTGATAATATATATTTAGCGTAATGCTAGTATGTTAATATACTGTTGCTAAATGGGTAAACAACTATTTTGCAGAGAAAACATCTTATTAATGTCATATTAATATAATATGGATAAAAAAATACTCAAGCATATGTTATACATATATGAATTTTTAATATGTTAACAAACATATTATCATGACAGGAGTAATATAATGAAAAAAATTTGATAATATAAAAATAATTACTACAAAAATCGTGGATGGAGAATTATTAAACACTCCTTTCATTGTTATTAAAAAAAAGCAGACAGCTCGGTGATAGAAGAAAGAAATATTGGTGGTCTTTCATTGTTATTTAAAAAAGGGCAACAAACAAATAGACGATGGAAGAAATAAATATTGATGGACAAGAAATAATAAAAAAATCACCAAAAATAAAATAGGTCAAGAACGAAAAAGAAATCGACAAATATATATAGATTGAATGGAAAATTAGAAATGCCATAAAATATGGGATTTAGATATATTATATCATTTTGAATTACTACTATACCCTCAACTTAATAGAATTATAAAGTAATTGCATTTTTAACCCCATTTTTAGATGAATCTTGACCACATAAAATTAATGGATGAATGGCTTAGATTGGATCCTAGTTTCTACAAGGGAAGATGGTTCACATTTGAACCAAAATCTATATATATATATATATATATATATATATTTAAGGGTGAAAAATATATCTAGGAAAATTTTGGGTAAAAATGGGTTAGTTGGGTAAAGTTATATGATAAGGAGTTTTTTGGACAACATATCTTGATTTTACATAAAAACCATTATAATTTGTTTATTGATTATTGAAAAGGCTGCAAAATGGAAAAATGCAATTGAAAATGACATCTCTCTCTCAACATATATACATAATTACATGTTAATTTGTTAATGATTACATGCTAATTTATTATTGTTTATTTGATATTGCACGTTAGTTTGTTAATAAATAGACGCGGGTTTTATAAATCGATTTCATATTACATGTTAATTTTGTGAACTGATTTGTATCACACGTTAGATTATTTATAATTACACGTTAGTTTGCTATTATTTATTTACACATTACTTTTATTTATTATTACATGTGAGTTTGTTAATTGTTACATGTTGATTTGTTATTGTCTATTTGATATTACACATTAGTTTGTTAGTAAAATACATGTTAATTTGGAACTGATTTTACATTACACGTTAATTTTGTAAATGTATTTCATATTACACGTTAGTTTTAATTGCAATTAATTACTGTTTTATTTTTTAAAATTATGTTTAATATTGTTATTTAATATTGTAAATTGAGGATTTGTTATATTTATCATAAATGTTAGGTTAGTTTTGAAATACACCCTAGTTAATTCTTAGATATTAAAATACACATTACATATTAATATATCTAATAATATTTTTTTTGAAGCAAAAATGAGAAATATTATTCTACTAACTCCCTCAACTAGTAAGGAAAATCTGAGTTCCGAGTAATCATTCCATCACAACCTGCCCCAAAATGAGCGAGTGAGTAAGCTACAATATTTGTCTCCCTATACATATGACTAAAATCTATAATAAATCTATTTTTAACTACCTCCGCCAATGATTATATTACTAATTATTTAAAATAATTCCCTACAGTTATCTAGACTACCTATCATGGTTGAATTTAATTACTAAATAACGCAATAAATGTTACCACAGAAAATAACCACAAATAAATCAATCAGTGAATAACAGACATATTCTAGGATTGAGTAATCATCAACTAATTCATCCATTTAATCCTTTCATCCTTATACCTATGTTGGGACTTAAATTGTGCTAGAGCAACCACTAATGCATCTTAAACATCCTCTCGAAGTGCCCAGGCTGTAGATTACAGCTTAAATAATAATAATATGTCTACTAATTATCTAACATGCAACTCTAAATGGCTCCTAGGATCTAATGCTCTCTCAATTAATCTCAACCCTCTCGAGTGCTATTGACTAATGGGTTAATTATTTCAGATCTTGTATTAAAATTCCTCTCTCGATTTATGAATTAACACATCGAATTGTATCATTTAGTGATCAAGTAAACAATACAGATAATTACAAGAATAATCAAACCATAACCAAGTCATATGCATAAAAACTCAATAGATTAAATGAACTTCATAGATGAATCATAAACAACCCTATAATACTAGGGTTTTAGTTCTCCATGATAAAATAAACAGCTAAAATAATCCACAAAGAAGACATGAAAATCTAAGAACAGAATAAATAAAACCCATAAGATTTAATTTGTCTCTAATCTTGAAAGCTCTTGAATCATTTTGTCTTGTTCTTCGTGTTTGTTTTTCTCTGTTGTTTTTCTCTGGTGCCAACTTTAGGGTATGAGGAAGTGTCTCAAATTTTCGCACAAAAATCCTATTAATACTTAGCAAAATAAAGCCCAAATTCCACACAGAATCGGACTGGTCCAGACGACCCGCGACCTCACCCATGGCTCAGTCACTAGCGGCTCCACGTGTATCCGACGTGGCACATTATCCACAAGCTCCTCCAATACCCGCAACCATGCTCGCGGGTTTTCTTCTTCAGACCCCCTTCTCTGTACCGAGAGAATAGTTGTCCAACCCTTTACCGACCCGCGACTCCACCCGCGATCATGCCCATGGCTCGGGCTCTTGGGTCATCTTTTGTGACATTTTCATCCCGTTTTCGACTTGATTTCTTCAACGCACGATCCCGGACATCATCAATTATCTCTTGTCCAAAAATACAGCAAAATACGAGACAAAACCTACAAATATCAATAAACACACCAAACTCCAAGAACAAATAAAATTCGAACAAACTGAGATAAAAGCACGAGTAACTCATATAAAATACACAATTAAATAGCATGAAAACTAGTGCAATATCACAGTTTATCAAGACTAATATTGTATTGTTTCAATTTTCTAAATGTTAGACTTAAGCCAATCTGAATATACATGCTAAGCTGAGAGTATGTAGTAAATGTAGTAAGATCAAAGGTGTCTTATATGCCATTGATGGTGAGGAAGCACTTCAAATGTTCAGATCTCGTTACTTCATACACTTTTTGGATTTTAGGGATGGTAGTAATTAATTAGTTATATCAATATCTAACGTGTATTTTAATACCTAAGAATTAACTAACTTGTATTTCTAAACTAATCTATCGTTTATGATAAATACAACAAACCCTCAATTTACAATCTTAAATAACAATATTAAACATAATTATAAAAATAAAAGCATTAATTAAATGTGATGAAAACTAACGTGTAATATGAAATATGTTCACAAAACTAACGTGTAATGTGAATTCAGTTCCAAATTAATGTGTATATATTAGCAATAATATTAATAAATAATGTGTAAAAAAGTTCATGTGTAATAACTAACGCATAATAGTTCATGTGTAACAAATAACGTGGAATAATTAATGTGTAATAAATAACGTGTAATAGTTAATGTGTAATAACTAACGTGGAATAGTTAATGTGTAATAGTTAACAAATCATTTTTCATTTTTTAAGCTAATGTGTATCAGTAACGTGTCATTTGAAAAAAAAATGTTAATCATACAAAATAACACATTACACGTTAATCTGAAAAAAAATCTTCTTAATTATACGTTAATTTTCACCAGCTTCTACCTTATGATGCAGTAATAAACGTAAATAATTCATAAATTACAGAAAATATTCTCATACAAGTAAGATATATAGTTTAAACGTTAGTTACTATATTATGTTCTTAATTACACGTTAGTTCTTAAAGCGTGTTTTAAATCTGGTATTCAATTTTGTAAGGTTAAATTTAACTATATAATGATATATTAAAACATTTGTAACATGAAATAATCGGAAATGTACCTTTCAAAATTTTTTGGTAAAATTGTTAGATGAATTTTTCAATGATTTCTCAATTTTGATTTTTGAAACAAGTTATTTTTTTTTTTGTTGTTTTACTTTAGTTAAATGCCATTTTTTTTTTACTGTTTTACTTATGCCATTTTTTTTATTGATACTAGGTATAGAATTGTACATTACCCATCTCTGTTACACAAATAATACATGCATTAAATTGCATTCAGTATTTTGACCGACCTCCAACCTACGAATGTTTAATATGTTGGGGAAGACGTACGCGTTAGCTTAACATTTTAGATGAGAACTTACACGTTAGTTTCATAGAGACTTACACGTTAGTTTATCATTTTAGATGGATAAATACATGTGAGTTTTGCATGCAATTGTGTGCATTTTTTACAAAAGTTGTCATATACAATGATTGAGAGTAAGACCAAATGTATTATAAAGATATTTAAGATTTTTACTCCTCAAAATGCCCATATAATCACTCTATTATAAAGTTGCCCTTAATTCTCTTTGTCTATCACATTTTGCCCTATTATTATACATTTAGACTATATTCAATTACACTATTATCCGTTCCCTTACCTAACAGTAGTAATAAGTGTACATTCATTTGTAGATACGGTAAAAACATTAGCGCAACGTTGATATCTCATTATTTGTATTTATATATTATTTTTATATCTCAAAACAAAATAACATTTGTATTTATATATGTTGAGTTAGCATATTAAGAGATTGGAATCTAAACCAACATTGTATTTAAGGACATTTACTTTAACTATATATCACAAAACATGTGCATTGCACGCAATTCAATTAATTTATTTAAATTAATTATTGAAGTTTGCATAATTTTATAACTATGCTTAAAAATAATATAAACATAAAATATAATTAAATTGTAACTATTTAAACACGAACTCAGAATTTATAGCCTTTTAATTTATTTATATTTTTTTGTTTTAATATATATATATATACATAGATATGTATATGTATATGTATATATACATAGGGTTAGGTATGGATACGTTATATCTTAGATTCCCCAAAGATTAAAAACGGCCAGAGGAGTTTGAGAAACTCAATCATGTTTATAATATTTATATTTAAAAAATTACTAAATAATGGACGATCACAAAAAAAAATTAATTAATGGACGGTTGTGAGAGTTGATGAAAATGTGAAAGAAGGCGACGGTTTGATTTAATTAATTTGTTCATTGTTTATTAATGTATATAAATTTATTACTTAATGTATTTGTTGGTTATATATCTTATATATGAATTCATTATATAATTGTTAATATTTTATTACATAATTACTCTGTACCACTTATGCAATGAAATTATATTAATTATGTGATAAAGTATTTTAAGCAATAAAATAATAGCAATTAAACGGTAAAATGCAGTAAGATGAGAGAGAGAGAGAGAGATGCATGTATGATGTCCTCAAGATTTTTTTTCCTTACAAAAATTCTCAACCTTCTTAGATTGTGTGTGTGTGTGTGTGTATTAACACAATTCAAATCTTCTATTCAACAATTTTTATGTTGACTTTACCGTCTAATAAAAATATAAATTTTTAATTAATATAAGTTCACAAAATCTTTGAACTATTCTAATTATTACACATGTTACAAAATATTAACTATTTTTTTGTGTGTATTTTATCCGAGCATACATTTAATACTATATTTTTTCTTTATTGTAATATAAATGACTACATTGAACAAATAAAACTAAAAATAACTTAACTAAATTAAAATGATGTTGAATGTATAAATATCATGTGTTTAAAGATTAAAAAAAAAAAACTTCATTATTATAGCAACATGTGTTGCTCAAGAAATGTCAAAATCTCAAAGTTTAGTTAACAGTTTGTTGTGATAAAATGCGTTCAAGGTTTCATTTTCAATATATTTTTAAAATGTTAAACATTGTTTACAATTTTTTTACGAAAAATATAATTTGATTTTCAATTGTAATTCCTGATTCAATGATTAACTAATTTAATTCTTAGTACAAATCTAAGGAAAAATTATTCAATTTCTCAATTTCAATTATTCCCTCAACTAACAGAGAATGTCCATTCTCATTCTTATAATTGGCATGTTTTAGGTAATCACCATTTTCGTGGAAATCTGTATTCCAAAATATGTGCAATATAAATTCCTTCCACCCGAGCAATTTAATTATTCTCATTCAACCAAAACACCTAATATATATATATATATATATATATATATATATATATCATTCTATAAAAAAAATCCTAATGTACAACACTTCTACATATAACTATGAATTATATTATTATTCTGTATGTATTATGTTTAACTAAATAGTTTGAGAATTATGTTAAATAATTAGTAGTTCAATCTAAGGGGAAAATATTCGATTCTTCTATTTCAACTCTTTTATAAGTAATTGGACTATGTTTATTCTCAGTCATATGATTATATGTAGTCAACATAATCCATATTCCAAAAAATTATGCAATATTCATCCCCCCCCCACACATGAATTTAAATAGCTATTCTTAATTAACTGAATAATCTAATATAAAATATTTTATATATAATTATAAAACCAACCAATATTTTATTCTAAATTTCTCAAATTATAAATTAATAAGCTAGAAAAAGGTAACATTTGAGCCATAATTTAAAACTTATTTTTCTAATCAACTATTTATTATTGTAATGTTTTAAAAGTCATGTATAAATTATAAATTCGTATAAAGTTGGTGTTTTTTTTTTACAATTAACCATATTTTTAAAACTTTGTCTAGCAACTTTCAAAATAAAGCCCCTAAAACTTTCTACATTAATGAATTCTTATATTTATCTTCATCATGAATTTTTTTTAAGTGTTCTTCATTCACTTTAATAGATATATATTCTAATAGTTCAACATATATTATCTGACATGTCTTCTTGGTGCAGTCAATATTATCCGAGTCTAGCCATAAATAAAGAAGTTGAAATTTAGTTTCAATAAATTTAATTGGAACTACTCTTAATCATATGAATGAGAGTGAACACATCAATTTCAATTAATAAATTAAAACATAGCATTTTGGTTGTATATAATATAGAACTATTTTTTTCAATTTTCTTTCATATACCATATAACATGATTTAGAAAACACACACACACACACACACACTGTAATTACCACAACTAAATTACATGTTTTCTATTAAGAACTATTTAAATAACTTATATTAAATGAATCAAATCATTGATTGAATGTTGATGTAATTCTTGATTATTGACAGATAATTTCTTAAGAACAATGAGCTAGATTAGTTTATAATCTTTTCATATATTCAAGTTTTTATTTTTCAATCTCCTTCATTGGGATGTAATTTGTTGGTTCCGAATGAGTCAAATGGGGTTTAAAAGGAGGAATTATATTTATATTAAATTATATACTATATTATATTGTTGTTTAAATTATAAAATTAAATATAATATATTATTTTTTGAATTAATTATATACTATATTATATTGTTGCAGAATTATATTTTTCAATTTTTTTCTTGTTTGTTATGGTTGATATGATAGAGAAATAATTGGTGGAAAAATTAATATGATGTGGATGAAGAATTTGAATAGTACAATACTACTGAAATAAATATAATAAATTATATGTGAATAATTAATTATACAATATAGTATATTACTATTTTACCCTTAAATTAAGTGCATAATATGGATATAATAGACAAATCATATTTTGTATGAAATTAAATAAATATAATATATTATATTTACAAATAATTATTTATAATATTTTATATTTGGGATAAGTTTATGTAGTAGAATTCAATTATAACAAAACTATTGAAATAAATATAATATATTATATTTACAAAAAATTGTAAAAAAAATTATAATATATCATATTACTTTTTTACCCTAAAATTAAGTGTAAATTGTGGATATAAGAGACAAATAGTATTTTATAAAAAACATCAACTCTTTTTATATAGGTATAGATATAGATTAGCTTAAATATACAAAAATAATATAGGTTAATCTACCACCTACTTTAATTTTGAAAAGTTTGAAATAACTTGGGACTTTGGTATATTTCGGATTTGTGTTAAAACATATGATATGTATCCAAGTATCCAACTAAACATTACTAGAAAAATACATTTAGCAACAACTTGGTTCACTCGTGCACGTACACTCATGCGCTGTTAAAAAAAAAAAATCAAAGTTTTAGATTCCATCGCGAAAACTCGTTTGAAATTGAGTGTGATTGGAGAAATCATGTAATTTTCTGAATACCGAATGTTCATGGGGAATCCTTGATTTTGATTTTGAATATTAACTAATTTTTTCTATAATGATAATGATATATAAATTTTTGAAGTAATGGGAAATAGTAAATTAGAGCCTTAAAAAATCGAAACTATAAATTAAATTATAAATAAAATCCGGTGCGGGGCGGTGTGTAGGAGTTGACAAAGAGCTTTTTCAACGCTTACATCCAAAAATAGTCACATCGTTCACGTCGTTTGATTGTATAAAAATAGTGATTGCCTAATTGTCCAATTTTGATTAGTTTTCGTGGTTATTCAACAAAACTTTATTCCAAATGTTTGTCATATTATGATTAATTTCAAAATTAGATATTGTAATTAGTTGCTCCCACCGCCAAGTTATTGTGTGACACGTTTTCAATTTTCGTTTGCTTTTTATAATTAAAAAGAAGAAAGATTAATTTGCAAATCTCTTGCGCGATTGACTCATTGATTTACGAATTTGATTCAAGTTTCACATTAGTTAGTTGCATATATATGCTGTAGTCTTGACTCTTGATTCATGAATTACGAGAATATCAAACTCATATGACATTTATCTAAATCTACATATCAACTAATATAATTAATTACATAAATAGACTATAACCTAACTTAGAAGTTATTACATTTGTAGAGTCTCTATCTTACAGTTGAGAAACTTTAATTGCATTTCATACTTAATCTGCAAAAATTATAAGCCTATACATTGAGATAGATTCTAGAAAATTAGTATTTCGAAGAGAAAGATAAACTAAAATAATTATATATGAAGCCGTGAGTAAATCTAAAAGTACAAAATTGATACTAAAATCACACCTTGAAATGTTTGTTTCCATTTGGGTTTATATTACTTAGATATGTTTGATTAGAGAAAAATAAGTCATCGCTTGGATAGATAACATGCTATTAGGAATTAATCCACGTGAAATCTGTCTGCTACTAAATAAATCATTAGCACGTTGTGCATTATCATTAATCCTACGTTATTCTAATTATTTTAATTTATTTTATTGCCCAAATTATTGTAATTCTTATTTCTTAGTTCCCCGTTTGATAACTTTTCTTTTTTTCCTTTTTTTTTTTTTAATTTTCTATTAAAAAAACTACAATTATACAAGAGAAAAAAGAGCAAAACAGAGCACACGTTGCTGGTCTCAGTTGATAATACGTCACCTGCTACGTAGAATTGGTACGGAAATAATTTTAGAAGTCACTTTTAATTCTCTACTAATAAAATAAAATTTAAATCTCACCTCAAGCCCTTCAACTCGATTTGTATAAATTTTCCAATATTATTTTAACTCAGAAAAATTTAATATGCCCCGAAATATTTTAAAAAAATACAAATTACAATGATAAAGACTAAGAAAAATTAATAAACAATTCTTTGATGGTGGCATACTAGTGGAGTTGAAGTACTTGTTGTCAAAATGTTTTCGCATTCGAATCAAACCAACATATTTTATAGGTTGTGTAGTATATTTTATTTTTACTACGTGACATGATTTACAGACTATTATACAAATAAGTATCATTGCAAGTATCCAAATAAAAGTAGAATATTCCGAAAGAAAAAAGTGGCAACCGTGCAACACGACCAACAACAGCTAGCTAGACAAGAAATAACATATTGATAAATCATCACAATTATTTCATTGACGCATTATGCTCCATCAGCACCAAAATAATTAAGCTAAAAATGAAACAACTAGTGTATGTGAATTAATTATTCACATATTTTTATTAAAGGCTAAAATTTTGTATGAATTCGTCTATTCGCCTATACCAATAATAATGTGACTAGCTCTGGGAAAATTATATGCTACCCCCAGGGTATTATCCAAAGTATCACAATAGGTGTTTTGTAGTGTCACAATAGATCTATTGTGACACTTAAGGTAATACTCTGGGGGGCTTTGTTCTTTTAAAATTTATTGTTTTTAGTACACCTAGTAAACATATAATGGCACATGTATGGCGTGCAACATTATTAACTTTTCGGCGAATACGTTAATGTGTCTATCAAAAAGTAGGTGATCAATACGACGAAACAAGAATTTTAGTGTTATTTACATCTACTGTATTTATGTGGTTTAAGAGCGGGTGCAGTTTATTTTTTTACCCAATGCATATTCTTCGATCAGCCCATTATTACAAAAAAAAAAAAAGCTTAAACCATTACTTTTGAGGCGGTGTTGGGTTGCTTGGGGGAATCGAGAACGATTTAATTTAACCTATTTTTGGTCAGAAAAGTGGGGAAATAAATTACTATTGCAAAATCATTCCCAAAAAGAGCCGCCACACCCACATTATTTTATTTCTTACTCCGGTCTCCAAATTAAACCGCGTGGCCCCTTGAAAACTATAAGTTTTAATTTTAAAAATATGAAATAAATAATGAAAAATCTTACTGTATTAAAAAGATTGAAGATTTAACATGACATGTCACTCGCACGTTTATCATTCATACAACCCCAGTAGAAATAAAGCAAGTATTTTATACAAGAGAATAATAATCAAACGAAATAATAGAAAAAACACATCCGATCACCCAATCTCATATAAAAGGTTTTTTTTTCAAGATGGAATTTTGGAGAAGTAGATAGAAGTGGCTTCAGCATGCTGATTCCTGAAGTTTAACATTTTGGATTTCTTTTTGCAGATGTGAAAGTTATGTTTTTAGCTAAAATTATCGATAAATTTACTATTTTGTGTTGATACGACACAAAAACATGATATTTACTAATAAAATTATCTTGAAAATGTTCAACATGTGTAAATACACCATAAGAGAATTATAAAGTCCCTAAATTCATCAAATATATACATGCTTAAAAAATTATTATCATGTTGAGACTACACATCACCAAGAAAAAAAAGACCTATTATGACTTATGACACCATCATGAATCATGATAAACCTAAATATTTACATGATGTTAACATGCAAATATATGATGATTGAATTGATGATGCTATATCCAATATTGGTAACTAGTATTTCTCTCTCTCTCTCTCTCTCTCTCTCTCTCTCTCTCTCTATATATATATATATATATATATATATATACATAAGATTACATTCAATCGGTGCGTAAATTTGTATATTGAATTATATTTCCTACAACCCCCAAAACTCCATTCCCCGCAAAACCAAACTCTCTAAAAATCCTTAAAATGAAAGACTTCCAATTTGAGTCAAAAACTGCGTAAGTACAATCTTGGAAGGTAAATGAATGAATTGGTAAAGAATTTTGATTGATATAACAATATCCTTAAATCTACACTTACCGATTATGGTGTAAATAAATCGGTTTCTAAACTCAATGCTGTAACATCTTCTTTACTTCCAACACCCCCCTTCACTCCTTAGACATCTCATCTACTGTTTTAACCAATGCCGTGACGGCAAGGCTCTCCTCATCCAACGAGCACGGGCATGAGCACGAAAGAAAAGAAAAAGGAAAAAAAGAAAACTCGCTAATATTACATCCTCTCCGAATATCTGTACAAACTTGGCAGCAGCACTTGATCACGGATTTTATAGCCCATCTGTGCCTAAATCCGAAATGGCAATCCAAAATTCTGGAAAGTCTTGATTTCTCCTCTGAGGCCTGCAGTTACTATTACCATACCCCAAGCTGACCTGTTTTGATGAAACCCATTCAAGAAATCCACACTTACACGAGGGCTACGGTTCTTAGTAGCTGATAGAAGTTTCTCCTCAGGCCACGTCACTGAGATTCTATCAAATAGGTAGTTGTTTGCTCCACTGGATAGAAGAGGTCCGTTGAGCGGGCTATTACTGCACCCAGATGGTAAGGGCGAGCCTTCACTGCCATTAGTTTCTTCCACTGGTGTTGTCGGATGATACTCATTTAAGACCTCAAAACGATCATTTGTACCATTTGCTCCTCCACCACTTGTGTCATGGAGACTCCATGTGTCCGACATGCCAGGCCAAGGGATTGCCGCGGATACATCTTGACAGTGAAAAAGCTCATAAGACCGAGTCACCTTAACACCTTTACTTCTGTTAGGTCGTGATTCGCCTTCATGTCTCCACACATAAACATATGAATCTTCACTTGCAGAAACCACATATTTTCCATTAGAAGTAAGGGATGCTGAAATTTGGCTGTTTGTGTTATGGAAACCTGTCAAAGTGTCACCATAATTTATGGCTATAAGAATTTCTTTAAAGTATTTGAACCAAATACAATTGCTCCAATACTAAATTTAAAACATAAAAGGTCAAACAAGTGTAATAACGCAACGCCACTAGGTTAACTCCTAGGTTCAAGGACTAAATGCAGAGAGAATATAAATCAACGGTACCATTATTCAGATAGATTATAATGCTTTTGTATTTTAGTTGTTCAAATTCCAAACAAATGATGACGTGAATCATATTACATATTTATCATCAGAAAGTGGATGAAGCATGTTTGTAACTCACAATAACACAAATGAAATGGCATAAAGCAAATAGATTGTAATTCCTTAGCATGCCACCAATTTATCTGGCCTATTACTACAAAAGTTGCAATCTGAGGTCCCATTCAATTATTTTACTTATTATAATACGGCATTCCATAGACTAATCAAGGGAGTAAGAATCTGTATTCGCATTTCCTTCACTGTTCAAAGTAGAGGAAAGTATATTGAAAAGAGTGAGACAAGTAAGCCATACTATAGCCAGTCACCATACACTAAATTGTATCAGCAATATTTTAATTCCCTAGTAGTACCAGGTGCAGCATGAAGCTAATAAACACCCTAACATAATAGCACTTCCTCGCAGTAGCCTCTCAGCATATTCCCCCAGTGTAAACAAGATTCTAAGGTCTCAAATTCTATCTAGATAACACCGCTAGATTTTGAGTGTTCATCCCATGTCATTGGATAACTGACACGAAAAAAGTCAGGCAAAACATCCATCATGCGAAGGAGCCCTAATACTTGCAGCAAAAGTTCTAGGAGCAACAGAAGTACAAACTAAGGGGATTCACAGAGGTCCCCCCCCCCTCCCCGCCCCCAACGTTACTTTTTCACCTAGGAAAGACGAAATTAGAGCTCAAATAACAAGAGTTGTGTTGCAAATTTACAATCTCCACTAAACTAAAAACTCCAGGTGTTTCAAGAAAATGGTGGTGATAAGACTCATTACTCAAAAAAATATATATCAACATACCTTTGAATTTGTGAACTAGATCGATACCATCTATGACTCGAATTCGGGAATCAGCTGATGTGACAAGGACCTCTGATGAACTTCCAGGTGCAAACTGAGCAAAAAAGAAAACTATCAACAATCATAAGAAAAAAATCAATTTTCTGAAAATCAGGAACCATGTAAAAAAAAATGCATGTAAAGTATATATGAGCTGAGACCCAACAACCAGCCTCCACTTAAGAATGTGAGCTGCATGCCTGCATTAACTAGGTAACAGGTTGTATGTGTAGTAATCAACTGGTTTACCTGGAAACCAGTTATTTTCTTCTGATGAGACTTCTTCTTCTTATTCTGCAGATTGATCTGGCTTTTCTGCATCAATTTATTTTCTGGAAAAAGAAGTGCGGCAAACATAAATCATTTAAATATTCTTGCCAACAGAAGCTTATTTCTCTAAAGAAGCTAATATTTCTACCTGATGTGTTGTATAAGCGACAGCTCCCCTTGTACGAACCAACTAGTGCCGCCTATCAAAGTTTTACAAATATTTTGTTGAGAACATTTTAAGAGGGCTTTTCCCTTATATGAATTGAAAAATTAAACCTAAAGGTTCTAACAAATATGCAATCTGTGACTGTCTCACCTGTCCATCGGGTGTGTAACAAGCTGCAGTGACCATTTCATGCAAATCATTCCAATCAACAACTTGGCGATCAGGAATGCTCCATATCCTCACCTTAGCATCTAAAGATCCACTGATGAAATATCTATCATCAACTGGATTGAACTGGATGCACGTCACTGTGTCATGGAAATTTGAGAAAATATATCAATAGATGAAACATATTTTTCACAAATGATTATGCAGATGCATCAACAGCAATTTTTTCTTGATAAATCAAAATAAGTAACCCTGAAACTAAGATGTAAGAAATTACACCTTAAACAGCAGTAACCTAAGCAATCAAAATGATAACCAGGTCAACTAAAGTGATTATTTCAATCAATGGATAGGAAACTGAAACCTCCAACCACTCTTTATTATCAAGGGATCAATACCACCCAATTATTCTCCACCCTAATTTCAGACCACGGATATAGCCCCAGTTCATTTTTCCCTCTTAAGGGCTCCAATAAATTCATCTTGAGCAGGTTTCACATTTGCTTTCCAGTACCAAATTCATAATATATAATATCAGCCATCAGATCGCATCACCCTTCTTTTTTATCATGAAACTCCCAGAATGATTGATTAAAGGACCCAACTGAAAATTCATCGATTCATTCCTGAAATTCTTTGTGCTTTATCAAATCTCTTTCCATATGCTTCCCAGCCTATCCCTTTATTGAACAAACATTTGACATTGCCCCAGCCCAAAATTCATCCCAAGTCCCAACTGCCATCTTCTGCCAATATTTTCAAGCCTAATATAATAAAAGTGGGGGTATACTATGTACAATAGGATTGCCAACTCCTGTCATAAATTACTTAAATTGGCATTTGAAATAGCATTACAGACTACAGCAGCTCTCCA
The DNA here is from genome assembly GCA_026008535.1 of Perilla frutescens. Classification (NCBI taxonomy): domain Eukaryota; kingdom Viridiplantae; phylum Streptophyta; class Magnoliopsida; order Lamiales; family Lamiaceae; genus Perilla; species Perilla frutescens. Next base: position 9,196,898 of record BRKX01000019.1, read on the forward strand.
ACCAACACACTACAAGGATACTCCCCTTTCTAAATGCTATGACAAGAATTATGTGAACAAAGTAACAGTATGCAAGCAATTACCATAGTCACTGTGTGAGAAGACCTTTAAACAAGATTTGCTAGATAAATCCCATAGCCGCACCGTTTTATCCATTGAAGATGAAAGCAGTTGCTGAAGAATGAAGATGACAAAGAATCGTGTGACTTTAAAGAGCTTGATTAAAATTAAAGCAAATAACAAACTTTGTAAAACAAAACACTAAAATAATGAAATAACATATGATTCTTTCTTCAAGAAGATGGTCAACCAAAGTAATCTTTTTAGTAAGTCAGAGAAAGTATGGGCAGGGATTTCTAGACTCTTAATAAAGTCACAGGCAATTATCACAAAAAAAATACTCTACTAGCATGAGAAATCTTCCAAATAGCTTTTACTCCAAAATCCAACTTATTCAGATATGTGCTGGAACTGGAAGCAGTCCAGTTTGACACTTTTTCCAGACTGCATCGTGAGTGCAACCAAGGTAATGTCATCAAATCCAAATGAATGCCCAGCCTATATCATTGGACAAATTGAACTAAGCACGTGTAATTTAGTTAACTCTCATTCTTCTAATGTTTGTAGGTTTTTATCTTTCTGGTAGGGGCTACAGGACAGGATTAGGTACCACATCATGAGCCGCTTAAATTGCATTTGATCAAATTATTGTTTTCAAGCGGAGATGATATAATTTTATCTAAGTAGTTCAACTCTTGGAGGTCAAACATACACATTCGTACAGCACTACATAAATTTCAGACGCAAAGCAGCAGAATACCAGAGATACGTCATCCATAATATGTTCGTGTTTAATAATGCTAAATCCTATGAGATATTTCCTTCTTCACTAACCCACCTGGTGGCTACAGCCTACAGGTACAGGTAACTGCTGGAAGTACTTGGTGCTGTCATGAGACTCACGACTAACAATGTAAGGAGGCTTAAGTTGGGTTCAGTAGTCTCATGATTCAAATTTAAACAAAAAGTAATTCAAATTTCCAGAATTTATTTTTCAGAATTTTATGCTTGTGGAAGAACTACATGAAAAATAAAGGAATGTTAACTGACCTGAGACTTGGACCATGATAGGTCCAGTACATCATCTAAATGTCCTTGAAATGAACATATAGGTTTCTCCAAGAGGGAAAACACTGTCTCGGGAATCAAAATCTGCTCAAGACTCACGGACTTCCTACTTACAGACGACCTCCCTCTTCTCTTCTTCTCGAAGTGACCTTCTAAATTTGGTGATACAGATGAGGGCTCTGGAGATCCATTGGCTAGAAGCAGAAGATTAAAATTCCCATCTTCCGACTTATCAAAGAGGAAATCTCCCTTCCTTTCTGTTTCCAGAACTTGCCACACGTGAATCACACAGTCCTCACCAGCACTAGCCAGGTATTTCCCATCCAAGCTAAACTTAATAGCCCAAATTGAACCATTATGAGCTTGTATCTCCTGGCTCTTGTACACAGCAGTAAGCTCTTTAACAGATTTCCCATACTGCCTAACTCGAATTTTTTCTGGCCCATGAAAGGATACATCCTGGCTATCATCCGTGGCAGAGCTTGATCTCCTCCCACCCTTCTCAGATGAAGTGTCCCTCTCATCACTACTACGTCGCTCCTTATGCCCGGTAACAGAACTTGCCACGTTTTTTATGCTCTTCAGCCAACTCCCCCTCTTCTTTGACTTAGATACAGAGCTGAAGCTCCCATCGGCATTTAGATCCAAGCCTTCCTTGTTCCCATCCTCAACATTCTGTCTTCTCATCAATTCTTGTACAATTGGCGAAGTCCCAACACACATCTCGGACGAGAACTCCTCCATGGTCAACTGGCGTCCTGTTCCCAATTCCTTGATCTTTTCCCAAGTCCCATCTTCCCTCACCTCCTTCACCACAAACTCCTTCCCATTGTCAAGATTCTTTATCATGCACATGGCATTCCCATCATCCAATCCATTACTCTCCAAACTCCCATTCAACTCTTCACTCTTTGGAATGGGCAACAAACTACTAGAGCCCCCATTACAGTTACAATCAGTTCTAATTTTCACTTTTGGGGGTTTATTGGGAGAAACCGTACTGCTCACCGACGATTGATTGCTGCTGCCCGATCTCTCCATATAACAGTGCCTCTGAATATCCCCCTCATTATCATTATTTACATCTACTACCGAATTGCTCGGACCTACTTCACCACCACGCGAATTACAGTCGCCAGCCGACTTCGATCGAACCATCCCAGACGCCCTACCATCCCGATCATCCCCACCGGCACTGGCACAATCACTACCACTATCAACGATTTTGAAAGCACTATCATCACTACGGAAAGACGACGTCTCAACAATGGGGTTTAGGCGATCGGATGAGAAAGAAAGCGAGGGGCGGTGGCGGAGGAGGGCGGGGTCACGAGTGAGTCCCATCTGGTGGAGGAGACGGATGCGGCGCTCCTCCACCGACGCCGGCTGGGAGATCCAAACGTCGTAGTTTCGTGAGACGCCCTTGGGGAATTTGGGGACCGGGTCATTGTAATCGGAGCAGGAATTCGAGTCCGGATCGAAATCCTCTTCGGGTTCGGATGCGGATGGAGAGCAGGAGCAAGAAGTGTTGGAAGAAGAGAGCAGGCGGTCGAGCGAGTCGTGGAAGCGCTCCTCGTCGTCGTCTTCTTCTTCCCCGGCTCTGCTCATCGTATACAGCTGCCCATCGAATCCGGTTTCACAATGCCCGATCCGTCATCGTCCGGGCAACGGCCCAGGCCCGAGAACCCGCTGTTCCGAGAACCAAATCAATCTCTCTCTCTCTCTCTAGGTTTGTGGTGAAGTATGCACGTCTGTGTGTGGAGAGAGAAAGAGTGATTGGCGAGTGTATGATTGCGTGGGGAAACGGAGAGATCGGACAATATTGGGAGAAGGGGGGGGGGGGGGGGGGTTTAACGTTGGGGAACTCAGATCCGATGATGGATGAGAGAGAGAGAGAGAGAGAGAGAGCGGTGTCGTGTAGTGGTGTAATGTGGGGGAGTTGTTTGTTTGGTTGTGTGAGGTATTTTGAAGGGAAAAAATAGAAATAAATAATAAATGGGGCCTCGATTTTGATCTAATTTTTGGCTGATAAACAAATAATATATTTATAAATATAAACAAACATTTATTAGGCAGAGAGAGGGCGGTATGTGGTGTGATAATAATTGACTTCAATTTTTTATTTGTTTCTTTTTAACTTTTATGTTTTACTAAAAAAAATATGTGACTGCAATCGAAATTGTACATTGAATTAAAATTTATAGACATGTATTTTATATGAAAGTCGAACTATAATCGATGTATTTAACCTAACTACTATGACCAAATTCAAATTCATAATACATATATATATATTTTATGTTGAGGATAACCTGCAGCTGCTACCGAAGTGTGCACTGGATAAATTCCGTCCCTGTGTAAAAGTCTGTAAACCACACGAGGCTGCGATCAAGATGTGCGATGGGTAAATCCCAACCACACGGGGGCTGCGATCAAGATGTGCGATGGGTAAATCCCGCAGCTGTGTAATAGCTTACAAATCATACAGGAGATGTAAACCACACTTGGCAGACCATGTGTGACTGGCTCACATCTAATGGTGTAAATCTTGCCCCTTGTGTAATAACTTGCAAATCACACATGGGAGGTAAACCACACTTAACAAGCCATGTGTGATAGACTCCCACCTAATGATGAGGGGAGGTAAACCACATTTGGCACGCCATATGATACGGATCGTATTGAAGGCGTATCGGATCCCATTAGAGTGCCGGAAGGTCCCGTGACTCGATCGAGGGCCAAGAAGTTCAAGAAAGTTCTCAATGGACTTATTCAGGAGATCTTGAGTTATAAACCATCAAGGAGACTGGTTGAAGGAGCTGAGCCCGATCACAATTGGAAGGTATTGATCTCTACGACCAATTCGTGAGAGCCTTAGTCGCGAATCAAGTCGCGAACCAGCATTGAACAAATCCTACTAACGTCGCTGCTGGGAGGGGTGCTTCTTTTGGTTCATTCGCGAGTGCTAACGTGGTCGCAAACCAAGTGCCACATGTGTGCCACGTAGATTCATGAGCCGGTTCGCGAGCAGCCCGATCGCGAGCGAAGTCGCGAACAAACTATATTTTTCAGATTTTTGTAGTTTTTTTCGAATTTGGGCTTTGTTTTATTTCCTAGTTGGTTTAGAACTTTATTAAGTTTGGTTTATTTTTGTCCCACATATAAAAGGTGTAAACAATTATTTAAAGACAGTTGACCTTTCATTATTTTCAGAAATAAACGTGAGTTTATTATTTTCTCTAGAGAATTTATTCAGATTTCACAAGAACACTGTGGGATTCAAATCGACTTATCAAACGGATTCACATCCTTATTTGTGGCGTCTCCACCAAATCCAAGTTCGTGTTTCCAATCATCTTCGAGTCGCAGATCGATATCTGTGGTTCTTCGTCTTTGTGAGGCTAGGATTTCAGATTATTCATCAATCCTTTCGTTGCAACCTGATACTCCTGGGAAAGATCATCGTCGTCATCAATCCGCCAGCGAGGATCGCATCACCATGTGTGACAGGCTCATACATAATGATGTAAATCCCTCTCCTGTGTGATTTGACAATCCGCCATCGAGGTTCACATCATCATGCGTGACAAGCTCACACCTAATGATGTAAATCCATCTCCAGTGTAATAGCTTGCAAATCACACAAAGGAGGTAAACCACACTTAGCAGACATGTGTGACAGACTCACACTTAATGATATTAATGATGAGATTCAAATTTAAGACATTTGATCTCAAGATAACACCACTCCACCACTAGATCATCTCTAATGGGACTTAAATTCATAATATTTGATCACAAATTCCTTCAGTCAACCGTTAAAATATTTTTGAGATCGAGGTTATTTCTTTTTCTTGGGGGGGGGGGGGGCGTGGGTGGGTGGGTGTTTATATGTGTGTGACTTTTTTTTTTTGGGATGAATGTCACATTTTGGAGCAATGTGGGTGAAATCCGTCATTTTGTTGCGGTGGTGGTGTTTATGTGTTTATTTTTCTATTTTATAGTAAGACTTAATTTAGAGAAAAAGAATAATGAATTTATTGCTCCATTATTGCACGGCATTTTTTATTTTAGTCGGTACTAGTTTCTTATGTGTTGTGGTAGTAAATGTCAAATCTAATTATGTTTATAAATACGCGACACATTAATTTATACTATTCGAATGTAAGTTTACAACATAAATTTTTATTTTTATTTTTTTTATTTGTAATTATGCATATTGCTATATAGTTGTGCATTCATGGTACGTAGAAATTAAATTACACGGGAATTAAATGGTTAGAAAATGAATTATATGAACTATTGCCATTAATTTCTACACTTTATATCCCACGGAATAGTTTTTATGTAAACATCATAATAAACTCTTAATTCTTTTTAATAAATACTATTGCTCACTATATTTGATTGTAGTTTGTAAATCCATGAAATTTATTCCAGCCAAATTGACAAAAGCATTACAAACAAATATATAAATTGATTTCATTTTGGATTCTTATTCTAACCTCAAACATTTGCTATATTCTATTCGAAGAGAGCTAGTATACCATCCATTATTAACAATCAAAATACAAAAAATCAAATCCCAATTATTACAAGTCATTTGCCAATGCACAATTATATTATTAAAAGAGACGAAAGTAATTTTTAGTGAGGATTTGGGAAGGTGATTTTTCTTTTATTTAGTGTAATAACGTGTGGAAATTTTAAAAACAAATGTAAAAATAGCATGCAATTAATAGTTAATATACTGATACTCAATAGACGACTTGCAATAGTTTAAAAGAAAACGTGGTAAATAACTCAATAGCCAACTTGGAAGTTGGAACGTGACTAACGGGCAATGAGCCAATGACTATGCAGTGTTGATATCTAATTTTGTACGTGGGCTTTTTTTTGGTCAATAATTTTGTAGGTGACTTACAGTAACTTAGAAAGAAATGGTAAATATGTAACAGGCGATTTGGTAAATAGTTAGCAGACAATTTATTGATATAGTAAATAGAGATATAGATGTAGAGATATGGATATAAGGTATATGAACTATATACTATATTTAATTTTAATTTTTGACCAAATTGAATTTCTTTTAGAAAAGGTCAAAACGTGGCGTTAGGATATACAAAATTGAACCAAAACAAAAAAAAAAATGATTTGAATTGAGCTATAGTATTTGGTTTGTTAGTTTGGTGATTTTATTTTTAATTTTGGTTCGATTTTAAATATTAAAATGAAAATATAGTTTGGTTTGGTTTTGATTTTGATAAAAAAATATTTCGATTAAAACCGAACTAATCAAAGTATGTAAATTATAATTCTTTAATTTATAGTTTATATATCTAATATTTCGCATAAATTAAAAACTTCAAAAATAAAATTACAATCTCATTAGTGATTCAGTGAATCAGGGCAAACACACAAGAATGCTTCAACTTCAATGTAAAAGATATATGAGATTTTTTTTTTGTGCATTACTCTATTAACTGTTAATTGTAATTGTGACTTATTTTGATAATTTTACCATGTACGCGATTGAATTAGATGATATTTTTACTATTATTTATTTAACGTATTGATTATTATTTATCGAGTTCCATTATCATTTTTCTTTAGATATAATTATTTTTACAAATAGAGAAAACATTTAATACTCGCTTAAACCGAAAACTGAACCAAAGAATTATGGTTTGACTAGGTTAGCTCATATCAATTACTTTGGTTGGTTTGGTTTTCATTTTTTTAAGAATTTCGATTTATGATTTTATTGCTTGGATTCAGTTTTGCACCAAACCAACCATTTGCACACCCTTACATGGCATGACCAATATTTCCCAGTCCAATATATAGATAATAATCTGCTTATTTCCTTATGCTTTAATTCCGGATAGATTCCCCTCTTCTCTCCCATCTTACATTTCCTATGCCATAAGTCCATAACTAGTTTTTTTAATCAATTTTTTTAATATAACCTCATAGGAAATAATGAATCCTAAATAAATATTTTAAATTAAATTAAATTATAATAAATTAAAATTAAAAAAAAATATACATGCTCGACGCATGGAATGTCATAGAAAATGACATAAAGACATAAGGTGCTTTTTTTTTCTTTTCTTTTTTTCAGAAAAACATCCCTAGAAGGGGTGGGGCATTCGGCACCATGCACAGCTTGTCTATTTTTTTTTCTTTTTTTACTCACACACCCGATCTGTGGTATTGAGAAGATTCGAACCCGTGACCTTTGGTCTCCAAACAACCTCACTCCACTGCTAGGTCATCCCCACTGAGACTAAAGATATGATGTGCTTTAATTCGCTAGTATTAGATGGATCAATTCAACAAAAAATTAAAATCTTAAACGAATAATTTGTATTAATTCATCCGATTTACTCATTTATTTCAATAACACTTTCTCTTAATTTAACATTAGGAGAACATAGAAAATTGAATATATTCCCTTTGAACAATATATATACATATATATATAGAGAGAGAGCCTTCAATATACAATAATAGTTTCTTCTATTTTTTATTTTTTTTAGAAAAAAAAAGATAACTTTCATAAGTCTGTTGGAAAATGTAATGGGATGATGAAAATTAAAATGAACCCCAGATATCAAAAGTCTGCAACTAATGGTAACCTTTGAGTTTTAGGTAGGGTTGGGTCGGTACGATATACCGAAAATTTCACGCCATACTGTTACCGTACCGAAAATTTCGATATCGAAAAAATTCATACCGTTATCATACCGAAAGGTTCGGTATACCGTATTGCGGTATACCGAACCTTTCGGTATGTCACAAATGGATATCGATACTGTATCGATATTTCGGTATATCGTATCGTGTCGATATACCGATATACCGTACCGTACTGAAAATTCATGGTAAATCAAAAATACCGAAAATTCACGGTATATCGAAAATACCGAAAATACCGAAAAATAATTTTTTACCGAAAATACCGAAAATATTTGTAAAACAAATAAACTCCAATATAATAAACTAAATAGAAATATTTATATCTGATCCAACAATTTAACTTCAGCACAGCAAAATAAGTCTAATAATTCATGCATCAACAACCAACATCAACACAAAATATATCTAAAACCAATCAGAAATTTTACAACTTGAAAGTCCAACATCATAAGAAACCTGCAAAATTAGAAAATAATTAGTTATAATTTATAAATATTCAACGGGGAAGCGAAAACATGTAATTCTACAAATATAATCTTACTTTCAAGTTGTAAGGCAGACTAAAGAGACAGACTAAATGGAAATTGGATTTGAATTTTGAGAACGGTCTTGATTAGCATTAGCATCTGTAAAAGAAATATTAGAAATTATCAATACACTTCATTTCATATTAATATAAATAAATATTACTTAAATTTAAATTTAATTATACAATGAAACTCTTACTCTTTTCAATTTCTTCAATTTCCTTATATAAATCAAGGTCTTCATCGGTTGGATCCTTGTAAATGTTGAAACCATCTGCCTTTAACCAATCATTAGTGCACACTAATGCCTCTACCATTTTCGGACTCAAATTACTTCGAAAAGGATCCACAACTCTTTTGCCCAAGCTGAAGGCAGACTCACTAGCAACAGTTGAGCTTGGAATTGCAAATATATCTTTGGCAATAGATGAAAGGATTGGATACCTAGTTTCATTTCCCTTCCACCACTCCAAAAGATTGAAAGATGAATTAGATCTTTTCTCAATGTCATCAGCTAAGTACTTATCCACTTCATTAGAAATCTCTTGAAGTTGTTCTTCTTCATTTTGTGCTTCCATGTCATTGAACAATTCATCACAAAGATCAGCACTATCAACTCCACCATCACAAAGAACTTGCATGTTTTGTTTCTCAATAATTAAGGTGTCATTCACTCCTTTGTACTCTGTCCACAAAGCAATCAATTTTTTTTAACTTGATCAATGAACTCTTTGACCTTTTCTGGAGTACTTCCCAATTTCTTGAAACTGACTTTGATCATTTGAAACTTGTTTCTCGGATCCAAAACATTAGCAATAAAAACCAAATGATTTATCTTATTCCAATCCCCCCAATACTTGTCAAATTTTTCCTTCATTGCACTTGCAACCTTCTTAAGAGTTGGATCTGTATCATTAATCATCTTTTTCTCAATCTCAAGTTCTAGAGCAATCACCAATTGATAAATCAACTGGGATGTAGGAGTTTTTTATGCATTTAGCTGTAAAGTGGCATCATAAAACTTTTTCAAAAAATGTGCAAATGCTTTTGCATTCTTCCAATCATCTACAGTTGGAGGCCCTATCCTCTCATTCCCCTTGTTATCCTTTTCATGAAAATATTTATTAAAAGACAACCATTCTTCAGACATCCTTTCAAACACCTTTCTATACTTCAATGCAACATCAAGCATTTTGTAGGTTGAATTCCACCTTGTTTTGACATCCATAGGTACTGTTGATGCACTAGAAAACTTGGCTAGTACAGCAAAATCCCTAAACTTATTCAACCCAGAAGGAGAAAAATGAAGAAATACAACAGCATTCCTTATAGCCTTAATTGACAAATTGAGCTCTTTCAAGCCATCCTTAACAATTAAGTTAAGTATATGGCATGCACACCTCAAATGTAAATATTTCCCTTCAAACAACAATGTATTATCAATTCACATTCTTTTTTTTTCAGGTATTCAATGGCGGTATCATTAGATGAAGCATTATCGACTACTATCGAAAATACTTTTTCTATCCCCCAATCCCTCAAAAAAATTTCAATCATCTTGCCAATATCTCCTCCAATATGACTAGTGATTTTTGTGAAGTTAATTATCCTTTTATGCAACTTCCAATCACTATCTAGAAAATGAGCAGTCACAACCATGTAATTTATGTTTTGAATTGAAGTCCAAGTATCAGTTGTGATACTAACTCTTTGACCAGTAATCACACTCTGTATCTTACTTTTCTCAACTAAAAACAAGTCATAAACCATACCTGCAACTTTCTTGCGATCAGGGATTTGAAATCTCGGCTGTAATTCATTCACCAAATTAATAAATCCTTTCCCTTCAACAGCTCGAAATGATGTTTCGTCAATAATCACAAACTCCACAATCTTTTGTTCACACCGCTTTTGATTGAAAGAGTGAGAAACCACGTGACTACTTCCACTTCCTTGCCCCATAGTCTCAATGGTCAATGTAGTTTGACATTTCTCATCTTGGCTCACTTCGTACAATGGACTTTCTTTGCACCTCCTTACTATCAGAGGAAAAAATGAATGTGCTAGAAATAACCTCATGAAGATTAAAAACAAACATAATATTCATTAACGTTTGAATGTTTGGGAATATGTACTGGAAATATGATATATATTTGGTTAAATTATGAATATGTGTTAAGCATGTCAATTAGATGATGAAATCGATAAGAGTACTCATTTATCAACAGAGTAATGGAAATAAAGTAGTTAGCATTCAACTTAGTTCTTCAAAACTGAGGTGCATCGATCTTTAGTCTTTTAGGCATCAAGTTCATGAAGCTACTTTGGTTAACGGATTCAGGGCTTCTGTTGTACTGCATCATCTTCCCATGTATTGTTTTCTCTCGTTAGATAAAAATTGGTAAAATGAAGTTATCTTAATATGTAGAGCAGAGACAAAACAGAAAGGCAATAGTCTACAGATATACAACAAACTGGACTCATATCTCAACCTATGGACACCAATACCATTAACTAAACAGAATAAGTCATTTGATAAAACTCGTTTGCTAATCCTTTTTCAATGAAACAGCTATCAAGTAAGAAATCACCACGCAAAAAAAAAAGGGAGATAGTAAATATGTTGACTGCTTGAGAGATTCATCCTAGCAAGTCTAATTCTTTATAGCCATTCAAATTACATAATAATTTGAAGAAAATAGACACAACAATTCTGAATTAAAAAAAAATTAACAGAATTCAGTGAACAAACATATATTTCACAACTCTTCAACAACAAAACATCAAAAGCCCTTGTCAAGAAACAAAATATATTGCCTTAATGAAAACTCACATTGTTGAATAATCTATGTTGAAGGCGAACAAAATTCGAAGGTGTTGTTGTTGCTGCAGGTTGGAACCGCTCTTCTACGCGTGTTGAACTTGCAACTGCTATGCCGCCGGACTTGAAGCTACCACGGTGGTGCGGTTGAGGAGCAATTGATGATGGATTGAGAGCGACAGAGCACGAAGAAAAGGGTTTTGAGACTTGAAAATTTGATTTTGGGGATTTTGATATTTGAGAATTGGAATGATGAGTAGTGAATACGTTTAGTTATATTTTAATTCTTTTTATTAATTTTTATTTTATTTCATAGATTTTATCAATTACTATACCTATTAAGTAATCAAATAATTATAAAATATGTCATTCTTTTTTGCATGAGTAATATAAAAAAAATCTTGATGATGAGAGTCATTCACATTTTAGATGAGACTTAAGTAATGAGATTTTTTATATAAACAATTCATGATTATGATTTTTATTAAAATAAATATTCACTAATATGTATTAAATTTATTTACTAAAGATTTAGTTATTAGTGTTACATGATGATTAATTTTTTAGATATAGATATAAATATAATTTTATATAGTTAATAATTTTTTATGCAGTAGAGTGAATAACTAATTAATGGAAATTTGATTTCATCATTCAATTATATATATTTCGATAATTTTTAGATATACTTAATATTTTTATATTATAATATAGAAGAATCAAATATAATCTTGACGATGAGAGTCATTCACATTTTAGATGAGACTTAAGTAATGAGATTTTTTATATAAACAGTTCTTCATTATGCTTTATTAAAATAAATATGCACTAATATGTATTAAATTTATTTACTAAATATTTAATTATTAGTATTCCATGATGATTAATTTTTTAGATATAGATATAAATATAATTTTATATAGTTAATAATTTTTTATGCAGTATAGTGAATAACTAATTAACGGAAGTTTGATTTCATTATTCAATTATATATATTTCGATAATTTTTAGATATACTTAATATTTGTATATTATAGTATAGAAGAATCAGATATAATCTTGATGATGAGAGTCATTCACATTTTAGATGAGACTTAAGTAATGAGATTTTTTATATAAACAATTCTTGATTATGCTTTATTAAAATAAATATTCACTAATATGTATTAAATTTATTTACTAAATATTTAATTATTAATATTCCATGATGATTAATTTTTTAGATATAGATATAAATATAATTTTATATAGTTAATAATTTTTATGCAATAGAGTGAATAACTAATTAATGGACATATAAAGTTTTATTTCATCATTCATATACATAGATCTCGGTAATTTTTAGATATACTTGATAGTTGTATATTATAGTATAGAAGAATCAAACCTTAGGATCTTTTAGGAGTTACATGATATTAAATTATTAATTGAATGGAGACGTTAACTACTGTGCGATTTAAATATAAAGTTTTTTTTTCTTTTGTACGATACAATTGTTAAATGTTATATTATTGCATGTATTATTCTTTCTCAATTTGAATCTTTGATATATTGGAATAATATTTGAGTTATAATTATGAATCCAAATTTTAAATAAATATTGCAATATTGTAGAATCAAATGAACTCTAATATAATTATTTCCTATTTTATTTTATTAATTATTTTACTCATAAATCACATTAGTTAAGTAGTTCATTCACATTAGTATATTATTTTTCAACATGATTGAGACATATTCAAAAATCAATATATAAATGATGAAGTGTTTTTCTTAAATCTCATAATTTATTTATATCTCATATATATTTAATATTTTTCAAATATCGTATTTTTGCTAAACTTTTATAAAAAAACTTACTAAATATTATATTATTGCATTGTATTTTTTTTTCTTTCTCTCACACACACACACACACACATATTATTAAATACTTGAGTAATAATTATAAATGTAAATTTTAATATATGTTGCAATATTATAATTACAACATTGAATTTTATAGATGTAATTTTTTTTTTGAAAACGACGGTATGTATCGGTATACCGACATACCGTACCGTACCGAGACATCAATATACCGTCTGCATACCGGTATACCGTTGTGTTTCGGTATATACCGATATACCGATATATCGGTATATACCGAAATATCGCGGTATACCGAAATCTCGGTATACTGCAGTATACCGTAATTTTAAGAAGTGCATACCGTTACCGTACCGAAAACTCACGGTACGGTATCATACCGTACCGAAAATCTTGATATACCGAAAATTCAGTATTTTCGATATTTTTCCGGTACGATAAGTGCGGTATTTCGGTATTTCGGTATATTTTCCCATCCCTAGTTTTAGGAGTTACGCTATGTGGTTTAATGTGGAACACTTGAGAAGGTTCCTATGGAGCCTATAAAAAGAGCTCTCAATCATCATTTGTAAACATTCCAAAAGTTCATTCTCTTTTCTTCTATCTTTTCTTGATCTTGCTCTCTAGTTTTGAGTTAAGCTTGTGCTCTATTTGGTGGTCCAATTTTTGAGTTCTAGCTCTATTTGATCAAGTTCATGCATAATGTTTAGTTAACTGGAGGAAGTTCGGTCTATCCATTGTATCCTAGGAATCAAATGCTCATACGGGGCGAATTTGGTTTAAGGAAACTATGATCTCCATAGACCTCGAATTTCCTTTATTCTTGTTAATATTATTTTGATCCTTATTTTATTTCAAACTAGTTATTTTGATCTTCAATCTTGTTGTCGTTACGTTGTTACATTATTTTGTTCATCTAGATGAAACAATCTTAAACTAAACTCCTACTTGGAAAACTCCAGTTTTCAACATGTCTAGTGAACAAACAAACAACGTCGTTGCCACCGCTGCTAACACTATGAGGATCGGTGTTATCAATGTCCATAATCCCTATCAATCATGTTGACAAGCCGAAGAAATTTAATGGCTTGAATTTCAAACAGTGGCAACAAAAGATGTTGTTCTATTTGACAACATTGAACCTTGCGAGGTTCTTGATTGAAGTCTCTCCGATGTTGGGGCAAATGTTGATGCTCAAGCTGTCACTGCGCTTGATGCTTGGAATCACTCTGATTTCCTGTGCAGGAACTATGTAATGAATTGCTTGGTAGATACATTGTATAACATGTATTTCTCAATCAAGATTGCTAAGGAACTGTGGGAGTCTTTGAGAAAAAAATACAAGACTGGAGATGTCGGAGCTAAGAAATTTCTTGTAGGTCAATTTCTCGACTATAAGATGGTTGATTCAAAGACTGTGATCAGTCAAGTGCAAGAGCTCCAAATAATCTTGCATGACATTCATTCTGAGGGAATGGTGGTAAATGAAACTTTCCAAGTGGCTGCTATCATAGCGAAACTACGACCGAGTTGGAAAGATTTCAAGAATTACTTAACTCACAAGAAGAAAGAGATGATTGTTGAAAAGCTTGTCGTCAGCCTTCACATTGAAGAAGACAACAAGAGCTAAAACAAAAGGCTGGTTACCCCTCCAGTGGATAAGACAAATGTGGTTGAGCATGGTGAAAGCTCAAGGCGGAATTCTAACAAAAAGCCTAATTTTGCAGGGAAAAAAATGTTAGGACAGAAGAAAGAGAACTTCAAGAAGTTTAATGGAAAATGCTTCAACTGGGACAAGGCTTTTGATTGTACAAAGCCGAAGAAGAGCCAAGAAGAACACATGATGGAAAACCTCTTCATGGATATTGAGGAGATGCACCTAGTTGTAGTGATCTCTAAGGTAACCTGGCTGGTTCAAACCCACGGGAATGGTTGGTTGATACGGGTATGACCCAGCATGTATGTTCAAATAAGGAGTTGTTCAGTGCCCTTGATGAACAAGTGGATAACGAGAAACTCTTTAAACTCTGCTATATCCGATGTGAAAGGCCTTGGAAAGATGGTTCTGAAGATGACTTCAGGGAAGGGGTCTGATAAGGTCATTTTAACCAAAAATGGAGTGTTTGTAGGAAAGAGTTGTGAATGTAACGGGTTTTTCAAGCTCAATGTAATGACTATTAAGTCAACTATGAATAATAAAGTGAACTCTTCCGTTTATATACTTGAGTCTTTCATAATGTGGCATGGCTAGGGATGAAAGTAGGTCAGGCTACCCGACAAGGGCCTTAGGTCTGGCCTGCTATGGGCCTGGCCTACATCGTAAAAAGGTTAGGCCAAGGCTGTCATATAAGCCTTTTAAGATATAAAGACCAGGCTTGGGCCTTGAACAAAGCCCGCAAAGCTTGATATGCGGACCTGTTTAACTAATATATATATATATATATGTATTTATTAAAATATAATATATTATTCTATATTAAAAAATATATATAATATATGCTAGTTAAATTTTTTAATAATATATCCAGATTTAAAAAGATATACTTTTGCTAAACATCTAACCTTAATTCCCTAAACTATCACAATTCACAACCCGTCGCTACTACTCTCTAGACTCTAGTCTCTGCCTCTTTTCTCAATGAATCACAAACAATCTATTCTCTCACAATTCAGAAGTCAAGAGCAAATTATGGATAAAAAAGATGGGGAAGATATCGCCTTCTTCTTGCTTCTGACTTCTTTAGCACAACATTGGGAAATATGAATGATCGAATCTACTCTTGAAGCTTCGACTGCCACTAGAAGCTTCGACCGTCACCCACTTGCCCGTCCTGGAAGCTTCGACTATCACAGGTTCTTTTGATTTTTTTTCCTTAAATAATTTAGTTATTGAAGTTTGAATGAACGTATGAAAGACGAGATATAGTGAGTGGAACTAGTGAATTTGACTCCATGACAAAACATTTCAGTTTCTAAATTGTTAAAAAAAATTCAGAAATATTGATTGTTGTATTTTAGGATTTTTTTTAATTTGATTTTCTGATAAGTGCATTCTTATTCAATTTTTCTTTTTCTTTCTAAATTTCTTATCATTGATCAATTCAATTTTATTTTACTTTATGGGTATACATTTATGATGTTTTATTCAGACATTGCAATGTTGTTATGCCTGCTTCATTGATGATCAATTTTAGTGTTAGTTATTATGATTATTTTATCTGATTATCTATTTGATAAGACAAAAATAATGCATGTTCTCTATTATTATTACTTTAGAGAAAAATGAGACTTTAGTATATATAGGCCTTAATAGGCTGTTAAAAGGCCTTAGGCCTGGCTCGTACAGTTAAAGAGGCTAGGCTCGGGCCTAAATAAAGGCCTTTGACAAGTAACAGGCTAGGCTTAGGCCTACAATCAATGTGGTAGGCCAAGGCCGTTTAAAGCAAAGTCCGGCCTGGTCTGACCTATTTCCATGCCTAGGCATGGTAGATTAGGACATGTTAACTTTAATACCATGTACAGGTTAATAAGTATGAAAAGCATACATGTGCTCCATATTGACTCAACACATAAGTGTGAAACTTGTGTTGAAGCCAAGTTAACTCGATTGTCTTTCCAAACTATCGAAAAAATATTGAACCACTTGACCTAATTCACACAGATGTGTGTAATTTAAAGGCAGTGCCCACACGAGGTAGAAATAAGTATTTTATTACTTTTGTAGATGATTGCACTAAGTTTTGCTATGTGTATCTTTTCAAAATTAAAGATGAAGCAATAGAGAAATTTGTTCTCTATAAAACTGAAGTTGAGAATCAACTAAGTAAAAATATTAAGGTGTTATGAAGTGACAGAGGAGGTGAGTATGAGTCACATTTTGCTAATTTCTGTGCTAAAAATGGAATAAGGCACGAGACCACTGCACCTTATTCGCCGCAACAAAACGGCACTATAGAACAGAAAAATAGAACATTGAAAAAAAATGATGAATGCGTTGCTATTGAGTTCTAGATTACCTTAGAACATGTGGGGGGAAGCTACCTTCACAACCAACTACCTTTTAAATAAGGTGCCCCGTAAGAAGTTAGACAAAAGCCCATATGGGTTATGGCATGAAAAACCACCATCCTATAAATACTTGCAAGTGTGGGGGTGTCTTGCCAAGGCAACGATATCTACACCCAAAAAGGTGAAAATTGGACTAAAAATTGTTGATTGCATATTTATTGGTTATGCACATAACAATTGTGATTATCGATTTCTTGTGCATGAGTTTAAAATTGAAGACATATATAAGAACACGATAATTGAATTAAGAAATGTTTCATTCTTCGAACATTTGTATCAACAGAAAACTGAAATGGAATCTACTTTCATTAAACGTACTATGGAAGCAGTGGAAGAACAACAACATGAAGATGAGGTGGTAGAACCACGAAGAAGCAAAAGAGCTAGGATTGAAAAATCCTATGGTCTAGACTTTTTAATCTATATGGTTGAAAGTGAACCTCAAAGCTTTTCCAAAGCACTCAATTCTTTGGATGGTCCTCTTTGGAAAGAGGCAGTTCAAAGCGAAATTGATTCCATTTTGTAAAATCACACTTGGGGGCTAGTGGTTCTTTCTCCAGGAAGTAAACCATTAGACTATAAGTGGATTTTCAAAAGAAAAATGAAAGCTGGTGGAACTATTAATAAGTACAAAGCTAGACTTGTAATTAAAGGTTACAGACAGAAAGGGGGTCTTGACTACTTTGACACATATTCCCCAGTAACGAAAATAACATCCATTAGGATGGTTATTACTCTTGCAGCTTTGAGAAATCTTGAAATATATTAGATGGATGTAAAAATAGTTTTTCTAAATAGAGATTTAGAAGAGGAAATTTATATAGAGCAACCAGAAGGATTCTCTACTTTCGGATAAGAGAATAAGGTGTGCAAATTGGTAAAGTCTTTATATGGCTTAAAACAAGCACCAAAGCAATGTCATGAGAAATTTGATAATGTCATTATGGAATGTGGATTCAAAATCAATCAGTGTGACAAATGTGTCTACGTTAAAGACACATAAAATGGATTTTAATCTTGCGTATTTATGTAGATGACATGCTTATCATTGAAAATAATGATAAAATGATTAAATCCACAAAAGATCTGTTGAATTTAAAATTTGTCATGAAAGATATGGGTCTAGCTGATGTGATACTTAGAATGAAAATTCATCGAACATCACAAGGGGTTGTGCTGAGTCAGTCACATTATGTGGACAAAATTCTTGAGAAATTTAATAAGAATGACTCTAATATTGCTAGAACCTTGATAGACACTAGTCAACATCTATCAAAAAATAAAGATGAAAGTGTTTCTCAAGTGGAATATTCGAGACTCATAGGAAGTCTGATGTACTTAATGAGTTGTACACATCCAGACATTGTGTATGCAGTATGAAAATTAAGTAGATATATTAGTAATCCAGCTGATGCACTATAGTGCCCCGAACCTTTTTGTATATAATTAATTGCAATTATAGACTATGAGAGTCGCGTCATTTTGAAATTCCGTAATTCGGTGGTTTAACTGAACTTGCGATCTGTTGTGTCGATGAGATTCGAAATATATTTAATATGAGTATTAATCGATTTATCAATTTGTGTCACTTGGTGTATTTAAAAATATTTGAGAAAATGTGTTTAATCTATGGTTTTAAAATCAATAAATTATTTCATCCGTTTCGGTCCAATTTGGGATTTTTCCGGAGACGGAAAATATCACGATAACCGAACAATCGGTATTTAAACCGGGTAGTTTGCAAGTCAACCAAGGCATGGGAGGCCATACCTCCCCTCACCACTCCCATGCCTCTCACGTCACCCATGTCCCCCAAATCAACCAAAATAGATATATGGAAATAGCATAGCCATTCTCTTCATTTCTGCACAAGTTTTGAGAGAGAGATCAACGGCAGCTTCTTCTTCTTCTTCTTCTTCTTCTTCTTCTTCTTCTTCTTCTTCTTCTTCTCCATTCCATCTTCATTTCCACACACAAATTTTCGAAGAAGAGAGAGAGCCGAAGGCAAGCTTGTTCTAGCCATTCTTCACCATTCTTTTGCGGTGTTCGGCGTCGTCGTTGGAAGCTTCGTTCAGTCATGCCATCTCCTTCAAGCTCCTTCCAACTTTTCTTCTTTGTTGTTTGAGAGGTATTTCGAAAACTAGAAGTTATATAGATATATGTTCCAGTTTTGCGTGAAATATATATATATGTTTGTGTTGCAAAAGCTTGTTGAGATAGCATGTTGTTGTGTTTTGTTTATAATTCAAAGTATGTTAGTTGAGTTTTGGATTGGTGTTGAAAGCTTGAGTATCGAGGTTTCATGGCGGCTATCGTCGTTCTCGGCCTCAGTTCCGTGCGAGCGCGGGGTCGAGCGTGAGCGCGCGCAAAGGCAGTGGCCTTGGGGAAGAGCGCGAGGAAGGGTACGGTCACAGGGTGAGCGCGCGGTCGCAACGCAACAGGTAGCGCACCCGCGCAAGGTTGCGCGCCCGCGCACTCTGCGTTCGGCAGATTCGCCACCCTTCGGTAAAACGAGCATAAATCCCTCGTTAGATGTCGTATTGAGTCACCGTAAATTTTGCCGGAAACTAGACTTCCGTGGCTTTCAAATAGTATAGGGCTCAGTCCCTAATTCTTCCTGAGTAAATTTTGATAAATCATCAAAGTCAGTTGTTGTGCAGATTGCTCAATAAATTTTCAGTTTTCAAATCACCCTTGTTCGAAATCAGTTTTAAAAGGATCTTTTAACTCCTTGAACGATACTAAGAAGTGTCCTTATTAGTTAATAGCTAGGGTTGAGAAGAACCTTGAGCTGAGATCAGTTCTAACGATGGATTTAAATTGTGTCATTTTTAATCGCACGTCAAGTGTTCGATTTATGCTGGAATGAGATAAATATGTTTTAAAAGGGTTGTTTTGTTTTAATAAACCCCCATAGGTCTATGATGTTGCTGAGTCTCATTTATGAGAATTAGTATTGTTGAGATTTGAGTCATTTTTGGTTGTCAGGGTAGGCAATTGCTAAGCTATTAAGGTTTAGCTTGGGTCGGTTTAACCGACGAGCATGTGAAACTATGTAATTGTGAGAGTCTTGACCTCGTGGAGGTTCTAAGATGAATTTTGTTGTTTGTAGATCATTTTCCGTAAGACGTAATCATTGTGGTGTTGCTCGATCCCATAGAAAC
Organism: Perilla frutescens; assembly: GCA_026008535.1. Classification (NCBI taxonomy): domain Eukaryota; kingdom Viridiplantae; phylum Streptophyta; class Magnoliopsida; order Lamiales; family Lamiaceae; genus Perilla; species Perilla frutescens. The sequence goes on from BRKX01000019.1 coordinate 9,217,177, forward strand.
TGAAAAGCTTCGACTATTACAGTCAAAAGGTTGGTGTATACTATCTTTCTCAAAATGCTATGTTTGAGGTATTAAGCTCGTTTTGAAACAAATATGCATATAAGATTATCTATGTAAAATGATTTGTTCTGCTTGCTGTGGTTGTCGGAGTCTCATATACCAGCGCTGTGTCAATGTGAGTAGCTACAGTCTTGCTTGGTTTGAGTCGCACCCAATCCCTTGCTGTTCTCAGCTAAAAGAACTTTTAATTACCTTGAGGGTTTACTCGGTAATTGCGCATGATGATGTAGTGGTGGTTGCAGGTGTCGTACTTAGCTCACTTCAGGGTTTACTGGTGAGCGGGTCCATTTCAGGGTTTACTGATGGATCAAGGTTCACTTCAGGGTTTACTGGTGAACACATTCATGTAAAACGTTTTGATGAACTTAGATGCATTTCCCTTTACAAAACCTTCTAAGATTCATCTGCATACTTATAGATAATTATTTTATCAAATGCTTTTGATAACTCGATTTTCTCAGAAAACCCACTGAGTACATTAGTACTCAGCCCAAATATTTTCTCAAATGTTTTTAGGACAATGAGCTGGAATGTGGATACGATGAGCTGTGATGGGGCTTATATGTGTACTCTTGTAGCTAATCCGTTGTCTTGGCTCATCTTAACCTCTGATCATCGTATTATTTCTTTTGATACATCATAGCTTCCGCAAGAGCAAAAACTTATCTTTTGGATATACATATATATATATATATATAACTATGAATTTGTTACGATGATCGTACTCTATTATTGAACTAATTTGGAATCGTTCATTGAGAATTATCCTCGAAATCCCCTTTCTTTCCCCTCTTCTTAATCTCCACCCCCGTGGCGCTCATTTCCACGGTCTCTCGAGACCGGGGCGTTACAGATTGGTATCAGAGCAGGTCTACAACTCTGCAGCCTTCTGGGTCATCTTGTTTGTTCCCTTGTTGAGTCTTTGGTTATTATTTCATAAGCCCTCAGTTCGTCTCTCACGCAACAGCAAAGGTACACATGTTTTTATGCGTTTGGAATATCAAATAATTGACAATTATGAGATGCGTTGTTTATTTGGATATTATGAAATGATTCATCATTATTTGGATACAATTATGAGTTATGCTATTATATACTGGCGGTTTAGCCGTATATATGTCTGATAATGGTGGTTTAACCATAAATGTGATTATATACTGGCGGTTTAGCCGTATATATGTTTGATAACGACGGTTTAGCCATAAATATGGTTATATACTGGCGTTTTAGCCGTATATATGTTTAATAACGGCGGTTTAGCCATAAATGTGGTTATATACTGACGGTTTAGCCGTATATATGTTTGATGCTGGCGGTTTAGCCATATATGTGATTGTATACTGACGGTTTAGTTGTATACATGTGTGAGATACCGGCAGGAAAGCCGAATGATGTTTTAAAATTGACGGATAAGCCAGAACTTGTATTGTATATTGGCGGGTAGGTCATATACGTGATTCTATGTGGCAGGATAGCCACATTTGTGTTTAATTTTGACGAGTGAGTCAAATATGTTTAAATTTGGCGGGTGAGCCATTTTTATGATTATGTGGGCATGAGCGCCATTTGGACGTATTCATGTTGGTATGTGGGCCATATACGTTTAACTGTTGGCAGGGATGCCATGATTCTTGGATTCTGTATGACGTGACCTTTTGAAGATTTCTAATTGATTTTATAGACGGAGAGGTCCTAATGATTCGATTCATGTTATTGTGTATTTTAATTGTTGGAATCTGATTATTGGTATGCTCGGATAGAGCAGTATGGTATGACTTAGAGAACATAGATCAATCTAGCCTATAGTTGTTGAACATAGGCCGTTTTATAAGACTTTTTAATTCATTGAGCGTGTATCGGTTTAGATCATGTGTGTTTAGGATCAACGGAGAGGTTGTACCTGAGAGATTCTTTATCAATCAATTGAATGGCGATGCGTAATGATCTTTATGATCATGATTCCCATGGAACTCAGTAAGTGCAGGATGCCTCCGAGGGGAAGAAGACCGAGAAACGTTAATCTAGCAGTGCCGGAGGTGCCGGTGGAGCTTCCGGTCCAAGGACCGTGAATTGAAATTGAATTTCGACACCATAATCCCCCGGTGTTCAATGGGGAAGGTGACCCACTCGCGGCTGAGAGATGGGTCCGTGCTTTGGAGAAAATCTTCAGATTTCTCCAATGTGATGACAAGGAAAAGATAGCCTGTGCGCTATACTAACTAGTAGATGATGCTGACTTCTGGTGGTAGTCAATGAGACAAACGATTCCCAATGATGATTGGGAGATATTCACTTGGGAAGATTTCAAGTCCATTCTATACCAGAAATATATTCCATCTCACTATCAGCACCAGAAGGCGAACGAGTTCTGGAATCTGAAACAAGGTAGCGGCTCTGTGGCCGACTATGACCTGAAATTCAACAGACTATCGAGGTATGTGCCTCAGACAGTAGATACTGAAGAGAAACGAATTGAAAAGTTCCGTATGGGACTGAGGCCTGAGATCGGGACTGCTCTAGTCGGGAAGGACGGAGTTAATTATGGCCAGTTTTTGAGCTGGGCACTGAGCATTGAGATGATGCAGGGAGCCTCGAAGGGGTTGGCGTCTCATCCGCCTACGGTTGACCCCAAGGAAAAGTGAAAATGGGAAAGTCCTCAGCATGGGCACCAGAAAAAGAGTTTCTAGCCCAATTATCAGGGCGGAGTAGGCTATGGACAAAGGCCGGCTGGCCAAGGAATGTAGCAGCGGGGCCTCAGGGCTACCAAGGTTATGCACCGTAGTGTGCCACCTGCCACAAACACCCATTTGGAAAGCGTCTTACATGCTATCGTTGTGGCCAACCGGGTCACTTTGCTAATCGATGTCAGCAGAAGCCGGAATTGCCAGACCAGAGACAACATGGACCACAGAGAAGAGGTGGTCGAGGCTATGGCAATAACCGAGACAACCAGAGGCCTCAACAAAACCAGAACCAGAATCAGAGAGCACCTCAACAGGCCCGAGCATACGCACTGAATCAGCAGGAGGCTGTCGGGAATCCTGAAAACTTGGCAGGTATGATCAATATATGATGTACATGTGCTTTCCTTATTTGATGCTGGAGATTCGCATTCATTCATCTCTAGAAGTGCCAGTAAGCGTATAAATCTTGAACCTGAGCTAGTAAAAGAACCTTTAGTCATAAGCATTCCTTCAGGGCGAACATTTTTGTTTGATTGCATGTGCCAGAACCTAGATGTGCTTATAGGTGAAAAGAGTTTCACGGTCAGTCTCTATGTACTTGAGATGCGAGACTTCGATATTATTTTCGGTATAGACTGGCTGACCAAAGAATGTGCCACGATTCGATGCCAAGAAAGGGAGATTATACTCCAAAAGCCGGGTGGGGCTGAGATAAAGTTTTATGGAACAAGAATGGAAAGCGCGATCCCCATCATATCAATGCTGAAAGCGATGAAAATGATTCGAAAGGACGAGTGTCGAGCATTCTTAGTGCACTTATCGAGAAAGAAAAAAGAGAACCCAAAGAAGATCGTTAAGAAGATAGACCTAGTGTTCGATAGATTGAGAGTTTCAGTATGATAGGAAGTTTTGATGAGTCTATTTATTCATTCTCTTGTCAATAGAATCAATTTATTCATTCTCATTCTGAATCGGTTTATTCATTTCTCTTGTCAATTGAATCAATCGCCCTTCAATAGCTTCATATCGTTTGAAATTCTTCAATTATATCATTTGAATTTTTCAATTAATCCTTTTGGATAATTTGTAATCTTGTTGGATGATACTCTTTGATCATCGAAAATCAGTAATAGCACTTCCTTGTTAGGCTATGTTGATATCTTTCTAAAAATATTTCAGCACGGTTCTCTGATTGCTAACCGTTGATTTTCTTCTATATCTTTGTGATGTGCAAAAACCCTTCGAGTTATAAGTCCTCTGAAAAGGTAATATTTTTGGCATATATAACTAAGTGTTATATCTTTTTAGCCTTTGATCTTGTTAAAAATTATTGATCGAACAAAGTCCTCACTCAGAGGCATTTGTTCCCTTTAATTTCGCTCGTAGAACTCGAGTGTGGATCTTGGAATAGAACAGAGAGTATATAGTTGTATTTCTTTTAGTCATCGTTGAAAGAGCAAGTAGTGGTATTTCCCAGTAGAAAGTAGAATCAAAGTAGTGCCAGTTAGTGCTCTTTAAGGCTAGGACGCGCAGTTCTAAAGTAATTTCTCGGCTCATTGTGTTTAAAGGCGATCTAAGAAATGTCAGCAAGTAAGTTCCGAGTATACAGTCAAAGTCTAGACATGCGATCATTATGCCTACAATCGATGGTGATCACCAGCAGAAGCCATGAAGTCAGAATACCGCCTTGAGGAAAAAGAGACGATTGCGATAAGAACTTAAGATTGAGATACATCACGAAGTACGCCCCAGAAAGATGAGGAAGTCGAAAGAAGTTAAAGATGAAGGTAAAAGCGAGCTTCGAACCTGTTAGAACATGCGAGCAAGAATCATTGAAGCACAACCAAAAGATGTTAAGTTGGAGAAAATCCGACAGAAGATCAAGAGTGGAGAATCGAGGGAGTTCAAGGATGCCGATGATAGAATGTTGATGTATTGTGATCGACTGTGTGTTCCAAATGTTAACGAATTTTAATTGGATATTATGAGGGAAGCTCATAGTATTCCATATGTTGCCCATCCCGAGAGTAAAAAAATGTATAAAGATCTGAAGCAGAGTTTTTGGTGAAGCAATATGAAACGAGAAATAGCAACATTTTTGGAAAGATGCTTGACGTGCCAACAAGTGAAGTCGTTCATCAACGACCTTCGGGTTTGTTGCAACCTTTACGAGATTTCTAAATGGAAATGGGAGCATATCACGATGGATTTCGTGGTTGGTTTACCGAGGTCGGTAAAAGAGAACACGGTAGTCTGGGTTGTCGTGGATCGATTGACAAAGTCAGCGCATTTTATTCCAATAAAGTCCACGACAGATTTGACTAGGTTGGCTCAAATCTATGTGAGAGATATTGTTAGATTACTTCTATCACATCGGATCATGATATCCGATTCACATCGAGATTTTGGAAAAGCCTTCAAGAGACGATGGCCACGAGACTAAATTTCAGCACACTATTTCATCCTCAAACCGATGGCCAATCGAAAAGAACAATACAAATTTTAGAAGACATGCTTCGAGGAGTTGTGCTTGATGAAAACACGAGTTGGGAGGACATGTTGCCATTGGTAGAGTTCACGTATAACAATAGTTATCAATCCACATCAAAATGGTGCCATACGAGGCTTTGTATGGTCATAAATATCGATCGCCCTTATATTGGGATGAGATTGGAGAACGTAGAATTTTGGGGTCAGAAATTGTGCAAATGACCATTGAAAGGATCGATCAAATCCGGGCAAGGATGAAAGAAGCACAAGATCGTCAGAAGGATTATGCTGATAAAAGAAGGACCGACTTGCAATTTCAAGTTGGTGATAAGGTGTTTTTGAAGATATCTCCAACACGTGGTGTTGTGAGATTTGGGAAACGTGGCAAGTTGGGACCAAGATTTATCGGTCCATTCGAAATTCTGCAAAGAATTAGTGAGGTTTCTTATCGGCTTGCGTTGCCACCGAATCTATCCCAAGCACATGATGTTTATCGTGTATCGATGCTAAGAAAATACGTTTTTGATCCTGAACACGTGATTCAAGACGATAATTTTGTATTGCGACCCGACATGTCGTATAAAGAGAGGCCGCATATGATTATCGACCGAAAGGTCCAAGTTTTGAGAAACAAGGAGATTTCGTTGGTGCTTGTGCAATGGAATCACCATGACCGAAACGAGGCAACATGGGAGCTTGAGAGCTCGGTAAAACTGAAGTATCCCGAGATGTTTCAGGATGCTTGAATTTAGGGATGAAATTCCTTTTAAGGAGGAGAGTATGTAGTGCCCCGAACCTTTTTGTATATAATTAATTACAATTATAGACTATGGGAGTCGAGTCATTTTGAAATTCCGTAATTCGGTGGTTTAACTGAACTTGCGATGTGTTGTGTCGATGAGATTCGAAATATATTTAATATGAGTATTAATCGATTTATCAATTTGTGTCACTTGGTGTATTTAAAAATATTTGAGAAAATGTGTTTAATCTATGGTTTTAAAACCGATGAATTATTTCATCCGTTTCGGTCCAATTTGGGATTTTTCCAGAGATGGAAAATATCACGATAACCGAACAACCGGTATTTAAACCGAGTAGTTTGCAAGTCAACCAAGGCATGGGAGGCCATACCTCCCCTCACCTCTCCCATGCTTCTCACGTCACCCATGTTCCCCAAATCAACCAAAATAGATATATGGAAATAGCATAGCCATTCTCTTCATTTCTGCACAAGTTTTGAGAGAGAGAGAGAGAGAGAGATCAACGACAACTTCTTCTTCTTCTTCTTCTTCTCCATTCCATCTTCATTCCCACACACAAATTTTCGAAAAAGAGAGAGAGCCGAAGGCAAGCTTGTTCTAGCTGTTCTTCACCATTCTTTTGCGGTGTTCGGCGTCGTCGTTGGAAGCTTCGTTCAGTCGTGCCATCTCCTTCAAGCTCCTTCCAACTTTTCTTCTTTGTTGTTTGAGAGGTATTTCAAAAACTAGAAGTTATATAGATATATGTTCCAGTTTTGCGTGAAATATATATATATATGTTTGTGTTGCAAAAGCTTGTTGAGATAGCATGTTGTTGTGTTTTGTTTATAATTCAAAGTATGTTAGTTGAGTTTTGGATTGGTGTTGAAAGCTTGAGTATCGAGGTTTCATGGCGGCTATCGTCGTTCTCGGCCTCAGTTCCGCGCGAGCGCGGGGTTGAGCGCGAGCCCGCGTGCAAAGGCAGTGGCCATGGGGAGGAGCGTGAGGAAGGACGCGGTCGCGGGACGAGCGCGTGGTCGCAACGCAGCAGGTAGCGCGCCCGCGCACTCTGCGTTCGACAGATTCACCACCCTTCGGTAAAACGAGCATAAATCCCTCGTTAGAAATTATATTGAGTCACCGTAAATTTTTCCAGAAACTAAACTTCTGTGGCTTTCCAATAGTATAGGGCTCAGTCCCTAATTCTTCCTGAGTAAATTTTGATAAATCATCAAAGTCAGTTGTTGTGCAGATTGCTCAATAAATTTTCAGTTTTCAAATCACCCTTGTTCGAAATCAGTTTTAAAAGGATCTTTTAACTCCTTGAACGATACTAAGGAGTGTCCTTATCAGTTAATAGCTAGGGTTGAGAAGAACCTTGAGCTAAGATCAGTTCTAACGATGGATTTAAATTGTGTCATTTTTAATCGCACGCCAAGTGTTCGATTTATGCTGGAATGAGATAAATATGTTTTAAAAGGGTTGTTTTGTTTTAATAAACCCCCATAGGTCTATGATGTTGCTGAGTCTCATTTATGAGAATTAGTATTATTGAGATTTGAGTCATTTTTGGTTGTCAGGGTAGGCAATTGCTAAGCTATTAAGGTTTAGCTTGGGTCGGTTTAACCGACGAGCATGTGAAACTATGTAATTGTGAGAGTCTTGACCTCGTGGAGGTTCTAAGATGAATTTTGTTGTTTGTAGATCATTTTCCGTAAGACGTAATCATTATGGTGTTGCTCGATCCCATAGAAACTGAAAAGCTTCGACTATTATAGTCAAAAGGTGGGCGTACACTATCTTTCTCAAACTGCCATGTTTGAGTTATTAAGCTCATTTTGAAACAAATGTGCATATATGATTATCTGTGTAAAATGATTCGTTCTACTTGTTTTGGTTGTCAGAGTCTCATATACCAGCGCTGTGTTAATGTGAATAGCTACAGTCTTACTTGGTTTGAGTCGCACCCAATCCCTTGCTGTTCTCAGCTAAAAGAACTTTTAATTACCTTGAGGGTTTACTCAGTAATTGCGCATGATGATGTAGTGGTAGTTGCGGGTTCCGTACTTAGCTCACTTCAGGGTTTACTGGTGAGCGGGTCCATTTCAAGGTTTACTGATGGATCAAGGTTCACTTCAGGGTTTATTGGTGAACACATTCATGTAAAACGTTTTGATGAATTTAGCTGCATTTCCCTTTACAAAACCTTCTAAGATTCATCTGCATACTTATAGATAATTATTTTATCAAATGCTTTTGATAACTCGATTTTCTCAGAAAACCCGCTGAGTACATTAGTACTCAGCCCAAATATTTTCTCAAATGTTTTTTCAGGACAATGAGCTGGAGCGTGGATACGATGAGCTATGATGGGGCTTATATGTGTACTCTTGTAGCTAATCCGTTGTCTTGGCTCATCTTAACCTCTGATCATCGTATTATTTCTTTTGATACATCATAGATTCCGCAAGAGCAAAAACCCATGTTTTGGATATATATATATATATATATATATATATATAACTCTGAATTTTTTACGATGATCGTACTCTATTATTGAACTAATTTGGAATCGTTCATTGAGAATTATCCTCGAAATCCCCTTTCTTTCCCCCCTTCTTAATCCCCACCCCCGTGGCGCTCATTTCCACGGTCTCTCGGGACCGGGGCGTTACATGCACAGTGGAAATATATAGTGAGACTACTTAGATACTTGAGAGACACTCATGATTATGAATTGCACTACATGATAAATCCATCTGTTGTTGAAGGCTATTGTGATGCTAACTGAATATCTGATATAAATGACTCTAAGTTCACAAGTGGTGCAGTCATATCATGTAAATCTTCTAAGCAAACTATTATAGCCAGATCTACTATGGAATTTGAGTTTATAGCATTGGACGAAGACAGTGCCTGCAATCTGTCTACATTGTGATAGTCAATCTGCAATTGGCAGGGTACAGAGCCATATGTATAATGGTAAGTTTAGACATATACATCGAAAATACAATACCATTAGACAACTACTCTCAACTGGTGTTATATCTATTGACTACGTAAAGTTAAAAGATAACTTAGCGGATCCGTTAACCAAAGGGTTAAACCGAGAGTTAATTGAAAAATCGACCAGAAGAATAGGTCTAAAGCCTCTATAAAGAGTCGATACAATGAAAATCCAATCTAGTTGACTGGAGATCCCAAGATCTAGGTTCAATGGGACAGCCTAATTGTAAAAAAGACCCACATGATCACTATGAGGTTAGTTATCCCTTCATTAAGTGATACCCTAATGGAGAAGGATAAGCATTTGGTTTTTAATGATTCGTACACATTGGTGAGCCAAACGAGATAATATGGGCTATTTAAAAGAATAACCTATGTAAGAGAAAAGTGGAACCGCTTCAAAGAAAATTGTGTGAGGCTCAATTCTTAAACTCTCTTACAGAACCAAATGTATGTTCAGAGCTATGAATGGACATTACAAAGAGAATTGAAATATATTAGGGAGAATCATGTGTAAGGTATATCATTACAATGAGAATTGAAATATGTTAGGGAGAATCATGTGTAAGGTATATCATCATTTACACAAATGGAGGACCAGTTCAAGAACATCACGTCTACTGACAACCAGTAAAGTTGATATATTTTATAAGGGAATGTTCAAAGGGTTACACATATGCATCCAACGCCAGAATCAAGTATTGAACTTGATCAAATCTTCATCAATTTCCCTCATGTGGGGGATTGTTGGAAAATGTAATGGGATGATTAAAATTGAAGTGAACCCTAGATATCAAACATTTGCAACTAATGGCAACTTTTGAGTTTTAGGAGTTACACTATGTGGTTTAATGATGGAACACTTGAGAAGGTTTCTTTGGAGCCTATAAAAAGAGCTCTCAATCATCATTTTTAAACACACCAAAAGTTCATTCTCTTCTCTTCTCTATTTTCTCAGTCTTGCTCTCTAGTTTCAAGTTAAGCTTGTGCTCTATTTGGTGGTCCAATTTTTTTAGTTCTAACTCTATTTGATCAAGTTCTAGCATAGTGTTCAGTTCGCCGGAAGAAGTTCCGATCTATCTGTTGTATCTTGGGAATCAAACGCTCATATGGGGCAAATTTGGTTATAAGGAAACTGTGATCTCCACAGGTCTTGAGTTTCTTTTATTCTTGTTAATATTCTTCCGATCCTTAGTTTATTTCAAACTATTGTTATTTTGATCTTCAATCTTATTGTTGTTACGTTGTTACATTATTTTATTCATCTAGATTCAACAAAATCAAAGATCTTGATAAGCAACTTCATGTAACCACAAAAGAAAACTAGATGTCAAAAGTTAACAAACAAGCACTAAAGCGTGCTAAAACATGAGAAATGTTTGCTATTTCTCGACAAAGCCCTCACTGCAAGTATAGAGTCCAAAAAAATTAACCACAAGACATAATCTTTCACGGAAACATGACCTTTCATGTTCAATAACACTTTGTTAGCTCATTTATTTATATGTTTCTACAAAATATATATATATATATATATATAGGGATGAGATCTGGTGAGAACCGGTCGCTAGGTGAGAACCGGGAACCGATCCCATCCGTCCATCCTGCAAAATTGACGCCCCAAATCCATCCAGATTTTCGGTGGCATTTTTGTAATTATCGCAAAAATCTTCAATTCGCGTATCTCATTAAGGGAAAAATCGGAACTAAACTCAGAAATTGCCCATATTCAATTTTAGCATCCGACTTCGCTCATTTTAGCCTCATACATTTCTCATTTTAGCATGTGTTGATAAACGAAAATGGAACGATGATTTCATTGAAATGGAATGCAATACACCCTATTTGGGGACAGTGAACCCTAATGAGAATCTCATAATTACTAGTTGGGATCAGAGCCCTAATCGGAACGTAATAAACCCTAATTGGGAACGGTGAACCCTAGTGGAAAATGTCACATCAATTTTAGCATCCTACTTTGATCATTTTAGCATCATGCGATTCTCATTTTAGCCTCATGCGATTCTCATTTTAGCCTCAGACCAAAAGGGAAGAATTATTAAATTACTATATTACCCCTCCGTCCATAAAGTTGCCGAAAATTACAGGAATGCCACCGCCCATCAACTTAAATCTGATTTAATCTGCACCGTCCAGATTAAGTCAAACAAAGGCTGGGATTGGTTTCTAGTTCCCACCTAGGGAAAGGGTTCTCATTTGATCATTTCCCTATATATGTGTGTGTGTATGTGTGTGTGTGTGTGTATTAGGGCCGTCTTAAAGTTTTGGTGGCCTTGAGCAAATTTTAAAAGTTGGCCCCTGATATTAAAAGAAAAATAAATTTTTAATTTTAGTTATAAAATGCAAAACATTAAAGCATATTACAATTATATGAATAAAAAATTCAAACCACTTTATTTATATGGTTAACATTCTAATACAACCTCAAATCAATATGAACAAATCTACCTAAAAAGTGACATTCTTCTAACACTCTTTGAAGCAAATGAGGAAAATGAGATGGGCAAGATCTTTTTTTTTTCCACTCATGGATAATAGAAGTAATCTAAAAGATGATAGATACATTTTCACATTTTTTTAACTAAATAAAGAAAATTATAAGAAGATTACAACAATCCAAGATGTTGTAGCTCACCACTGAATAAGGTTTGAACAAGGCTGCATCCATGGCTGAGAGGAAACTCTCATGTCGGCTGCTTGTGGATCGTAGCTTTCTCAGACATTATCGATTGTGTTCTCCATCTTTGAATATCTTCCACATGGTGTCATTTCTTATAATCAGCAAACAAATGAATTTTTCCATTTGATTCAAAGAAGTTATGGCTGCTGATTACTGAAGGGACAACTCCATATATTCGAGGGTGAAGTATCCCAAAACTTGGTGATGCAAAGATGGAAAGTATATCAACTCCTTCTCTGAAAAAGAAAAAGAAAAAGAAAAAAGAAAGAAAGACTAATCAAGAACATGTTTGATGCACTAATCATGCTGAAATCAACTACAAATAACTCATATATCACTCGAATTCGTCTTTGATGATAACCAAAATCGCCTCCCACTTAGATCAACCAAGAATTCTTGAGTCATTTAAGGCCATTACTTAAGAGTTATTAACTTTACATATAAACTTACACAGAAAATCAAGAATTTGTATCTAAAAAGGAAAAAAAAAGCAAGTGATGCATGCATCAAAATATGGCCTAAAAACAACACATTTATACATTGACCACAACCTCAATAAGTTTTCAACAATAAATAATTAACCAAATATATTCCATCTCAAGTTGAAGAATATACCTGAAGCTCTGAGGCCATTGCTGTGAGACAGCAGAGGAAGAGAAGGAGGTCACCGCCATCAGGTAATCATCGCCGTATTTGCAAGCACATATGAACATTAAACAACCAAATAAAATCCAAAACTATGAATAATAATTAGAACATGAAATAATTGAAATCTACCATTGAGAGAAGGGGAATAATAAAAAAAAAATTCAAATTGAAATATACAAACTAAAATCGATGAAGATTCACATAATTTTTTTTGTTGTAAATTTCTAAAGAACAGAACAGATGGGAATTGAACTGTAGAACAACGTATTAAGACTTCCATGGAAGGGAATAAATAAAAGTATTGAGACTCTCACTCAACTGTAAATTAAAAGGGAAGATGAAAAGTTGCAAAATTGAATTTTTTTTATTAATTTATGCGTGATTTATTGGGCAATGCTTAATGGATGAGAGAGACATACAGAGGAAAGAGGTATCAGATATCTATTTAGAAAATATAAATTATTTAATATACATTATTATTATTTTAACCCTAAAATTTTATTTTTTATGGGTCCTGTGCAGTTGATTACCCTACACAACCCTATAATCGGGCCTGATGTGTGTGTGTGTTTCTAACTAATATACATTGTTATCAATTATAGTATATCATAATAATATTAATTAAAAATATATTTGAGTTCCTGTACTATTATGATTTTTTATTAGGTCCTTGTATTTTAGTTGGGTAAAATGAAATTTTCTTACTTATATATTTATTGAAACAAGGCTCCTAAATAAAAAACCGTCACGTTGTGACTATACATATCACATTTTGAAACTATAAACATCACTTAATAATATATTTCAATATAATGAATTGTATGCATAATCCGCAATCGTTACTAAAAAGTGCTTACTGAGTGATGTTCACTCATGTGTAATAGCATAGCATCTATGCAATAATATCTTTTTATACAACTACAATGTATGTAAAGCATTGTTGATTTTTAGAAGTCCAGATTTATAATATCAAAAAGAAAAAAGAAAAAAAAAACAACTAAACCTCATTTTCTTAATTAGGAGATGGTGAATCATAATTTGATAAACAAACCTGATACTATAAGTTGGTCGACAAAACAGCAATGTCAAACACTTTGCATCTCGCAAGCAAACAGTCGTATCGTTGACTTGATTTAATACAAGTGACTACAGTTTAAACTTTTGTGGCCGGCCCTTTCTCGTATCATTCAAAAATAATTCCCAACTTTTATGTTTTTAAGCCCTTTTTATTTTGGATGAAAAAAAATTGGTTAATTTAAATTTGTGGTTTACAAATGTAGAACATCATATCAACGAAATATTTACGAAGAATGTAATAATGCATCGAGAGAATCGTGTGCGTGTCTAGTTGTCCAAATCTCGTTATTATTACTATTATCATTTAATTTTTTTGTGGTGTGAATTTGTGAGCCTTAAAAATTTAATTGGAAACTTTATTCGACAACTTTATTGATATTGCAGTCTTGTTTGTCATCAAAGGGAACTAAAGGTGCATTATTTGGATTATCAGTCACATTTTGAGATTTTGTTGTTTAAGTCATTTTTGTGTACATTTTTTTTATAAATATATTGAACACATTTCAAGTAAGATATTGATTATATTGAGAAAATTAAATACATTTTGATATATAATAGGTTGTACATTTAAAAAGCACATCGAAATATATTATTACATGAATCAATCAATTTAGCTTGCACATAAGCTATAATATTCAACTATAAAGAATACTATATAAAAACAAAATTTATCCCCTTTCATAATCTATTTCAATCTTTAATACTAGTGCAATAAATTATCTTAAGAATTTTTGTTCTTGGTTATTTGAACGGTGGGGTAGCATATCTCTCTCTCTCTCTCTCTCTCTCTCTCTCTCTCTCTCTCTCTCTCTCTCTCTCCCTTTCTTGTTATTTTTACATGAGTCAATCAATTTAGCTTGCGCATAAGCTATAATATTCAACTATAAAGAATACTATATAAAAACAAAATTTATCCCCTTTCATAATCTATTTCAATCTTTAATACTAGTGCAATAAATTGTCTTAAGAACGGTGGGCGAGCATCTCTCTCTCTCCTTTCTTGTTATTTTTATTTTGGCCCAAGGCCAACTCTAAGAGACATTTATTTTGGAAGAGAATACGGCAAAACCAATAAAAAAGACCTTCAACAGCCGCCACTCGGCTCGGCAAATTAATGTTGAATGAATAGTGCATCGATTATTCAACTGATGCACTGTTCATCATCAATAGTTTTTATTTATTTATTTATTTATTTTTCTTTTCTATTCTTTATATATTTTATATTGATTTCTTTGTAATATTTCATTTATTTTCTTTCTTTTTTCTCTTTTTTGAGTTTAAATTTTATGAAACACATTTTCATTACTAAAATTATTTTATATATTAATTAAATAAATAGTATTACATTAATTTAAACAAAAATAAATAATACATAATTAATAAAAATACAAATACATAATACAAAGCCACAAATACATTATAATAAACAATACAAATACATAATTAAGAATGATAGAAATGATAATAATAAAATATTGAAAATGCAACACACTTATTTTAGCTAATAATCTCCAAGACCACTTCCAGATCCAAATCCTCCCATATCTGGATAATAACTCCCAACTTCGAAAGTATTATTAGTTGGCAGAGTTGATTGATCGAAAGTATTAGTTGGTGGAGTTGATTGATTCAGTTGTTCCTGCCTTTTCGACAAAATTCTCGTTTGATATTGTTTAAAGTACAACCGTTTAGTAGGATTAAAGATGAAGCCCGTATCCATCATTAAGATTTTGTTATCGGCTTCCCACCAATCGCTTCAGTGTACTTCCTATACTCTTCAGTCATTCTGTTTCTGGCTTCAGCAGCTTTATTTTGAGTTTCAATCTTTCTCATTTGTACCTTCATATCGCGTTCTCTATTAGCAGATGAGTTTTCAAAAAATTGATGGATTTTTTAATTTGCATCTCTAAATGTGTTGATCTACAACGATATATATATTTTCACTTTTTTTCCTTTTTCATTTTAGATTTTTTCACAACCTCTGGGCATTGCGATGCTGATCCACTACCACTACCATCACTTAAATTGTGATTAAATGAAGACAATCCATCAGGTGACAATGGAGAATCAAACATTGGCGTACCTGGTTGGGATGAGTATTTTTCTACTCGTGATTTTTGCGACATACAATCAAATTTCTTAAGATCTTTCAATATGTCCCACAAGTGATCAAATTTGAAACCTTTTTTATAATTTGGGTCTAGTTTCATCAGTTCTTTTGCACGAATTATCTACTTAACAAATGAACGTGGATTTTCAGGAATGTTAGGTAGTCTAGATTGCATGCATTGGAAGTGGAAAAAATGTCAAATTGCTTAGGCATGACAATGTATTGGAAAAATTTCATCTATTTGTTGATCGGTATCGCCCCACCTGCACATTATGTTATACAAGGAAAATAGTATAATATGAGATATTATTTAGCTGATGGAATATATCAAAAATGGTCCACTCTTGTGCAAACAATTCATGATCCTAAATTTTTTTTGCAACAAAACAAGAATCATGTAGGAAAGATGTGGAGCGCGCATTTAGAGTTCTTCATAGTTGATTCACAATTGTGGCAAATTCATCATGCTATTACAAGAAAGAAGATTTTTGCAAGATATAATGGTTGCGTACATTATCATGCACAATATGATAGTTGAGCTGAGAATGAACGAGATCTTGATGCACCAATTGATGATGCAAGAGAAGTGTCAATTCCAGATGTTGAAATGATCACGAACGAAGGAATATATCAATTTCAAGCATTTTTTACCCGATTTAAAAAAAATCAAAGACAAA
The DNA here is from genome assembly GCA_026008535.1 of Perilla frutescens. Lineage (NCBI taxonomy): Eukaryota > Viridiplantae > Streptophyta > Magnoliopsida > Lamiales > Lamiaceae > Perilla > Perilla frutescens. The sequence goes on from BRKX01000019.1 coordinate 9,233,370, forward strand.
AATGCCCACTTGGAACTTCATAATGCTTTGATTGATCATTTGTGAGAAGAATTTTCAAATTTAGAAAAATAATTTTTATTTCATGTAATTTATGCTTTTGTTAAATTATCTATTATGAAATGTTGATTTTATTTTAAATAAATTGATTGTGTTTATCCGAAATTTTTTAGTTTTGTAAAACAAATGTGCTTATTTATTAAATAAAAACATGTTACAATATATATATATATATATAACCATATATTCAATTTAAAAATTTAATAACAAAAATTAAATGAATAGTAGTAAGTATAAAAAAGAAATATTCTATTGTAAAATGAAATGTAGAGAAATGTTGTTGGAGATGATTATTAAAAATTTATAATTTTATACCTACAATAGTGTAAAATTAATACAGAATTTGTTGTTGCATTGTTGGTGATGGCCTAGCACCTAAGTGCCTGAAATATCCTTTGAAATATTGATGAGAAAAGGGCAATCAATGAGTGAGCTTATGATCATGTGGGATAATGATAATGTAGAACGTGTTAGCGATTTGATTAGTTCCAGACAGGCCACGTGTCTTGATTCCTAACAGCCTGTTTGATTTCACATAAATGCCTTAATTATCACTAATCAACACATATGCAACACCAAAATAGAAACAAATATGTATATTTTCTGCTTTTGGTTTTACTGCTTCATAATAATTAAGTTACCTACCGATATTTTATATACATACATATTAGATAATTGAGATCCCATAATTAGGCATATTTCAAAAGTAATGGTCACTATAAGCTTCGTATTATTAGCTAGGCATATTTCAAATACTGTTTTTGGATTTGTACAAATAGAAAAAAAAAAGTAATTGCATAATTATTGAAGTTAGTTATATAACGGGAAACTACCTTTTAAACTTATAAACCATAAATACAATTTCACATATTTCTCCGTTCTATAAATTTCATTATTTGACTGCGACTGCTTTGAAATGAAGAAAAACATTTAAGCATAGATTTGCAATTTAAATTTTAAAAAGTCGATTCCGGCAATAGGTCTAATCTCATGACTTGTTTGGTTTACAATGAATCTCGATTGAGAAAGTAATCTGAATTACTATTTTTAAATTTACATATTTGATTCAATTTTAATGGACATTGGAAAATAAAATAAAATAAAATTCAAAGTAAACAAAGTAATACGACCTTTTTGTTTGATTACACATCCTAAGGTGGATATACGCATTCTAAAGCAAAGACTTGGGTATACTTTTTGTATCGAACTGTTTCAGTCAGATATAAATTTATGATACTTTTTAATATATAAAATGATATTTTTCAACATTATAATTGATACTTTTTTTTGTTTGATATAAAGCCAACCTTATGTAAATCCTATGTACAAGAAATACACCCGTATTCTAATTATTCACTTCTATAAATATCGTGTCACATCGTTTTATTGTTTTGATATCTTTATTAATTATCTTATATTTACTTATAATTAAATTTGGATTATAAATTTCCAAGAAAAATCCCAAAAAATGGAAAATTTTGAAAATAATTTTTTATATATTTTTTAATATCCCTCAATTTAATAATAATTGATGTTTTAGTATTTACTATAAAAATTAAGTAAAAAAAGAGACAAATATACCGTCTTCTCTCTCTACCTCTATCAAATTTTATGGAAGAAATTTCATCTATTAAAGGTAAATTAATATGTAGGAAAATTTATATTGTTCAAACATGGGTAAAATTGAGAGAAAGAGTGTGAAAATATCTAAAACATCAAATAATTTGAAATAAAATTGAAAGCCTAAACCAAAAACATCAATTATTATGAAATTAAGAGATTGCCTTATTTTTAATGAATTATTATTAAAAAAAATGGACACTGTAAATTATTGCACGTCAACCGTCCCTCATTTACCAATTAACCCTCATTGTTTTTTTTTGGATCCGTAGTACAGCTAGTAAGGATCATAATTGTGTCATCATTTATATTGTAGAACAAGACCAGCTAGTAAAAGTACTTTAATAATAATAATGGTTAAAAATATTTTCTTGTAGTTAAAGAGACTGAATATACTATAACTAACCTCCAAATTTCCAAATTTTCTAATATATTTACCTATGTGCCTCACCCTCCCCACATCAAAACCCACCCAAGCTGAGTTTCAATCCATAACCTACATATTTATACTTGGAATCACAATATATGGCCCAAAGCCCACTTTCACTCTTTCCTTATTGAATAAAATAGATAATTAATTACTCCACTTTACTTATGTTTATATATAATTATATAGTGTCCCATCGAGAATATTAGCGATGAAGAATGAAGATTTATGTGTTAAAGGGAGAGATTTTGTCGTTTTGAGTTCAGATCCATCGCTTCCTTTTTTCAACTCAAAATATAATAATAATAATATAATTATAAAGTAGATACATCCAGTTTTGAATATGTATAAAAAACATGTATAGGTATATAACGGGCTATTTCTCAAGTGTTGTAAAAAAGTAACTAATATTATATTCCTCACTTGAATTCAAGTTGTAATTTTAATATAGAGACTCACATATAAATAGGGCTACAACTTAAAAAACAATTGTGGTCACAACACAACTAACAAATTAAATGTTTTCATATAATAATTAAACTAATTCTCTATTTCCCTTTTTATTTCGTGGAATGCGGGTCGAATTCTTAATCTCAAAACGTAATATAATGTATGAAAGTTGAATATAAGTAGAAGTCTCGTGTCAGTCGTTTTACAAATAAAAATTCATAAGACACATTAAAATTCAGGTCCAATTACAATTAAACACTCAATTAAATATTTGAGTGCATATAAATATTAACATGTCTTATGAATTTCGACTGACACGAGTCTTTGTCAAAAAACTGAAAAGAACAAGTAATATAAAGTCATATATTGTAGTAATTCTTATTTTATTATATTAATTAATAAGTATAAAATGGAGGCGTGCATCATCATTCATAATGGACGGTGAAAAGGTCTGAATCGAAAATGTCAATGCACCGACACCGTCGTTCTTTATTAGCCCACTACCAAACAGGAATTTAATTGATCATTCAAGTGAAATCCAATTTAATAATAATTTAGGAATCAAGATTTGCCCATCCCCCCCCCCCCCCCTCCCCCCACAATTCTACTAAGGGCTGATTTCGTCTACTAAAAAATATCACATTTATTTTAAAGAAAAATAATATTATTTTTCTTAAAGAGACGATGATAATTTTATAATTATTACTACATCTTTAGATTGAAAAAATATCACTTATAACATTGAAACATATTTATTTTGTATAAGATTTATATACAACCGTTGTACTGAATAATTTGCCTTCTACTAATATTTTTGAGATTAAATTCATCATGCAAGTTTATTTTTATTGAAAAAATATGATATGCCTATAAATATACGTCACCTAGAGGGCATTCAAGCGGTGAAAACTTCTATGTAAAAAGAAAATTATCAGATTTAAGACCATTGTTCTATCAGTATCCCATAATGAAATTGTAAACATTTTTCTATAAATTTTTCCGCCATCAGTTGATTTCGACCCTCATCCATGATCGAAATATATATATATATATATATATATATATATATATATATATATATGAGCAATGTAGTGAGGCTCCTCCAAGCATTCTTGTATGGAGCCGCCACTGTCGTGGACATTGCTTAGTGAGGCAGCGCCGAATGGTATGACTGTATGAGTTTATTCGGCATGGTTAATTTTAAAATTAATTAGTTTTAGTATTATTTCTAATGTTTAAAATTCAATTTTATATTTAATTCATGAATTAATCAAGATTGGCTATTTCACTATTTGAATTTATAGCCAGTTTTTATTTAATAATTATCATTATTTAATAAATCACGCTTACCAATCACTACTATGAATTGTCACCATATATATCACTTTCACTTGAGGCGCATTCTAGCTAATTCATATTTCGATAATTAAATTAAAACTAGTACAACATACTACATGAATCAATAAATAATCGCAAAAATTCCTGTGCATAAGATGTATATGAGACGGTCAACGCGTTGACTCGGTCAAAGCGCGTTGACCAAAAAAATTGTGAAAATTGGTGATACTTTTTAGGGATACAGTTGATACTTTTTTTTAATTTCGAATGATACTTTTTAGTGTGTCAATTGATACTAATCTTAACAGCTTTTGTCTTTATTTTTTTATTCTGCCCAATACTTTTTATTGATACAAATGATACTTTTTAGCCTTTGAAATGATACTTTTCAGTATTATGAATAGTACTAATTTTGACGGATTTTTTGGTCAAAGCATTGACCGGGTCAACACGCGTTGACCGTTTCATGTACATCTTATGTACAAGAGACTTGCCCGTAAATAATAAATAGTTCATTAATTGATATCTCTTTATGTCCCAATGTTATTAAAGGAGTAATTAATTTTAATAGACCTCATTTTGTGTTAGAATAACTTTATATTTTACATGTTCGTGTATAAAGTTCCTTAAAATTGACGTGAATATATAATTATGTTTTATGAATCATATTAATAATCTAAATTATTTTTAATAAAAAAAATGAAATGAAGTTTTTCAAGATCTGTTAGTAAGTCGAAGTAGATGGGACCCAATCTACATTAGATTTCGTTTGATGAGGGTTCCAATTTTACATAATCGAACGCATCATCATCTTTTTATCAGGAAATTATTTAAAGCATGTAAATGAATTACATTACATTATAGAACAGATTCTTTGTTTAAAAAAAAATTACTAATGTTCCGTAATCTCTACGGTGAGATTAGGTACTTCTACTTGCTTCGTACAATCACTTTTCTCTCTTAGAAGTAGATGACAGGATAGTAGATACTAATGTAGTTTTGGTAATATTTCTGTTTTATTTTTTTTAGCTTTATTTATTTTATAATACAACTTTTAGCTTTTATTTATATTAAAAACATAAAAAAAAATGTACGTTTTATTCACCTATCATTAACTTAAAACTAAAACAATAATTTAATTGAGGACTAATCGACCTCAATTAAACATTAATAACTAAAAATCCCAGTCCATCATGTAAACTCTTCAATCCATTCACACATTTTGTATATCAGCAGCAATTTTTTTAAGCCTCTTCTGAAATAACAAAAAAATAGAGTTGCACTTGCCTGCATCAGTTTTTATATGAGACTAAATGAGACGGCGCGCAGGGACACACGCGCCTGTCTTTTTCTTTTTCTGGCAGTTTTTTTTTATTTTTTTTATCCGATTTCACCCCAAAAAATCCTAAAAAATATAAAATAAATGGATATATTGGATAAATGTCAAATCTTCAAGACCAATTTCGATGATAAAACTCACAAACTATTGAAATACATGCATGAAAATATATCAAATATGGTACAGTTCCTGAAAATAATAAAATATGAAGAAAGGTATATTCCATAAATAAAAAGAATAAAATTAGATTCATTACGGGATATATATAAAATATGAAAAAAACTTGCCGCTCAACCACCACCATCCCACAAATTTAGAAGGGAGAATAAAATTCAAAAACTGTGAGACGTTGTGAAGTTTAAAATCCGACAGATGTTTGAATTCAAATCTTGACTTGTTATACGAATTTCAACGGCAACCCAAATTAGGACTCCATCAAAATAAAATATCCACTAAATTTGAAAACCAACAACCATTTTCATTTTTCAAATCTTTCGTTCTCGGACCATGCTCCATATATAGGGCAAATAAAAAAAAAATCATTGTTCTCTTTTATGTAATCTAATATAAAGAAACAGAGAAGGGCATCCACACTTCCACAGACTGAAGTGTATCCACACACAAAAGAAAAAAAAAATGCTGTTACATGTTATATATAGCACACTAAACTATAATGAATCCTAGAACAAATATGATGCATAAAATCCACAAATTCAGAAACTAAGACGATTGCTGCGTGATCATATACTGTTGGTATCTTCACGACACTCACTTAAAGGCCGACATGCCAACTCCGGCTTCTCCTCCTCCGTAAGCCCTGAAGCTTCCCCTGGCCTTGGAATAACTAACATAATAAAACTCAGAGACAATGCCAGTTATCAAAACGAAAGCTGCTCCTGCAGCGAAAACTCCCTTTCTCACGGTCTCACAATTGGGTTCGTTGTCAAAAAACAATCTTCTGTACTTGGTGTGGTAAGCATTCCTCACGGAACCAGCTAGCAAGCAAACCTCAGCAATGAAGAATGTAATCCTGCAATGGGAATAGTTTAACCTTGATTACTTAAGAAAACTTGACTTTGATCGTTATCAGGTAGACAGCAACAGAATATGCTTGTAATGGGGGCATACCAGCAAAAAATGAAAAGAAGAACAGCACAAGCCCTAGAACCTCCAGGTTTCAACGGGTTTCCACAGCAGAAGCATCTACTTGCAGCCGTTATAATTACTTGACTTGCCATCAGTAATAGAAATGCACCAACACCATACCCCGTTGCAATGTCCGAGCTATAAACACAGTATTGATAGTCATCCTCACTATCTTTCTTTGTTGAGCCCTGTCAACAGGAATACAGATCAGACAGTTAAAGAACTTAGTTTTTGTAAGATGCCAAATGAGGAACGGATCATGGATGGTATAATTCATGCACCATATAATGCAGCATTTGATATGAAGCTAAAGTAATAGTGTTTCGGCTACCATTGTGTATTAAGTTTTCGAAATGCAAGCCTAAAATCACTTTACATGGCATGACATTAAACTAACTTCCAACGTTACTCAGATTATGGACCCTATGGTAAATATCTAATTATGAATTTCATCAAATTATGTAAGTTGAAGTTGATGTAACAATGATGCTCTTTTAACAATCGTAAACTTCACAGTTAAGAATCTATATTTTTCAAAAGGTCAAAGAATTCCATAGCAGAATCTATGTTAACAGTGATAATTCTCCAGGAAGGCCAAGAACATAGTTTGGAAGCAATAATGAAATCAATTTCCGCTAATAATGGAAAACAAATTTGATAAATTATGAGACAACATATTCATTACTTTAATCAAAATTAAACAGGTGAACATTTAAAAAGAATATTCAGTACATATTTGCTATTAATTTTCCGAGAAAAAAACCCAAACTCACAAGCTCGGAATTGTCAGAAAAATCCGCAATAAATGTCTCCAGCGCAATACAGACTCAGAAAAATGAAAAAAAAAAAACAAAATCTCACGAACGCTTGAAAATGAACAAGCAAATCTCGAATTAATCGGCATATGAGGAATCTTTCATCATTTGGGGCGTTAATTTACCTACTAAAATATCACCCGTCTCTAGGACTTTACACAAGATCCCAACATCACAATTCCATTTTAGTCTAAATTGCCAAGTAAATGGGCTTCTAAATGCGTTAGTGATCCTTGGCCTGTCACATGAATCTAAATCTCATATTAAACGCACACTTTTCACACAGACAGAGACGCGGCAAGCGCATAAATGAATCGAGAGTGCAGGAAAAGGAATCTTACAGTGCTTCTTCTCTGCTCAGCAGCAACTGCCAAACCGAAAGCTATAAGATCGAGAATGAAGACAGTGATGAGTAAGAATTTGGAAGCCATTGGAGAAGCAGCAGATCTAGATCTCTCTCTCACTTGCTCTTCACTCCGTCCACTGAGTTTCTCTCTCTACAATTAGTCTCATATAGACGAGAAGTCGAGTGATCAACAAGCTGTCACAAGTTATCTAAAAGGGTAAAATTATTTTAGGTTGAATTATTTTTATATTTTTAAGAGTGATCGGTTGATTTTCATTTTACACGATTGGCGAATAAAATTAAATATGTATGAAATTGAGTATAATATAAACGTTACTTGAATCCTCAACTAACCTTTTAAGTTGATGTATTTTTAAGATAAATTATTACTCATGAAGCCATATGACTTTGATGGTTGAGGTTACATGTAAATTATTACTGTAAACAAAACATTAAGTTGCAGAGTATAGTTTTTTGTCAAAATTCAAATTGCAAATTGTTAAAAAAATAGAGAGAGAGAGAGAGAGAGAGAGACATCTCATCCGTTTACCTGCCGCGCAGGGTTACTAACCACCAAACTGAACATATCAGAAATCTTATTTTATACTCTGCTGTAGACTGTAGTCATGGGTCATGGCATAGGGTTACAATATTAAATTACGAGTTCTTTTTTTATTTTAGTTTAATTTTATAATATCAATTATTTATGATTCATCATATCCAAGTAGTATATATAATTATTTTTTAGTATTTAATTTTTAATTAATAATTGAGTGTTATGTAAGACATGTGCTTCAAGAATCACTAACTCACCATTATTTATAATGAGTCAAATGGTAAGTCCGTAATTCTTAGAGTACATGTCTTACATTTAATATTTTTAGATAATTAATTATGAAGTTCTAAAATGTAATAATGATTCTTCCCATTTTTTTAAAGAAATGAATAAATAAAATTGAAGTGACGTTGGACATCGAAAAATAAAATTTAAAATTAGACAAATATTTAACTGATAAACATCATATTAGAACGGTATCTACCAAATATTTAAGAATTGATGAAATCTCACTTACAACACAAATTACAGTTTTAAGGGTTTTAGAAGAAAGTGTGAAATTGACGGACGTTTCTAAACTATTTATGAAACATGGACGATTTTTTTTTTACATATATATATTTCGGAAAAACACAATGATTATATGCATTTTCCTCAATTTCGTATTACAAATGTCAATTTAGGGAACGATTTTCTAAAAAATAACGTTTTTTTTTTGTATTTATAATGTGTTACGTTGTCACTGTACATAAGAAGTTTAATTTGTAAAATATGAGAGAACCGACAAGGTTGACAATGACATATTTTTTTAAGGATTGACATTTTTATTTATTGTATTTCCACTAAAATGAAATTTCATACGTCCATCTATTACGATCTATTAAATGGCAAACGGGGAGATCTCCTTGGGATGGTCTTATCCACATCCATGACACCGTCCCCACCAATTTCACTTTTTTTTTCCTGTTTTATTTTGTTTTGTCTGTATTTCGCAGATTTAATGATTCAGCATCTAAATGATGAGTAATCTATTAATTCAAGACTTAAAAGTAGAGTTGGGGAAAACTACACTCGTATCGTACTTATTCTACTGAAAAAATATCGAAATATCGAACTTTAAGGTATACTGATATTTTTGGTAAGCAATGATATCGTACTGAGATTTTTCGGTAAAGTAACGGTATCTAATTTTAAAAACTGAAGTATACCGAAATTAAGGTATACTGATATTTTTGGTAAGCAATGATATCGTACTGAGATTTTTTGGTAAGGTAATAATATCTAATTTTAAAAACCGGAGTATACCGAAATAAAGGTAAGGTAAAAATATGCTATTTATTTTATACCGAAATTAAGGTATACCGAATGTTAAGGTAATGTAACCGTTTATATTTTTTCCATATTGTACAAGTAGGTAAGGTAAAGATTTGGTGAAAAGAGTAAGGTATGCTTTACCGTCCCATCCCTACCTAAAAGATGAAATTTCTCAATACAGGACCCGAAAGATAAAAATTATCAATCTAGGATCTCAAAAATCACGAATTTTGATTTCTTTACTTTTTAATTAATTTTCAATGATTTTTTTTTATTAATTATCTATTAAATCTAATAAATAAATTATTGAAATTAATTTAAAATAAAAAGAAATCAGAATTCGTGATTTTTGAGATCTTGAATTGAAAGTTTTTATCTTTTAGGTTCTGAATTGAGAATTTTCATCTTTCGGGTCCTGAATTGATAGATTACCCATCTTTCAAGCCCTAAATTGATAATTCTCCTTTTATTTTAATTTTTTTACAAAAATATACCCCTCGTCCCAATAGCAAGGTCCATTTGTTATTGGGCACGGAGATTAAGGAGAAATTGATTAGTTGGCTAAGTAGTGGGTAAAGTAGGTGGAGTCCATTTCTTTAAAGAGTATTATAATGAAAAGTAATATAAAGTAAGTGGGGTCCACTTTAATGTTGACATTAATTATTTTCATATTTGAAAGTGGATCTTACTATTGGGACAACCAAATAAGGCAAAGTGGACCGGTCGCTAGGTGAGAACTGGGAACCGATCCCATCCGTCCATCCTGCAAAATCGACGGCCCAGATCCATCCAGATTTTCAGTGGCATTTTTGTAATTATCGTGAAAATCTTCAATTCGCGCGTCTCATTTAGGGTAAAATCGGAACTGAACTCAAAAATTGCCCAGATTCAATTTTAGCATCCGACTTCGCACATTTTAGCCTCATGCATTTCTCATTTTAGCATGTGTTGATAAACAAAAATGGAACGATGATTTCATTCCAATGAAATGCAATACACCCTATTTGGGGACAGTGAACCCTAATGGGAACTCATACTTACTAGTTGGGATCAGGAACTTAATGAACCCTAATTGGGAACGGTGAACCCTAGTGAAAAATGTCACATCAATTTTAGCCTCCTATTTCGATAATTTTAGCATTATGTGATTCTCATTTTAGCCTCATGCGATTCTCATTTTAGCCTCAGAACAAAAGGGAAGAATTATTAAATTACTATATTACCTCTCCGTCCAGAAAGTTGCCGAAAATTACAGGAATGCCACCACCCATCCACTTAAATCTAATTTAATCTGGACCGTCCAGATTGAGTCAAACAAGGGCTAGGATTGGTTCCTAGTTCCCACATGGGGGAAAGGTTCTCATTTGATCCTTTCCCTATATCTATATATATATATATATATATATATATATATATATATATATCTTAAATAAAAAAGTGAACCCTAAAATTAAAGTGAATCAATTTAATTTGGAAGCGACTATTTGCACTACCAAAAATAATCTTTGCACCACAAAATGAACTAATTCAAAAAATAGTTAATTATAAATTACTTAAATATCCTTATTAAATAAAAAATCAAAATAATTAATAAATAAATTAAATTTTAAAAAAGAAAGAAAAAAGAAACCCTCACACCATTTCTCTCCGTTCTTCTCCATCGACTTGCCGGCAACAATGGCAGCCAAATTTTGGCTATCCTCACCCTCCCCCCACTCATTCAAACTAGCCATAGCCTCCTGCCCATCCCTTCTTTTTCCCCAACATCCTCAATCACAGTGGCTAAGAAGATGAAGAAGACAAATTGGAGAAGAAGATGAAGCCATTCATGCATGGTCACCACCGCTAGGAACGATATGAACGTCTCTTCTCTTCCTTCAGTCTAGACCTCGAGCTAGGAGTGGTTCGAACTGAATATTTCGAAGAGTGGACAGTGGTTCGAAAAATTATTTTCGAACCACATTTGTTCATTTGAAAATTGATTTTCGAACCCTCTTGAGCATGTTTGAAATTTGAGCATATTAAGCATATATCGAGAAGCAATTTTCGAACTGCCTTAAGGCCATCGTGAATTGATTATCGAACCTCATTCACATTGTTCGGAATTTCCAGTTCGATCAAATTTCTTCCTTTCTATGTTGGCAATGATGGGTGGAAAAAGTTGATGATTGAATTTTAGCATATATAACTTTGGGGAGAAGGAGGAGAGATGGGGACTAGGAAGGGTGGGGAAGAAGAAGAGGTGGCGGTAGGCGATAGCAGAAGGTTCGTTGAAGTGGCGGTGCCGCGGTGGCGACGGAAGGTTGGCTGAACGGGTGGGGAAGAAGAAGGTCGACGGGTGGAAGGTTGGGGATGAAGTTGTTTTCCTTTTTTTAATTAGACATTCTTTTTAATTATTAATTATGTTAAATTAATTTAGAAAAGATTTAATTTTAAATTTAAAATAAACGGGTATTAGTGTAAATGTGCGTGGTGCAAAGAGTAAAAACAGTAGTGCATTGAGCAGGTGAAGTATAAAGAGTAAATTAAATAGTGCAAATAAAAATTCCCATTTAATTATTTTATCTGGCAACTCGTACACTATGCTTAATAATTAATTTTTTCGAATTAAATATTTTTTGTTTTTTGAAATTAGAGACAAATGGAAAACTTTCTAAAGATCTTTATTAAAAAAATGGAAAATCGAAAACATGAAAATGGCAAGTATGCTCATGCACCGTGTAGATTAGGGATGACAATTGATAGGATATTACGGTACTCGTTCTTATACACGCATTTTAAAAATTATATCCGTACTCGTCCCCGTAACCGCTAGGTAGCAACTTTTATACCCGTTCTCATATTCTTCGGGTACTTAATTACTCATACCCGTACTCGTTACCCACATTTTAACTAAGTATTATTTCTCTCATGCAATACACGAGAAATGTTTTATAGTTTTTAATAAATTTTAAAATATGTTTATAAGTTCAAATAAAAAAATCGTAGTTATATATATGCATATATATATATATTATGTGTATGTTTTAAATATATGAAAAATATATTAAATATGAAATATAATGTATATGGATGAATGAGTGAAATAACTATTTTTTTTAAAAAAGAGATAAGAAAAAAGACTAAATTCCATTTATAAATCTCAACTTTTTATTGTAGATCATTTCTAAATAATAAATTTGTGCATACATAATAAATAAATATTTTTTATTGTACATATCTTTATGAACATCTTCTTAAGCATAGTGAGCAAAAAATTAATAACATCTAACTTTTCTAATAAATTTAAGGATATTTTTCCTATAATCATTCAAACATGCTTGTATTTGTATTTTTTTTGTCGAATACTTTTTTTTTCAAAAATATATATAGTTATATTTTATGTAAAATATAATTTTTACAAGAAATTTATCAAATTTACAATATATATATATATATATATATATATATAAAACATAAGTTACAAATTAATATTTCAAGTAGTCCAAATTTTATTCATGATCAGTCATCATTTTATTTCTACCAAATGTCATATTTTAAAATATTTATATATATAAATATATAATTTTTTTTATCATGAAATATTTATTAAATATTTAATTTAATAATTATTATTTGTAGTAAATAATTTAAAATTACGATTAAATTAATTTACAATTTTAAAAATATTGATTAAAATTAAATCACAATTCAATTAAAATATAATACAAAGACTTTTTGTGAAAATGTGACATTACATAGAAAAACTATAAAAATAACAGTGTTATAAAATCTTCAAAAACTAATATCATATTACGGTACAATTCAATATAATAATAATAATAATAATAATAATAATAATATTGTTAAACATATATATATATATATGTATGTATATGTATTGGTATGAGGCGGGTTGGGTACTAAGGTACCCATCCTCGTCAAAATTTGAGGGTAATTACCCGAGTTTGTGTCCGTACCCATTAAGTGGGTAATTACCCTACCCATCGTGAGTAATTTTTACTAGTACCCATAGGGTTATTGACGGAGCCATACTAATCCCCTGCAATTTTAGAAAATAGTAAATGTATTTTAGTAATTTTCTATTTTAATATTAGAAAAAAACTATGTTTACTCCTTTTCAATTCCAGACACTTCTTCCAATTCTCTTTAATCATTGTTCATCTTTTATTTATTTATTTATTTTACCAAATTTCTTCAATTTTTTTTATCAAATTTAAATTTATTACCATTATTTGTTGAGTTTTTTCCCCTTAATTTTGTACATCCACTTTTAAATAGAGTGTGTTTTTATTGCTCTATTGTTGAATTTATGGTTTATGATAGTAGCTCTCATATTTTAAAAAAAAATATTATTTTTATTCTTTAAAGGTGAAATTATTTCCATCCACTTTTACAATTTATGTTTTATGTTGTTTTTTTTACTATTATGAATGTTTCTTTTTTAATTGTATTTGTCAGTTATACTTGATCTTTATTATATATGTGAATCATTTTGTGTTAGAGTGTAATTAATATAGTATTATGACTTTAATAAAAATGTTATGAACTTCTAATTTTATATTTGTATATTGTTATTTGTGCCTCTTTAACAGAATCATTGCTTATTCGCTGCATAGGGTCGTTACCCGTTGCCATCTCTAGTGTAGATTGTGACTTCTGAGCTAGTTTTTGAACCAATTTAACCCAACTAACAGATTGTGATTTGTGCCTAGTTAAACCGTCTCATATAAATTTTTGTGATGACAAACACTTCATTTATCTCTATCTAGATTTTGTGTTATAATTGAGCTATTATACGACCGACAGTATTAAATCAGTAATAAGATATATTTTAAAAGCTACAAAAATAAAATTATATATTGCCAAGACAAATAAAAACGAAGAAGCGAACTTGCTAAAGTGTCGGTTGAATATAAAATAAATTAAATATGCTTAGGGACCGCTTTCAGCGAATGAGGTTAAGCTGAAAGTGACCTTGTTTCGTAACTTTTAAATATTAAAACAAAATCTAACCTTTCAAGATTTTCACAATTTAATGAGTTGGCATCCGAAACATAATAAATTTAAGAAATGAAGTAGAAAATAATATGATGTACAACACTGATTTTACCTAGACTCCAAGAGCATAATTAATATTAAACATAATATCATTAATTTATACGTAACATACATCCATTTTAAGGAAGCATAATTAATATGAAAAATAATATCATTAACGTATACGTAACATACGTCCATGTTAAGGAGTAATAGGGTGCGTAAAATATGAATTGAAATGTATACTTGTTACCATTTTAAGGAGTAATAGGGTGCGTAGAATACGAATTGAAATGTATACTTCTAAGGAATTTTGTTCGAGACTGACTATCACACACCAAATGAAATCCCCTATTTCACTTGTGTTCCATTTTTATTTTTATTAGATTTTTATCTAATTTTTTCTTCAATTTTAATTTATTTTGGTTTAGATTAATTTTACAATTATTATCTAGGGTCAATTCCACCTAATTAAGATTTATATGTATTTTTTATTTTTTATAACTGATTAATAGGGTGGATTATTCCAAAAATCGGGTATAGAATATTTTAGCAATAAATGTTAATTATGATTGATTATACTATATAAAATTTATTTTTATAATAAATATTTTTAAAATATTAAATTTGAGAGATATGGGATGTAGAGTAAAAAAAAAAGAAAAAGGAAAAGGAAAAGGGAATTGAAGCGCACACGGCACATGCATTGGAAAGCATGGTTTTACACAGCTCAAATATTGACAACCCCCTCTAGGCTCTAAGTTGTGGAGAAATTTCGAGATTTGTGAAAGCATTTGCAGCGTTGGTCTATGCCATTGGATGATTCATTTTCAAGCAAATGATCAATCAAATTCAATATCCGATCACATTAATCCTCCTCCTCATCATCGCTTCTCCTCCATCGATTCCAGTCTTCCTTCTTATGGCTAACTCTGACGCAAGTTCTGGCTCTATCTCGACGTCGAACGCTTGCACCTCTAACCGGCCTACCCCTTCTCAACACCAAGTTCATGAGACTAATGTACCTATTCCTCATCACCATTAATGGATGCTTCTCAACCATTAGTTTCTTCCTATACGCCTCTCTCAACACCACCGTCTGCGTTTTTATCTTATTCGACACGTAGAAGATGCCCGGAAAATGCACCACTGCTTTCTTCATCCTCAGCCGCCCCAACCCCAAAAACTCCCCCAAACAGAACACATTCTCCCTCTCTGTCTTCTTCGTTACCAGCAAATTCAGCAACTCGTGGATGATTCCCACTGTCCATTTCTCTGCATGATCGCCGCTCGGAGCTAAATGGAATGCGTTCTCATAAGGTGAAATGTATGGCAAATTCTGCCATTTATCCACCCATTCTTGCACCCTTTTTTCCAAATCGAATCCCTTGGGTAAATTCATCGAATACTTGATCTGCATTCTCCCTTGCTCATCCATTTCCCCTCTCTTCTCCATTTCTGAAACCGCGAAATCATCTCTCCAAGAAACCAGCTCCAAACCAAAAACAACCTCCCCATTCGAATCCCTAAAACCCATATCACAAATCTGGAAATAATCCGGGAATTCAGGCAGCAATGTGAGTAAATAATCATGAGGCAATCCCAGGTCGTATTTGAACATATCAATCAAATGCAGCGGAAGCTTTCCAGCTCGCGCGATCATCAAGAGCTTCGCTAATCTCCGGACGACGTCGTTCCGGTAACGCGACATATTGAGCTGTAGAATTTCGTCGTAGTGGATGGAGAGAGCTTTGGGGATGATCTTAACGTGGGGGGAGGGATTAGTTCTGTTTGGCGGTAGGAAGATTTTAAAAATAAAAGGGTAATTCTGGATGAATTTCTCGGCCGTGGTGGGGAGGCGGAGATGGGGTTTCAGAGGAGAGATGGTGGAGAGCGGCATTGATTGGGATGGCTGAGAGAGGATGAGGTTTTTAAGAGACAGTAAGGATTTTAGATTTTTTTCCCTCTCTACAGCGGCGTCGAGATAGGGGTCGCGGACCCATTTGATTCTGGCGTTTGTGAAGCTACGTATGTGATGCCGGTGGTGGTGGTGGTGGCGCGCGGTGGCTGTCAAGTGGAGGAGGTGCCGACACTGATTAACCATATTACAGTAAGCCTCTCTGTTTGCCGTTGTTGGAAACCTTACCTAAGCAAGCTGTGTTTTTTTTTTGAACAAACAAAAATCGGGATCGATTCTTATTTGCACACGGATTTACGTTCATATCGGCATATCCAATATTTTATTTGCAATTTTGTTAATGTTTAGATTCAAGACGAGCTTTCAATCGGATGATATATACATACTTTATAATAATTTGTTAATTAAGAAACAAAAGAAAAGCATTGGGAGTTGGAAGTTGGAACACGATCTCCGACTAAATTACAAATCCTCAATTCCTTAGCTAGGGCATAATATGTAAATATCTCTTTAAATAATCAATGTTCGTAAAATCTAGGAATCCGTTCCCTGATATCTTGTCATCTCATAATGAAACCAACTTAGGAAAATTTGATTTTATAAAAATGAAGTTAAAATCTAAACTCACCGAAAAGAAATGAGATGATGGGTTTATGCATAAAACAATCCAATAAATTTAGATACATTGCCAATGGAGGCAAAATGTGTATCACAACAAAAAAATCATATGACCTCACATCACACTTACAAAGGAAACCATCAAACAACAATCAAGTACACAAAAACATCGATATGGAAGGAAAAAACAACAAGAAGAGACCTCTGGATTCCACAAATGTTTGGAATGTGTTTTGCTATACATAACCATGATCGCCTGCTCAACGGTTAAATTAACGTATCCTTTGTCATTTGGCAGAGCACCGAGCAACTTGCAATGCTGCTTGTATAGTATATTCGGAGATGCAAACACTAAGCATACCTCAAGAGATTGACTGCTGCATTCTGTAGAGTTTTTGTGAGGCAGATTCGTGCAAGAATTCAACTTCTTCGACCAAAGAAGATAAGCTTTCGAAAGCCCTTGGGGATTTTCGCAGTGATTTCACCGTTGTTCCATTTCTTTCTGGCATGGAATAGTTCTGGACTTGTTTCACCCTCTGAAGGTGGAGTTGAGATATTCATCACTGAGATTTCGGGCGAAAAGGATAGCTTTTTTTTCTCTGTGACTTTCTCATTACTGTTTGATAGTGCAGATTTCAAATTATTTTCACCTGTAGGATGCTCTGTGATCTGAGGTGCAATCCCAACACGATCATCAACATGAAGTTGCAACTCCTTTGGGACGGATGAATCTTTCGGAGGAAGCACGCCTTTCTCAAGTAAGATCTGAATAGAATTCTTCTCTTCTGAAATATCTGTAGTGGAAAGTGTAGTTGATTCTCTCTTCTCAACTGAAGTTACAGTATGTAACACCGTTTCCATCCCAAAATCTTCATTGCTATCCTTCCTCTCAGTTCGAGTCCCTTCTGCTCTTCTAGATTCCTCCGAGATCACGGGAGTGGCACCTTTGCTGACCCTTTCCTGAACATTGGAACTACTCCTTGAATGATTTGAACCTGTTTTCTTATCTGAAGGTTTGACCTTGTCCTGTCGCTCCTTAGTTGCCTTTGCCTTCTTTAACGAGGAAGTTACTGTTGAGGAGTTCACCTTTGATGCTGGTTTTCGGTTTTGACCAACTTTTGATTCAGTCGACAACTGCTTGTTTGTTGTCCGAGCAGTAGCTAGGCGATCAATGGTGGAGCTCCTCATTACTGGTTTCTGTGATTTTTTATTCTCATCAGTTGGGGTCTGAAGTTTACTCTCTTTTGTACGCCTCTTTGAAATTTCTTGCTTTGTACCCTTAGCAGCACTTCTTTCGGCAATTCTCTTTTGACGCTGAATCAATAATGCTTCCATTTTCTTCCTTTTCTCTTCTTCCTGAACTCAAAGAAACAAGAAATTAGATACAATATTAAGAGATCATGCTACAAAATGTTAAATCCTAAAGAAATGATAATGTACTAATGCATGACTACTATGATTTAAAATTTAACAAGAACAGCCATATATATGCAAGTATGCAACTACAGTCGGACTTTGTGAATTGTGCTAAGCAAATGATACTTTCCTATAATAAGGAGAAATGCAAAAATCTTCACTCACGAAGTCGATGAAACTATTAGATGATAATATGATACCTTTTCAGCTTTGCCTCTTGTACTTCCAGATGTTGATGTCTTGCTCCTCAACGGAATGTCGGATTTGCTCCTTGACAGTGATCCATTTGGAGCTCTAGACTTCGGTTCTTTTCCCGCCACCTTTCTTCCCAGTTCCTTACTACTCTTGATTTTGCTTGATTTACCATTTTGAAGCGGTGTAGCATCAACACTATCACCTGGTTCGGTTTTGGATTGAATCCCGACAGTTTCATATAGTGAAATATCATTACCATAATCCATATCAGGAGCCCTAGCTGTCACAACTTGCTCATGCCCAAGCATAATTGAGAAGTCTTCAGGTTCAGAGAAACTTCCAGATTCAACCTTTCCTTTCATGTTTCCATGCATGCTATTCTCGGATTGATTAGCTCCAACAATGTCCGATACCATGAAAATGTCGGCATTAGGCTGAGTTTGCAGTGGGCCATCCAATGGTCGTGACTGAACCATGAAAGAATCATCTGAAAGGACATCTCGCTTATTCTCTCCATCTCGGAAATGGTTGGTGGAGATCTGTTCTCCACGAAAAATATTATGATCTATACTCCCACCCAGATTACCAAATATTTCTCTTCTGCTTCCTGTGATCCAGTCTTCCTCTTTAGACGTTTTAAAGACAGACGACTCAGTGCCAAAATGACCACTTTGGGAGTAGTATCCTCCTGCTGCTCTTGGTGGCATAAACGAATCCTCATCTTTAGCCCTTCTCTTAATAACTCCATCGAAAATCTCCCCACCTTCGAATTTAACATTGGATTCCTGAATTCCATTTCTGGCAGATCTTTCAGTCAAAAGGAAGTCGTCACTTGCATACTTTGGTTTGTCTAACTTCTTATCTGGATTTTCCTTCCCAGTCAAGTATTCTTCTTGAACATGAATAGTCTTCGAACCCGTTTCTTTGGTACTTGGGTCTGGATCCCTCATGAGGAGGTTTTGGAAGATATCCCAGTTCCCATCTCTCTTTTCTTCTTCAGAATGAGACGTCCCTGCATTTGTAGATTTATTGCTGGCTTTCTTGCTATCATCTCGGGCCTTGTTTTTTCTGGAGGTTGATTTATGCTGTTTCTTCAATGACCCTACAGCTGCCTCTACCTGCTGTTTAATGGAATCTGTGTCTACGTATTCATCTTCAGAGGAAGAGCTATCTGAATCGCTACCACTTTCTTCATTTGTGGCCGAAGCAATGTAATTTATGTTACGAATAACAACTTTTCTTGAAGAACGTCTGTTGTGCTTCTTTTTATGAATTCGTTCATCTGGAGAAAGGCCTGCTTCATGGTCTTGCTCATCACTTGAATCGCTTCCCGAGCTTGACTGGTCAATTCCTTCACCTTCATCTTTTGTACTGTGCCGTCGTGCATGGTTGGCAGATTTTTCCATTTTCTTATTAGAGGACTTGTATCTCTTGCCATCTTTGACGTCTCTATCATGATACATGCCCGGATCCTGGAAATTGACAGGCCATGGCACATTGCCTGGATAATGTGATGGAGGGACCTGCATGCCCGGAAACATATACCCGGGATATGGTGGGAGTCGTTGAAACATCGGACCTTGAGAACTTTGCATGTACTGTGGATGATTGTTTGGCCATGTTGGTGATTGAGATGCCCCTTCTGTCTGTTGCAGATTGAACTCTACTGGCAAACCGTTCTCCAACCCTTTTGTTAATCAAGTGCCATTTCAGTTATCCATACTTCAGAATAGCAGAACAGAAAATAAATCCCACATTTGAGAACAATTACTTTTAATGTTTAATCTATCAGGACATCGAAAAGATGAACAATAAACAAGATAAGATTTCTGATTTTCTGTCAACTGATCTCATTACAAAATCCTCAGTTTTGAGTCTGGTTTAGATCGTGAGTAAAAAGTTCTTGAGCCCATAATTTCTAACTTTTACAATCCAAGATTTCCAAATCATGAATATCCATTGCTATTGTCCATGAATTTGATGTCTTTCAAGCTATTATTGAGGTACATGGAGCACTCTGAATCCACTAACGATATTCAGGATGGATGCCTGATGCAATTACATAATTACACGAGGTCTTCACGTACTAAATTTATTTCCATCATATGAATCCAAGGAAGAACGGATATATCAACCAGAAAAGCCACTTGATAGCTAGAATTAGTCAAGCTAATGGCCATTTTATCTAATTTACTAGCCCTTTTCCACTCATTCCACAGTTTATGCATTTTAATATATAGTCTCTATAAGGAAGTGCAAGTGTCATCATTTGTTTGATTCAAGGTTCAATGATCCATCAACAGGAAATTGAATAAGCACCGTAATTTCCTATCTTCGTTCATAGGGTGAAAGATATTTTCTGTTGGTTTCTGCATTTCTTCACTAGTGAGGATGACTGAAAAAAGCAAGAGTAATAAGGAATACCTTCACCACTTTCGGATGCTGAACTCTTAGCTGGCCCAGTCTGATATAGATCATTATTTTCTCCAGCAAATATAGTTCTAGATGTTCCCAAGTATGATGCTTGCATTGCTGCGACTTCATCCAACCAAATCTTGTCATCGTTCTTCTTATTGCATAGTTCCATGAAGTTAATGCATGCTTCCCTATATACAGCAGATTATGCAATCGCATCAGGGAGAGAAACAGAAAATGATCCAAAATATGATAAATCGACTCAAAAGTTAGTCTGTGGCAGTAAATGAATCTGCAGCTTCGAAATAAAGGAGCCACAAATTTAGCAAAGAG
Organism: Perilla frutescens; assembly: GCA_026008535.1. Classification (NCBI taxonomy): domain Eukaryota; kingdom Viridiplantae; phylum Streptophyta; class Magnoliopsida; order Lamiales; family Lamiaceae; genus Perilla; species Perilla frutescens. The sequence goes on from BRKX01000019.1 coordinate 9,254,713, forward strand.
ATATCAACCATTAAATTGAACTTCCTAAACTCAATCACTCTGGTTCACTATTACGAAGTACCCAATACAAAGAAACTAGGGGTACATTAATGAGTTTAATGTCAAATGCTCAACACCAAATAACTCAACTTCGGGCTTTTCACGGCATAACTAGTGTCAACAGTAACTATCATTGATGTGAGAGGAGATAATTGATAATTCTAGTAAAACTCGAAAATACTCTTCTTTTCCCCAAATTTCTGAATTCTAGCCAGTGACGGGTTTATTCTAGTATGCCTCGCTAACAAGGTAGTGAAAGAATCCAAGCATTATACTTCAACATATGAAAAATCCATAATAAATTATTTCCTACCTTAATCGGAGAGCTCCAAAAGCATCACTGAAAGATACAAGATCATATATGTAATCCATCTCAAATCCTGCCACTAAAGCACGAGCATAAGCCATTGCTTGCTCTTTCTTGAGCATTGCCTTCCGAGATTCCAGAACACGTTGAAGTCGAATCCTATCCATGCCCCATAAAAAAATTGTCAGTATCAACTGCTAGCAACTGTTTCATGAATACAGGTAAATTAAGTACAAATAGTTTACTTTGGGTTTTCTTCTGGTTTGGCATCATTGTCACCGTTGGTTTCAGCTTTGGACTGAAATTGAAGTTAAATGGTATACCATCATTCATCAGCATAAGTTTTACAAAATCCAACGAGGAAAAAATATTGAAGTCTACAGAGGATGATGCACCTTAAATGGAGCAACTGGAAATCTGAAATCTCCATCAGTTGAAGGAGTGCCTGCTATTCACAAAATTGTTGTTAACTCATGAAACATGTAAGTAGGTTGATTTACATATTACTCCACAACAGGACCTGAAAAATGCTGCAATTTTCAAAATGTGCATGTCCAATAGACATCCACTTGGTCAAATATATAAAACAAAATTCATCACTTTAACAAGAGTGAATCTTAATACAAATGTTTGCTGAAGTTCTCCTTTCGCAATCAGTAACTCTGATTGCATTCGTGCAAAATAAAGGCGTTTCTTCAGATATTTCTCCTGTCATCTAGGGGACCAGGTCATACTATACAACAATGCAATACACAACAAGAAGACATTTCAAATAAACTATGTGAATGTGTATAGAACATATCAGAATAGTAAAAATGCAATCCTTTTGTGTAGATCCAATTGATTTCATCAAACATATTTTGGCTGTGCTTCCTTTCCCTCAACCTACGATCACTCTCCTCTAGGTAAGCATAACTCGAGCACACGAAACTATTAAAGAAATTATAATCTAATCACAGGGGATCATAATCCTCTAAGCTATAAAATCATAAAAACTAAAGAAAACATTGCTTCTCAATTAGTTCTTAATATCGTACCTTGTACCTCCACTGCTTGTTCATTTGAGCTCTCAATCTGATCGATCTCTCTCTCAATAGTCACAACTCTCTCAAGAACTTCTGGTGTGCTAACAAACTTCACAAACCTTAAAAATAGAGAATTTTTTCACACAAACACCTCAGCAACACAACACGCATAAGAGAAAAGCCTCACAAAGCAAAACCACAACATAGATTTCAGAAACACCTTTCAAGAATGGCCTTGGTGAACCATGAAGAAACATCTGATGATGCGGGCTTAAGCGTAATCGAATAACCGCCTTTGGAAATTTGATCTTTAGCCGATTTCAAATGGGCAAGGAATGGTTCCAACAATCCTGATGCTATTTTCTCACTCTTCTTCCCGGCAAATATCACAAGATCACATCTTTACAAATATTGAATTCACAATGTCAAATAGCATAGCTGAAATTTGAATGCAGTGAAATAACTTTTGATGGAGTGGGAAACGGAGAGCGTACCTAGTTCGTGTGGGCGTCAACTGAAACAGGGCGTAATCAAGGACAGTTGTTGAATCCATAATGTGATTAGCAGCAACCAAGAAAAGAGAAATCTATTTGAGAATTGAGTGAGAAGAGACGAGTCCTCTTTATCAGAAGAGACCAAATGCAAATTCTTGAATTTGAAGCGTTGCAGATATGATGAATAGTGAGGTGGGCACATGCAACAGATGAGAGAAGGGAGTTGTTTCAGATTGATTCCAATTCTGGGTCCTACATTTGCCAAGGCCGACACTTTGAGTGTGTGTGTGTGTGTGAACATATACATATACATAGGAGAGAGAGAGAGAGAGAGAGAGAAGGAATGGGGGCAAAATCAAAATCAATGAAGGAAGAAGAGTGTAGCAGTTGTTGGAGGGTCAATTTAGAGAAAATAATCAAATATTGCTTTTGAAGGGCTCAAAAATGGGAGGTGAGGTGATGAATGAAGATTTATTTGAAGGTTGTTTGTTGCTTTGCTTGGCTGTCACTCCCATTCCCATCAGAATATGGGCAAAGAATAATCGAGTTTCACAGTCGGTGGACCGCGCGCCCTTTCTTCCTAAATCCTAATATTATATTCACCAATTTTCTGCATCCAATATTCTTATCTCCTCCTACTTAAATTTTTTCAATACTTCAAAAAAAAAAAATTGACGGCCGTGCAGTCTTCCGTCAGATGGTCCGATAGTATTGAGTGTATGATGTATGTAGCTCAGAAGTATAACCGGTGGCGAGTCACTTTCATCCCATGCTCGCTTTCCAGCAATATCATAGTATAGGATTTATTTCAAGAGTGGATTGGGATTGGGAACATGATTTTGACAAACTCATATCATGTGAATTTCAAGTATACCCCTTGTCCGCACTTGTTTACTAGTGTAATCACGAATTCGTAAATCAGAGGTAATAATTAATGACTTCCAAAATCAACGCTCAATCATCAACAAACTACAAATATACTCAAATTCATATTTATATTAAGGTTTAATTAGTTTAAATATCATGAATTATACACCAATTCTAATTTTTAATACAAACACAAACCTTTTTTTTTTTTTACAATTACAACATAACTTCGAAATTGTTGTCAAGAAACATGTCATAAATACTAGGAAAAACTTTGTTTTTGGGGAACATGCATGATTATATGTAACCAATATGTATTTTGGTGATTTATACTAATATATTGTGATTATTTATGGTAATCAATTTCTAGCTGATGATGTAATTATAAAAAAATGTAAGTTTGTGATGTAGGAATAACATCTTAAAGTTTGTCTATATTTCTGGATAATTAATCAGTTGTCCCTTACATTACTTAAATATTTCATCTACATTTCTTCCCTTATTCTATGTAACATATAATAACAAAACCGTAGTATAGAATAAAATTATGCATTTTTCCCGCCCAAATCACATTTCTGAATGTAGAAACACTTAACATAAAATTAGAATAAATTAATATTAAATTAATTTTTAAATAATATCTATCATAATATCCATAAATAACATCCAATCAATATTAATTATTTTCTTACCTCCATACAAAAATCAATTAATCATTGAAACATTAAGCATAACAAATCTATTATTTCTATATATGAATCTAAATCATTTTTTTTAGGAAATCGATCAATAAATTACAAAATAATAAACATGGCAAACCTATTTTTTTTTTTTTATGTAGGCTATGTATACTTTATATTATAATTGAATTTTATGTCTTCGTTAATATTTAATTGTATTAAAAAATGCTCTCTTTATAAGTTTTTATAATTATACAGTTAGTTAAATCGAAAAACTCTATCTTAATTTATATTATATATGTTATAATTATATCAATTTTAATGCATAATTTTTTATTATATGAAAATCTACATTATATATTCGGAAGAAAAAAATCAAAGAAAATAGCAAGATCGTTAAGATACATGGATGGACTGAAGTTGAACATATATAGTTATGGTCTGAAAAATAGTGTAAAGAGAGATCAACAGACATCGATTATTGAAAATAAGAACACGAGATATGAAACACAACAAAATGTGATATTTTAGGATTTTTTTTATTTAAAAGACTTTATTAATGAAAAAAATATTTCTATTGGTCATTCATTTTGTTTATCAACATCATTATGCGCCAGCCATAAAAAAATGGTCTTTCACTCCAATTCAAATTTATTGTTGTTTTTGTTGATGCTACTATGATATTTTAAATAACAATTCCATTCATATTTCAAATAACATACCGATGGTGAACATGATAATATATTATTAATTATTAATAAATTATATATATATATATATATATTAATAATATTTCCAATTTTAACTTTAAAATAAGAGCGAGGGGAACATTTTAATATATTTAAAAATATTTATCATAAAATTTATAATAAATGTTGGTATGACCACTACATTTATATATTACATAACTACTACTTATCAATGATAGATATACATAATCAATGATAAATAGATGAAAATTTTGTTATGATTGCATTTATAATTTATGATAGATATACATAATCAATGATAAATAGATAAACAAATTTTGTTACGATTGCATTTCAAAAAAAAAAATTATGAATATAATTTAAAATGTGTCATATATTATTTTGCTAAACAAAAAACTTTTGAGAAATGTACATACACAATAATTTAGGTATTTTTTTATATTTAATCATTACCAATATATTATATCAATACAAAAATAACAAATTCCATATATAATAGAGAATATAAAGAACATTGAAATTTTTGCATTAAAAACATTATTAAATTTGCGCATTGGGCCTTTTCTTTGCGGTTTCTAGATCAGATTTGGCCTATTTTGGGTGAATTTATGTTCTAATTGACCCGTCTAATATAAGATATCTGTTAAACGATCTCATAAAAGTTTTGGTCAAATAAGTTTCAGAAACATTATGGTTACAATTTCGAGTTTAATGTTAAATTATAAAATCTTGACACGTTTCATAGAAACATCATATGGAACATATATTAATACAATAAAATATAAATTAAAAATCAATAAATTTGGAGAAAATTTTATTTGCAATTTGCATTTTTCATTATTAACTACTACTTATAATTAAGTAATCATATGATTCATATCTAAGCTGGTGTTCTTAAAAAAATAATCATATCCAAGCATAAAAGTAAAAACAAGGCGAATAATTATTACTGTATTAATGCATTGCCTTAAATAATAAAACCGACATTGTTAAAGGGAAGGGTTCCAAAGTAAATATGTATACTTTATATTCTTGGGATCATTTAATTTTAATCAGTTTCATCTTTAAACATACCGTTTAAAAATATTCTATCAAATTAAATCCATATAAAATATATTTGGATAAAAATTATAAGTCAAATTTTATGTCCAATTAATATTTTGCACTTTCCGGTATTGGAAATATAATATTCGAATAAAGTATTATATGTGTAACTATTGTTTAGATTACAAATAAAATAATATATGCTTAATTTCTATAATTATATCATTAATTACATTTAGAAAAAGTAAAAGTATATATCATGTAGACTGCAAAACCAGTTTCGAAATTATTGGTTAAGTATATGTTTAAATTATCAGAAAAAGACGTAAACTAAGTTACAGTAATTGAATTAAGATATAAATTAGGTGGTGGAAATAAATTAGATTTGAATTGTATTGGATTGGGTCACATGTAGGCATCAGAGGTGAAAACTCGTGAATAATTTTTAGTCACTTAAGATTGTGGTCTGGTTATATGTGCCTTTCACTCTCTTTAATAAAACCCCTAACCCACCTTTTTCTTTCGTATAGCAGGAGAGTTTGGTATTTTTTAAGGAAAAGATTAGATGAATCGACTCTAACAGAGGCCCAGATAAAGAGTTTGATCTTTGTGTAATCGTTTGCTCATGCATCTATTGTAATTTGTAACGTTTTCTGAGTGAATGAGCCTCTCCTTTTGTAGTGTTTGATTTTGAAAAGATCCGCTCAAGGTCTTACTACGAAAATGAAGAGCCTCAGGCGAGATCTTTAAAAAGCTTACAAGTGCAAAATATATACAGATATTTTTTTTTATAAAAAATTATTAAATAAGATGTAACATATGTAGTTGATCTTAAATAAAATTTTTATTAAATTCAACTTTGAAAAATATCTTTCAGACTAGCTTCATGTTAAAGATGCAGTTAATCATATTCTATAAATAATATATGCATCATGAATAAATCAAGGTAATTAATATATCTAATGATCTTCAAATGTTAGACAATTATCAAGGTTAAGGCATAGCGTTTTTAATTAGTTCATTTCTTTTCAAGTTCTTAACTTGCTCACATCAAATAGAATGCTAAAAATAATTTCATATTCTCTACAGGGTGTTGGCCAGCCCTGATAATTCGGAGGCCAAGGGCTAAATAAAAAAATGGGGCCTTGAGATTTTTTTCACGAGCATCTTGAAGTTATTCCCATTTTATTCCAATCATCTTAAATTTTGAAAAAGTACAATCAACATTTACAAAATCTCATTCGTGAATTCTGTAAACACTTTCATTAATTAAATAATCATACAAAAAGATAGTGATAATATTAAGGAAAATAATTCAAAATAGAATCAATTCAATTTTTTATTGTAATATTTTATGTTAAAAGCCCTTGTAACGACCCAAAATCATTTTTAATTGGTCGTTACCATTTTTTTTTAAAAATATTGATTCAAGTGAGTTATTGATATTATTATGTTCCTATAAATCGCGCCTTAATCATTTAATATTTACGTGGAATATGTGAATTAACTTATTTACATATTTATTTAAGGTTATAAAAATTAATTGTTAAAGTAAATTTTTTATCTATTTATTTATTTTGGTCCCTATTTATTTAGTATGGCTGGAAGGGGTTAAATATTTTAGAAAAAAAAAATTAACCATTTTGAAAAAAAAAACATATTTAAAAATCAAAATTTCATCTCTTTTCACGTGGATAAATCAAGGGAAATTTTATGCTAATCATTCATCCATTTTTTTTTTGACTAATTAAATTGCATGAAATCAATTTTTATCAAATCAATTAATTAATTACAATAATTTATGCCATTAAATTTGGTATTTGACTCAAATCAATCCCCACAAATGTGTTGCTTCCATTTTCATACACCAAAGTTCTAATATAAATAGGAGCATGTTCATTCTTCAAACCACACCAAAAGCATTCAAAGCAAATTTTTTATTTTTCTCTAGTTTTCATTTGAGGCGGCGCGCACGGATCTAACTAAGTTTATTTTCAATCAAATTTTAAAGTCAAATTAAGGTGGAGATTCTCTCGAAGAATAAATACAAACTCTTATCCTTATTATGCTTGTATATGCGGTGTGCAGGTAGACCTACGGGTCATATGGGCCTTCGGGCTATAACTATGTTTAACCTACGGGTTATATGCTATGTTGGCCTAAGGACTCTATGATATGATGTGCTATGCTATGGCCTGTTTTCTTACTGTTATATTTGTATAATTTGGATAATTGAGTTACCCGATTGAGTCAATAGCACTCACCCCAAAGCTATTATATTTTCAGGTTTATGAAGCTCGGGTGATGATGTGGAGACGGATTGATGGTCAAGATTAAATAAAAATTATTTTATTTTAAATATTGCTTTCGCTGTATTAAACTCTTTTACTTATTATATAAATGAGATATTTCAATTTATGAAATTTTGGGACGTCACAACCCTAAAGTTGAGATTTTGTTGAACTCAAAATTGAGGAATAAAACCCCTAAATATAACAATCGAGTTTTTTTTCCTTTATATAGTTTTCAAATAAATTCAAAATTGAGTTTTTAAAGGTGCATTTCTCGTACGGGATCTTTGTATAGAATACAAATAGTTGATTAATAATCCAATAATAAAATTAAGATTAAATCAACACAAAATCTCAATAAATATTTTATCACACTAAAAATTTACATAGAAAAAAAAGTGATTGATCTAATCACTAAAGCCCTGTGAGATTCAAAGTCGAGAGAGTAGAATCTAAAAGGCAACCATTTCAACTTTATACATTTTTTTTAAATTACCTAATTATATATATATATATATATATATATATAGAGAGAGAGAGAGAGAGAGAGAGAGGATCATGTGAGAACTACACCCCCATGTGAGAATCGAGAACCAATCTCAGCCACAGATTGATCTGATTTGGACGGCCAAGATCTGTTCCAAAATTTTAAAAAAAGTGGTGGCATTATTGTAATATTTTAGACTTTTTAATGAAATAAGGGTATTTTAGTAATTTAAAAATTCTATTATATTTGGGATGAATCTCTTCTCGGTCTGCAATTCATTTTCCTTGTATATATCAATTTCCTTGTATATATCAATTTCCTTTGTGCTTATGTAATCGAAATTATCAGTCGATTCTCTTCGAAATTTATTCAACCTAATCGGTGTTCACGCGATTTTTTACTGGAGTTTTTATTCTTCGCTGTTATTTGACGAACATGTCGGGTAAAAAAGTTTATTCTGTAGTTTTCATGCGATTTTTTTATCCGTTTGTTTTAGACTTGTTCGACAAGGTTGGGGAAGCTAATTAAGGTCTTATTTTGAGTTTCTCACGATCAACATGCGTTTTTAGGCTTCATATTGTGTGTTTTTGGTTTTCTGTATATATGTAGATCTTATAAGCATCACTATATGAATTATTAGTATTGTGAATTTAGTTAACATATTGAGTATCATAATAATGTCTTGTTAATAGAGTACTTTTCACGATGAATGTAGTATTGTGATAAGAAACGAGTATTATGAAAATCATTTTGTTAACATGTTCTTTAGCACTACTTGAACTATTTTAGCACTTTTTTAATCTATTTTAGCACTTATGTAATCTATTTTAGCACTTATGTGAATTATTTTAGCACTGTTTTAGGTTGACGAAGCTGATAAGCTGTTCTTTGCTGTGAAGTATTGTGAGCACTGCCGTGAACTATATTTAGCACTGTTGTTATCATTGCAAAGTCTATTGTAATATTTTTATGCTTCTGTAATAAATCTTATGACAAAAAACCTCTCAGTTCAAATAAAGCATTGTACTTCATAGTTTGATAAAATATCCAGATTCAATTTTAAGAAATCATTCAGCAAACTTTATATATGCATATGTTTGTGTATGTGTACTTTAGCACTACTGTGAAGTATTTTAGCACTATTGTAAACTGGTTTAGCATTTCTGTGAACTATTTTAGCACTATTGTAAACTATTGTGAAAACTTTATCGCTGTCTATCACAATGCTTAGGGCTGACCATGCAAGCTGTAGACTAAGTCTAGGAACACCTTAGCAACAGTTTGAGCTGTGTAAGGGTGTGCTATAGGGATAAAATGCCCATACTTTGTGAGTCTGTCCACCACTACTAAAATTGCATCGTTCTTGTAAGACATGGGTAGTCATTCAATAAAATCCATGGTAATGTGTGTCCATGCTTGGCTAGGGATTTACAGGGGTTGTAGTAAACCAGGATAGGACCCACTAGAGGTTTTCCTAACATATCAAATATTGCCGTTGTTTACCCATTTAGTCACATCATCCTTCAAGTGTGGCCTATAGAAGAGCCTCTTTAACCTGACATAAGTCCCATAGATGCCTGAATGCCCTTCATAAGGGGAGTTGTGCATTTCTTGAAGTAGCAGTTGTTTGATATTAGTGTCATTCCCTACAACAATCCTGTCACTGTATCTTAGTAGCTCTCCCATCAGTTCATAGTCTGAATAAGTGTCTTGGTTGAGTATTTTGGAGCTGATCACCTTAGCATACAGAGTGTCATCCCTGTAGCTTTCAACAACTTGTTGCATCCAGGTTGGTACTGCAGTAGCAATAGTGTTGCACGAAGCTGATAAGCTGTTCTTTGCTGTAAAGTATTTTTAGCACTGCTGTGAACTATATTTAGCACTGTTGTTATCATTGCAAAGTCTACTGTAACATTTTTATGTATCTATAATAAATCTTATGACAAAAAACCTCTCAGTTCAAATAAAGCATTGTACTTCATAGTTTGATAAAATATCCAGATTCAGTTTAAGAAATCATTCAGAAAACTTTATATATACATATGTTTGTGTGTGTGTGTGTACTTTAGCACTACTGTGTAGTATTTTAGCACTATTGTAAACTAGTTTAGCATTTTTGTGAACTATTTTAGCACTATTGTAACCTAGTTTAGCACTGCTGTGAAATATTTAAGCACTGTTGTTAGCTAGTTTTACGAGTACTGTGAATTGTTTTTACATGATCTTATATGTTTTTTACGCATTAATGTGATTTTAGTTTGTGAATTGATAAATGTGTAGATTGTGCTTCTTCTAATTTGGAGATTTCACCTGTTTTTTCTGAATTTTACACACCTAAATGTGAATAATCTTTGAAGCCTGCATTGGGCAAGACCTTCCCTATGTTAGATCATGGTATAACATTTTACAAGGTGTATGCCTCATCGTGTGGATTTGATACTTGTCTGTCTACTACTAAGAGGTCTAAAGATGGTACTATAATTTGGAAGTATGTTCTGTGAAGCTGTGAGGGAGTTAAGAACACATTTGTTGATTTTGGTAAATCTTCAAAGACAAAGAGATGTCGTGTGTCGAAGAGGAATTGCTGTATGGCTAGGATAGGTTTGAAGTATATTGGTTGTGAGGGGTACACTGTTGGATTATTTGAAGAAAGACATACACATTCTTTTGTTAAGGATATACACAAAGAGTTTATAAATCTGAATAGGAATATAGATCCTTCACATGAAATGTTTATTTTAAACTGTGCAAGGATCAACATTGGACTTATGACAACATTTAGATTAGTTAAAGAAGTTGTTGGTGAATATTCTAATATAGGCTATACAACAGTTGATTTCAAAAACTTCAGTCGAGATCTCAAGGCGTATGCTGTTGGTGTAGATGCGCAAATAATACTGGATAAAATGTCCAAAAGGCATGAACTATGCTCTGCTTTCACATTCGATTATGAAGTTAACAACGATGATCAGTTGAGGTGTGTGTTTTGGGCTAATCTTATATCAAGAAGGAACTTTTCTCTATTCGGGAATGTTGTGTCGTTTGATGCAACATACATGACTAACATGTTAGTCTGTAATATTTGTTTAAAATTGGCTTTCTATTAGTTTTTAGCATTCTGCTTGTTTAGCACATGTATTTTATATTTTAGCATTTTCATTTACTTTTTTAGCACTCGTAGTTTGTATTTTAGTACTAGAATTTGCTTTTTTAGCACCGTTACCTAATGTTTGAATATTTTTATTAGGTGATAGTGTTATCATTTGTAATCTTTTATATAGGATGAGAAAGACATTATAATAACAGATATTTGTAAATTTTTACATCGTTGCAGGTATTCAATGATTTTTGCACCCTTCACCAGGAAGGACAATCACGAAAAACTTATGACCTTTGGTGCTGCTTTAATGTCGGGTGAGGATGCTGAATCTTATTCATGGGTTCTTTAGAAATTCAAGGACTGTATAGGTGGTTCTCCTAGCCTAATAATCACTGATCAGGACCTTGGATTGAAGGTTGCTGTAAGACAAGTACTTCCCAATACCAGACATCGATTGTGTATGTGGCATATTATGTTTAAAGTTCCAGATAAATTGCCTGTGCATATCAGAAGGAACGAGACATTCAGGAAGAGGTTAAATAGTATCGTGTGGTCTAATTCTATAAATATCACAGATTGTGAGGTGATATGGAATGAAATTATGGTTGAATTTGGATTGGCAGATGATAGTTGGTTCAAATCATTGTATGATATTCGTGAAGATTGGGTACCTGCATATTTTAAATATTTACCGATGAGTGGGCTGTGCAGGACTACCTCAATTTCAGAAAGTGTGAACAGTTTTTATTCTAGGTTTCTTAGATTGAAATCAAACCTTGTTGAGTTTCTAATGAACTTTGATAGTGTACTTGATATACAGAGACATGCACATGCCTACTTGGACAGTATTGATGAGTCGTCAATGCCACAGTTGAAGACCCCATTTGCATTTGATAAACATGCTTCCACTGTTTATACTAGGAATAAGTTCTATGAGGTTCAGAAGGAGATTGAAGATGCATGTTATATGTGTCGTATTTGTAATATTTCAGAAAATTATTCAGTTGTGATTCTAGAAGTGAAGGATGATTTTGGTGCTACAAATAAGGTTGTTCACAACAAGGTTGAGGAGTCTACTACATGCAGCTGTTTGAAATTTGTGAGGGATGGGATCCTGTGCTGCCACATATTCACTCTATTCAAAGATTTGAAATTGCAGTAAATACCTGGTAAATACGTTGTGTCCCGTTGGATGAAGTCCTCACTGATTAATGAACCAGGCGCATTGTTGGGTGATTGGTGTTTCTTGTTGGAGGAGAACAAAATTATTACGAACCAATTAATTTCAGAGTTTTATGCTTGTCTCTCTGTTGCTGAAGGTGACTCTTCAAAGATGTCTGTGTTGTTGCAAAGTTTACGCGCGTTAAGAGAGGGGGTTTTTTTTTCCGGTGATATACAAGAGAATACTGTGTCAAAGAAGAGTAGGTTATTTTCTGATTTTTATGGTTTGTGTGCACCTAGTGAAGTTGAGGTGCATCCACCTGAATTCGTGAAGACTAAAGCCAGTGCGAGTCGTAAAAAATCAAAAGAAAAGGCGAGAGCTGAACGCGCAAAGAAACCTCGTAGAACTTGCAAGATGTGTGGGAAGAAAGTTAATCATGATTCTAGGAACTGTGGCAAGAAGAAGTAGATACATTATATTTTATTTTTTATTAATGATAGTATTATTCTTTCTTTTAATTGTAAATAGCATATCTGGTATTTCATTTTTTGCATTGGTAATAAATGTTTTAATATTTCTAGTAAGTGTGTAACATCAGTGCTAAACAAGGAAATGTAAGTGCTAAAGTATAAACCTTCAGTGCTAAAATTAAAACTTTCAGTGCTAAAGTAGAATAAGAAATATAGAGTTCAAATACTAGTGCTAAAAAAGAAATAGCAAGTGCTAAAAAATCATATGCAAGTGCTAAAACTGCTGAACTATTCCATTTAGTGGTTGCTCCCCCTCTAACTTTAGGAGGAGCATTACATTTATATTAATACTGCTAGAATGTCCAAAAATGCTATATATATAAATGTATGGAAGAAAAACGAGTCTAAAATGACAAATTATGATTACTATGTATTATTCAAATTCATCAAACTTTCAGTTATATTTCATTACATTAGTCGAACCCGGTAGTTTTTACTAAGTAGAGTAAGATGGTAATCTGTCTTTATATAGCAATGCTAAAAAAAGAACTGTAATTGCTAAAACACAAAATACCAGCTATTATGAGGTTATATGTTTAATTTTAATGATAAAATACATAGACTGCTGAAAACTCAAAAATGCTTTACTAGTGCTAAAGTATAAAACATCGGTGCTATAATAAAAACTTTTAATACTAAAGTAGAATTCAAAATCTAGAATACAAATACTGGTGCTACAAAAGGAATGACAAGTGCTAAAAAAACATATGCAAGTGCTAAAACTTATGAACTATTCATTTATATTAACATTGTATACTTTGTGAATACTAAAATATTCACAAAAATAAGAAATTGTGTCATTTACTACAAAATATTCATCCACCAATACTATATACTATCAAAAGAAAAAAATTGTATCATATGTAAATATAGAATTTGAAATCATTATGCAAGAAGTTATTTCGATTTTCTCATTTTTGTGGGGTCTACCACAATTTCCCCATGGAACATGATTTTCTGTAGAATAGATTTGCAGCTTTCAAATGTTGATCCTTCAGTATGTTACTGTCTGCATTTATGATTGCAGCACAATATTTTGCTCTTAAAAATTTCAGCTGCCTGTCATTCAATTTCTTCAGACCACTCTTCCAGTTTTTCAGACCACCACCTCTGTACGTCTCCATGTGCCTCATGATATAGATGCCACAATCATACTTATTCTTTGTATCTCTCCATGGCATCTTCATCCTGGTAATCTGATGTTTTTCCTTCAATCCATTTGATTTCATTTGAAGTCCAGCACTTGTGAGGAACTCAACAAAAAAGTTCACCTGCATGTGTTTTTAAAAATTAGTTTTTTTAATTGCTACAGATAGAGACAAAAAATAATTGGTGACAAATTCATATATTACCAAGGTGTCTGGAATGTCGCTGTACTTGATCTTGATTCCATCCTTTTCACTATCCGTTGCATTTGAGTTATCAATAATCTCAACATTGAAGTTAATCAAATCAATGGAGATAAAGAAGAAGTGATCTGAATGGCAAATAGGGAAGAAAAACTGCACATAGAGTTGATATGGGTTGTCAATAAAATTTTATTTAATTGATATAGATATGTATTGCTAATATAAAATTTCACAATGCTAAACAAACACAATAGCAGTAATACCAGTTTAACATCGCTCAAAGATACCAATGGACAACATTGCAGCTCATATGCTATTTTCTCAACAAAAGATGCACATCTTTTGGAAGAATCCCATGAAGATGGTGCATCAACCACAGTGAAGCTCTGCAAGAAGAACATTTTTTAATTATATTGAGTGCAATTTAAGCACTTTATATGGATTTCTTCTTAAGTATACACTTACGCAAGACTGTGTGGTGAAGAAAAATCTTAGTTTAGAGGACGGATCTCGCATTTTCTCATTTTCATTGAGGATGGTGCTCCAAACATCCAAAACAGAGGCACTAATGTATTCAAATGGAGCCATGGTAGTCATATCTTCCCGTGTAATGGAGACTCGCATGTCATCATACAAGATTTGTTCACTGATAATTCAATATAAATGGAAAGACAGTCATATACTAGTATACAATATGATCTTTTATGAAGTATTTTTGCATAACATGAGTCACATACCTGCTTTCTGTATCATTCTGCACCACCCAGCAGAATATCTCCTATTGCTGCTTGTTAAGTTGTTCCTTTATATCAACCCTGTATGGTGACATCAGCTTCTCAGATGGCTTCTTCTGCTGTTTAGTTCTTGTCTCTATTCGGGTAGCTTGAGCCTGTATCATGTGTTTTGACATAAATATTTATTAGACTTTTTGTAAAAGTGTAATAAAGATGCTGAATGTTACTTCAATAGCTATATCACACCTCAGCATTATCCAGAACATTTTTTGACTTTGATGTTGCATCAGTCTCATCTGGATTTGATTTATTTGAGTTTAGATGCTCAGCCTCTACCTGCAATCAGTTTTTATGTATATTAGGTATTTTAAAATAAGTTATGACAGTGCTAAAACAATGCATGAGAATGCTAAAATAATCCATGATAGTGCTAAAATAAGTAATGATATTGCTAAAATAAGTCATTATAGTGCTAAAAAAAGCTATGAGAGTGCTAAAATGAATCATGGGGTGCTAAACTAAATCGTGGGAGTGCTAAAATAAATCATGAGAGTGCTAAAGTATTAAAAATATTTTTTCCATAGCTATATCACACCTCATCATTATCCAGAACATTTTTTGACTTTGATGCTACATCAGTCTTATGTGGCTTTGATTTCTTTGAGTTTAGATGCTCAGCCTCTACCTGCAATCAGTTTTTATGTATATTAGGTATTTCTAAAATAAATTATGATGGTGTTAAAACAATGCATGAGAATGCTAAAATAATCCATGATAGTGCTAAAATAATCCATGATAGTGCTAAAATAAGTCATTATAGTGCTAAAAAAAGCCATGAGAGTGCTAAAATGAATCATGGGGTGCTAAACTAAATCGTGGGAGTGCTAAAATAAATCATGAGAGTGCTAAAGTATTAAAAATATTTTTTCCATACCTGCTTCAATGCATTCTCCAGGATTTCAGTATCAAATGTGTTAGTTTGATTTGGTTCCTCAACCACCATATTCTGTTCAGAAATTTCCTGTGTAACCTTCATTATCCGAGCCCATGCATCATCACTTATCCCAAGACTGAATGTTGGGCCTTCATCAGCGTATATATTCTCAAGCTCTGCACGTTATGCCAGAGCTCTCTCAATCTCCTCAATTGCTAATATTCTTGCTGGATCACTCCAGAACTCATCATCATCTGGCGTTGCATATGGCTGGGTCTGAGTCTGTGATGCCTGCGACATTGGACTTGGTTGTTTCTTTACTAGAAGCTGCTGGGCTGTTTCATATAACTTTTTGAAGAAGAGGTTCTCCATCATGTGTTTTGGCACATCCTGTATTGTTTTCATCAATGTAGTCATCGCATCAGCCATTCTCTTGTAGTCATCAATCAGCTTCTGAGCATATTCTTGCACAGGATCTAATGTCGATGCTGGGACAGGACTTTTTGGTTGTGCCTCTTGATTTTTCTCAACACCAGCCTCCAGAGCAAGTGGAGCTCCACGTTCCTCAGGACCCACCTCCAAAGGAAGAATGATGTTCTCAACCTTTCTTTCAGACTCTTCTTCTTCATACGGGCCATAAATATGGCCTCCTCCAAAACCACCTCCTTTCAATTCTGATTGATGTCTCTTTCACAGAAGCTTGTGTGTCCAGCCTTTGAATGCTGGAATTGATCATTGAACTCTTCTGTTATAGGACACTACTCTGTCTATATAGAACATCTGTAGAGGGCGGGTAAATGTTATGCACGTTAGCATGAGTATGGAAATCGAAAGTTGATTTTAATAATGTATGCTAATTGCTAAACTAACCATTAAGAACATGATTGGTCCATTGTAGTATTTATAATTCTTCTTTCTCCAAAGTACTGTCTTCTGTACCAGACACCTTATAGTGTACTCACACTAATTGTACTCACATATTCTATGAACATCATCGAAGATGTGTACCAGCTGTGGATGTACATATCCATTCTCTGTGGATTCAATGAGGCTATTTGTAAGCAAAACCATAAAATGTATCTTGAACTATTTTCCACCAGCTTTATCGTCCTACATTTTTTCTGAAACATGAGCCGCAGAGATTCTGTGTTCATGTTATCAAACTTCTCTTGCCATTTCTTCATTAGATTACAACTTTGACTTCTAGATTTCTTTGCTGCTGGAGTCTTGGATTCAAAAGCACTTGTGGCTTCAGCATCTGAGTCTGGTGTAGATTTTATCCTTTCAAGTAATGTCAGTGCTAATGTTTTCGACCAAGATTTGAGAGCAGATTTGTCATGTCTACTCTTTGATCTCATCTCCTTAGTTATTGATATATTAATATCATCTGTTGATCTTGTCTTTTTGCTGGTACCTATATATGTATAGTTTTTGTTAATACTATTATTTTTGAGTATATATTGTATATCTGTTGATGCTAATTCTGTAGAAAACTAGTGCTAAAATGAAACATTAGGATCTTTGATGAAAAATTAGTAATAATTTCATAGTAATAAAGTTTTGCTACATGTCAACACACAATTAATCCATGATATCACACTATAGTACCATTATAACTATACCATGTATGTTATATAGTTAAGTGGTTTGGCATTTTCACAAATAATATTGTAGCTTTTTAGCACTGTAATCTCTTATTTTAGCATTGGTTTGATACTATAATATTATAGTATCATTATAACTGAAATAGAGCATGGAAGAATTTTGTTATTATATTAAATATATTTATAAAGATAAGAAGTCTTATGCTAAGAGTAGATCTCCTTGATGCTAATTCATTTTCTAATATAGTGATGCTACACTTAACACAGAAATCATTCACGATATTACTGTTTCAGATCATTGAAAAGAAAATCATGACATGCAACACAGTGTGCAAAATGCATATGCATTTCCAAATATTTGATTTCGTATACATGTGATTATTTTCTGTAAATGATAACATTTTTACATATTTAGATTTTGTAAGTGTTTATTTCGTGATATATGAGGTTTTGTCAGGGTTTTAGCACTGTTCCTTTCTGCATTTTTTTTGTTAGAACCAAAATGAAACACACATTACTTTATTCTTATGATGAATGAAAGAAGAATGTGTTGCGTACCTTTTTTGATTGGCATCTCTTCAGGTTTTCTCTTCTTTTTTGAAGAGTCGCTTCGGTTCTTCCGTTTTACCAGCTCTATGCTCGGTGTTTTTTCCATATTGATGAGTTTGTTGTTTGAAGTTTTTGAATTAAAATGTTGATAAAACCCTAATCGTTTCTGTTTTTGTGTTTGAAGTTTTTGAATTAAAAGCCTTTGCGTGTGTGTGTGTGTGTGTGTGTTTTGCAGAAGTTAAGTTTTGATAATTGAATAGATGGCGGGTTTTTATCTTTTTTTTTTCAGAGCGATTTTTATTATTATTATTTTCTTTTCTTTTTTATTATCAGTTTTTTATTTTTTTTAGGAAAAAAGATTTTTGTATTTTCTTCAATTATAAAGTGTCTATATAATATAAAATTTACAGTTATATATTAATTTTTTAAATTTTGTAATTGTGATTGATGGTATAATTATTGTGTTAGCATTAGAAAGATCGTGTATTCTTTAGCATTGATATTTCATATTTTAGTACTGGAAGTTTCTTATTTAGCACTGGTATATTGTATTTTAGCACTTGTAGTTTCTACTTTAGCGGCATGAGTGGAACTTTTAGCATATATGGGTTATACTTTGTTTAGCACTGGTAGTTTATATTTTAGCACTGGTGGGTTCTACTTTAGCATTTTATGTGGTGTTTTAGCATATGCGGTTTTGATTTGTATGAGAGTTGACAAAATTGATTTTGGACTTTTTAGCATTGAAACAAGGTATTTTCATTGATTTTGCAATTATACAATAATTTTAGTGTTTGTTTTAGTATTATATTGCTTAATAAATCAATTAATTATTATAGTATTTAATGTGTACATGAACGACAAAGAATGGAAATCATGAACTATAATGTGTTCTTTTTTAGCACTGTTAGTATCTTATTGAAAGTTTTGTCCAAAGCAAATATAACACATATTATAGTTTCAGCAGTCAAAATCTTATCACTCTGAAGCTGAACAATTTCTGAAAAACTGCATGCAAATGGAGAATCACAGTGATACAAGTACTGTTATCTCTATAACTCATTTGCCTGAATCCATTCTAGAAAGTTTAATTGCAATATCAAAAGTTTTTTTGCAGCATCATTCATTCACAGTTAACATTAATAGTTAGAAGACAAAAAATTAACAGTTAGAAATTTGTTACATATTATAACATTGTTCATTCATCATTGTCTTGGAGATAAAGGTTTTCAATGCTGATTCGATTGTCTTTAGAAGATTTTTTATAGTAGAGGCTTGCTTCTTTTATGTTCCAGTCCCGGTTGATGTTGCAGTCTGCAGTAAGGATGGCATCACAATATTTCATCCTTAAGTACCTCAGCTGCAACTTGTTTTTTTACTTTCAAGCCACTCCTCCAATTCCTGACACCACCTCCTATGTATGTCTCCATATGACGCATCATGAAGACACCACACTCAGTGTTGTTGGTTTGGGTTCTCCATGGCATCTGAAGACGGGCCATCCCCTTGATATTGTTAGCTACTTCTCTTGTCATTTTTGGAAGGCCGTGCATCTTTAGGAAGTAAGTGAAGAGCTCGATCTGAAATTTATGATTAAAGTTAACCAGGGAAAAAATAAATAAATAGACATTTGTTTTTCTGTACCAGTCTTGCAGGAACATGTTTATATTTTAACAGTGGATCAACCTTTTCTGCTTCCATGGTGCTTGAATTGTCTATGATTTCAGCGACCAACCTTTGCATATCGATGACAATAAGGAAGAAGTGTTCTGATTTCAATATCGGGAAGAAAAACTACAAAAATAAAATAGTGTATTTTTTAGTTACTATCATAATGACTTTTTTATAATTTTAATAATGGAATGCATACCATGTCTGTCTCATGCACCTTCACATTCGGGAATGCTTAGAGTTCATGGCGCATGTTATCAAGAAACAGTTTTGTTGTTTTTTTGTCATCCCAATCCTTTTGGGGGGGGGTAATAAGGGAGTAGTTCTATACAGACAACAATTAGAGTTATTTAAAACAGAATAAAGTGAGATACTTAGAAATATTATCTATGAAATTTGATACTTACGGTAACATTGGTTGTCAAGAAAAATCTTTTGGGAGTTGCTGTTTTGGGGAGTCTTGCTTGAGCATGGTTCATTATGCTACTCCATACATCAATAACTGAAGAACTGATGTATGTGTTTTTGTTCAGGCTCATTATCTCAGCTCTTCTCAGTTCTCCTTGGTTGTTGATGGAGAATTTTCTACACAGAGTTTTAAAACCCAAATTTAAACTTGCAAGTATACAAGTAAGTTGTATTACAAGGTAAAACGGGATCGAATCCATAGGGAATTTAGAATGATTCAGGGTACACAAGCATCACATGCATGTCATTTTACAAGTTAAGTATCACACAAAATCTTGGGTTGATTATGGTTTTTACTCTAGGCGTGAAATTTTTTAAAGCAAATTAAAATAAATTCAAGACAAACAAAATTGCACTAATAGAGGGACAATAAGTAAAGAGGGGAATCCTAGGGTAATACTCATCAACACAAACAATGGATTTCAAGATCAAATCGCAAATTAAAACAATCAAGATTAATTCCAACATTAATCAAAGGCTCTCTCGAGCTTCTAAGATTTAATTAAGAGAAAGAGAACTCTCCTATCTCTAGGATTAAATTCCAAATCCCTCAAATTTAGCACAATTAATCTACCAAACTCCAACTAGGCATAAATTCTCATTTAATACCTAAAGAAGCTCATGAATTAATTCCCAATGTTAATTAGTCTTTCTCAAAACTTAATCAACATAATATCTATCTTAAGATGGCCAATCCTAATTAGATGCATTCAAACCAATAATCCATGAAGAAAAGAAGAAAAGAAGATATTAGCATGCTTTTTCATCCATCAATCCATTCATTCAATGTTGATTCATATCACCCTAGGATTTGTAAAATTTAGCTACACATGCTTAATCTTGAAGAAAAACAACAATAAACAAATAGAAAGAAAGAAACTAAAAGCATGAATTAGAGTAAACCCGAAAAGGAAATAGAAAATCTTCAAACTTCACTTTATCTTCAAAACTCTTCACAACCTTCAACCTTCTCTTCCAAAATTCTCTTTCAACTCATCTATCTAAAATTAGGGGCTATGGATTCAATGTTACCCTAGTTTTGAAACAAGGTTGGTATATATACTCCCCTAATTCTGCCTATTAAAAAAATTGAAAAAGAAAATAAAAAGTGCAAAAATCGCGTCGGAACAGGGGGCGCGACACGGGCTTGATCGCACCCCGGTTGGGCCGCGCCGTGTGGCGCGACTGAGCTGGTCGTATCGAGTGTCTTTGTTCCCGCGTCGCGCCTGGGTCAGGTCGCACCGGGTGGCGCGACCGAGCTGGTCGCGCCTGTCTTGGCCCGAGTCGGGCCGCGCTGGGCTGCTTGCTTTCGAGGCCTCTGTGTTGACACGCACTCGCGCCTCTTCTGTACCTGGGTCGTGCCCGCTTCGTACCGTTGAGTCCCAACCCGATCGATTTTGCCCTGAAAGCGCACCACAATGCTTAGAAGCATTTATTACACGATAAAACAAAAACACGGCACCAAGATAACAAAATAAGAGAGAAAAATACTAAAAACATGCGGTCTATGCTCGGAAATACGGGCGAAAATCCCATTTGTCAGTTGTCAGAGTACAAAACAACATCCCTATTTTTGAAATAAAATTATTTTTTAGTATAACAAAATTGGACTGATAACTTTTATATTTACTAATAATAACATATTTAAAAAGTACCTTTCATCATCAGTCTTCTTCTCCATCACCCAATAGTGCAGCTCACACTCAGAAGCTATTAGTGTTTCTCTTGTGTCCACAAGGTTTGTATAGTGGTCAGGTTGCTTCAACATGGCCCTGGACCTTGTGGAGACTGAGCTGATTTGAATCACCGCCTTCTACAATTTTTTGGAACAAGTGTCATGCTAAAACAATTAATGAGAGTGCTAAAATAAATCATGTGAGTGCTAAAATGTGTCACGGGAGTGCTAAAATAATTCATGACAGTGCTAAAATAAGCCATCATAATGCTAAAATAAGGAAATGATAATGCTAAATTTCAAAAATTGAAAAATATGCATATAAATCACACATACATTGCCAATACTGGTAATGTATTTTGTTAATGAAAGCCTACATACCCTTTTCTTGTTGACTCTTCCTGCTTCAACTTGCATTGTGGGTATATCATCCTCTGGCTTTTCTGTGTTTCTCTGGATAGCCTATTATTACAATAATTTATATTATTATAAAGTTTGTTTATAAGATTATTATAGAGCTTATTGAGAGTTCTAAACAAATGAACTAAGAATGCTAAAAGGCTTACTGGAGTTTTTGTGCTGCTTATCTCAGTATGGGGAAGCTCAACAGCTGCCTCCTTCCCCTTCTCTTGCCTCTTCCTCTCTTCTGCAAAACTCTCTCTTTCAACCTGATAGATATAAAATTTTTTTATCAGATAAAGTAAATAATCCATTATAAAAACAGAAGTCAGTGATAGTTCTAAACAAACCAATTATCAATAGTAAGATGTATATTAGCGATTTGTGTGTCACCTGAACAACAGATGCCGTAACATCCTGATTTTATCCTTCAATTTCCTCTCTCTCAGAACACCTTTGTCCATGATCCTCTAGAAACTGTGCCCTTGTATATGCCGGCCAAGGATAGCCACCTCCAAAATCACCAGCCGTAATCTCTGTCGTCTGCCTATCTTCAAGCAAAAAATAATTCCATCCATAGAAAGATGGGATATACCTTGGCACCTCCCGAAAATACACCTCAACTCTGTCAAGATACATCATCTGTTGAAAATTGATATAGATGTTGAAGCAATTTATGTATATAGTGGGGGTGTAGTTTTTAAGTGTGCATCATAACAAAAAAATAAACAATTATTAGCACTTACCAACAAAAAGAAGATAGGACTTGTGTAGGGCATTTTTTTGTCTTTCTTCCACTGTACAGTGTGGTCCACCAACGCTCTCAAGATATAGTCACACCAATCATATTGACTAACATTGTCAATTTCATCAAGGCAGTCCATGAGGTTTTGAAAAACATATCCATCTTCTGTGTTTTCAATCATGGATTTAAAAACCAATATCATGAAGTTCATTTTGAACCATTCTTCTGCAGTTTCGTTTGACAGTGCGCTACTGACTAACTCATCCTTCGGCATGACATTACACTTCTAGTTTCTAACACTCTTCCCTATTTTGCGTGGTCCTCTGGGAAAATCATATATTACAGAGACATCAGAAGCTTCAATCTTTATCCTCCTCCCGTGTTGCAATTGTATTTCTCTCGAGACTAGGTCAAAGTTTTCCAGCAGCCAGTAGTTCATCCTCTCTGGCAAACGGATGATATCAAGGTGTAGGATGCTACCAAATCTAAGTTTTTTAACAGCATCACGTTGTGCTGTATTAAGCATAATAACGGCTTCTGATAGACGTTCTGGGCATGTTGTGACTTCTAAATAGGGATATTTCTGAAATATATCGCTTCTTTTATTATCTTCATTTGTTGGGGCAATTTTAGCGCACTTGTTTCTTCCTTGTTGGTCCTCTGCAGGTCTTTTAATACCTATAAATTTTTTATATAATGTTATTAAGTAGAAGAAAATAACAATGCTAAAAAACATAATTTAATGGTGAAGATAAAAGGAGATGAACAATAGTGTGAAACATAAGTCTAAAATGAGAGATAACTGTGCTAAAATTTATAAAATGACAGTGCTTCAAAATAAGTGGGAGTAGGGTTTGTGAGAAAATGACATTTTTTTAATGCTAATGCTAAAACAGAAGTCATGCTAAGAACAATATGTAACAGTGTTTGTTGATGGATTTTTTGAAATGCTGATGGCATTTTTTTCATGCTAATGCTAAAACAAGTGTCATGCTAAAATAAGTCACAAGAGTGCTAAAATAAGTCATGAGAGTGATAAAATAATGCATGAGAGTGCTAAAATAAAAAATCACACGTTAAAAAATAGGAAATGACAATTTTTGAACTTGTAACAGTGTTTATTCATTGTTTTATTGAAATGCTGAAGGCATTTTTCATGCTAACGCTAAAGAAGTGCGATGCTAAAATAAGCCATGATAGTGCTGAAGTAATGCATGAGAGTGCTAAAATAGAAAATGATAATGCTAAAATACTAAATTGAAAAATATACACATAAATTGCCAACACTAGGTAGGGTTAACACTTTTATACAGATTTTTCGTCATGAGCAGAATGAAAATGAAACTGATAAAACTTCAAGCAATAAAAATAAACACAACTTGTTCAAGATTAGGTTTTTGTACGTGTTGTGCTTAGAAAAATACGAAATACATTGTTAAATTATCATAATATAACGCTAAATGGATGTTTATAGCAAACGTAAACTGATAAATCAACATAGTATAATCGTTAAAAAAGCAAATGAAATTTCTTAAAAATAAAAATGGAATACATATTACCTTGAGTATTCATGGTTTTCTGAGGATTTTGTTGATTGTTTGGGAGTTTTTGACGGTTGATTTCGATTTGTTTTCAGTTTATCTTCAAATTTTTAGTGGTCCTGGTTTTGCACGAGTTCGTGCTATAGCAGGAATGAGAAATGTTTTCTCAGCAAGAAGGATTTAGAATTCAAATACGTTCAAATTTATGATTTTACCCTCGCTGAGTTTCAGGGGCACCGAAGTTCTGATTTATTACAATAATGCCACCACTTTTTTTTTTAATTTTGGAACAGATCTTGGCCGTCCAAATTAGATCAATCTATGGCTGAGATTGGTTCTCGGTTCTCACCTAAGGTGTGGTTCCTTCTGGAACCCAACCCTATATTATTTTAAAAAATGTGGGCCCCATAAAAATCGGGGGCCCTAAGCCGTGGCCCACCTGAACTACCTTCAGGGCCGGCACTGATTCCCTAAATAGTTCAAATCTTCTTGCAAGTGAAGTAACAAAGTGATCCATTATATATTTAAAATACCTAATTTCAAAAGTTTTTTTCAAACTCGTTTTCTCTATAAGATTTTAAATAAGTAATCATTAAATAAGTAATTAGGCTCTTTAAATAGGATTAATATTTTATTTTGTGTTTATGATATTCTTTTCGGTATAAAGTCGTTAATCATACTTTTAGAAGTGAATAGTATGGTTTTGTTTAATTTTAGAAACCAAAAATAAATGCTACTGAAAATAAGCTATGAAGACTCGAACTAGAATAGACAAGTGATTAGTATGATTTTTGGTTAATTCTAGGCTTTCTAGCAAACATAAATAATTGCTGAAAACAAAGGCTTCAGATGATTCGAACCCGAGTCAATTTTAAAATGATGGCAAAGTTACCAAGCACTACTACCCAGCTACAATGACATTACATGAAAAATTATTTTAATTTATATACAGTGTGATGAAGCCATACAAGGCATTGAAGACCTTGAACCCGAGCTGCAATTCAAAGGTCCAATAACGCGACTTCGAGCGAAGAAATTACAAGGTTATTTCCAAGTGATGATTCGCAAGAAGTTTGAGGAATTAGAAGATGCAAAGTGCAGCCATACTTTAGTTAATTTATTAACTAATGAAGATCAAGATCATACCATGGAGCATATAACTTGAAGAGTTGAAGAAGAGAGCAAGAAGAAGTGCATTTGTGCATGGAGCTGTTTTCGCCCTTGATTTAATTTAATTAAAGGGTTGATTTTTATCTAGACTATAGTATTTATTTAATTACTTTAGACTATAGTTTAGATCAGTTTTTAATTAATTAATAAGTGTAATTTTTGTTCATAATATCATAGGTTTGACTAGAATTGTATTTAAGGCAATTTCCTACCTTGAATAGAATTCTAGTTTAGGTATTTCTATAGTATAGTTAGAGATCCTTTTGGATCAGATTTTTAGGCCTTTTTAATTGTTATTTTCGTGCATAATAGGCCCTATAAATAGGGGAACCATGTTACTTTGATATTTTAGACATTATTGATTAAAATTGCTTTTGCATTCAATTTGTGTCTCAACCGTCAAAGCTTTTGATTGTTTTCTGTCGAAAATACTCATTCTTGAAGCCTAGCAACTTTGAGTCTTACATCAAGGGAACGTTCTAATTCACACGAGGAATTAGGGTGAACTCACTACCGAAGAACAACTTAGAGATTCGTTTTCATCGTACAAGATACGCCGGGGATTAATCGGGTTGTAATTCACATCTACAAGTCATCGTCCATACAGCCATATTTGACGTCAAACATCATCATCAACGTTCGTTTCAAGATCAGCCACCAACGTGTCCAAGTTCGTGTTCGTCTCGTTCAATCCGTAAGTCCGTTTCTACCCTATCATATCCTATCTACTCTAGCCCTTCTAAACCTATTCCATATCATCATTCATCATCATCACCATCGTCCCTAAATCCGTTCCAAAACAGCCCTTCTTTGTTGGATTTATGTTATTTTGTGTGATATTGTCTAGGTATTTTAGTTGAGTCTTAGTCGTCTAGATAATCGAGTATAGAATCCTTACTGTACCGACGTAGTTTCAATCCTTAACTTCCGCATCTTTTGTGTCTCGTTGGTCATTTAGTCCCGGGTCACATCACAGTGAAACTTCTATATAAGAATATTCTTTGTAAGAATAACCTCCTTATAGTAATAATAAGTTACGATCTCAACTCGGGACCAATTATAAATAAGAATCACCTCTACATTGTAATATTCCGATATTTTTAGGA
The DNA here is from genome assembly GCA_026008535.1 of Perilla frutescens. Classification (NCBI taxonomy): domain Eukaryota; kingdom Viridiplantae; phylum Streptophyta; class Magnoliopsida; order Lamiales; family Lamiaceae; genus Perilla; species Perilla frutescens. Next base: position 9,281,394 of record BRKX01000019.1, read on the forward strand.
CATTCTTAAGAAATCTTCCCTTATATAGAAATAAAATAACATTAAAATTCAAATATATTTAAATGTCTAGAACTATTTAACTACATATGTTACATTAAACTTAAAATTGTATGAAATATTTATCTAAAGTTGCATGTGATAATGCTTTTTAATTTTTTGGGTTAATACAACATCATTTAACTTGCACGTTCGAAGTAACTCGTCAACAAAATCATTTTCTTGTTGAATCCAAAACATTTACAGCTTGTCCAACATGCTTCAAGATTTTTGACATGAGACTGTTAAAGAACATGAATAAATCTTACATACCTTTTAAATTCATGTTTTTGAAATTTGAAGGGAGATTTCTAAGTGTTGTATAATATATATATTAATTTTTTTTAAAAATAATAATTTTTATATGTATCTGGTGCCAATAATATTACTGTATAGAGATTTTACTATATATATATATATAACAGGGGATTAAATTTTTTCCGGTTTCTGAGAAGGTCGCCTCATTGGCCTCAAGGTCCAGTCGACCCTGGATTCGCTGGCTCTCACGTGCTTACTCCTATTCTGATTGATGCATTGTCGTCACACGCCCAAAATAAAATTGCTTTTCCAAATGCCCAAATGGGTGTAGTAGATGGAAAGCGCATGTCGAATCCTCAGAGAACGGTGTAATCCTTCTTTCTGTGGTAACTTTTGGGGGGGGGGTTTGAGAGATAGTTTTATTTACTAATAAACTGAAACTAAAAAGTAAATAAAATCAATAATAAATTCGGATGAAATCACAAAATCATAATGGTATGCCCACGTCGATCTTTGATACATAAATAATATCCACACAATCAAATAAACCGATTATGGAATACCGGAACCCGCTGACGCATTCCTCATTTCTCCTTAAGTGTTATCGAATAAAAGAACTCTTATTATTCACCTTCTTATCAATTAACAACCCGCAATAACCTTTAACAGATTTAATTAATCAGTAGCTTTACGAAATAGAGAAACCCAGTTATATTATAGGCATATGGACCCATATGCCCACAATATCCCCTTATGCCCATTGACAAAGAAAGTCAACTATACCATTTATAAAATCAATTTGACAATTACAAATCAATTGATTCTAATTGGTTTTAGACCTTAACTAATCAATTGTATATAGCACACTACTGACAAACAGGATTTTCATCCTTTTTTCCGAGCATAATTCGTCTGTTTAGGATGTTCTTTTTCTTTATTTCCCTATTTAAATGTTGTTTTCCGACCGAGCCAAGCGAGGCACGACCGAGCCCGTGTCGCGCTTCCGTGGTCTGTTCCGGATTTTAGCCTTTTTTTCCCATTTTTGCTTTATTTTTATTGTGTGAAAATTTGGGGTAGTATAAATACGAATGTTGTTTCAAAAATCTAGGTTATCCACTTTTATAGCCCCAAAATAGACTTAGGTGTTGGAAGAGTTTTGTATATGAGTTTTTGAGCTTGGAGGAAGAATTTTGTAGAGGACAAGTTCAAGTTTTTGAAGATTATCGATTATCATTCAGGTTTACTCTTATCTTTGTCTATGTTATTTATTTTTCTTATTTATTTTTGCTTTCTTTCCATTTCAAGCATGAGTAGCTAATTTTCTCTAGTTCTAGGGTGATGTGAAATTGGCATTGGGTGTTGGATCTTTAGGGTGTGAAATCATGTTTCTATCTTCTATTCTACTATTCATGAATCAAAGCTGTAATTGCATCTAGCTTACGGTTGGCCCCCTTGAGTATGATTTTGTTTTAAGTTGACTTTGAGAAGAGCAATTTAACATGGGTAATTAATTCGTGGGTCCAATTTGATGTTAAATGAGAATTTGATGTCTAATTAGTTTTAGTGATTAATTGTGCTTAATTTGATAAAATTAGGATTTAATCCTAGAGATAGGAAAATTATTGTTTTCTCAATTATATGCTAGAAGCTCGAGAAAGTTCTAGGATTAGTTAAGGTTGAATCACGTGAGTGGATATAACATGATTTTTATTCTCAAAATCCTATACCTATGTTAATGACCATTACCCTAGAGCCTTTTATTTACTTGTTAAACCCTTTTATTGTGCTTGTGTTGAATTTGTCTTAATTTAGTGGACTTCTTAAATTTGTTCAATTTTATGCCTAGGATAGAAATCGCAACAAACTCATGTATTTGCTCTGTTTGACTTGTAAAATAGCATGAATTTGGTGTTTGTATAGCTTGAGTTATCTTCACTCCTCGTGTTCGACCTAATTCAACGTATTACACGATTGTTCACTTGCAATATGGGATTAGTTAATTAAAACTTACTTAGGGTTGATTGTGGTTATTGAAAAAATCCCATCAAGTTTTTGGCGCCGATGCCGGGGAGTTTAGTTTTAATTCAAGTCTTTTAAGCAATATCGACATAATTGTTATTTGCTAGTTCAAATAGTTTAATTTGTTTACTTTTGAAATACCAAACTCACTTATAGCTCTTCCTCAGGTGGTGTATGCGAACAAGGTCACAAGGTGACCCGTTGCTTGAAGTGGAATTGGAGATTGATGCTACGAGCCGTCACAACAACACTCACAGATAAAGAAGGAGGATAGCGGCTAATCCATCTCCTAATCAGGAACCGTTGATCCGTCAGATGCAACAACAGTTAGAAGAAATGAGGGCACAACTAAGGGCACAAGAAGAAGCTCGAGCTCAAGCTGAGGAGGCCCCTATTCAGAATTTATTCCAACTAACCGTGAATGAGGGGGTTGTTAATGGACCGGCCATACAAGCAAACAACTTCGAGCTAAAACCAGCATTAATGGCCATGGTTTCTCAAAACCAATTTGGTGGATCAACCCTTGAAGACCCATATGAGCATATCAACCAACTTTTAGAGATTGTCCAGACCGTGAAGATTAATGGGGTCCTTGAAGACGCTATTCGTCTGAGGTTGTTCTACTTCTCATTACGGAACAAAGCGAGGGCATGGTGGTTGAACCAACTACCCGGAGGGTTCTCGTCATGGAATGAGATGATTTCCAAGTTCCTTCAGAAATTCTTCCCACCCGGATAGACACTCAAGTTAAAAGGAGAGATTACCCAGTTCAGACAAAGGAACGAAGAGACGATGTGTGAAGCATGGGAGAGATTCAGGGAAATGCTTAGAAAGTGCCCAGGGCATGGTTTTGGCACGGACCACCAAGTCTGTGTGTTCTATGGTGGATGCAAGTCTCATATGAGGAGTATTTTGGATGCATCTGCTGGAGGATCGTTGTTAGCTCGAGGCTCCGAGGAGGCCATTACAATCATTGAGGAGATGGCTTCTAACGCTTACTAGTGGCCAGGGGAGAGAGAAAATGTGCAGATTCTCAAGAAGGTTGATACCACGAGCACCGACGCCATTACCCTCCTAGCCGCCCAAGTTTCAACCATGAACTCAAAAATTGAAGCAATAACATCTACAAGGCCGGAGTCGTCCGTGTTACCTAACTTGGAAGAGGCTAGTTTTGTAGGGCAAGGAGGATATGGAAGTTATCAGAGATCGTATAATCAAGGCTTCAAGCCTCACTATGGAGGACCACATGGGCAAGGTGGTAACCAATATCACCAAAAGCCACCTCACCCGAATTTGTCATATTCCAATCTGAATAATCATCTCCAACCGCCTCTCAGATTTTCCGTCACTAATGGGATTATAGATGAGGATAAGAAGATAAAAATGGATGAGCTTCTTATGGCCTTCATGAACAAAACCGATAAGTACATGGGAGATTCTCAAACACGCTTTGGGAAACTAGAAAGCAACCAAGCCACTGTGAACACCCAATTGAAGATGCTGGAGAAATAGATGGGGCAACTCGCCTCGGCTTTGGGAGGCCAACACCATCCAGGCCAATTCCTCTCAAATACTACCATTAACCCGAAAGAGAATTGTAAGGCCATAACTCTATAAAGTGGCACGTCCTACAAGGAACCCGATATGCCGGTCCAAGAGAAAGACACTAGGAGTGGAGATGAGCCAAGTGTAGAAGGGAGATGAGACTTTGAAGATGAGAAGGAAGATGTACCAAAGAAAGAAAAATTTGTCCCCGTGGAAAGAAGAGAAGTCAAGCCAAGAGTGAATGTCCCTTATCCTCAGAGGCTCCGGAAAATCAAGCATGAGGAGCAATTTTCCAAGTTCTTGGACATTTTTAGAAGGGTACAAATAAATATACCCCTCATGGAGGCCTTGCAACAAATGCCGACGTATGCTAAATTCCTCAAGGAGGTCATCAGTAAGAAAAGAAGGTTGGGTGATTTTGAGACAGTGAATCTTACGGAGAATTACAGTGCTATCATCTAACAAAAGTTACCCGTAAAGAAAAGGGACCCGGGGAGTTTTAATATTGCGGTTACTATTAGAGACCATTTGGAGGGAAAGGTCCTTTGTGACTTGGGAGCGAGCATGAACCTAATGCCTCTCTTCTTTTTCTCAAAGCAAAACATAGGGGAGATAAAACCAGCAACCATATGTCTCCAAATGGCCGATAGGTCATTGACGTATCCATGATGAGTAGTTGAGGATGTATTGGTGAAAGTCCAGGACTTCATTTTTCCTGTAGATTTTGTTGTATTGGATATGGAGGAGGACCAGAGTGTGCCATTAATTTTAGGGTGGCTCTTCTTAGCAATAGGAAAAGCATTGATAGATGTCTCCAAGAGAGAGCTTACACTTCGGATAAATGATGAGAGTGTCACTTTTTTTCATCTACAATGCAATGAAATTCCATGATGATGAGGAGGCCAAATGAGTGAAGGAATGCAAAGTTATGAAGGTGGTTGACTCGTGTGTAGAAGAAATAATGGCCGACTTCTACAACTCTCAAGATACCCTAGAGATGTGCTTGGTCGATTCTCTCTACTCCTCATCTTCTTTTGATTTGTTTAATGCTAACCCCGATATTGTGGAATCTGCTTGTGCTCTTGATTCATTGCAGGAAATACCACGTAAAGGGAGCTGTTTCTTGTAGTTAAGAGATGGAAATGAGGAAGCTTTGAAGAAAAATGAAGATGAAGGAAAGGATTCCAAAGTTGAGTTGAAGCCCCTCTCGGGGTATTTGCTTTTCTGGGAGAAAATGAGACCTATTATGTTATTGTGTCTGGTTACTTATCTGCTTCTAAGCTTGGCAAATTGTTGAGGATCTTGAGAAAGTATAAATCTGATATAGGGTGGTCTATTGCTGATTTGAAGGGGATTAGCCCTTCTTTGTGGATGCATAGGATTTTGCTTGAAGATGATTATAAACCTCGCGTGCAACCACAGTGTAAACTTAATCCAATTATACAGGAGGTAGTAAGAAAAGAGGTCTTAAAATGTCTAGATGCAGGGATTGTATATGCTATATCTGATAGTGAATGGGTGAGTCCCACCCAGATTGTAGCTAAAAAGGGGGGCATGACAGTTATTCAGGATGATAGTAGTGAGTTGATAGCTACTAGGCTTGTCACAAGTTGGAGGGTATGCATTGATTATCGTGCTCTAAATGCCACCACTAGGAAAGACCATTTTCCTTTGCCATTTATTGATCAGATGCTTGATAGACTAGCAGGATATGAGTTTTATTGCTTTCTTGATGGCTATTCTGGTTATAATCAAAATTTGATAGTCCCCGAGGATCAACATAAAGCTGCATTTATGTGTCCTTATGGCATTTTTTCATTTCATAGAATGTCTTTTCGTCTTTGTAATGCACATGCTACGTTCTAAAGATGCATGATGGCAATTTTCCATGATTTGATCGAAAACATTATGGAGGTCTTTATGGATGACTTTTCTATTTTGGGGAATTCTTTTGATCACTATTTGGAAAATCATACCCAAGTGTTGTAGAGATGCGAAGAAACTAACCTTGTTCTCAATTGGGAGAAGTGTCATTTTATGGTTAGGAATGGTATTGTCCTTGGGCATAAGGTTTCCGCTGCAGGTTTGGAGGTAGACCGGGCAAATATCATCATCATTAAGAAATTCCCACCTTCAATAAGTGAGAAAGGAGTTCGAAGCTTCTTAGGCCATGTCAGGTTTTACCACCGCTTTATCAAGGATTTCTCAAAAATTTCTAAACTCTTGTGTCGCCTACTTGAAAAAGTAAATGAATTTATTTTTGATGATGATTGTTTTCAGGCGTTTGAGACGCTCAAGAAGGCCCTAATGACAGCCCCGATGCTCATCACTCCAAATTGGAATGAGCCGTTCGAGTTGATGTGTGACGCTAGTGAAGTGGCAGTGAGGGCCGCATTAGGCCAAAATAGGGAAAATATATTCCGGGTAATTTACTATGGGAGCAAGACCCTTGATCCAACCCAAGTGAATTACACCACTACAGAGTGTGAACTTTTGGCCGTGGTGTACGCCTTTGATAAGTTCTGGCCCTATCTCATTGGGGTCCGAACCATAGTACACACGGACCACGCGGCATTGAGGCATTTATTTGCAAAGAAAGACGCCAAGCTCAGATTGATAAGATGGATCCTGTTGCTACAAGAGTTCGATGTTGAGATAAGAGACTGGAGAAGGAGTGAGAATGTGGTAGCAGACCACCTCTCACGTCTAGAGCATACCCTAGATGAATTAGAGGACAAGAAGCCTATCAATGATGATTTTCCAGCTGAAAGGATATTAGCCATAAAAGCTATTATACCTTGATTTGCGGATTTTTTGAATTATATGGTAGCGGGGGTTAAGCCCGTGGAGCTTGAGATTTATAAACGGAAAAAGTTCTTCCATGATGTGAAATTCTTTGTTTAGGATGAACCATACCTCTTTAGACGTTGTGCAAACTTGGTATTGAGAAGATGTGTGCCAGAAGACCAGTGGAGAAAGATCCTAGAGGCATGCCACACCGGGCCAAGTGGTGGCATTTGCAAATCGGACCACTAGAAAAGTTCTTCAAAGTGGATTCTATTGGCCTACACTGTTTAGAGATGCAGAAGGATTTGTGAAGAGTTGTGGGCAATGTCAGCGGATGGGTTTTATCTCCAAGAGGGACAAGATGCCTATGAGAAACACGATTGAAGTGGAGCTCTTCGATGTATGGGGGATAAACTTCATGGGTCCATTTGTTGCCTCTGAAGAGAATGTGTATATACTCTTGACCGTGGACTATGTATGCCGTTGGATAGAAGCAGTATCCACAAAGACAAACGACTCCAAGGTGGTACTGAAGTTCTTGTAGAGAAATATACTCACACGCTTTGGTGCCCAAGAGCTCTTATTAGTGATGGCAGCTCCCATTTCTGTAATAAGTGGATGTCTATGTTGCTCGCTAGGCACGGGGTGAAGCACAAGGTGACCACACCTTATCACCCCCAAGCTAATGGCCAAGCGGAGTTGGCAAACAGAGAGGTCAAACAGATTCTTTAGAAGGTGGTCAAGACCAATGGCAAGGATTGGGCCTCGTTGTTGGATGAGGCACTTTGGGCCTACCGGACCGCATATAAAACACCATTGGAAATGTCATCATACCAACTCGTCTTTGGGAAATCATGCCGCCTTGACGAGTCCAATTTCTCTGGTGTTTTTGTGTCTTTTTCTCGTTCTTTTATCCTTTGTTTTTTTTAATTTTTTGAGTTGGAAAGAGCCAGATTTGGAACAAAGGGCAGCAGGAGGCAGAAGAATCACTTCTGGAGGGCACAATGGTGCCAATGATACCAAGATGGGCAACAACTTCTCAGCGGAAAGCTCTCTCTCGAGCCTGGCGGAAATCGCCCACCATTCTAGCAGAAGCTGAAGGAGAAGTTCGTGATCGTGCCCACAACAACCCCAGAGTGATTGAGAAGAGAAGAAAAGGAGACGAGGGCACAAGAGTAATCACAATTAGCTAAAACAGGAGCAGTGCACCCTAGCCACCCAAGGAAAGAAGAGCCGCGGAAGGAAAGCGAGATCTTCCAGAAGAAGGATCGGCTCTACAAGGAAAGTTTCTATGTTGGTGATACTAGGGCACGGCGAGTACATAATCTGCGACTCAGAATCTTCTAAATAAGGGAATAATCTGCTAGACATGGAAAGTCTTGGGCACGACGGCGGTGGACTGGGCTGAAGATCACCCGGCCTGTGGGAGAGTTTACCTTGTGTTTTTGTACTCCTTTATAAGTAGATTTCATGGCAGAAAACAAACACCTTTTTACCTCTATATGCACATAAATTTTATTTAGTTTTATTCCGCAATTTAATTTCTGTTGAACAATCTCGGGCCTTATGCCCGTAGGCTTTAGGATTTGCTGTTTATATTTCTAAATCCAGCGTTGGTGTTGGATTACTTTTGCTCTTTAATATAAGTAAGTTTTTTAGTTATATTATGTCTTGTTTTAATTCTTTATATAATTATTTTTATTGTTCTAAGTCTAGCATGAACAGCTAGACTCGTTATTCCGGATTGAATAAAGATAATAACTTAACACGTAAGAACCGTGAGGCTTATGGGCATAAACTGTGTGAATTTGGGTTCATCGTGTAATCATTTTCTTTGTTGCATTATACAGTGGGCTAAGCTAGTTAATTGTGGATGATCACTCGTTAATTAGAATTGTGTTCACTACCTCTATAAATGGTCAATGAATCATATCTGTGTGTTGGTCATAAACGGATGGGATACATCACGGGTATTGAGGGCATAAGAGAGATCTTTGTCTAGGTAAATCTGGGTCTATCTAGATCATAATGTTGCTTTGTTGCTTACAATCATATGAGAGATCGGGGTTGGGTAACAAGTTATGGTTTAGGGGACGAGAGATCACCTCTAAGCTAAACTGAAAAGATAGATTGGGTAAGTGTGAGAGATCCGTTGCCTATAACCAGGTAATCAAATTTGTATAAGTAATCAGCGTGCCCATGATCGGTCAAGTGGTTGTTAAGTTCGAAATTTGAGTTCTAATCCGGAATACTTTTACTATTAATATTTTCTTATCTTTTATTTTGTTATTTAGTCTATAGTTTTTACATAAAAAGTGCAAAGACCACAACAAACCTCAAACCTTTTGGAAAAGTGACACTGGAAGATAGAATTCGCAGCTCCTCGTGGGATCGACCCTTACTCACGTTAGATTGCTACGCCTTGCTGTGGGCATAAGGATAACTCTCTCTTGAGAATTATTCTGACCGCGAAATGACCGCACGTCAGAATTGGCACCATTGCCGTGGAGCTGGTTCTTGAAATTCTATTTCCCAACTTGTTTGTCTGGCTGGTGGATGCACAATACCTCTGAAGAAGATTACATGCACGATCTAGAACCTGAGAAAACTTTAAAGAGGAGGAGAGCAGAAGCACAAAGGGCACAACAAGCAAAGAGACTTGCTCTTGAAAGAAATCTAGAGCAAGAAAGAGCCCAACTTGAGAGGAACGAACCAAGATTAGCCCCGATGGCTGAAGAAGAAGGAAGAACGTTGAGGCAGTTAGTCTTTCTGGCTAATATGAATTTACATCCCATGGCCATAACGCTCCCAGCCATCACTGGAAGCTGGGAGTTGAAGGCAAGTTTAATCCAGATCTTGCCCAAATACCATGGGATGACTGGAGAAGACCCTCAGAGGCATATTCAAGATTTTGAGATGGTGTGTCAAACTCAACGCACAGATGGGGAAAATGAACAATATGTGCGGCTTGTCTCATTCTCGTTCACTCTTCATGACGGGGCACAAGACTGGTTATACACCCTACCAACTGGTAGTATAACCACATGGGCACAACTGTAGTAGAAATTCCTGGAGAAATATTTTCTTACATCTCGAGTCCAGGAGATGAGGAGAAGGATCGGAAGCATGAATATGGGCATAAATGAGAGTTTCTATGACTACTGGTGCTGATTCCAGAGCATGTTTGCGAAATACCCACAACACCAGATTACAAACCATGATCTGATCCAGTATTTCGTGTCTGGGTTGAGACCACAAGATAAAATCATTGTCAATGCCTCGTGCGGAGGATCTATCCTGAATAAATTACCAACTGAAGCCTTCAGAATCTTGGCAGAAATGGCTGATGAAAATTGAGATGAAAGTGCCGAGGGCACAAGGACAGTTTTAGATGCTGGGAAATCAACGCACCTTGAGGTCAAGATGGAAAGAATTTTGGACCAGATGGAGAAAGTGATGAACCATACTGGGGCACCAAAGAAAAGAGTGTGTGAAGTGTGCAAGAGTGTGGCCCATTTCACTAACGAATGCCCAACACTGCAGGAGGAGGACGTTGTTGAAGTTATTCTCTCGATGGGCATAACAACAACAACATGAGGTATGATTCCCACTCTCAAACATACAATCCTGGATGGAAGGATCACAAGAATTTTAGATGGAAGAGGAATGATGCCCACCAACCAGATTTTCCACCACCACAACCGAGGGCACAAGAAGAACCCAGCCTGACCGAACTGGTCCATGTCGTGGCCAAGGAGAATGTGAAGTTACAACAGGAGAATGAAAGGTTCAAACAAGAAATAAGGGCCGGTCTACAGCATATGAGCAAGCAAATTTCCTAACTGGCTCAAGACCTTGCCCAACTGAAAGAAAGAAACGGACAATTACCATCTCAAGTGGTAAATCCTCAAGAGCAAGTGAACGCTGTGACCACAAAGAATAAAGATACATCAATGAAAGCTGAACAGAAAGGAGACACTGAAGGCATAACGAAAGAAGAGGAGCAGGAAGAGGTTGCTGAGCCTATAAGGTAATGAATAAAGAAGAAGTATCCATTTCCTAAGCGTCTTGCCCATGACAGAAAAGACGAAAAAATGAAGGAACTTCTCAAGGTATTTCGAAAAGCGGTAGTCAATATTCCACTACTTGATACAATAAGGCAAATTCCTCATTATGCCCATTTCCTGAAGGAGCTGTGCACCAAGAAGGTGCGATTTGAAGATGATATGAGACTTTTCATGGGAGAAAATGTCTCTGCAGTGCTACAAAAGATGCCTAAGAAGTGTGAAGATCCTGGTATGTTTGTCATACCATGCATAATTGAGAGCAAGAAGATTGAAAAGACGATGCTTGATCTCGGTGTATCCATAAACGTCATGCCCATGACGACTTATAAAGAGCTAAACCTGGGACTACTCAAGGAAACAAGGGTGATCATCCAGTTGGCAGATAGATCAAATGTCTATTCCGAAGGTCTAATAGAAGATGTTTTGGTGAAGGTGGGGAATTAATTTTCCCGACAGATTTGTATGTCTTCGACATGGGCAAAACGACACCATCCACATCCATTCTACTATTAGGAAAGCCTTTCATGAAGAATGCTCGAACCAAAATCAATGTCGACGAGGGCACGCTGATATGTGAGTTCGATGGCCAGATAGTTGTGTTCAACATTTACGAAGCCATGAAGGTCCCACAAGATCTGGAGTCAGTTCACTTTGTGAACCATTGTTATGCCCAATCTCAAGCCATTTTGGGTCGCATGAACAACCAAGAACCCTTGGAATGGGCATTGCAAACTGGGTTGACTGACCATGATGCCCTCGACGAAGATGAGGATACCAGAGATGTAATTATGATGCTATACTCTCTGGAAGAATTACCGCATGGAGTGGTGGATTTCAATTTGCCCACAATGACTCAGACAGACAGGATGCTTCCATCAATTCAGAGGGCACCAAAGCTAGAATTAAAGAATTTCCCGGACCACTTAAAGAATGCCTATCTTGGGGAGAATGAGACACTGCCGGTTATCATAAGCAAGGGATTGAATCTTGTTGAAGAAAATCGGCTATTGAGACTGTTACACATATACAAAGAAGCAATAGGATGGACTCTGGCCGACATTAAGGGCATAAGCCCTGCAGTATGTATGCACAAAATCCTCTTGGAGGATGATGCCAAACCGGTGCGGGATGCCCAATGCAAACTGAACCCCGCAATGAAGAAGGTGGTACTGAAGGAGATATTCAAATTGCTGGATATGGGAATCATTTATCCCATTTCAGACAGCAAGTGGGTGAGCCCAATTCATATCGTGCCCAAGAAGTCAGGAATCCAGGTGGTGAAAAATGAGAAAAATGGGCTTGTGCCCACAAGGTTGCAAACTGGATGGAGAGTCTGTATAGAGTACCGGAAGCTCAACACCGTCACAAGGAAGGATCACTTCCCATTGCCGTTCATAGATCAGATGCTAGAGAGATTGGTTGGAAACAAGTTCTTCTGTTTCCTAGATGGATATTCAGGCTACATGCAAATTATGGTGGATAAAGAAGACTGGAAGAAAACTACCTTCACGTGCCCATTCGACATATTTACTTACCGGAGAATGCCTTTTGGGATCTGCAATGCCCCTGGAATATTTCAACGTTGCATATTGAGTATTTTCTCAAATCTTTTGGAGAATTTCATTGAAGTATTCATGGACGACTTTACAGTTTACAAGAATTCATTCGACGTATGCCTTGACAACCTTGAAAAGGTGCTAAAAAGATGTGTGGATAAGTGCTTGGTGCTAAACTATGAAAAATATCATTTCATGGTTCGTGAGGGGATTGTTCTTGGGCACGTTGTTTCAGAGAGAGGTATAGAGGTGGATAAAGCTAAGGTGGACATCATCAAAAATCTACCCTACCCCACTACGGTGAAGCAAGTTCGAGGTTTTCTTGGGCACGTCGGGTTCTACCGGCGATTCATCACAGACATTGCAAAGATTGCTCAACCAATCACGTATCTCTTGCAAAATGATGTGCCTTTTATCTTTGACGATACATGCAAGGAAGCCTTCAACACTTTGAAGAAGAGGCTGATCACGACACTTATCATTCAACGTCCAAATTGGGGTATGCCATTTGAAATAATGTGTGATGCCAGTGGATACACTGTGGGCGCAGTGCTTGGACAAAAGTGGGGTAAAGAATGCTATGTGATTTACTATGCTTCCAAGACATAGAATCATGCCCAAGCCAACTATACCACGACTGAAAAGGAATTGTTGGCAGTAGTCTTTGCATTTGAAAAAATTTGATCCTATTTGTTTGGGGCCAAGAGTGTGGTCTACACCGATCACTCTGTATTAAAGCACTTGTTTACGAAGAAGGAATCGAAGCCAAGGCTCATTCGGTGGATACTACTGCTATAAGAATTTGATTGGGAGATCAAAGATAAAAGTGGAGCTCAGAACCAGGTGGCCGATCATTTAAGTAGATTACTCAATGAGGAAAAAGACGTGGTGCCCATCGAAGAGGCTTTCCCAGATGAGTACGCTGACTTGGTCAGTTTTATGATCTCTGGAGAACTACCAACTAGACTCTCGACTTACCAAAGGAACAAAATCAGAAGTGAGAGTTGATATTATGTATGAGATGAGCCCATACTATGGAGAAGGTGCACGGACCAAATCATTCATCGCTGCGTGCCCACAGAAGAAGCCAAGAGCATTCTAGATCACTGCCACTCTGAAGCATGTGGAGGGCACTTCGGTGCAAAAAGAACAGTGAAGAAGGTTCTTGATTGCAGGTTCTTTTGGCCCTTACTTCACAAAGATGCTTACGAGGTATGTCGATGATGCCCACTCTACCAGATGGCTGGAAACATCTCCAAACGCAATGAAATGCCCATGGTGCCTATCATGCCGGTAAAAGTTTTTGACATTTGGGGAATTGACTTTATGGGTCCCTTAACCAAATCCAATGGACATCAGTACATAGTACTAGTTGTGGAGTATGTATCCAAGTGGGTGGAAGCAAAAGCAACTACCATAAATGATGCCCGTGTGGTCAAAAATTCCTGAAGTCTAATGTATTCAGTAGGTTCGGTGTGCCCCAGGGCACTGATAAGTGATCAAGGATCCCACTTCTGTAACATGATCATCAAGAAGCTTAAGGAGTATGGAGTGAGACATAAAGTGACTACTGCATATCACCACAGGCAAATGGACAAGCTGAGGTTTCTAACCGAGAGGTCAAGTCCATACTTCAAAAAGTCATGAACCTAATAGCAAGAATTGGAGTTTCAAGCTGGATGATGCTTTGTGGGCATATCGCACTGCCTACAAAACACCTATTAGGATGTCTCTCTTTCACTTAGTGTATGGGAATAATTGCCATCTCCCAGTAGAGATTGAGCACAAAGCCTTTTGGGCAATTCAGAAGCTAAACATGAAGCTTGATAGAGCTGGGATCAAGAAGAAGCTTCAACTTCAAGAGTTGGAAGAGATGAGGCTGGAAGCCTATGACAATACCGTTCTCTACAAAGAAATAATGAAAAGAACCCATGGCCACCTCATTCGCCACAAGCCATTTGAGTGTGGGCAAAAGGTTCTGTTGTATAATTCCAAGATGAAGCTGATAGGGGGAGGACTCAAGTCCAAATGGTCAGGACTATATGAGATCCAGACCGTATGCCCAAATGGATCAGTGGAGTTATATGATTCGAGTAATAGAGAGACGTTCAAAGTCAATGGCCAGCGACTAAAGCACCTCAATGAACCAACAATTTCATACATGAAGGCTCTCGGGCTCAAGCTCATTGAGCCCATATATATGTGATGAAAGGCAAGTGTCATGCCCACGACAATAACTAGGGTGCTGACTGGGAGGCAACCCAGGTTTATTTTAGGGAACAAATTTAGGTGAATTTTTTGTGGAAGGAAAGAATCTAGCCAATTTGGATGCTTCTAGTGTGGAGGACACCAACAAAGGTAATTTCGGGAAATTTAGGATCTCTCTGCCCCCGTGGGCACAATACAAGATTCTGTACAAGGAAATCATAGAAGCCCAAAAGTCGTCTGACGGGCCTGTCACATCAACCCAAATTGAGTGGCTAGGGTGAATCCAAGTATTAAACCCCCACCCCTTCCTCACCAAAAATTCACTCGCCATTTTCACCGAAATTTTCAAAATTTTATAGCCCTCTTTTCTCTCTCTAAAACTCTCTTTCTCTCAACCACCATACCCATGATCACCATGGCCCCCAAAACTCGCGCTGCCAAGTGTACAAAGAAGAAGGTGGAGTTTACCCCTTCTACTTCACCGGAAAACTCCAGGGATACCACCACTGACGCCGCTGCACCAACAAAGCCGTCGAGCACTGCTGCCATGAACGTCCAATCTCTCTCCACCGTTGAGCCACCGTCTTCACCTGTTTCCACTCGACAATCCGAGAAAGCTGACGAACCCTCTCTGAAAATTATGGAGGAGACCGTCGATGAGATCGATGACTAAGAGGAGGCCAACATGCAGCAAGATATGACTCCCGAGCCAACGCCAGAGCACACCCCTGAGTCCTCTGCAACTAAAAAATTGAAGAAGGTGAAGAAGGAGAAGGTAGCCGCTACGAAAGCTTAGTCGCAGACCCTGAAGAGGAAGAAATAGCCGTCACCGATGCTGTCGGAGGACTAGAAAGTCGATGAGGAGGCCTAGGAAGAAAAAGCTGAAAGCAGTGGGGAGTCACGAGCCCACAAGAGTCTGGATGACCAGTCTCTGTCTCTGAAGGAACCCACTGAGGGCGCAACAGATGCGCCCTCTGTGTCTGCCAAGGAGAAAGGGAAAGCCCCTGCCAAGCCGTCTACAAAAAAGGGCAAAACTGTGGTTAGCCCATCTTCTGAAAAAGTCATGCCAAAAGGAGAGGGCATCTTGCCCACAAGGGAGATCGTACACAACAAGACCATCCACTTAGCCTCGCTCGCTGTCTTGGGCATCGAGCAAGAGGTAAGAGAACTCTTCTCCAATATTGGCTGGTATTTCTTTATTGAATGGGACTATCTGAGTTTTCCTAAATTGGTCTATGAGTTTTTCCATGATCTGTCTGTGAAAAGTATGGAAAATGGTGGTACTTCTGCTAAGGTTTTCAAGTTTAAAATTTTTGGTAAAAATTTTAATCTTTCTACTTATGAATTGAACATGGGTTTGGGCATTGTGTCATTTTTGGATTTGAATGATGATGATTATAGATCTGCTGTTGTTGTGGTGCCCACAGATGAGAATGTGGATGAGAAGTGGGCTGAGTTGGGTGACGGCTCCAAATTCAAGTCTGGAACTAGCAAGGAACACATGCTAAAAAGCAATGCCCTTTGCTTTTATCACCATGTGCTCGCCTACAACGTCTTTGGCTGGAAAGATAGCTCCAACTCCATCACCAATCAGGAGTTATTTATCCTCTGGTGCATAGTGCACAAGAAGAGGATAAACTTTGGAGCTATGGCCATCGCTCACTTCAAGGACACTGTGGCTCATTCTAAGAACCGCATCTCCTGTCCCCAACTGATAACCCATTTTGTTGAAAAACAGCACTTGTTTGATCCCTCATCCACTAATTTTTATTGCAAGCATGTTGAATTATTTGACTTAAACTGCTTGAAACGTATGATGGATGTCTTTAACGATGAGGAGGGGAAACCCGTGTTCGGCATATCGAAGCCTGAGACTTCGAGTAACCTTAGTTTTCTTTTGAATGCATGACCCAGCAAAGAGGCTTTTGAGGGCACAGCAGTAAGAGCCAGCAGCCACCACCATCCTAGCCAGACTGGACCGATTGGAAACCGCCCTATTTGCCTACTTCAAGCACGTCAGATTCAATTATCCGACCCCTTCTGATTCCTAAACTGGTACTCTTTTCCGTGTGGGTGTGGGCACTAGGGAGTTTTTGTTTTTGTTTTTGTGTTTCTGTTTTTATTTTTGTGTTTTGTTGTTTTTTGTTTTTTGTTTCTGTTTTAGTTAAATGGTATCCATACCGACCCACTCTGCCTAAGGCAAAGTGTGTGGGTAGGGGTGGCCATTTGATGTTTCATTGAGTTTGCGGTTCGTAGGATAATCTTCTCGCACCCACTTTGCCAAAGGCAAAATGTTTGGGTGGGGGTTACTCTGTCTTCTTTGCGTTTTTTTTATATGTCAAGCATGTGTAAATATTTAAACTTGTAAGCATGGAGTCTAGGGTCTTGTGACCATAAGGCATCATATTTTACTGTATCTTCATTTCAGCATGCCCATGCTACTACTTATATGATGAATGAACTAAGTATCTTGTGAGGAATTGAGCCTGAATTCACGATGCATGTGATTATTCTTTCTTGTATGATTTCTGCATTATTGAATTTAGGTGAACTAGAACTTGTTTTTGCTCTATTCCGAGGTCACAAGGAATTCTGGGTATGCTACTGAAATGCTTAGGTAAATTTTATTTCTGAGCCCACAAAGCAAAATAAAACCACCTTGATATTATCCCTTGTAGCCCTGTTTGAGCCAAAAAATGAATTAACTCCTGGTCATGTTCTTTCTTGAAAACCACAAAAAGACCATGAGCATAAGGAGAGGATAAATCTGGTGTGTTACAAGGCATAAAATGCTAAGGAAAAGATAGAAAAAGAAAAGAAAAAGGGTGAAATAAAAAGAAAAAAAATAAGAGATAAACCCCAAGAAAATAAAAGTGCAACATGCCCACAAGATAAAAAAAATCTGGGGAATGTGTTTTATAAAATGGGCACAATGGCAAAGGCCAGTAAGAGTCAAAAGAAGTCTCCCAAAGGGAAAATTCGACTAAAGTCTGAGCCAGATCCAAATATTTCCCACCTTGAACCCGTAGCCCCATTACAACCTGCAAAGCCCTTAGCATAAGTATGCTCATTATTCCAACAGTGGTGGAGGAACAAGAGCATTTGCAAGCCTATAGTGACCCTCGATTCAATTATATTTTCCTTGAGCGTAAACATTTAGCCAAAACACTTGAGTAAGGAAAGCATGAGAGACCCACTCACTTAGTTATTTTGATTTACAGTGGGTATTATATATGTTTTTACTGTTTATATGCTGTTGAGTGTGATCAGATTCCTAGGTCTCTGTGCCCGCAAGGGATATGTTTTGCATGCTTGCTTTGTTATTTTTCTTGTCGTGAGTCTGTCTTTTCCTCCTTTTGTTTTCTATTTTTTCTTTTTTGGGCACATTGTACCCGCATACTTGAGGGCAAGTATGACTAAAGTAGGTGGGTGTGACAAGTCCAATTTCTCTTGTATTTTTATGTCTTTTTCTCGTTCTTTTCTCCTTTATTTTTTTTAATTTTTTGAGTCGGAAAGAGCTAGATTGGGCACAAGGGGCAGCAGGAGGTAGGAGAATCACTTCTGGAGGGCACAATGGTACCAATGATACCAAGATGGGCAACAACTTCTCATCAGAAAGCTCTCTCTGGAGCCTGGCAGAAATCCCACACCATTCCAACAGAAGCTGAAGGAGAAGTTCGTGATCGTGCCCACAACAACCCCAGAGTGATTGAGAAGAGAATGAAAGGAGAAGAGGGCACAAGAGTAATCACAATCAGCTGAAGCAGGAGCAGTGCAACCTAGCTGCCCAAGGAAAGAAGAGTCGCAGAAGGAAAGCGAGATCTTCTAGAAGGAGGATCGACTTTATAAGAAAAGTTGCTATGTCAGCGATACTAGGTTACGGCGAGTACAGAATCTGCGACTCAGAATCTTCTAAATAAGGAAATAATCTACCAAATATGGAAAGTCTTAGGCACGGCGGCTGTGGACTGGGCTGAAGATCGCCCGACCTGTGGGGGAGTTTACCTTGTGTTTTTGTACTCCTATATAAGTAGATTTCATGGCAGAAAACAAACATCTTTTTACCTCTACACGCACATACATTTTATTTAGTTTTGTTCCCCAATTTAATTTTCATTGAACAATCTCAGGCCTTATGCCCGCAGGCTTTAGGATTTGCTGTTTATGTTTCTAAATCTAGCGTTGGTGTTAGATTACTTTGGCTCTTTAATATAAGTAAGTTTTTCATTTACATTATATCTTGTTTTAATTATTTATATAATTATTTTTATTGTTCTAAGTCTAGCATGAGTAGCTCGACTCGTTATTCTAGATTAAACAAGGATAAGAACTTAATGAACAAGTAAGAACCGTGAGGCTTATGGGCATAAACTGTGTGAATTTGGTTCCATCGTGTAATCATTTTCTTTGTTGCATTATACAGTAGGCTAAGCTAGTTAATTGTGGTTGATCACTCGTTAATTAGAATTGTATTCACTACCTATATAAATGGTCAATGAATCGTAGCTGTGTGTTAGTCATAAAGTGATGGGATACATCACGGGTACTGAGGGCATAAGAGAGATCTTTGTCTAGGTAAATCTGGGTCTATCTAGATCATAATGCTGCTTTGTTGCTTAGAATCATATGAGAGATCGGGGTTGGGTAACAAGTTAGGGTTTAGGGGACGAGAGATCACCTCTAAGCTAAACTGAAAGGATAGATTGGGTAAGTGTGAGAGATCTGTTGCCTATAACCAAGTAATCAAATTTGCATAAGTAATCAGCGTGCCCATGACCGGTCAAGTGGTTGTTAAGTTCAAAATATGAGTTCTAATCAGGAATACTTTTACTATTAATATTTTCTTGTCTTTTGTTTTGTTATTTAGTTTACAGTTTTTACATACAAAGTGCGGAGACCACAACAAACCTCAAACCTTTTGGAAAAGTGACACTGAAAGATATAATTCGCAGCTCCTCGTGGGATCGATCCTTACTCACGTTAGCTTGCTACACCTTGTTGTGGACATAAGGATAAATCTCTCTTGAGAATTATTCTGACCACGAAATGACCGGGCGTCACACCTCCCAGTTGAGCCATCTCACAAGGCTTTTTGGGCGACAAAGAAGCTTAACTTTGATCCTATGGCATCTGGGGGAAAAGGATATTCTAGTTTAATGAACTATATGAATTTAGGATGGAAGCATTTGAGAATTTAACCATCTACAAGCTCCGGACGAAGTTTTATCATGATAAACTCATAAGGAATAAAGAGTTTGCTCCGGGGAAGACTCGAGGCTTAAACTCTTTTCCGGGAAACTGAAGATGAAATGGAGTGGCCCATTTACAATAGAAATAATTTTTGATGGAGGAGCGGTTGAACTCAAGGGAAATGATGGGTGCGTTTTTGTGGTGAATGAGCATCGGGTTAAAAAGTTTTACAAGACAGAGAACAAGCTAGAGACTACTACATGCTACCTCCAGGACGTCTAGAGCATGGTATTCCGTCGAGTTAATGATGTTAAACTTAGTGCTTATTGGGAGGTAAGCTAATTTTTCTTTTGTTTTCTTTAATCTTTTTATTTTTCTTAAGTTTTGTGTAGTTTTGTGTTTCTTGGTGTTTTTAGTCTTTGTATTTTGTTGTTTCTCATAGTTTGGTAAGTTTAGTGTGAAAGTGCATGGGATAGGGCCAAAAATTCACCGAGTATGGAGCCCTGAGCACAGGGTGGCGCGATCCGAGTAGAGGGTCGGTGCGAGTGCGCGTGCACACAGAGGGTGTAAAACCTCATAGCACGACGCAACCCACGCACAGGTCAAAGAGGCACGAACACCTCAGTCGCGCTCCGAGGTGCGGTCCGACCAGTAAATAGACCGGCGCGAGCAGCCCGATCACACCACGAGGCGCGACCCGAGCGAAAGAAACCCGGCGCAACCCCAGTCGCGTACCGTCTGTGGGTTTTAAAACTCTTCTTCCTCTTTCACTTCTACTCATTTTCATTCTCAAGTTTTCTCTACTCTCTCATATCCACACACGAGAGCACCGAAAATTGCTTCAAATCTCCACTCCCACACACACTAGGACACTCCAATCCAAGGTATGAGATCATTAATCTCCTTTTCTCCATTTTTCTTGGTAAAAATTCTATATTTTGAATTTTTGGAGAAATCTTAACTTAAGATGTGCATTGTGCTTGTTGTTGGGTGATTTATGCTCCTATCCATGAGCTTGAGTAAATTGTGTGAGAAATTTGGTTGTGTATGGTGAAATTTTGAGATTCCAAAAACTAGGGTTCTAGCAATTTGGGAAAAATATGTAAATTGAAGTCCATGTGCAAATCTAGTGATATGTATGCAATTGCTATACCTTTTGTTGTTGAATTGATGAATTTTGTATGGGTTAAGGTTATAACTTGCAAATCTTATATTTTGATGCATTAGGGCTCTTGAGTAATTGGGGAAAATGCTTTTGATATGAACCCCGTGTGCAATTTCATGTTGTGAAGGCAATTTTGTTGATTATTATTGTTGTATTGTTGTTGGGGATTCAATTGAAGCATATGTTGAAGTAATGAAAGCATGAATAAGGGGCTATGCATGATTATAGGGGAATTTGTATGTTTTTGGGAATCTTGTGCTTATGATTAGCATTTTCATGCAAGTATATGCCCCGTGACTTTTGATTGAGCATGTTGCCCCTTATGCTAGTTTTTGGTGTAAATTTGACAAATGAAGAATTCTATGAATGAAGTGATGTTGCTTGGGTGTTGTGACTTGCTGAGGGAGTTGAAATTGTGCACGTGGTAGTTGTGCTTGAGTGTCGATTCCTTGCGGTCTAGTATGGTGTCTACGCCCATTATGTGTTATGCGTTTTAAAATGTGTCCTTAATGGGATGTTGTTGTGTATGTGCAAAGTATGGCAAGACGAGATCGTGAGCCATGTAGAAGAAGGTATATTGAGTTTGAAAGTGAGGAGGAGGAGGCTCAAGATTATCAGGAGAAATCCGAGGAGGAAGAAGCTGAGCAAGAGGAGAGTGAGAATGAAGAGGCCGAGGATGAAGAGGCCAAAGAAGAAGATGAGAAAGATGACATCGACGAGGACGAGATTGAGGAGGATGAGGCCTCATTCCCTCCTTTAGAATAGAATAGGAATCATCCCAGCCAAGTGGTCATTCATTTGCTCAAGCATGAGCAAAGGGTGAAATGGTTAAAGCTAGCAGAGAATTTTCTAATTCTTCCCACAAAGTATGCGGATGCAGCAGCAACCTGACAATTGGGCATCTATGATGACGTGTGGAGGTTGTTTGGCCACTTGGGATGGTCACATACATTGGAAGGAGGGTGGGTCACCTACCCTGTGTTGGTGAAAGAATTCTTGGCCACACTCAAGGTCAAGTCTACGGATCGGAAAGGACTTATCTGGTGTAAGTTCTGCCTGGGGAATCAAAACAAGCATCTTACAATGGATGAACTGAATAGGATATTCGACACACCACAGGATGGGATCTTCAACTCCCATCCCACTTTTCACCTTGAGGATTTTTGGAGACATATTATGGACCCCGATCCCAGGATGGTCCGCTATGACTCAAGCAAGGCTAAAGCTTCTCACATTCAGAACCCCATCTTTAGATACATCCAGCGGGTCCTCTCATCCACTGTTCTTGCTCGACATGAGAACAGTTGATTCCGCACTCAGAAGATCCACATTATTTGGTGCATGTTAAAGGCGATTAACGTGGATTTTGCTGCCCACTTCTTAGACCAATGCAAGTGGCAGATGGCATCTCACAAGGGCACGGTATACATTGGGGGCTTGATCACCCCAATTGCCAGAGCTTTGGACGTGGATCTGTCCAATTATGTCGCTGTGGCTGGGTCCTGGAAGCTAAACCTACAATATCTTCGCAATGCCCGGATGATAGAATCTGCTGCCCCTCCCCATTCCAGTTCCAGATGAAGAATTGAGTCCAGTTCTCCTTTCCCAATCCTGCTCTTACCTTTGTCACTACCTATGATGAGCAGAGGAACTGGATGATGAACACTCCAGAGCACTTTGCATTGATGTCACGATTAGATCCTGGCCCGTGTAGACCCTCTCAAGCGGTCGCCTCTACTTCACAGGCCCCTAGAGCAGCGAGGCGGACATGAGAGGGTGTCCAGGAGGAGAGGTTCAGCAATATGAAGGGGATGATAGTTGAGATGACGACCAATATGGGCAACATGCGGGTGGACATGACCTCTAGATTTCGAGATATGCGCACGGAGACGGACATGCGCTTCACAGGGCTGCAGGAGACATTTGATACGAGGTTTACTAACCTCCAGGAGGATATCGGGACCTATTTCACCAGGATGTACGAGAAGCTGGACACGAGGTTCTCCAACCTCCAGATGCACGTTGATTCCCGCTTCACTGGGATCAGTGCCGAGATACAGGGCCTGCAGGGTAGTTTTAATACTTTCCAGTTTGGTTTTAATGATTTTGCATGTATAATGTGACAATGGAGTAGACCCGGCTCCTTTTTCCAGCGCCCCCCCTCAACAGTTCCAGCCCTATCCTCTATATCCGTATCAGTACCCGCTCTATCCTCCGTACCAGTCCAGTAGCCACCTCAAGATCCCGACTAATCCAGCAACTGAGTTTGCGCCCTCTCACGGTCCCACTCTTCTTCCACACAAACTTCCCCTTCCCTTGGTTCGGTGCAAGTTTGGGGGAGGGGGTATTCTAGTGGTGACCGTGAGCTCTAGTCATTTTCTAAACAATTCTCAATTTATGAACAATTTTATGTTATGTTTATTTGGATATTTTGGGATTTTTATTTGGATATTTGGATGTTATTTGGATAGCCCCGTTGATATGTATTGATATATTTGATCGATTAGGATTTGATTTGGGCTATGTAATAAATTATGCTCGGATTTAGGTTTGAATTTTGTTTATGATATTCTCATATCTTTGAGCTTTTATTTGTCCTCTTTGCATGAGTAGAGAAAAGTAGGATGAGATTAAACATGATTGGGGGTTTGTTTCACCTTGCCTATGATGATAAAAATTTGTGCAATTTTTTTGAAAACTCATGCATATACATGGGTGATTAGTGATTGGCATATAGATTGAATTATGGAATTTTGGCATTTCTTGTAGCTTACGTGAGATTTGGGCCATATTATTTTCCTTGCTTGAGAGTTTCTTTGACAATGCTAGCATCTCTAGAACTTGCTTGACAAACTCGTATGATTATATATGTACTCAAAGAAACATGAAAATGATCTAAGGCAGTTCTTGTCAAAATTTTGAGCCTCCAATTTTCTTATGCTATGAAACACAACCTTTGTCCACCCCTTTTGAGCCTTGAATTAAATTATTTTATTGGAAAGCCAAGGGTAGTGGGCATTGATGAAAATAGTAGGCTTGAAATGATAAAAAATTGGGAGCATAAAACGTGAAAGTGTTTTGAGAATGATAAATGTGATTGTTAGCCTTGATGAATGCAAATTGATTTCTTCTCCTAGAACTAGAAAGGGAAGCAATAGAGTGAAGATAGAAAAAATAATAGAAGAAAAACAAATGAACACTCTAGCTTTTGTTTTGAAAGTAAATGATCTTATATAGGAGAGATCAATCAAAATAGGCTAAGGATTGTCCGTTTTATTGCTATAAACTCCCCAAGTGAATTTAAGGAGGGTAGAAGAAAGCTTTTAGTTTTCTTTGCTTAGATTAGTATCAGGGAATCGGTTTGATTTGGAGTCACTCTTTCCTATATTTTCCTACCCTTCCAAAGAGCCGAACGCTTCAACCCGCAAGACCTATGTGATTCTTATTTCTAGCACATATTGTGGTTATATTGAGTTGTTTTGCAAGTCTATGGTTGCATATTGGTATTGCTTGATGTTGAGTGAAAATGTGCCTTTGTTGATTCCCGTGAGGTTTATTTGTGTGATCGATTCTTTAACTAAAAGAGAGGGGAGTCGAAGTTCCGTAAGTTGATCTTTATGCTTATAAATCTTTGATCTCATTTGCCTTGCATGCCTTTAGTTGATTTCTCCTGAGGCAATAAGGTTTGAAAATCCCCCATATTTGTTTCTTTCGATTCCTTGTGTCTTTATTTCTTATTTGGGGACAAACAAAGGTTTAAGTTTGGGGGAGTTGACAAACGAGATTTTCACCCTTTTTTCCAAGCATAATTCGTTTGTTTAGGATATTCTTTTTCTTTATTTCACTATTTAAATGTTGTTTCCATAAGTCGTATAATAAATGCATTTAATGCATCCGTGTGTATTTCAGGGCAAATCGAGCGGGTCGAGCCTCTAAGGAGCAGAATAAGGCGCGACCCGGGCACAGTGTTGGCGCGAGTGCACGCTCAAATAGAGGTCTGGAAAGCAAGTGTTGAGGCACGACCCGAGCACAGAGGCCCGAGGTGCGACCAGCTCAGTCGCGCCACCCGGTGCGACCCATGCACGGCCCGACGCGGGCACAACGAAGGCACGACTTGACGTTCACTCAGAGGTGCCGAAAGAACATGATGAAGCGTGGTCTGTACACAGACCACCCGACGCGACCAGCTCGGTCGCGCCATTAGGCGCAACCCAACTGAGCCAGGCGAGATGCGATCGAGCCTGTGTCGCGCCTCCCTGGTCTGTTCCGGATTTTAGCATTTTTTCCCATTTTTGCTTTATTTTTATTGTGCGAAAATTTGGGGTAGTATAAATACGAATGTTGTTTCAAAAATCTAGGTTATCCACTTTCATAGCCCCCAAACTAGACTTAGGTGTTGGAAGAGTTTTGTATATGAGTTTTTGAGCTTGGAGGAAGAATTTTGTAGAAGACAAGTTCAAGTTTTTGAAGATTATCAATTATCATTCGGGTTTACTTTTATCTTTGTCTATGATATTTATTTTTCTTGTTTATTTTTGCTTTCTTTCCATTTGAAGCATGACTAGCTAATTTTCTCTAGTTCTAGGGTAATGTGAAATTGGCATTGGGTGTTGGATTTTTGGGGGTGTGAAATCATGTTTATATCTTCTATTCTACTATTCATGAATCAAACTTGTGATTGCATCTAGCTTAGGGTTGGCCACCTTGAGTATGATTTTGTGTTGAGTTGGCTTTGAGAAGAGCAATTTAACATGGGTAATTGATTCATGGGTCCAATTTGATGTTAAATGAGAATTTGATGTCTAATTGATTTTGGTGATTAATTGTGCTTAATTTGATAAAATTAGGATTTAATCCTAGAGATAGGAAAATTCTTGTTTTCTCAATTATATGCTAGAAGCTCGAGAGAATTCTAGGATTAGTTAAGGTTGAATCACGTGAGTGGATATAACATGATTTTTATTCCCAAAATCCTATACCTATGTTAATGAGCATTACCCTAGAGCCTTTTATTTACTTGTTAACCCATTTTATTGTGCTTCTGTTGAATTTGTCTTAATTTAGTGGACTTCTTAAATTTGTTCAATGTTATGCCTAGGATAGAAATCGCAACAAACACATGTATTCGCTCCGTTTGACTTGTGAAATAGCATGAATTTGGTGTTTGCATAGCTTGAGTTATCTTCACTCCTCGTGTTCGACATAATTGCACGTATTACACGATTATTCACTTGCAATATGAGATTAGTTAATTAAAACTTGCTTAGGGTTGATTGTGGTTATTGGAAAAAATCCCATCAACTACACAACTAATCAATCAAGAACATAAGCCCACTATCTCGGAGCATTAAAATGTACAAGTGTATGAATTTGTAACAACCAAATTGATCTCACAATATGGACATATCAGAAACTAATGTGATTTCATTTCGGAAAATAACTTAATCACTCACATTGAAAACAATACAAGTGATGATTATAAAATATAATAAACTAATGATTTAAATAAAAAGATAATTATTTTAGAAAACTATACAAAATGGAATGCTCTTTTCAGAATGATATGACAGAACTTAAATAGGCAAAACGTTTCATCCATCATTAAATATCATTCATGGCATGTTGTGATTTTTCATATGTGATCGCGGATTCCTTCCTCAAAATCGGCCGCTCATCACTCCTTTCATATTTTGATGATTTTCCTTCCATGTTTGCAATATTATTCTATTATAATGATTTACACTTTTCATCTCTACATTATTCATGCAATAACCAAAACGATAATGATTTAAGTCTTAAATATATAAAAATATAGATAATTAATATGCAATATTTAAGACTTAAAATTGATCGATGTGGATTTGTCTTCTTTCTTTAAGCCATTTGAATTTGACTGATTTTCTTATCTTCAAGTCGCAGCTGTTTAGAGCTCTTTGATTGGTCATTGAAGTTTTTGTCTTGTAGCTCTGACAGTCGAACCCGTCATTTTTTCTTGTTTCCATTTTAGTAAAGTTTGCAATATGCTTTTAATTCTGTCTTCTGATTGTTTAGCTTTTGTCATGCTAAGTTTTTTGCTTTCCAGAATGGGCTTTATCGGTGATCTTTGCAATTCTTTAGTTCCAAGTTTCAACTGAGCTTCTTTGACTTCAACTTTCTGACTCCACTAATGGTCTTCAGTACTCAAGTTCGACTGATGTTCAGTTTGCTAACTAACTGAGCTTCAGTTTCTTCGACTGCTCAATTGATCATGAGTTCTTTGGCTGCT
This sequence comes from Perilla frutescens, assembly GCA_026008535.1. Lineage (NCBI taxonomy): Eukaryota > Viridiplantae > Streptophyta > Magnoliopsida > Lamiales > Lamiaceae > Perilla > Perilla frutescens. Next base: position 9,308,490 of record BRKX01000019.1, read on the forward strand.
CAACTGATCTGGAGTTCTTCAATAGCTTGAACTTCTTTCTTTAACTTACTGAGCTTTCCCTATCTTATACATTGGTCATCTATTCTTTACATAACTGACTCAGTTCTAGTAAATGACAATTATAATATTTGATTAGCTTATTTCTATCATTAACATTTTAAACAGTTGACATCATTCAAAACTTAAAAATATTTTTTTAACAGTATGTATATATAATAAGAATCTAAAATTCTTAGTTAATTCAAATTCTATGATGAAAATATCAAGCCTTTATGAATTCAACTCAAATTATGACAAAGTATCTTGTTAAAGGAATTTCTACATGTCAAAATAACCACAATTTAAGATATATGTTTTTTTAGTAGAGGATAGAAGTTTGACAAAAACTTGTGGGAGATCGTTTTTTGTGTCAAAATCTGTAAGAGGCATATTTTTTATTTTAATGATGTTTGATAGAATTTGGATCCGGATCTTAATCTATTTTACGAATTTTGACCCGTAAGACGATTCCATACCAGACTCCCTCTAGAAATTTAATAATCCATACACAAAAGAAAGAAACTTAACAACTTTACATGACAAACGATTATAAAACATCAATGGGTGGCCTCCAACTAAGAATATATATGTGATAGCATTTAGTCCAACTAATTAAGACTATCCAAATTGAGTAATCATGAATGTATAGAAAAAATTCAAAATTAAGGAAAATCTCATTTCTTATGATGTATATGTAAGACTTAAACTCCAGAGTCTGGAAGAGAAGATAAAAATAATTTGGAGAAGTATTATATCAAATCAGTATGAACTACCTCTGACAAAAAAAACCCAGTACAAACAAGAAATGGGACCATCTGTTATAAATCATGTTGCATTCCCTGTTGCAACCCTTTAATATTTTTTCAAAAATAATAATTTTTTATTTATTATGATTTATTTTAATTTTAATTTTCTATGTAGGGTTATCCTTCCCAAATTAAGGTATATTAAAAATTTTAAAAAATAAATTAAAAAAAAAGTTAGTTATGCAAACGCGTAATACAAATGGCAATAGGCTCTGAAACAATTGAACTAGTAAGATTGCGTGCACACGTGGAATACTAGAACTGCCGCACATATAGATGAAAACAATCCAGAGCAGATCCTCTGTTGCATTTTGTATTACATACGATCTTGTATAACTAATTTTTTTTTAAATTTTTTTAATATACCCTAATTGGGGATGGATGAACCCTAAATAGAAAATTTAAATTAAAATAAATCATAATAAATTAAAAAATAAAAAATATATATATTTTTTAAAAAAATTATTGAAGAGTTGCAACAGAGAATGCAACATGATTTGCAACAGGTGATCCCGTAACAACCTACTCATCTTGGGTTTATTTTTTTAAAATTAAAAAGAGATCATATTTTAAAAAATTATATAAATAGCCCAAATTACCTTTTGACATGTATTCAGTATTTGACCTAAAAAATAAATAAATATTCCAGGTAATTGAAATAAAAAAAAATGATACAACAAGTATTATTAAGATATCATGTCAACAAATGTGATACGTACAGTATCAAATTGATAGAATGTTAAACATATGATACAAAAAATGTCACTTTCCTTCTTCTTCTTCTTTTATTTTTTGTAATTGTAATCCTAATTCCAATTTCCAACCACGATATAAATTTTAGATTGTGTTTATAGTAATTGTAGTAGTATATATATGTTACAAATATCAATAAAGTAGATCTTCATTGTACACAAAAATATGCATCAATACATTAAGAAATAAAGTTAACTTTTGATAACAAAAAATAAAAATAAAGTTAAAAACCAATTTCTAATACACAAGATTTTAAAATATTTTTAAGATTAATACTTACTTCACATATTTTTATGGTCGTAACCGTTATGACCTGACCCAAAAATCAGCCGCACCCGCACATAATATAACTTGAAATTGTGTATGGGAGTTTCTGTTTGCACCACAGAATTTACTCTTTGCACCACAAAAAGAAAAAAAGAAAAAAAAAATAATTACGAATTAACTGAATTACCCTTTAATTACTTAATTACTCTTTCCAGTTTCAAAATGCTAAAACTCGATCTTTAAGTTGAAAGCTCTGTAGATTTAAAAAATAAATAAATCTGTGAAAGCTTTCGGTAGATGAAGAAAAATTGATGCTCTGTGTGAGGTCAATTGGCTGGAGAAACAATATTTACAGCTAGCGCTTCTGGTTGTTCATTTAGATCACAGCTTGATCACAACCTTGACCAATATTAATTTGATTATCTGTAGTCCCATGAAATTTTGACCTCAACATTGCGCTTTTGCAGGTTCCTGCATCGGTGCGGGTCAGGAGGGAGTCTGTGCTTCCAAAAGCAAAGCCAAAGACATCAACCCTTTCGACTCCCAACCGGCCAATCGTGGCTCCACCTGTTGCCAAGCAAGAATCCACTGGCTTGTCCTCTGCACCAAAACCACAAAAAAGCATTGATGACTCTTATATGGCGTTCCTGGAGGACATGAAGGCACTCGGTGCTCTCGATAGTTGAACCGAATACATAAGGAATGCTTGCAGTTGTTTAAGGAGAGAGCTGGAAGAATATGATTGTGTGATGAGAGGAAGCAGCACGGTTCCGGTCCCGACTGAAATATTTTTTTTTTTACTGAAATTTATATTTTTTAAGTAAAAGGGTATTAATGTCAATTTATGTGGTGCAAAAAGTAAAAATAGTGGTGCATTGAGTAAGAGTGGTGCAAAGAGTAAATTATGTGGTGCAAATAGAAACTCCCATTGTGTATATTGAAAACCCAATAATTATTAGATCTAATGAATTATACATTAAATTAAAATCATGTTTGGTGAAGTAGAAATCCAATTGGGAGCAATCGGTCTACCTTAACTTAGGTGGTTAAATAGTGACTATCTATCTATATTCTATAATGATAGATGACTAAATTCCCATCCCATATAAAAAAGGGCCATAAATTTGGGTCCATTTCATGTTTTATATGCTTATCTAATTTGTTCTTTTTTGGTAGAGCCATTATGCATTGTGTTTAATTGCGATTTGCAACCACCACCACCATTATTGTTTATGGCAACTTGCCAATGATGCTCCTAGAAATTTGTTTTGCATTAATTATTCACTACCTTTTTTTTTTTGTAATTGTTTACTACTTATGTTGTTCTAATTTCGTGGTTACTATTTCTAATGAACTCCATATATCAGGTGTTGAATGTATTATAAGTTTACGAATATGCATATAAATATATACAATATTGCGTATGTAGATAGTGATGACACATTAGTTGGAATAATTCGACAACTTAAATAATATGCAGTAGGACTTCCATCAAAATCTTAAAGATCAATTTTTAAAAAGCTTAAAGATCAGTTTTTAAGCAGTCATTCAAATCTTTTTCCTAAACAAAACAAATAAAAAAAATTCAAATCTTATTGTTTGAGTAACATCTCATCGTTATTGCGATTCTAAATTGCATTGGCCTTATAATTCTGATCCACAAAATGCTGCTACTAACTACTGTTACTATTTATTTATCTTTGGGTAAGACCAGTATAAATAGTATAGCATCATAGACCAAAATTACAAGTGAAAATTCTCGGTTCTGTTCCGCAATCAGGGGAGAGAAGTTACGATGTGTCTTACTTTTTTTTTTGTCACACGTTATACATTATCTACTACATATTTACGTTATATTTACTGTATCAATATTTCAATATACTGTACCGTACTGAAATTTTACAATTTACTGAAGTCATCAATATATCAAAAAATTATTTATTAATTAAGAAAACATGTGCATAAATAATAATATTAACGACATCAAACATTCCTAATAACAATCAAACACCAACACAACATATCATTATTTCATATCCCACCAATCAAACTCCAACACAACAAAAAATTTACAAGCCCCAACAAATATAAAAAATATTTATATAATATATAATAACAATACCGTGACCGAAAATGAAAATCTTCATTTTCCCGCCGAAAATATATTTCAAAATTTGTAAATACTTAATATAATATATCCGGAAAAATGTTATTAATTCAGTCATTAAATTATTAATTATATAGATATAATTTATCGTAATTGTCTACAATTATATCTATATTCAATAAATTATACTCCCTTCATTTCATAATGTTTGTTTTTTATGAGTGTTATTTTTGTGTCAAAATGTTTGTTGGTTTAGATATTTCACATACTTTTTCCCAAATTTAATCCCATGAATATATGGAGAGGGAAAGATTTACTAACTTTTTAGGAAAATATAAAGGTATAATATTTTATTTGATATAAAAGGAAGGGGTATATTAGTCCAAAAAATTAATTGTTAATTTTAAATTAAAAGTCTAAAACAACAAATATTATGAAATGGAGAGAATATTAATTAGTGTATTAATAATTTGCCTTTCTTTAACTCTAGACAACTAATTGTTGTCCCCTTAGAGATGGCCTAATGGTGGCGTGGTGTTATCTTGAGGCCAAAGGTCTCAAGTTCGACCCACCACCAACATCACTAGCCAAGTGTGGTTAATTTACCTCCTCTGTGTAGGTTTGCAAGCTATTACATAGGGGTGGAGTTTACCCAGTGCGCACTATGGTAGCTACTGCGGGTTACCCTCGACATAAAAAAAAACTAATTGTTGTATGAAAGAATATAAAAAGCTTCGATCATAAACTATATATATTCAATCAATTAAATCGTATTTCCATATATAATATGCATCGAATTAAAAAGTATATATTGAATATTGATTTTGCAAATCAATACCTGATTACACGAGAAATAATGGATTGTTTCTATAATTATATAGATTATATTATATATACGGTAAATCATCTATCTATTGTAAGGTGTGCATCCATTGACCATTTCCAAAGCCAATATCTTGATTCAATGGTATTGTTAAATTTTTGCTCCAGTAATTTCAATATGGCGAACACTTCCATATACCATTTATAAATAAGCTTATTTAAGACGGATAGGGTCAACCAGCAAAAAAAAATTTCGGTAAAATCAGTATCATCTGCAACACTAAAAAGTATTATTCAAAATTCGAAAAGTATCACCTGCATCATTAAAAAGTAAGGTGTCTGGTAGTTATCTTATCCTAGTTTATTTAGTTCAAATTGTGATTTTTTCCATTCCAATTAATGTTTAGAGTTTAGGAATTCAGGGTTTTTTTGGGGGGTTCATGGTTTTTAAGGTTCAAGATTTTTTTAGGGATTTATTTTGTGTTTTTAGGGTATTTTGGGGGGGGGGTGGGTTTAGGGGTTTATTTTGTGTCTTTTATGATTTATTTTGTATTTTTAGGATTTTTTTTTTGGAGTTTTTTGGGGTTTATTTTGTGTTTTTTAGGGACTTGGGGAGGGGGGGTGGGTGGGTGTTTTTAGGGGTTTATTTTGTTTTTTAGGATTTTTTATGGGTGTTTTTAGGGGTTTATTTTGTGTTTTTCAGGATTTATTGGGGGGGGGGAGGTTTAGGTATTTATTTTGTGTTTTTTAATTTCATTTTAGGATATAAATTCATATTCATTTCAAACAAATTACATTAATTTATTTTAATTTTAGAGTCCACTAATGTTATTTTAGGGTATAAAATTTTTGGGAACAAAAGAAAAGGAACAAACAAAAAATCAAATAGAAAAAAGGAAAAAAAAAGGAGAAAAAAGTCTAGAAAAAAAAAACGTCACGCGCCTGCCGTACCTAGTCTGACCTAGAACATTGTGCATGGAATACCTTCTCTTTCAATATACTCTCTTATGTTTCATCATAAAAAATTAATTAATTTCATCTCTGTATCCATGCTTAATAAATTTATTGACAACTTAACATTGATATCACAACAAGCAATCTATGATCCGTCGTCACATGCCATGAAATTTACTGCTACTTGCTCTTTTTAGTTTTTTCTTTTCTTTTTTGTGACAATTTGTTTAATATGATTAATGATGTCACGGAAGTTTATTTGCTTAATTTTACTACAGTTAGTATTTTTGCAGTTTATTGAATAATGATATATGTCGTGTCCATATTAATATTGCAGTCTCATATATTTCGGCTTTGTGAAGCTCGCAGAAGAAAATGATCTCAAGGGCCCTCCAAGTTGAATAGATTTTTCAATTTTATTAATTTATTTTGGGAAACAGTGATTGTTAGTATTTGGCCATTGGAAATATTAGAGTGCAGAAGAGAAAAAATTGAAGATTTATCATTTATATATGTTTTAAGTAATTTAATGAAATTTTTGTATTTTTTAGTTGACATACGTGCAACTTTTATATATATATATATATATATATATATATATATAATCTAATATTTGAATGTATATTACTTCAATCATTTCGATCTTATTGAACTAAATATATTTAGCCTCAAATCATTATTTATTTCCATACTTCAATAATATATGATTTGGAGTATGATATAAACATATTATTTGAATTTGTTAATTATTATAATAGACATATGATTTGGAGTTTGGCCGAAAATATTTTCCAATCAATTATTTAAGATAAATCTATATTATAGTAATATTAATAAATAATAACTATTCAGCTACTTTATATTTCAAATTGTTAATTATTTTATAATTATATTTTATACTAATATCCTCCTATCATTATATCAATCCATTTATAATCAAATCATGTTAGATATATCATATATGTACCTTATTTAACTTTTAAATTCATTATTGGTTGATATACGATCATGTTAGATATATCATATATGTACCTTATTTAACTTTTAAATTCATTATTGGTTGATATACGATCCTTTTAAACTATAGTGTAATTTAATATTTAATTTTATCACAATATGGAATTTTGTGATGTAATTCTTCATAAGATAGAGTTCTAGCAATGTTCAATTTATTTCCTATTATGAGTAGTAAAGTAATATTTTTATGGCGTATAATTGAGTAAAATCCACATGTTTATCATGTTTTCCGATATTTACTTAAATAATAATTTGACATAGGTTTACTCAATTGATAAGTCTAACTAAATTAATATTTTTTAATGAATTAGTTTATATATATATATATATATCAAACAAACTATAATGTAAACAAATTATTTTACTATATTATATTTTTTTTATTATTAATTTAACACTTTAGGAAGTGTAGTAAATGATCTTTTAGAGTCTATAAGGAGCAAAAAATAATTTATGAGAAATATATTGTTACATCTATAGAGGATATAACCAACAAATTAAAATAAAATAAATTCCTAAATAATACAAGTTATATATTTTTTTGTGGATTTTTTTTTTTTTGCAATGAATTTATATTTCCTTATTAGATTAATTAAATTGTTAACATGCATTAGATAAATATGATTAATTAATTATCACATAAAACTATGAAATGTTATTTTGAATCATTAATGAAATAACTTTTTTTTTTAAAATCTCAAAGGCTACCATTTCACGATCAAGATCTTCTATTGTGTAGGGACACACTGCATAGCAGCCCCCGCAATGCATATTGCAGGGGCACACCATACAATATGCCCTAATTATCAAGAACATCAATCTTGATACAAATTATTAACTAAAAACTAATGTTAAATATATTAAAAATTATTAAATAGATAGGAGAAACAAAAATAAAAAGTAGGAAAAAGGGAAAATCAAATATAACGTTGACATTTGAGTGCATAATTTTATCAGTTTCGCCAAAGTGCATAATATAGGGAAAATTATATGCTCCCCCCCGGGCACTATCCGGGTCCGTTGCGATGCCGACACGTGGCCCGGGGGGGAAAAATACGGCCAATTAAAATAAATCAGTAAATTCTTGAGAAATACGGCTACTTTTTGCTCAAATACGCCCCCTTTAGCTATTAGGACACTTTGGCTCCATCATTGGCTGCACAGCATTCGAGACGAACTTTTTACCTTACCAATGTACAACCTTTTTATGAACAATTTTTGTTCACCTTATTTTTTATTTTTTGTCATTTTTGGGTTCCATTATTATAGTTAATTAAAATTCTGATCTAAATTTTAATTTAAGATATGGTAATCTGAATGGTATATATGAACAATTGACTTGTTGCGTTACTGAAATTCTTAGGGAATAAGAATAAATGTGGAAAAAGATGTGTAACTTGTAATTTATCCATAAATGCGCTGAAGTACGTAATTTTAAGTATCGGAACTTATGTCGGCACTGTCGATTTCTTGTACAATAAGCTGTATTTGTTGTCGGCAAAGATACTATTGTTGTTACCATTATTTTTGAAAGGTATAAAAGACATCGACAGTTCAAAATAGAAGTTTGAATGTGTAATTATTAAATATTTTTGATTAATTTCATCTCAAATAATGAAATAATTTATCCGCGTGTTAATTCGTTTCGAGGCTAGTGGAAAACTCTAAATTTCCAAGAATGCGACTTAATAGCACCCTCTGAATAGTATTTAATGTAACGTGTCGAGATATGTGTCGGCAACGTGAATATATATAATTTGGGGTATTTTGCTGCATTAGCAAACCTCTGTTAGGGCTTCTCTATTAATGTTATCAGCAAAATTGACGTCGGTAGAGTCGATTAGGTTTAAAAATCGGGCTTTCAAAATTTTAGTATGAGTTCCAATTTGGTGCGTGCAAAATTCAATTAAAAAATAGTTTCCGGAAAAGAGAGTCACTCTTAAAGTGTATCGACAACCGCGCGCGGGTAAATTTCTCAAATTGAAAATTTCGTAGTGAACGGACGCCATTTTTTTTAAAAAAATCTTCGCCGGAGGGGTTGCAACTGCTGACCGGAAGTTTGGGTGTCTTCGAATAGTCGTGTCGCTCGCGATAGAAGGAGGTATGTGCTTATAAAGCAAGTGTACTCTGTTTTCACAACATTCGACCGTTTGTTTGTTTTTTTTTTGACAAACCCTTTAAAATTTTCACTGCAAGTCGTCTTCATTATTGGAAAATCAAGTGTTGGATAATGTCGCACTGTCGTGGAAACCGAGCGCCGGAGGCAGAGGCACCGATGTCGCGTGGAGGAAGGGCGGGCACAAGAAACACTACCAGAGGTAAGTCTCTGTTTTCAATTTTCAAGTTTATCTATGTAATTTCTATCGTATGTGTGCAAAGGTGCCCCATTTTCACCTTATCAACGTTTGGGTTTCTGATTTGCATCGTTTGCGCACGGATAGGGTTTTCATTACAAATACGTTTGATGACGAACTTGAAGTGTGGAACTCATTAACTTATGCTCTGTTTCTGAATTTTCATTGTTTTTCCGTGGACTTGATTTTGGCTTAAAGGCTCCGCCTTTGGTGCAGGGTCTAGATACTTATACATATTTCAACGTCGTATGTAAATTCTTTAAATATGTAGTAGCAATTCTCTGTTCAATGGCTTTACATTGTTGTGCTTCACAATGTTATGGGGTTCATTGTTGACATGTTATTAATTTGCTCCTTCCATTACTCTGCCATAGTGCACGTCTATTTGTTGTGTGGTTGAAAGTGAATGTTCTTAGTCGTGCTTCCGGTCTCAGACTGGTGTGAAGCAAGGGGAAGGGGGTGGGAAATCCCTCTTTTAACAAAGTGCAGTGCGTGAATGTGCAGGTGCCCAAATATCAGTGCGTGGAAATTTCGGAGAAATGATAAGTCAGGTGCTTGGCCGGCTCAATCGGGCTAATGTTGAGGCATTTCGGGGGACATGCTTCGGCCATCTCATAGATATGCCTGACATTCAAGCGCAAGGGCAACTCTTTTACTTCTGTTGGCTCACCTGGAGCCGGAGTCTGAGGTCTGAAACCGATTATGTTTTTCGATCAACGGACGGCGGGTTCAATTAGGACCTCAGGAATTCTATTGCTTGAGCGGGTTGCAGTTCAACGAAGCAGGTGAACCGCCGGCGTCGTCGGACATGCATAGAGACATATTTCTGAGCAAGCCTTTCATGAAAGCTCGTGGCATTGACCAAGCATTCGAAACTTATAGCGACGTGCATCGTGGTGCCGGCAGCTTGGTTTTGAAACTGGCCATGCTTCATATCATCTTCGGACTACTTTTGAATAGAGATCAATTGTCGAAATCGATTGAGCTGGAGTATCTTCACCTCATTGATGACTATGAAACTTTCAACAATTTTCCTTGGGGGAAGGTTGCTTATTAATTCCTGGTGGAATGGACGTATGCAGCCCGAGGGAACATCGCCCGCTTGAAGGGTTCCTCGTCGAGGCCTTCTACGGACATTTGTGGGTTCTTTTGTTCTGCAGATCTTTGCCTTTGAGGTGATGCCAAGGCTAGCATCTCACTGCGCACATAGAATTCCAGAGACGTTGTTCCCTCGGCTCATGCACTGGACCGCCGATCAGTTCTTTAAAGCTTCTGCTCTAGTGCCGTTCTTCAATGACAACACGCCAGACTCGACGGTACATTTTTTACTTACTTACTCCTTAATGGTGTAGCAAGCACTTAAATTTATACAAGGCATTTGATCAGAATGAGGCTCTTTCTTAACAGGTGCCCTTTGTGTTGACAAGTGCGGAGATTGCGAGGTTGGAAAACGTGGGTCTGACCCACGATGAGTCGTCCCCACCACCAGTGGCGTGATATGTAAGTCTCATCGATGAGGATGACATCCCTGAAAACGAGCCTGAGGTAGAGGTCATAGGATCGTGGGTGGCTCGGGCGCTGGAGGTGCGCCGATCACCGAGGAAACACGTCGGCAGCGCGTGTTCTTCGAGGTCCAAGTCGCGGCCGTCATCGACGAGCACTGAGCCATTTAAGAATAAATCGAGAGCTGATGATGGAGCACCGGCGACCTTAGCGGCCATCTCCCGAATGATAGTTGTAAGGAATTTATACTATAATTGCTTTGTTAAACTTATGCTTGGTTAATTGCTCATGAAGCCACCGCCGACTTGTCGACAGGACTCGAATGCGCTTGTGTTGGCTAGGATCGACAGTTTGGATAAGGCCATCATGCGCGTGGAGCAGAAGGTCGATGCTCTCTACAAAGCACAGAAACATAACATCGACGGGCAGAATGCGGACGTGAGACAGAAAATGGCGGAGAACAGTGGAGAGCATATCGGGGAAGAGGGGGACACTGGTGTCGACACCAATATGCCCGATGCCAACATGCATGGCAATGTTGCCGACACGCATGGCGATACTGCCGATGCGTTATCGGGGCCTGCCGACAAGGTAATGGCCAACACATTCGCAGAGACTGACGGGAAAAAGGAAATAGCAGGGGATGATGAAAAAGATGACAGGGAAGAAGCCGGTGATGGAGTCGAGACACAGCACTCCGATGCCGACAATGGTACCGACATCAATGTTGCCGACATACATGGCCATGCCGCCGACATGATGACAAGGCCTGCCGACAAGGTAGTTGCTGCAGATGGCAAGGGTGTGATAGACATGTCAAAATTGGTGGAGCTTGTTGCAGAAGCATGTAAGGACATCGATCCGGGTGAGGAGGAGTCCGTGGCGGAGGATGTCGACAATGATGTCTTACGTGTAGTAGATGCCTATGTGTGCGAGGGCAGCGAAGGTGATGCTGTGGACACAGATGTTGACATCAGCTTCCTGAGTGAAAGAGAGTCAGGTATTCGTCGCACATGCTTTCTTTTTGCTTTGCTATCTCAATGGAATCATGTGGAGCCACGTGTTTCAGATAAGGGAGAAGCTCCTCCAGCAACCAAGAAGCTACCCGTTAAGAGGAAGCTCTTCATCCCCGAAGCAAGACCTTATAAGAAGGAACAACTGCCACATAAGAAGACAAAGCCATCTCGTGCCAGGGCGAAGCCGAAGAAACACCGAGAGCCGCCAATGGCCGCCATAATGTCAGAGAAATATGTCATAGCTAGGTAGTATGAGTGGGCCGTGGTGAAGCCTTTTCACGAATGGTACGAGAAAGGTCTCATGAAACAGCCGTGAGTCCTCAATCACTAAACATTTGATTAAGTTTTAGTTAATTTATATGCATATCGCCTTACGCAAGTGATCTCTTTTGCAGCCCTTCGAGGCTATCGTTGCCCGTGGAATGCAAGGGACAATGTGATGCCCCCTGGTTCAAGGGGCTGTGGACAGCGAGAGGATGGCTCGATAATGATGTGAGTGACCTTAAATTTAAGAATCCCGTCCCCATCACATTTATAGGGTCTCAACATTACTAAGTCTTACTACGCTTGAGGGTTTCATTGTCTTATTCCTTGTTAATATTCCTTGCAGCAATGCGATGTCCTACTGAATTTGTTGATTATATACTCAACAGAATTCTCCGATTACTTTAAGAAGGATTGGTCTCTGATTGAGTCACTTGGCTGGGTAAGTATGCAATGACTATATAGCTGTGTATTAATTAGAAAGCTTCCAATTGCTTATTCAGCGTCGACCATTATTCCATACAACAAACATTGGTTCTGGCGAACATGGATGAGGTTCGTGATCGCATTACCCCTTATGTCGACGACAATTAACCTCAGCAGGGCGGGAAGCCGTGGCGGGCAGTTGACGTGGTTTATGGGATCGGGCATGTTTTTGAAGATCATTGGGTCCTTTACATGCTACACTTCGCACTTGAGGCAATTGTTGTGTTCAACCGATCTTGAAACGTTGCAAGGACTGGTCCGACATCAAGCGCGTCTTTCACCATGTGCAGCGGAATGTGACATTTCTTTGCAAATACGGTGGTGTCTACAGGAACAGGCCCCTAGCCGGTCCTCCAGCAGAAGTGTGGAAGCTGCTACGGTTTGAACATCCTCCACAGCAAATAGGGAACTCGGACTGTGGGGTTTTCTGCATGAAGATATTAGAGTGCTTGCTGATGGGTAAGATGTTCGATGATATTGTGCCAGAGAAGGGGCCGTATTATAGAAAGGCATTCTGCGCCGAACTATTCGCCCGTAGCCATCAAATTTGAATATTTGTCTGATTTCTATGTATCTATTTATGTAGTTGTAGGTCCAACCAAACAGATGTGTATAGTAGGTTTGCAAATATCTAGGGGCTAATATTTTGCATGTGCATATGTCAATATTAAGACTGCCAATATATTGGAGTTGGAAACAATGACTAGTAGTTCATTGATGTTTTTGTATGTGTTTTGGTCAGGCATTTCAAAATGTGCCGATGCTATATATGTTTTTCTATGTGTTTTTGTCAGGCATTTTAAAATGTGCCGATGCTATATATGTTTTTCTATGTGTTTTGATTAGGCATCTCAAAATGTGCCGACGCTATATATGTTGTATTTTGCTCGTAATTGAATGATCAAGTTGTGATGTATCTTGCAATTGCAGTTAACACATATTTAAAAAGTAGGCAAACACACGGTATAATTAATTAAATACAATACTAACGATAAGAGGCTGGAATACACTAGCAACATGCCCGGAGAAGAGAAAAAACATTAGAAACACATTTTATTTCACCTCTTCAATCAGTGTCACTCTCGCTTGACTGAAACGGGTAGTAGTCATCGTCCCTCATGATAAAAGGCTCGCCGGTCTCAAACAAGTTCATCAGGGATCGGTAGTGCGGCTCGCCTTTGCTTCGATAGAACATCGTCAACGGATTTATCTGCGCGGATGAACAAAAGATTTGTTTGGGCAGTTAACCAATCTAAGTTTCCAACTGTGTCGGCAACATGTGTAATGATAAGTAGGATACCTCTTTAAAACGTGTCCATGTCTCGTCCGGAGCATAGAACTTGTTGCTCCTGTGATTCCATTGAAACTCGGCCGGTGTGTAGTCCCACAATAGCTTCAAAGTCTCGTAGCATGTCGCTAGCATGTCGACATGCGATTCATACCACTCGACACTGTAGTCTTTCAAGAATTCCTCGTTGATGACCCACCGAACGTTGGAAATGGCCGTGTTATTGTCTTCATACCCGACAGTCCACACTCCTTCCTCTTTCTGCTCAAGTACCTCATTCACGACGTGGGATTCAAGCCTCGCCGTCCAATGATCGTCGTAGAAAAATGGTTCTTGAGGTGGCGCCATTTTGGGTAGGATCTTCGTAGGGGAGTACGGAAAGGAGAAGGGAAGGGAGTTTGTGGGTGCATTTGAGAATGTCGTTTTAGCTTTAATAGGGAACCTGCCGACATTAGATCTTGTATATGGACAAATAATTGTACAAATGGAATATATTCCCTACATTCGAAAATCATCTTTGGAAATAGGTGTGCATGCATCTTTACCGATAAAGGTCATAGTATAGTCTAGTCAAACATCTTCCATATCAACGCATGAAGCCCGAAACATCGAAAATTGTCTAATATTACAACCAAATTTAAAGTAAATGGATCCAAGTTCACAGAAATAGATGTTTTAATGAAACTCAACAGTGAAATAAGACTTAGGCATGTCGACAGTCGCCTAATTTACATCGACATAAACTAGAGGACACATGTTTTACTCGTCGTTGTCGGAGTCAATTGGTGGCGGCCCGACATCTTTCTTGTGCTCGTCGTCACCTATAATATCTGGGTGACCCTCAATATCGAACATCACCTTGAAAAAATTCCAGCAACTCTCTCCCTTATTCATATAGACAAGTGCGTCCGGGCGCATCTGTATGTGGAACGACAAGTGTCAGATAATTCAATATGTGACCATGTCTGTATACGATAAACAGTTGACTAAATTAATACCTCGGCAATCCGCTGCCACTCAGCCATGTCGAGATCTAGCCACTTACTCATGGGGTTCATCCGAATTGGCCCTGCAAATTTTAGTAACCAACCAAATAGTTTGTACATGTCCCTCCAATGCTCAAGTCGTGTCTGAAGTTGCCCTATTGTTATTTCACGCTCACATTGCTGACGTATCTCTCACTGTAGATACACGAGGCAAGTCTGGTGACTCATGGGGTCAGTCGGGATCCAAAAGCCTTTGTACGCAAAGAAATATAGCTCGTCCATGCAGAACGACTCCATGGTTCTGCTCCATGATAAATTGTTGTAAAATACATCATCTTGTGAAATTGGCACGGGTAAAGTCATTTGTAGTTCTTTAGGTCTCCTCAGTTGGTGCATATGTTGGTGATTTAGTGCTTTAATAGCGAGTGAATTTATAGAAAAACGCAGATAGTGACTAACACGAGGCTAAAGTAACAATACAAATGATTAAGACAAACTCATAACACGACAAAATAACAAAAGGCGACTGAAAGATCACATGCATGATAAAGTCATCAAAATAACATGTGTCATTGGTACAATCCAAAATGCAAAGATAATAGATAAGTCTTTATACATAAAATTAAATAAAATCAAAAGAGCACACGTGCACTAGAATTTTCTTATATGTCGGCAGCCTCGTCAACAGTATCGTCGGCATCCAC
The DNA here is from genome assembly GCA_026008535.1 of Perilla frutescens. Taxonomy (NCBI): domain Eukaryota; kingdom Viridiplantae; phylum Streptophyta; class Magnoliopsida; order Lamiales; family Lamiaceae; genus Perilla; species Perilla frutescens. The sequence goes on from BRKX01000019.1 coordinate 9,323,856, forward strand.
ATCGGCAATGCTATCCAGAGTAAATGCACCCTCTCCCTCTTCCTCTTCCATATCATTTGCATCAAGCTCGTCGACACATGGCCCAGTAGCGGACGAAGCGGGGCTAGATCCACTCGAAGGATCATCCACCTCAAACAACTCCTTCAAGATTGCCCAGAACTCCTCCCTCTCATTCTTGTACACCAATGCCGCAGGGCGTACCTTATAAAATAACAACTTTACAGTTCATATAATATAATGTCGACGTGTGTACATACGAGGTGAATATACCTGCTTAACCCTTCTCCACATGCTATCGGGCAAGTCGACAAAGTTGGTCACTTTGTCGTAGCAGCGAGGATGTCCAAAGTCCAGTAGCCATGAAAACATCTCATATCTCTCAGCCTACTGAGCCACCTTAAGCTCGAATTCTTCATTGGAAAGTGCAATCTCCAATTGTTGTTCGACAAGTCCGCGGACGACGTGAATGACACGAAGATTACCCGCATCCTCACCTGGGATCCAATTTCGATTCAAATATTGATGCTCCAGCTCAAGCAGGGCTACCTGCTCGGTATACCTGGTCCATGGCTCTACAAAGAAAACGTCATCTTGTGATATCGCTCTTGGTGCCATTTGCAGCCAATGATATCTGAGATGAGAATTAGGGTTAGGAGGGTTATGACCATTAATAGAAGGTGCATTTAAACTGTTAACAACTGATGCATGGGGTAACGTGCATTTCCAACAGTTGAGTTTCTTAAATTGTAGCACATTTCACATTTGTGAAATGTCTAAATCAGAATCCAATCCGGCCGAGAAATGGAGCATCAGCAGGCAGGTCACTTGGTCAAACGTTACATGCTACATGTATTGGCAGGACCTGATTTGGCAGATAAAGACAATGCATAATCACGTGAAAGTAGCCTTACCTCCACGATGCATGAGCTGGAAGGCACTGCCGATATGGAATTGCTCAATCTTAGCGGAGCCTACACCCACCAAGATCTGCTGGGCCCCGCCCTAGATTCGAGTGTCGACTGTCCAGTTAGTGACTTGAGCAAGGACAAATTCATAAACTTCTCATCAGCCACGTAAATAAAAGAGACAGGGAAAATAATATGAACAGCATTGGCGTGATTTATAGCTGAGCACATACTTGAAATAGTGACGATACATCTAATGGCTCGTCGAGATTAACATCACCAGAGTACTGAGTTAAACTTGCATCTTCGTCCTGAATTTTCGGGTTATGGGAGTGTAGTTAAATTATTAATCTAAATTGGGAACCGGATATGGAGTAAGTGTGAAGAAACCATACTTCAAATGACGTCGTAGGGACGTAATCATGTGACGCCGGCCGTCTTGAAATGGAGTCAGTCTCGTCCCTCTCGTTGGATCGCTCGGTATTTGTATCATTCTGAACAGAAGGCTCAACATCTGCAAGAGGGACAATGACAATTATAATTATCGAATGACAGTCTTCACATAAAACTAACCATAATCGAACAATATTCTGGTACCCGGCCACTTTGGAATAGAGGGTGGGGGATTGGGATTCGGTTTCTTTCGCTTCCAGTACGAAGTCATTGGTGTCTTGTCCCGATGTTTGGCTAGGGAAGGATCCCGAATGTTGCCCCGATCAGCTCTTGCACCCGACGGGTTCCTGGCTTTTTAGCTTTTATGTGGTATGCCCTCGTCAACCATCGCATGCACGTAACCTTTCAATGCACGTATTCGATCTAAACATGTCTTCCTGCCTAGTTGGTGGTTTTTCACATCGTGTGCCACCTCAAGAGTGATCCTCATTACATAGTTCACAAAGGCCATTTCATCAACGGCATCGTTACCGTCCGCAATGGAATAGTCTCCCATATCGTTTAAGTGTTGCTGCCTCACAGATTTGCACCATCGCCTCATGATGTAGCATGTCGGCAGCCTAGTCACATCGAAGTGAAAATAAATTCTAAGTATGTGCTAACATAGAACTCCTTCAGTCTCATACATATGGCAGCTGCAGAGGGCCCGTTTCGATTCACTGTTGTATTGGACAACTCGAACCCTCGACATGAGGGGTTGCGAGGTGACCTTAAACTGCATATTGACATTGCCGACATTGTTGGCTGGTTTCTCGATTATTACTACGCTCACAGCAAGGACAAATTGCGACTCAAATGCCTTATACACGTTCCTTGTGTAGACTTGTGCTTCTTGAGCCAACAATAGACTGTTGTTCATGAACTGTCCCGGTGTACCGAAGTTCAGAGCATCATCGGCAGCCTCCTTTGCACGCCAATCATGCAGGACCTGCTCGTACTTATCGACAAATTCAGTCAAAGTGGAACTCGGCGAGCACAAATCCTTCAATACCTTGTTCGTAACCTAACTACGTGAGGTCGCAAGAAGACCCGCGCTGAAGGAGGTGTTCGTGAACACCGACGCCCACCTCTTCTTCAACCTGTATATATTGGAGAACCAACTATGATCATCGAGCGCATAGTTAGTGATCATGGAACCCCAACACTCCTCAAACTCATCCTCCATCTCCACCCCACACATGCAGTGATACCACTGCCGCATGAATTCACTGTTGCCGTTTAATTTTCCGAAATGAAAGGGGGCATTTCGGCTGATATGCCACTGACAAAGCCGATGACTTACTGATTTGAAAGTGGCATCAATCCCATTCATTAGCACTTGACTTTGATCGGAGAAGATCACTTGTGGCTCCTTCCCATGCATGGACTCTAAAAACGTGGCAAACAGTCATTCAAAAGAAGCCGTCATCTCGTTCGACAAGAAGCCCAAACCTAGCATCACATTTCTCCTATGATGGTTGATGCCGACAAATGGTGCACATAACAAGCCATACCGATTTGTCTTGTATGTGGTGTCGACCGATAACACGTCTCCAAAGCACTCGTAATCAATAAGAGCACGGGAGTCTCAGAAAAAAAAATCATCAAGCGACCCTCATCATCTAGCTGCACGTTCCAATAAAACAAAGGCTCAATGTTCAATTTCTTAGCAAATAAATTCACCAGAGCATTAGCGTCGGCATTCCCCACTCTTGTTGACTACCTAACCCGATTTAGTGATTATAGGCATCCCTCATCGTAAAACCGACATTTTGCGGCCCCCCGGCTTCGTTTTCCATAAACCGACATGCCCGACTAACTCCGATACCCGCAGATTTAAGCGCCTCGACAAGTGACTGTTTTGCATGGCTCAATTGCCGAGTGCACCATAACAGATAGGCTTGATGCGTGCCGAGCATTTTGTGATTATGCTCCTTCACAAATTTATGAACGGTCCATTGCAAATTCTTCTCCCTCCCAATCCGTAATTTCGCTTTACAGTTGCTCCTAGTTATCTGTTTCCTATATGATGCTACTCTCTCTTTCGATCGTTTATCATCAGGCCGACCTTCACACGAGCATTCAAATTCCTTCCATCGAAGCTCAGTCATCCCAGAGAAATAGTATTGGTCACCCTTCCTCACACTAAACCCCCGGCACCTGCCGTACTCACAATATAACAAATATGCTTGCTCTACACTATCCACAACATTTCCAATTTCTAAACGATTCTCTAATTCTATTAACATTGTAGAAAGCAAACATCTTGCTTCTGCATCACTACCAGCCCCTTCTCCATCTTTTCTATCATGAGTGCTACCCTCAGAAGATGCCTCATTCTCCATCGAAACATTCAAGTCAATATTCATCTTTGCCATAAATCTATAGACAATTATTGTAATCAGCAAAGATAATCAAGTCAGACTATAATTTTACCTTATTAGTGACAATTGAAAAAAGTTTAGAGTTCCACACCAACATATTCATTAATAACTGAAATCATGCATTCAACTATGGCTATCAAACCCACGCAATTTACCACCCAATATAAACGCTTCGTTGACTAGGGCGTCGCAAAATAGAATGATATTTTTTTTGGAAAATCTGAAAGTCTAATCGTCTAACTAGCCAACAAGCTTCATGATCAAAACAGGGGGAGCCGTCGAAATCCATAATGAATTCACATAATCAATCACCATAAATCAATACCACAATGTGGGTGCCCATACACTACAACCGACACATTGAAACATTGACAGTTAAAACCCCTAAGAAAAACCCTTCAATTGAAAGCATAAATAGAACCCTAACAATGAATCAATAAAAAACCCCCTACCGTAAGGGAACCCAAAGAACAAATACTAATACGAAATAAGAACGATAGTTTTTTATTTTGCATACCTCAAGGCATTCCAATTCTCAGAATCGCTCCGACGAGGCAAGATGAACGCAAATTCGGCGACCCCCGCACAAGACGCTATAAAATCAATTTTCAGAATTGGGGGAAATGGCACACTGGAGAAGAGAATATAATTAAAATATTAACCAAATTCAAAATTTCCGCCAAATTTCAATAACATTGTTCACTCATCGGAATCCGTAAATAGCCAAACTTAGCATCAGGATTTCTTTAAAAAATTCTGAAACCTTGTCCACGAGTACGGGAATTGCATCCACTGCCTATCCGTACCGGCGCCGACGTGCAAAGTTCGCCGGAAAACTTTCAGGTGTCGACATCAATCCTTTTGTCGACACTGCCGATACGAGCGCGAGTTCCACAGGCTACTGTTCACAGCAGAAGTGTCCTAATAGCTAAGTCACCTCTTTTCCTAAGAAATACGGTCATATACGCATCAAAAATAAAGTTAAAGTATTTCTTAAAAAAAGTCCACGTGTCGGAATCCTAACGGAGCTCGGATAGTGCCTGGGAGGGAGCATATAATTTTCCCATAACATAGGATCCGATCTTCCACCATTTAGTGGTCAAATACAAACAAACTCATATTTTACCATTTTCACATATTTTAATGGGTAAATTATAATTTGATACCTATATTTTGGACTATTTTAAAAAATAATCAACTTTTTATAATTAACAAAATAATACCTACTTTTTAATAAAATTATAAATTTAACATTTGATCAACTTTTCGATCCAAAAATTCTACGTAATTGATAATATTTTTAGATTTTTATTTCTCCAACTACGTAAAAAAAAAACTCAATCTATAAATCTTAAAATACAATCAATCACGCAGGATTTTCAAGCCAAAAATATCACTCAAATGTTACATTTGTAATTTTTTCAAAAACTTTGTACTTTTTTTTTGTTAATTTTCAAAAGGTCTGTTATTTTTTAAGAAAATGACGCAAAATGTAGGTAGTGCAATTTACCACATTTTAATTTACAAAAAAAATCAATAAAAAATCACTATTGCAATTTTGTGTCATATTATCAATTTGGCAATTCAAGCACTATAGATGAAATGAAATTCATCACTATATGAAACTTGACAAATTTAATTACAACTAATAGTTTTGTTGATTTTACTTTTAAACTATTAATATAGTTGATTATAAATAGTTCTATAACTGTTAAATGGTAGTGATAATTTCAATTATAAATCAATGGAAAAATGCCATACGCGTACATAAGTATTTCTAAATTGGTGTCTTTTAAATTTTTATATTTATTTGTCATAATATTTTATCCAACCATGTATATTAACTATTTATATCTTGTCTCATTTTACTATCACTATTTTCACATATTTATTTGTCATAATATTTTAATCAACCATGTAAATTAACGATTTATATGTTCTCATTTTACTATCACTATTTTCATATTGAGTGATTCAATTTTATAAAAAAATTAAACATGACACCGTACCCCGTGCATCGCACGGGCGTAATGCTAGTAAACAATATAATTCCAACAACTTAAAGTAAATAACATGTTTTTACTAAACTTTATGTTAAACTTACTAAATATTATATTATTGCATTTATTATCTTTATATCCCATAATTTACTTATATACCATTTTCTTTAATTTTCTCGATTATTCATCTGAACTTTTTGTTTTAACAATTGAAAAAGAATAAAATATTATTATTTATCACATTTACTTTTTTGTAGTTATCATTTTGGTAATAAAATAATATTAATATCATATTTTTACTAATATCTTTTATGATAAACTTACTAAGTTTATAATCACATTGTAATATTCGCATATCTCATAATTTTGTAAATGTCATTTTCTTTTAATATTTTTTATTATTCATCTTAACTTTTAATTTTATTAATTGAAGAAGAATAAAAGATTATCATTTATTATATTTAATTTAAAATTATTTATTTTAAGTTATAATTTAGTTATTAAATTAGATTAAATATCAAAATTTTGTTAAACTTTTATGATAAATTCACTAAATATTATATTATTGCATTATATTATGAATGTGTGAAAAAATAATTAAAAACACATTAAATTTTGGTATATATATACAAGGGGGTGGGTTAAAATGAGAACCATACCCCTGTGTAGGAAATAGGAACCATTTACATCCATAGATCTCTATAATTTGAATGGACAAGATTGATTTTAGATTTTAGGGATCAAATTGCAAAATGATACTTTTTTACCAAAATTTAGTGCTTCATAAGGGTATTAATGACAAACCCAAAATATCCATAATATCCATAATATCATGTTCCATGAATCTAGGAATAATTATACGATGAAATTTATTGGGTAGTTGAATGAAAACCCTACAAAAACAAAAATCCATTCCAGCCGCTGCCTCCCCCCTCAATCTTTTACGCCGAACGACGCAAAACTCCGATCGCAATCTTTCATGCCGAACGCCGACAACAATGAAGGGCTGCCGCCCGCCTCCACGTCGTCCGAATGCCAATCCGCCGCTTGGTTCGAAGTCACCCGTACTCCCAGAGGCCGGCCGCCTCCACGTCACCAAGGCCGTGACTGTCGCGACCCAAACCAAACGAGCTACAACAATGAAGGGCCGCTGACCAACTGAACGTCGCCCAGACGCCCAGCTGCAGCCCCCCTCCACCTCGACCGAAACCCCCGTCGCCGGCCTCCACGTCGCCTAAATCGAGACAACACGAACGGGTATTTCTTCACTCTTAAATTAGCGATATATAAATGTATGATTAACAGATTTTAGATAATTGCAAATATGATATGATTAGCAAATTTTATGGGTATTCAAAATTTTTGATTTTTTTGGTTATATTTCTCATATGCTTCTCGTAACTATAGGCATATGTTTTAGGTTTTGGTTTTTGATTGATTGTTATATTTATTGGTTTTGTTTTGTGGTGATTTGATGTATTTAGCAAATTAATTAGATATGATTAGCAAATTATTAATGTATTATTAGCAGATTCGTAATTTATTCGAATTTCAAGAATTAATGTTGCTGAGGTCGAACTTTTTTAATCATGTTTTGTGAATCCTTTTTATTTGAATTAATAGTTAGAGAAATATATTGTTATTTATGTTATTTATGTGATCTGATTTTGTATTATATGAATATTTTGTTATTTATGTCAAATTGGGTTGTTTATAGCATATTCATATTGACTTTATAGCAACTGTTGAATATATGATTAGCAAATTGAGAGCTGGATGGCTATAGAGGTGATGAGAAACCATTCATGCTTGTATTCTATCAACTTAGTACGATATTAGTAGCAAATGTTGCAACTGTGAAATTTTGCTACTGGGATTCGAGTTTTATTATTTCCGATTTGCTATTAACATATCTATAATTTGCTAATTATGAAGACAAAATTTGCTAAACGTCAGACATACGCGTCCATAACAGAATATGTCGATATCCCTACACCTACAGAGATACATTAATCAATGAATATTTTGTTATTTATGCCAAATTGGGTTGTTTATAGCATATTCATATTGACTTTATAGCAACTGTTGAATATATGATTAGCAAATTGAGGGCTGGATGGTTATAGAGTTGATGAGAAACCATTCATGCTTGTATTCTAGCAACTTAGTACGATATTAGTAGCAAATGTTGCAACTGTAAAAATTTTCTACTGGGATTCGTGTTTTATTAAATTGATCTTGTGTTTATAGCAAATTAGTGATATAGTATTAGCATATTATTAAGAAATGAGTAGCATATTATTAAGACATGCTTTTATGTAAATTCCTTGTATATTATTAGCAATATTTAAGGTTGTTGGATGTTGGCAGATCTGATTTGGTTTGATAATTAGCAAAATAAATTCATATCATTAGCAAATTAAATGGATATGAATATTTGTTATTTATGTTATTTATGTGATCTGATTTTGGGTTATATGAATATTTTGTTATTTATGTCAAATTGGGTTGTTTATAGCATATTCATATTGACTTTATAGCAAATTTTGAATATATGATTAGCAAATTGAGGGCTGGATGGCTATAGAGGTGATGAGAAACCATTCATGCTTGTATTCTAGCAACTTAGTATGATATTATTAGCAAATGTTGCAATTGTAAAATGTTGCTACTGGGATTCATGTTTTATTAAATTGATATTCTGTTTATAGTAAATTAGTGATATAATATTAGCAAATGATTAAGACATGAGTAGCATATTATTAAGACATGCTTTTATGTGTATTGGCTTTTAATAGAAAATTGTGTTATTTTTCAAATTTTCATTATATTTGTAACAAATTGGCATTTATTTATAGAAACTTAGTAAATTATGATTAGTAATATTTATGGGTATCGTGTATTGTATCATTATGATCAATCTTTGATTGTCATTTATAGGTAACAGTGAGAAAGGTGATCGTGCTAAGAAGGCAATGTCGGACAGTGGGGCAAAATATTGTGCAACTATCCTTAACGATGAAAGTAACATACACAAGAAGCGCATAATGGCTGATGCAAGCCTATATTACAGGGCAACATGTGGTGATGAACCACACAATATTAACGCCATAGTTATGAATAATGTCTAGGTTGAATGACGCATACTGAAATTCTTTAATTATTACATAAATTTGACTGTTGCTATAAAAGATTTATGTATTGGTTCTCATTTGATAGTTGATTTTAGCATATTATGATAGGAATTATAGCATAACATTAATGTTTTAATATAACAATTTTATTCATTAATATATATTTGTTATGTTTCGTGATATCATACTAATGATCCATAACATTAATGTTTCGTGATATGCTATTAACACATCTGAAATTTGCTAATTACGTATAAAATATTTGCTAAAATTCAGATATATAAGTGCTTATAAATCCTCCCGTAAAATAAAATTAATGGCTTACTCATACAGAAATACTTATTTACATAAAACAAATATAATCTGTAATATCAAAATTATCAAATTATCCAATTAGTCGTGGCAAATTATTATTCATTTTCTAGCAAATCATTTCATAAAGGTGTAGTAAATCATTCAATCGACTCATAATCTATTTTAACTAAACTATGTTGGTGGTCGTATTATATTATTTAGTTAGAGATGGCCGATTCTTTAGTATTATACCATAATATTCTTTAGTAATATTACAGCCAAGTAATGTAATATATATATCAAATTAGCGTACATGTGATAATTCGAGAAAATAATAATAAGCTGATTGCATACAACCTGCTAATCTATGTATAAATATTTGCTAATTTCGGATAAATTACTTGCTAATAATAAGAAAACGTAACAATGTTCATTTATACTCATGTCTCATGAATTGATGGTTCAAAAAATTCATTAAAAGTAAAAAATAATATTAAACTATCTCATAAATCAATATTCATAACAGTGAAATAAAAATATCATGGACCCGGACAATTCCTTGCATCGTGATTACCCTTCACCCCGCACTTGCTACACTTTCTTGGAGGCTTGTTGGCATCACGACCATCCTATCATAAAAAAAATCGTATGTTCACATAAAGGTATTCCCGATTTGCTATTAACAAATATATAATTTGCTATATATACATAAAATATTTGCTAAACGCCTGACATACGCGTCCATAACAGAATCTGTCAATATCCATACACTTATGAATATATTTTTAGTCGATAACATAACACCTGTATTTTCCATAATCAGACGATGACGACAATGATGATAATATACGATGGAGTAAGAACTTGTGGAAAAAAAAATACATTCTTCATTTGCACACAACAATTCATGCCATTTTTACTACTTTTTTCCTTAATAACTTGAAAAAATCCACAACCAAATACGAAAAGCATCTATTGTCTATAATAAATATGAAATGCCCATTGTCTGTGGACATCTCAATATCATTCAAAGCAAATTGAAACAAATTTTTATAAAAAAAAAAAACGAACCATTTCTTTTCGCATACGAATATTCCTAATTTGCTATTAACCTTTCTATAATTTGCTAATTATGAAGATGAAATTTGTTAATAGCCAGACATACGCGTCCATACCAGAATACGTCGAAATCTCTACACCTACAGATATACATTAAGCGATAACATAATTCCTATATCTTTCATTATCACACAGTGACAATAATGATGATACTATACAATGGATTAATAGTATGGTTAAAAAAAAAAACTTATTTTGCACAAAACAATTCATCCAATTTTAACTATTTTTTTAATAACTTCATAAATACCACAACCAACTACGAAAATGATCTATCATCTATAATAAATATGAAATTCCCATAGTCTGCGATCATCTCAGTATCATGCAAAGCATATTGAAATAATTTAAACAAAAATCGTATGTGTACATAAAAGTATTCCAAATTTGCTATTAATATATATATATAATTTGCTAATTATACATATAAATTTTGCTAAACGTCAGAAATACGCGTCTATTCCAGATTCCACCCATATCTCTACACCTGCAACGATACATTAATGGAGAACATAATACCTATATCTTCCATAATCAGACGATGACTAGAGTGATGATAATATACGATGGAGTACGAACTTGTGGAATCCGACGATAAAATTGTCCGGAACGAATCCTCAACCCCAAGAAATATATGAAACACCGATAGATACAACTCTGTAAAAAATTTACAGAGTGAAAACGTCCAAAATAAAAAAAAACCGTCCAATATAAATCCCACAATATATGGAAGGGATATATTTACTGCAGATTTTTAATATGCATTACAATTACATATATACCCTCCACTTAATGTAATTCTTAACATATTGCATATTTGACCCCATTTTTTGCATATTTGACCCCATTTTTTTGAGATTGATCTGAGCCTTATAAAATAAATGATCCAACGCTCCATAATAGTTCCTAGTTCCTACACAGGGTATTGGTTCTCATTTGATCTCTATACTATATACAAGTATGTCAGTATATATCGAGGTACCAATATATATCTAATTATCAGTAGACAGTATTATACCGAAGTATCAATATATACCGCATTACAATATGTACCTTAGTATGGTATATGCTGATATACATCTTAATTTTTGAAAATTCATACCATTGCTATAATGTAAAATTATGGTAAGATATCATACCTTATCAAAAAACAGGTACGGTATAACGTAAATATTGATATTTTTAGTATTTTTTTGGTATTGTATGTGCGACATTCCGATATGTCATCATTTTTCCCCACCTCTATCCACAATGCTCTTAATAGGTTGTCAAAAGATGTAATCTAGAAAATTGTGGACAACGTCAATATTTGTCGAATTTGGTACTCTCTACGTTTTTAAATAAGTATCATTTTAACATTTCAGTTTTGTTTCACAAAGAATGTTATCCTACATAATCAATGAGGAAAATTCACTTTTTTTTTTCTAACATTTGCTCTCATTTAATGCATTCAAACATTCATTATTGACTCAACTAAGCCACCCACTTGCCACATTAATAATAATAATAATAATAATAATAATAATAATAATAATAATAATAATATATCGAGTCAAACAATTATATATAATTTTTTCAAGGACAATTAATCTTTGCAATTGATTTTTTGTTTTTGTTATTGCTAAGAATTGAAAATTTTAAAAATTATATACTCTAATTATGAAATATTAATCCTAAAAACTAATTATTGAGTAAAAATATGAGAATTAAATTCTAAAAAATAATTACAAACTCTAGCTAATTGAATATAAATAAACCCCAATTAATAATTATAAAATTAAATTAAACTAAGAAAAAATAATAAAAATCGTAAAGTAGCTTTCAATAAACGGTGCCCACAAAGGTGTGTAAAATAACCAAGCTCTATCTACATATATTTAATGAAGCTCAAACCTTTTGTTTTCGACTTTTATTTTATAGTTGCCATGGAAGCTTCTGCATATATATATATATATATATATATATATATATATATATATATATATATAACTAGGACTTCAACTGTCAAAATCAACTGAATATCCTTTTTATGTCTTTGGTCTACAGAGAATAATCAAACAAACACACATAAATTTGCATTAAATTAGAGCTTAATTTACTATAACTGCAAAATATTCCACATATTCATCTTCCTTGGACATTCAATATTGGTATGATTACACAACCTCATTTTGCGCTGATTTTTCTCCCAATATATATTGGATTATGAGACAGAATATTCACTTCACAATACAAATAATTAACCATGCGTAAGTTTTTTTATATAAGATATTGCTTGAAATTTTTTAAAAAAGTGTGATTGTTAAGATATGGTGTATATCATGTCGTCATAAATTAATTTGAGGAAGGTCCGTTTGTTGGAATTGGAAGCAAATTACAAATAACTATATTTTGAATACATTAATTTAATATACTTATTTTCTTACAATCGATTTCGGTGAACAAGAAATTAATTAATACATAAACTTGAAATAGTATACCAAAATGTGTTTTGAGAGTGAAATGATGTGACATTTCAAATGAGTGCAATCCTAACCGTTATGTTGGACCGTGCATTTGATGAAAACCATGATCTATTGATCTCGATTCTTCCCAATAAAATGGTGTCACCTCTCATCAATAGACACCACAATTTTTTGATTATTATATAAAGTCTCCACATGTTCATTTCATAATCATTCTAACTACAATTACATACATACATTCTAACATTGCAGTTTTATTCTTGTTGTCCTAGCTAGTTAATTACTCAATCTTGAGTATCAAAGAGTTCGTTACAATTAAATTCCGACTTGTAGTACAACAACTCGAATTCATTATAGTTGTTATATCTTGAGAACGTTTATCGTAACTAGATCGTGAGAATGTTTGTCGTAACTAGATCGTATGTATAATTAAGCGGCATTTTTTTTTCTTAGAAAAAAGAGTTCAATTCTTGCCACGGCTACCGATTATTATAGTTCACATCCAACTAATTACACACACACACATATATATATATATATATGACATTATTAATGCAGATATCAGTAGCAAACTTATATATCATGTATAAAATAATGTTATTTGTAATTGAGATGATACAATATTCCATTAGTTCTTTGCATACCATTGACAGAAGGGAAATTCTATTCACAGCCCCAAATTTTCTGTTTGTAGCCCCTAAATATAATTAAAATATTAATATTATTTGAATATACTATTTTATCCTTATAACCCCATTAATTAATTAAAACTCCAATAAAATAACAGCCTTACTTTCTACTTTATAACCCTATTTTATGGCAAAAATCTTACTTTTTGTATCTTTTTCTCTTTCATTCTTATAATCTAAAATTGTGCATTGCTTTTAAATTCGCAATTCCCTCATTGTCTCATGTACCTCTTTTATTGTGTTTTTTTCTTTTCTTTTCTTTTCTTTTTTTTTACTTTTTTTCGTACTCCTTAATTAATTAAGAGGACATCCAATTTCTCCTTAAAAAAATTAACTTTTGGTTTTTTTTTCCAGTCTTCTTCAGATCCTTCAATCATTAATCCTCTCCTCACCCCTCTTTTCTCCTAGCACTTTCATCAGAACAATTCTAGGAAAAAAAGTAGAAGAAATTTATACAAACAATAATGGAAAATAAACTTTATATTCATTGAACAACCAAATACAAAATGAAAATAGAAAATGAAGGAGAAAACCCGGAGGAAAAATCCCTCTGAATTGTGGAGAGAAAGGAGAAATTTTGTACGATCGGTACACCAAGAGGGTGTTGGGGTTTGGGAGGGAGGGGTTGGAGGCTATGAAATTGAAGGAAAAAACATATCTAATTAAAATATAATAATTATAAAATTAAAATGATCCATAAAATTAATTTTTATATTTATTATATATGGGAGTCATGAAGAGAAAATTGGAGCCCAATGAATAGAATTAGCCTTGGCAGAACAATGTAAATTAACTATATACACGACATATTAATTAATGTATCATAAATTTGACTAATTTTGGCCTAAGGCTCTGAATATATAAATATTTACTCTTTTTTTTTTTGGCTCTATTATTAATGAACTACAAAGAAATTATATGAAGGAATATAATAACTCTATTGGCCGGCTGTGTTGGGGGCCAGTCGGTTTACAATTCGAGTCATTGAACTAGACTAGTTTTAAACAAAACGATATGTAAAATCACAAAAAGTTGTGTCATATCGGATATATTACCGACACATTAAATAATTAAACAGAACGCGGATGTGTACCTGAATTATAAAACTTTGAATATTTATTATTGAAGTTGATGTTGAATTTGTTATAAATTTCCCAAACAAGAGATACTTTTATTAGAACGAATACAGACTGTGGGAGAAGTATAGTCCTTTGAAAATCATTACCCTAATATATAAGTGTGTAGATTTGTGATTTTCAATTTGATGCTCAACAAATTGAATATCTTCTTATGATATTTATACATTAATTCCATGATTATCTGATACATTTAATAGTCCATAATATAATTAAAATTTAGTAAATCAGTTTAATTATATTGGACTTTCATAAAACAGCTATGCATCTTTTATTTTAAATATGTGAGTCCACCTAATAGAATTTTCAAACACCATTAAATCATTTTAACGACAAAGTTTTGACATTTATGGATGGAGAATTCCTAAAATGCATTTTTTATAGTGATATTCATGATCATAAAATTGATGTTGATAGTTCGGAAATAAACTTATGCTATATATTTTATACTCTTATGATAAAAATTGATAAGCTAGCATGGATTTTGCTATCCTTATATATATTAGGAAAATTCTGAACACAATCTCCATTTTACTCTTCATAGCCCCTTTATTTTATAAAATATAAATATAGTTCATACTTTCTTGAATATTAATTCTTGTGAAGAATATAATTCAAAAATTAATAAAGATTAATGTAGCAAATAAATTTTAGCACACAGTGCAACCTTATTCTCGCTGTTGTTGTTATTTTTTTTAATTATAGAAAAAAGGGTGGGGGCTATAGTGTATGGGGGTTATGATAAGATTTTAAGTGTTGAAGATTAAGGAGTAAAATAGTCTTTCTATATTTATATTTATATTTTATAAAATATTGAGAGTTATAAAGAGTAAAACGGGGAGGTTCTGTATTTAGAATTTCCGTGTATAATATACTAATATAGTATATAGATAATTGTGGGATGCTGGGTAATTTTTTTATTTTTTCTAGCAACATCCCCTAAGACCCGCCAAATAAACTATTTGAAGGGGTAAAGAAGATTTTCATACGGACCACTCCATTATCAGAAGGGAGAATTCAAGAAATTCAGCCCATTTATTTCATTTTCATTTTTTTTTTGAGGAAAAATAACTTAATAAATTAGAAAGCCCATTCATCGGACGGAATATCAGACCAAATTACATCCGGTAACTCACCGGTGTATGAAATAAAACAAGAATTACTAATAGCTAACTTTGCTAAAGCATGCGCCATCTTATTAGCAATTCTACGAGCCCAACTAAAGATAACCTTCTCGAAATGGTTGGCTTCCACTCTGATCAATTGGCAAACATCTCCTTTGTATGATAGATCTTCTGTAACTGTATCAGCCACCAAACTCTGTTGTATCACCTGACAATCCGATTCAAGGATAATTTTCTTTCCTCCAAATAGCCAACACCAGACCTTCTTGGCAGGCGATTCCTCCAGCAATGTCTGGGTTAAATTTTTTTTTCTTGAACTTCCCAATACATAAAATTTTGACATTACTTCCCTAAAAAAATTAAAGAAAAAAAGAAGAGATTTTGGCATTAATTTATCTGCTATTATAATAGATAAAGTTTAACTTTCAGGTGACTCGATGCACCCGCAAACCTCATACTGACCCTTATTGGCCGCATTTCAGGGTTTTTTTTTTAATTAAAATGTAAAAATATCATAACATTTTATTTTAATCTAAAACTTATTTTATGTAAAATTTGACCTATTCAACTACTTATATGCTATAGCTATAACTTTAAAATGAATTTAACAAAAGATTATTTGTCTCCTAATAGTGAAAACATAAAAATGAGACTTGAAAGAAAGCGAATTAACGAGCTCCAACATTTGCTGTTTCCCTTCCTTATTCTTGGTCACATAATTTCGTTATTAAAATAATATTAATTTATCTTATACTTAAATATTACTTAATAGGTTCATTGTTTTTGAAGGGATATCGGACTCATTATTTTTTTTCTTTGGATTTTTTTTTTATTGGAGAGAAAACGGAAACTGAAACTTATTATAATTTATAAGTATTCACTAACAAATTAAATGCTCTTTTAATTAGCCACAATTTAAATTTGATTATTACTAACATTTTTTCTTGTAAGCATAATGATTAACATTTTAACATAGTAAGGATTGACTATTTCTTGGACTAATAGTGTCGAATCACACGGTAACAAACTTCAAAAAAAACATTCCTTTATTCAACCCTATATATCCTTGATCCGTACGACGAATTAGATCATTCCCTTTCAAAATTCAACGTCAAACGTTGAAACACACGATAATTTCACGAAACTCCACCACGCTCAATTTCACACATGCATGCATAAATTAATTAAATCAATAAGTTGAAAACCCCCCAATTTTCCAAACTCCTTTTACCTATAAATTCATCACCAACCCAAAAAACAACCTAGGCCACAACCAAACCCAAGAAATTAACCTTCACTAGCTCGCCAATCCAAAAGAACACACACACACGCAAGTTAAGAAGCATGCAACGTTCACTAGCCATGAACCTAGTTGCGAAAAACCAAGTTAGGGCAAAGATAATGAGACCATCATCGACATCGTACGACGTTTTCATTAACCATAGGGGAACCGACACGAAACGGACGGTGGCAACGTTGTTGTACGACCATCTTTTCCGGCTAAGGATTCGGCCCTTTTTGGACAACAAGAACATGAAGCCGGGCGACAAGTTATTCGACAAGATTGATACTGCGATAGGGAGTTGCAAGATCGGCGTGGCCGTCTTCTCACCGCGCTATTGCGACTCCTACTTCTGCCTTCATGAGCTAGCGCTCATGATTGACCTCAAGAAGAAGATGATCCCCATTTTTTGTGACGTTAAACCATCCCAACTACGTGTCGTCGACGACGGGACCATGTCACCGGAGGATGTTCGGAGGTTTAGGTCGGCCTTGGAAGAGGCTAAGTACACCGTTGGCCTCGACTTCGACTCCCTTAAAGGGTGAGTACCTACCTAGGCTAGCTTTAATTAAGATCAAATTAACACAAGTTTTTTTTTTAATAAATATTTTGACTAGTCGTGGTAGAATTTTTCATTTTTTAGGTTTAGGTTTCTTTTATTTTTTAATAAAAGAAATGAGTTTTTAATCTCAGGAATTTTTCATTAATTATATATATTTATTTCGCTATTATTATTTGATACATTTATTTGATAATAAGGGAGACATGCATAATAATAGAGTGTGAACTTTTTGCCGATCGAAGGCAATTTGAATGAATATTGTATTTTATTTTAAATTTCCTATTGTTAATAAATGGCATGTGTACATTTACAATATATTCTGATCACTTGCATTGTCATTCAATACACATGATTTTGTACATTAGTTAATACTTGATAGTGAAATGAAAATTGTAAGACAAAAATAGATAGGCTAGGCGATTTATTATTATTATTATTATTATTATTATTATTGCATCTCACTATTTATAATATTTGATATCCAAAATTATATATGTTTCCTTAACACAAGATGCAACAAAATATGTGATTGAGAATCTCATGGAAACTTACATAGTATATATATATATATATATATGTATTAAAAGTTTCAAATTTAATTTTGATTCCTAGAAAATTCAAATGTACGTATATGTAACTCTTTCTTTCACTTTCGACGGAATTCTCCCCAGTTTGAATTGTCCGACCCGGTCGAAAGGTAATAATAAGTCTATATAGGTCTAAACATTCTAATAAATTGTTAATGCAATAGTAATTATATCTATGATTGCAATATTTATTTATTCTAACTAAGGTATATATTAATTTAATTGGTGACAGGAATTGGTCGGACGTGGTGAAAAATGCAGCAAACATTGTGATAGAGAGCTTGGAAGAAATTGAATACGATGAACGCCTCCATCACAATACAAATTTCTCTTTCTATAGCCCTCCAACTTTTTCTAAATGATCACATTCACAAATTCCTTTAATTTAATTTGTTTTTACGTCATTAATTATCAAATTTATTTCATTCTTTCTAAAATAATGGATTAATTAACCCCCTATATATGATCCTCCATATCGTAATATTAATTCATTTATTACGTCCTTCGTGACGTATATATGTACACAAAATTATATATTGTCAGGTGGCATTATTCATTGATGACACAATGGAGAATCATTAATGACATGCATGATTATATGATTTTGTAATAGGTGGTTCAAATTAATTAGAATTATGGGCACGTACATGAACAATGTGTAAATTGTTACGTTGTTACATTCTTTCCTTGGCAATTTCATAGTCGTATGATTCTTTTTACTGTATTGGAAGTGGGAAAGTTTTCCTTAAATTTAAGGTTCATGTTGTTGGATTTAATTAAACAAATATACGAAACTATTAGCATATAAATTAAATCTCAAACATAATTAAAATCTCTACATCATATAATAGAAAACATTAATTGATCGATAAATTGTATGCGGAAGTGCATCGTACCTGAATTTATAAATCTCTATTGTCTATTGTTTAATCTGGTTGAGTTTTTTTTTTTTTTTTTAAATTCGATCCAAATTATTAATCTGGTTGAGTTTTGACTTTTGATATGGATCTTTTAAACAAACGGTGTGTGTGTGTGTATATATATTTGCTTTATGTAGAGTAAATGTATATATATTGCAATACTTGGATGATACCGTCGTTTAATTAGGATCATATATAACCCTATTGTGTGTGTATTTGTGATTTTTAATTTGATTTCTCAACAAACTGAAAACCTCTTTATAGTCTCTATACGTTATTAATTTTCGTGTTGATTAGATATCTTAAATTTAAGGGTGATTTGTATTAAAAATCACAATATTTGGACTATTTTGCAATTATAACACAACCTTGTTTTTGTTACAAATAAAACCTTTAATGATTTTTGCAATCAGAACGCGCACATTCTTTTTTTTCAAGTTTAATGTGTCCTACCAAATTTACACATATACACTCCACGTATGCATCCATACTTCAAAAATCTTAAACATATATACTCCATATGAATTTAGATTTGGGTATTGAATTGACTAGAAAAAAATGAGGATATTGTAATCGCAAAAATCATTAAAGATTATATTTTATTTGCAACAATTACGAGGTCATATTATAATTACAAAATGATCTAAAAATTATGATTTTTAATACAAATGATCCTGAATTTAATACAAGGTACAAAATTAACTTTAGCAGATGATGTAGACTTAATTTAATCGAACTCCCGTAAAACAACTATGCATAATAATCACATTTTATTTTTTTATACGCACAAAATGAAAATTTTCGAACAGATGTGTCGAAAATGTCCCACACGCATCCGATGTGGACATCTGTTTGTTGTTAGGCATTGATGAACTAAACTTATATCGAGTTAAATCATGCACATACATTAATGTTTAATGTATAGTAGTTTGAATCTTTAATTTTGTAAATTATACTTATTTCTGTTTGTTTAATTTGTTTCTTACGTCTAAAACTAAGTAACGTTTTACCCTATATATACATTGTAATATCAGACAATTACATACGTAAACATAAGATAATTACATATTAGTTTTCTGGGAGCACCCAAGTGGTAAAGACTGTGTGTAAAAGGGAGATTTGTCCGGTTGGAGACTACATCGCTCCCTGTTTCCTCCAACTAAAAAAGACAAGGTAAATTACATTTTACAGAGAGAGTATTGTGTGATTTAATCATTGAGATTGAATCCTTGTTGCATCAACAATAGTAGTGGTGGAATTGCTCAAGAAATCTCTGTACCAACTTGCTGAGAGTTTTGGAATCCTGTTCAATGTTTGGTGCTCAATATGATACAATCCAAATTTGATGGCAAATCCATTTCCCCATTCAAAATTATCCAGCAAGCTCCATATGAAATATCCGCGCACGTCTGCACCTTTCCTGCAAATAAATTACAAATATATCACTGAATATTGTTTTTGCTGTCAGTTGAAATTTAACTACTTCAACAAGCATGAATACCTCATAGCTCGAGCAAGATATGCAAGATACGAGCGATGATACTGGATTCTCCCGGCATCATGCTGGAAGTCGTCCTGTTCGTTGCCAGGAGACGAATAACCTGATGATGATACCACAGAGAAACCTTAAAAGTTAAAACTATTCATCTACAGTTATAACTTTATAATCACTATATATAAATCGTCTGAAATGAAAGTGCATATATATTGGCATGCATACCATTTTCAGTGATAAACATTGGCATGTTGTGGTATCTCTCCTTGATATAGTCGACCATAGCTTCCATGCCCGTCGGAACCACATAAAATCGAGCCATCCCAGTCTGCAAGAGGAATGAATAAGATGTTTTTCTTTTCTTTAAAATGATGATCTGCATTGTATAACCGATGGAATGTGTGTGAGTGATTCATACCGGTTCCCCAATTGGAACACCATCGCGGTCTCCACAAGTGTAGACGAATCCCCGGATTGCACGATCACTACCTTGAACGCAACTACTATCATTGCATATGCAACTGGAATGCATACAATCCTTTGCATAGAGGGTGCCATAATGGTTTATCCCAATGAAGTCTATACTCTTGCTAACAAGCAAGCTTTCCTCTAAAGAAAAACTTGGTAGCTCGTTTCCATGGATACGCCTCATTTCTGGAGGGTAATCCCCAAACACAAGTGGATCCAACGTCCTTTTATCGATCAAACAAGCACCATATATATGATCAGAAGAAACAGAGAAATCACACAGCTTCCTCTAAAGTGGGGTTCATGTTGATTTTAACACTCACCAAGCAATATTAAAAGCTAATGCCCGATTTGCAGCTTCTATATCATTCTCATCACCTGTCAGTGGAACGTACATGAAAGCAGACACGGTGATGCCTAATACACCGTCTGTTTTTGACTGTGCCAACATCATTTCATACATAAGGAAAAGAAACGAATCTAGCTAGGAACCTTAGCTATATCATCTTTTAATGTTGCCGATTACCTTAAATCTATCACGATACAACTCAGCAGCTCTGGCATGTGCCAACAACATGTTGTGAACCACAATCAAAGGCTCAACATCTGAATTCCCACTGGCACACTCACCAAAAGGAGGTGAGCAACGAAGAGGTGGGAAACCCGCCCTTTCATAGGCGAACTCTGCATATAAGTTGGCCTCGTTGATTGTCATCCAATACTTCACCCGATCAGCAAAGTTTATGAAACACACTTCAGCAAAATGGACATACTCGTCTCTGTCAAAACCATATACATCAGTTTGCCACATAACATTTACCTAAATGTTATTTCATAAGATCAACTGCCTAACTAAAAAGTGGATGTATATATGCTTACTGCATCAGAGGACTGAGCCAGCCCCCGAATCTATCTTCAAGTTCTTGAGGAAACTCAAAGTGGAAAAGTGTCACAAATGGCTGAATGCCTGCATTCAACCTTATTAGGTATTAACTTAAACAAACTAGTAATTTCCATCATAGCAATGAATAATTACAAGATCATCACTTAGCACAGTACCTCTAAGTAGGAGATTATCTATGATCTTGTTATAAAAGTCGATCGCAGCTTGATTAATCTCACCAAACCTCCCTCCTATATTCATAATTAGAAATCCCATAGTCACCAACTCAAAAACCACCAAACATAATTAAAGGCAAAAATACACCAAAAAAAGAAAAAGAAAAAGAGAAAGTAAACTTCAAATCAAGATATGAAAGATCATACTAGGAAGAACTCTACTCCATGAAATTGAAAGGCGATAGGCAGTCAACCCAAGTGAATCAATTATCTCAATATCTTCCTGGGATTAAATGTTCAGAAAAAAAAAACAAAAAAAAAACAAGAACAGAAGCTTAAATGAGTGTTTTACACCCTCGGCCTCAAACGATCTTGAATTATAGGATAAAAAGTTGCAGGGATTATACCATAGAACGATGGTAATGATCATCAGCTATATCAGCATTACTCCCATCTACTACATTTCCTGAACAATTTGAGAATGTACAAAGTCAAAAATCACCCCCAAAAAATTGTAAAAATAAATCAAGAAATTCTCGGCTAGTATTTGATGAACAAATTTATGCTATTTATTACCTTCAACGTGGCAAAAAACGTCCCAGTTGCTTAAACTCTTACCATCTTCATGAAATGCTCCTTCCACCTGAACAAAAGTCAAAAGACAGAGACAATATCAGTGCAACTGATTTTGGGAGAAAACAAAATTCTTGAAGATTAAAAACCAGTTACATATTGAAAAAACAGAGAGAAACACACACTTGATACGCGGAAGTAGCAGCTCCAAAGAGAAACCCATGTGGAAAATCCGATCTTTTGACGTCAATTTGTTCTTGAATGGAAGATTTGAGCGCAGAAATTGCAGATAGAATCAAGAAATGGGTGGCAATAACGCATTTAAGTTTGGTTTTTTCCTTCATTTCTTTCTGCTACGGAAAGACGGTGAGTAGAAATAACTGCATTTCTCAAAAACGCAAAAACGAAAACGAAAACAAAAAAGTAGTACTAACTGTACCCAAAGATAAATTATCCCGACACTGTATATAGCCTGCAACTCAACCACTATTGTTTTTAGGCAAAAGTGCTTTTGTATTTTATTTATTTTTGTGGTGCATGATGGAATAGGATGTTTTTTTAACTTTTGTTTATGTTTAGTTGTATATGGAATTTTATAGTATGATACTTTTTTTTACATGTCATTTGCAGATTACTATACAGTAGTGATGTGATTTATTTTAAATTGATAATTCAATCATTCATTTCGTGAAGGGATTATTTCAGTTTCAATCTTTTAGGTCTTAATTGATAAATATCTATTGTTTTATTATCAATACCTTTACTATTCTAAACGAAATTAAATCTAGCCACTTAGAGATATTCTTTTAATCAAAGTTAAGTTTTATTTATTTAACTAAATTGGTTAGTATGAAAATTTTCATAACGCTTGTAGGATACCACTACATTACAACATGATATCACTCACATACAACATATCTTAGTATACTTTTATTTATTTAACTAAATTGATTAGAATGGAAATTTTCATAACGCTTGTAGGATACCACTACGTTCCAATATAAGATCACATATGACTACGGCTGGGGAAAAATACCGTTATACCGTCATACCGTACTTACCGTACCGGAAAAAATACCGGAATACCGGGTTTTAAGGTATATCGGTATTTTCGGTAAGGTATGATACCGTATCGAGATTTTTCGGTAAGGTAATGGTATAGAATTTTAAAAACCGAGGTATACCGGCATATACCGATACCGATGGTATACCGAATTTTTAATGTATATACCATTAATTCGGCATATACCGTTAGTTCGCCATATACCGTTACCGCCCGTTAGTTCGGCATATAACTTTAGTTCAGCATATACCGGTATATTTGTGATATTATATAAATATATGTATATGTGAAGTATAGATATTTGATATATAATACTTAGTAAATATGATATATATGTAAATATCTAACACTTATAATTAATCTTATATTATACTTAATGCATAGTAATGATAATTTAATGTGTTCTTGATTAATACTTAGTAAATAATTCTTACAATTTCTAAGTAAAACATTTCAAATTTGTAATATTTAGTAAGTTTATAATATTTTTATACAATTTATATTAATTATAAAAATATGATTGATATATAATACTAATAAATATGTTATACATTTATAAATATCTAGTAAATTTACAATATTAACACTTATAATTAATCTTATGTTATACTTAATGCATAGTAATGATAAGTGTGTTCTTAGTTACTATATACTTAGTAAATAATTCTTACGATTTCTAAGTAAAAGATTTCAAATTTATAATATTTAGTAAGTTTATAATATTTTATACAATTTATATTAATTATAAAAACATGATTGATATATAATACTAGTAAATATGTTATACATTAATAAATATCTAGTAAATTTATAATATTAACACTTATGATTAATCTTATGTTATACTTAATGCATTGTAATGCTAAGTGTGTTCTTAGTTAGTATATACTTAGTAAATCATTCTTACGATTTCTAAGTAAAAGATTTCAAATTTGTAATATTTAGTAAGTTTATAATATTTATACAAACGTTCTCTACCATTTCCACTTAGTGTTTGGTGTAACTTGAAAAGTAAGATTATGTTCTTATATATTTTATTTTTCATTTTGTATGTTGTAACTTGTACCTAAAGTACTAATATAATTGTTAATTTTGCAGGTTTCTTGAGATTCAAATTTGAAGATTGTATTAGTTTTTGGGAAACATTCTAGACTCGGTTTATTTTTATTT
Organism: Perilla frutescens; assembly: GCA_026008535.1. NCBI lineage: Eukaryota > Viridiplantae > Streptophyta > Magnoliopsida > Lamiales > Lamiaceae > Perilla > Perilla frutescens. Next base: position 9,348,717 of record BRKX01000019.1, read on the forward strand.
CTTGTATTTGTTAGGATATAACTTGTTGTTTTTATTTTAATTGTTGCATTGGAGTGTTAAATTTGAATTGTTATATCTATTTTATTTTATTGGACTTTAATTATCATGACATGAAGATATTTATTTTATTTTATTGAATTTTGATCGTTATTAGGAGTGTTTCATATATTTTGAGTAAATATATGAGATATATGATATATCTCAGGATGGTATGATAAGGTATATCGATATTAGTAAGGTATACCGATGTCGATAAGATATACCGATATTAGTAAGATATACCGAGCTAAAGGTACGGCAAAGGTATGCTATTTGTTTCATACCGAACTTAAAGTATACCGTTAGAAGGTATACTGAACCTTAAGGTAAGGTAAATGTATAGATTTTCTTCATACCGTACAAGATAAGGTAAAGGTATGGTTAGGGCTGGCAAAAAATACCGTTATACCGGAATACCGTCCATACCATACCGAAAAAATACCGGAGATACCGATATTTACGGTATACCGGTTTTTCGGTAAGGTATGATACCTTACCGGAATTTTATGGTAAGGTAACGGTATGAATTTTCAAAAATTAAGGTATACCGGCATATACCAAAAGTTCAGTATACCGTTATATATCGGTATATACCGTCATACTGTACCAAGGTATATGCCGAAGTGAAGGTATATATCGATGTACCAGTATATACCGTCATACCGTATCACGGTATATGCCGAAGTGAAGGTATATACCGTTATATACCTTCACTTCGGCATATACCGTGATACGGTATGACGGTATATATCGGTACATACCGTACTTTGAATTTAATATATATATATATAAGGATGAGATCTGGTGAGAACCGGTCACCAGGTGGGAACCGGGAACCGATCCCATCCATCTATTCCGAAAAATGAACGCACTAGATGAAAGCAAATTTTCGGTGGCAATTTTGTAATTAAATGAAAATATTCAATTCATGCGTCTCATTAAGGGTAGAACTGGAACAATTGACTTTTAAAAAAAGTGACATCATCATGTTTTGAAAAAATTCTTAAAAACTTTAAATGATCATAATTTATTCATTTTTAATCCGATTTACGCAAATCTTATATCAAATTAAAGCTCTTTTCATACTCTTTCATTTAAGATCCATATTGCATATGTTTATTTGAAAAAAATAGATGAAAAATACAAAAAATCATTTTTAGGCATAATTTTCGCATAGAACAACCCCAGATTTATATTAGCATGTTGTATACAACATTTTAGCATGACCTATATAACATTTTAGCATATTGTGTAATACATTTTAGCGGGTGATATTATGAATATATTTCTAACAGTTTTATATAAATACCTACACCTATATAGATACTACAAAATGAAAAACACGAGTTGATAATAAAAAAGAAAAAAGAATGAGAAAATGAAGCAACGAAAGAGATGACTGACAACTAAGAAAGAAAATGCGTAAATATTTTCCAAAACGAGATAAACTTTATGAGAGCAAAATATATGTTGCAATTCTAAGTGCAGAAAGTAACATACAAATTTAGCCTCCTACTTCGCTTATTTTAGCCTCATTAATTTCTCATTTTAGCATGTGTTGATAAACAAAATATGGAACGATGATTTCGTTGGAATGAAATACAGTACACTCAATTTGGGGATAGTGAACCCTAATGGAAATCTCATAATTACTAATTGAGATCAGATGAGCCATAATTGGAACGTAATAAACCCTAATTGGGAATGGTGAACCCTAGTGGAAAATGTCATATCAAATTTAGCCTCATACTTCACTCATTTTCACCTCATTCATTTCTCATTTTAGCATGTTCTGATAAATAAAATATGGAACAATGATTTCATTGAAATAAAAAACAATACACCTATTTGGGAACAGTGAACCCTAATGGGAATCTGATAATTACTAATTGGGATCAGATGAACCCTAATTGGAACGTAATAAACCTTAATTAGGAACAGTGAACCCTAGTGGAAAATGTCACATCAATTTTAGCCTCCAATTTCGCTCATTTTAGCCTCATGCATTTCTCATTTTAGTAGCATGTGTTGATAAATAAAAATGGAACGATAATTTCATTGGAATGAAATGCAATACACCCTATTTGGGGACAGTGAACCCTAATGTGAATCTCATAATTACTCGTCGGGATCAGATGAGCCCTAATCGGAACGTAATAAACCATAATTACTGAACTCAGAAACTGCCCAAATTCAATTTGAGCCTCCTACTTCACTCATTTTAACCTCATGCATTTCTCATTTTAGCATGTGTTGATAAACAAAAATGGAACGATGATTTCATTGGAATGAAACGCAATACACCCTATTTGGGGACAATGAACCCTAATGTAAATCTCATAATTACTAGTTGGGATCAAATGAGCCCTAATCGGAATGTAATAAACCCTAATTGGGCACGATGGACCCTAATAGAAAATGTCACATCAATTTTAACCTCCTACTTCGATCATTTTAGCCTCATATGATTCTCATTTTAGCATGTGTTGATAAACAAAATGTGGAACGGTGATTTCATTGCAATGAAACACAATACACCCTTTATGGGGACAGTGAACCCCTACTGAGAATCTCAGAATTACTAGTTGGGATCATATGAGCCCTAATTGGAACGTAATAAACCCTAATTGGGAACGGTGAATCCTAGTGAAAAATGTCACATCAAATTTAGCCTCATACTTCAATCATTTTAGCCTCATGCGTTTCTCATTTTAGCATCTTCTGATAAACAAAATATGCAGTAGAAATCTGACAAGGTATTTAACCTCATGCTTCTATTATTTTAGCATCATATTCTAAACAGTAACCGTGGTTAATAAAACTTAATAGTAATATAATTTCTGCAAAGAAAATGTCATAAACACTTTTATTAAAAATCATATATATTCTTAAAAATGAATGTGTTGAAAACAATTCAAAAGCATGGTAAAACATGATATTAAACTATGCCCAATCGCTATAATAACATCAAGCTGGACAGTTCCTAGCATCATGATCTAACAACTTGTAGCAATTGCTGCATATTCTGAGTGGTTTGTTCTCCTTTCTCTTCGTTGCCTCCTTCTTAGATATCAAATGACTGTCGTTATCTTTTGCTTTAACTGGAATAGGTGGATGAATAACAACTTCAAAAGGGACACGTGAACCGTAGAATTGCTCAAGCATCATCATCTTGCTATGTGAAGTAGAACCCTCCATATCACCGTATGAGTAATCTTATTATGGTCACTTCAAACAAAATAAGCTGACACATTAAAATCAAAAAATTATAAACTGAACAAGGTAAAATAATAATACAATCACATTAAGAGATGTTCAGACACACAAATTAATTTTTAGCATTAGGTATGTACCATTCTAGCATCATGAAACATGCATTTTAGCACCAAAGTATTCTAATATTTACATGGTGTCTATAACATTGTGTAGCCGGGTCACAAAACATACACACACACACACAAAAGAAAAAAAAAGCAAAGCATGGTTTGTATGGCATGTTTCACAGAGTGCAGTAGAAATAACATTAAACCAGCATGTTATCATGCTAAAACATATGTGACGACAGGCTAAAACGACTACATTAATAGGCTAAAACATATGTGACGATAGGCTAAAACGAATACATTAACATGCTAAAACAAATAAACAGATCAAGTTAATAAATATTCTGTGTATTCTCGTACATACTAAACCCTAGAATTCCTAACAATTAGAAAATAACTGATATTTTTCTCAAAAAAAATAAAAATTGATACAACCTAGATCTGAACGACAAAGATCAAATCAATCAAAAATATCGAATCTTCGTAACAAAACAATGAAGCCATAAACTAAAATAAGATGAGAAATAAAAATCACGAGAAGACACGAGAAACAAATCGACATATAAAACTGCTAAAATAAATTGAAAAAAAAAAACACATACATGGAGTCACCATACAAAAACAGCGCCGCCGATAAACTCTATGAATCACAGGGTCGAATCCTCGCGATAAAAAGAAAGCAGATGCTGAAAAATAATGAGAAATCAAAAGGGAAGAAGAAGAAGAAGAACAACGTAAATCAGCGAGAGAGGGAGAGAAAAGGGGAAAAAATCTGAAGAGGGAAAGTTGAAGATCTAAATTACTATATTGCCCCCCTTCATCAAACTTGCCAAATATTACAATTATGCCACCGCCCCATTCACTTAATCTGGGACGTCCAGATTGAACTAATGAAGGGATAGGATTGGTTCCTAGTTCCCACCTAGGGGAAGAGTTCTCATTTGATCCCTTCCCTATATATATATATATATATATATATATATATATGGGTGGGATCTGGTGGGAACCCTTCCCCAGGTGGGAACAAGGAACTCATCTCATCCATCCATTTATAGATTTGGATGACTAAGATTAAAACAAATTATGGGTGACAAACTTGTAAATATATTGAACTTTTTAAAAAAAGCGGTGGTATATTGGTAAATAAAATGAACTTCAAAAGTGGGGGTTAATTTCTTTCCGTCAAAATACGATAATGATGTCATCATATTTGTACAAATATTTTAGAAACTTTAATCAATCATAACTTGCTCATTTTTAATCGGATTTACGCAAATCATATATCAAATTAAAGCTCTTTTCATACTCTTTCATTTAAGATTCATATTGCATATGTTTATTTGAAAAAAATAGATGAAAAATACAAAAATCAATTTTCAGGCATATTTTTCATACAAAACAACCCCAGATTTATATTAGCACGACTTATATAATATTTTAGCACGATCTATATAACATTTTAGCATGAAACTACTCACATAATAACATGATATATATATAAGACATTTGAGCATAATCCGTAACTTATATCATCATTTTATTCATGACTTGCTCGTTTTAATTAAATTTATGCAAATTATATATCAAAATAAAGATATTCTCATTAGATTGGGCTGAACTCATTTGGATGCATGTTATTAAAATTCTCATTTTAGCATGCTGTGTAATACATTTTAGCATGTTGTGTAATATATTTAAGCATGGTGTGTAATACATTTTAGCGGGTGATATTATGAAATTTTTTCTAACAATTTTATATAAACACCTACACCTATACAGATACTATAAAATGAAAAACACGAGTTGATGATAAAGAAGAAAAAGAATGAGAAAGTGAAGCAGCAAAGGAGATGACTGACAACTAAGAAATAAAATGAGAGAATAGTTCCTGAAACGAGATAAAGTTTATGAGAACAAAATATGTGCTACAATTCTAAGTACAGAGAGTAACATACAAAGTGAAAGGAACAAAGCTGAGGAAAACCTACACTACAAGCTCTCATGTGAAGATAGTCCAATTAATGTTGAAGCATTTGTTATGTCAAAGTGATTTATGATGTTAATAAAATTTCTACAAGTATTATTACTTTCAAGACATATTTCTTATGAATATTAATTTATGTTAATAAATATTAGTTCAAGTTGAAGAATATTAGTTTAAGGTGATGAATATTAGTTTCAGACATTTATTATTAATATTTGGAAAATGTCATTGTTAGCGTGAATTTTTCTTTATACGAGTATGATATTGTTGTTTTATTAGCATTATATAGTATTTCATTTTAGCATCATACAATATTTCATTTTAGCATCATACTTCCGTGATTTTAGCATGATGTTCTATACCATAATAGGAACACGATAAACCCTAATTGAACTGGATACACTTAATTTAACCCCATTCTCACTTCATTTTAACTTGATGTTATGAACAATAAACCATAATACGATGTAATAAAATCTAATAGAAATGTCATACATCCTAATGGGAATGTGATAAAAAAAAATTAGCATGCTACTTCCCTCATTTTAGCCTGATACTTAATTACCTCATTTTAGCCTGATCTACTAAACAACAATGAAGGATCTAGAAAATCATAATGCGAATATGATAAACCCTACTTGGGAATAATGAACCATAATGAGAATGTTATAAACCCTAATTGAGAATAATGAACTCTAATGGGAATATCATAAATCCTAATTGGGAATAATGAACCCTAATGGTAACGGAACATCAAATTTAGCCTTATGTTGCCCTCATTTTAACCTGATACATCCTCCATTTTAGCAAGATACTATAAACAGTAACGGGTCATGCAATAAACCCTAATGCGAATGTAATAAATCATAATTGGGAATAATAAATCCTAATTGAGAACAATGAACACTAATGAGAATGTGACATCAAGTTTAGCATGCTACATCTCTTATTTTAGCCTGATAATTTTCTAATTTTAGCATGATTTGATAAACAATTATGGGGGGATGCAATAAACCATAATGAGAACATATTTAGCCTCAACTTCTTTGATTTTAGCATCATATTCTAAACAGTAATTGAGATTGACAAACCTTAATATTAATGTAATAACCACAAAGGGATTGTCATAAAATTTTTGAAAAAAATCATATATTCTTGAAATAAAATAAAATAAGTCCTAAAAATCAATATTTTATATTTTTTTTTTCATATTTCTTCGGATAAACAAAGTCATGTTAGATCTTGAATGAAATAGTATGGTCTTCTTATGATTATGTTCAACCTCGAGACCTCTGAACCTCGAAACCTCGACCTCTAGACCTCTGGGCCTCGACCTCTAGATCTCGAGGCCTCGACCTCTAGACCTCGAGACCTTAATCTCGAGGCCTCTGGACATCTTGATTTCGACTCTCAAGCCTTCGGCCTCTTTATGGGCTTCAGTTTTGGGCTTTAAGCGAAAAAAGACCTCAATAATGAATGATCTAAATATTTTAAAGAAAATGAGTTATATTATTTACTAATATAATATTTAGGCTTTAATATGTTTATTATGAAAGTTTTAAAAATTATTAAATTTCATATAATTTACTACTTAAATTAGAACTACAAATTCATCAATTTGAAATCAAATGTTATTGATAATCTTTTATACTTTTTTAAACTTTGGACTAAAAGTTATGATGAATAGTAAAGAAAAATATACTAAAATGAAATATTATATACAATATTATAATACTTAGTATGTTCATAATAAAAGTTTAGAAAAATATTATATTTCATATAATTTAATACAAAACTCCTAACTAAAAATTGAACAATGTGAAATCATATGTAATAAATAATAATGTTATATTCTTCTTTATTCTTTAGACTAAAAGTTATGATGAATTATCAAAAAAAATTGAAATAAAATTATATATGATATAGAATGCTATAATTCCATCATAAACATTTAGGAAAATATTATATTTCATATAATTAATACAAAACTACTAACTAAAAATTCAACAATATGAAATATGATGTAATAAATAATATTCATATATTCTTCTTTAATTTTTAGATTAAAAATTATGATGAATTATTGAGAAAATTAAAATTAAGTGTAATATTGAAGTGTATTATTTAATCTACTTATGTTTTTATTAATGAAGTGCATTATTGATTAATGTTTCTTTATGCATGTATTTTTTTGCTAATTTTTTTTAGTATAACGATAATTTCGATATACTGTGAAATGTCGGTATGATACAGACCGAAATATTGATACAATAAGGTATATCGAAGTAAGGTATAGTGAACTAAGGTACGGTAAGGTATACCGAAATAAAGGTATGGTAAAGGTATGCATTATGTGTCATACCGAACTTAAGATATACCGAACTAAGGTATACCGTAGGTAATGTACGACAACGGTATGATTTTTGTCATACCGTACGCTAAAGTAAGGTATAAGGTATGACAAAAAAAAAAAAGGTATGTCGTACCTTGACACCCCTATATATGGTGAAAAAAGTAAGATATACCTTACCGTGCCATCCCTACGTATGACACGTATCAGTACATTTATTTTTTTGGATAAAAGATTTCGGTAGATCATTATTTTTGGTAGTTCATTTTTTTTTTGGATAAAAGATTTCGGTAGATCATAATGGCCCACAAACTTGCATTATTTATTTCTAATATGTCACATTTGCCAGCCTGTGCTTTTAATAATCAATTTCGTCTGGATTTTATAGTACATTTAAGGCTTGATACTGATAGCAAAAAATGAGTTAATTATATTTTAATCACAAAGTCTTAAATACTTTGTTAAATACGACAAGACTTAATTATATTTTAATCAAAAAGTCTTACATCAGACTTTGTTACTTTATAATCATTTGAGGCTTGATACTGATAGCAAAAAAAAAAAAAAAGAGTTAATTATATTTTAATAGCAAAGTCTTAAATACTTTGTTAAATGCGACAAGACTTAATTACTCTCTCCGTCCCGATTATATAGTCATTTTTCTAATTACACGTAGATTAAAAATATTTATGAAAACTAGATACTAAAGTTAAATTTCTAATAATATCATTATTTAATATTTATGATCGATTTTCAAAATTTAAGTAGTAATTTCCAAGATTCAACAAGGGTGTATTTATACATTACTATGAAAATAAATACTACTTATAGCAGTAAGACGATATAATTAGGACACCTCAAAATAATAATATGAACTATATAATATGGATGAAGTATATTTTAATAAAAAAAAAGTCTTACTTGAGACTTTGTTAAATACGACAACACTTGTCAAACAAAAAGATTTACCGTACTATATTTCTCATTGTTATAAATAATTTTCCAATCTAAAAATTATTGTAATAATTATAAAATGTCACTGTCTTTTTGTTTTTACTAATAATTTTCAATTTTTTTTTGTCTCATATAAGGTCATGTTTCATTTGATGTACATGAAATCTACTCTATTTTAATATCTAACGTTTGAAATTCTTAAGATTGACTTATTTTCAAGTTTTTTTAATAGAAATTTACACTTTGATACTTACATTTTGGATACTTTTTAAAAAGGACCCACTTTATTACTATTAGTAAAACAGTACCCACTTTTTCAAATTTTTTGCAAATCTAATATCGATCAAATTTCTAGCCTAAAATATCTACGTGGCATGCCCAACAATTATTTTTTATTTTTAGTTCATGATTGATATGGAATATCCAGGCAATATTTTTTATTGGAGCAAAAAAGCCACGCAAGAATTTCGGCGTGCCACGTAGATATTTTAGGTTGGAAATTTGATCTAGGTCAAATTTGCAAAAAAAATGAAAAAGTGGGTACTATTTTGTTAATAGTAATAAAGTGGGTCATTTTTTAAAAAATGTCCAAAATGTAGGTATCAAAGTGTAAATTTCTCTAAAAAAATACATATTAATACCTAATGAGGTGGTCTTCTGTACATTTGGTGTACCGGTCTGGGCCCATCAAACTAGCCTATGTCCAATAAAGCTCAATGGTAAAAAAAGACTGGCCCATGTCCGGCGCGTGGGGTACACGTGCCAAAAAAAATCCATTTTTTTCTGTGATTTTGCTGCTTTTTTCCCCCAAAATTGTATACCCTAAAATACAATTAGTAAACCCTAACATTTAAATGAATCAATTTACATATATAAATATATATACCCTAAAATTGATTTAATGGACCCTAAAATTAAAGCGAATGAATTTTTTTTTTAAATTCGGTGACTCGCGCAATGCACTCGTCTGACGTTAACGTGTGGACTTGTGCGTTCAACAATTGATTCAATTTTTTCGAAACAAATATAAATGGTAATTAAAAATTAAAAAAAAAACTAATTTTGAAATAAATATATACCATAAATGGAATTAGTGAACCATAAAATAAAAATGAACGAATTTAATTTTTTTGAGATAAATATAACCCCTAATTAAGATTAATAAACCTAAAAAATGAACTCTAAATAACACAACATAAACCTCTAAAAAATACTAAAAATATCCTAAAAAATCCATGAATCCGAAAAAAACTTAAACTCCTAAACTCTAAATATTAATTGAAATAGAAAAAATCACAATTTGAACTACATAAACTCATATAAGATAGGTAACAAACCGGTTACTTTTTAATGATACAAGTGATAATTTTTGAATTATGAGTGATACTTTTTAGTGTTAGAAGTGATCCTGTTTTTTTACAGTTTTTTTGCGTGTCAAGGTTGGTCAACGTGGATTGACTTGTGTTGACACCGATCGTCTGATGGATGCATGGATCTTATTGAACTTGATATGATATATAGGAGACTTGACCATACCTAATATTTGCATAATCTAGTAAATTTAGCACGTGAGTAAATTTCTAACATATTTTTTTTGAAAGAGAAATCCAAAATTACTGCACGAAGTCCCTTAACGGATGAAGGAAATTGTTTGTACCAAATACAAAAATCATTGCAGTTAGTGTGCAAGATTCTGCTTTATTTATGGGCTTCTTTATATCTTCATTTTCATTTTTCATTTCAGTTTCTATTTTAAGATCGATTTTTTTAATTTTTTGTTTTTTACTGTCATATCAAAAATAAATTTAAGAAGGGAATGTTAGCCTTTGATCCTTTTATATTATTTAAAATAAAAAATTTCCGTGTTAGAATTTTTGTAATTATCTTGAGACAATGTAGTTTTTTTCCCGATTAATTCGATCTTGAGATGAGGCAATTTTTTAGTTAAAAAGAAAACAAACATTATTTCGGTCAGCAATTCCTTTTATGAGTTCGAATCTAGTTAATGTCTTTTAGTCGAACTACTCAAAGCAACTTATAATTAGAAACAGCCACGACTCACGGATAACTTGAAAAAAAAAGGGCAAATGCCCAATTTAATCCTATAACTATTTGCGTACGAGCATTTTGGTCACTATTTATCCTTTTGATTCAAAGTGATCACATCCTTGTTTCGATCCTCCAATTGACAGAGATGGAGACGGAGAGAAAGAACGTTAACTATACCCGTTAAAACACACATTTTTCTCACACTTAGATTATTTCACATATTAACATACTTTTTACATACATATGGATTGAATACCAAATTTCCTTCATTTTCACAAATAAAATAAAACACATTTTCTTCTCATCTCTACATCAACAAATTCGTCCAATTTCCCATTCCCATTTTCATCCAAAACAACATTTTTAATTTAACCCTCAATTCACCACTCCCATTCATTTTATGGAGTTTCTGATTTTGTACCAGTGTTATGCTAATTTTTTGCACAATTTTAATTTTTATTAATGTGTTTCTGGCTAATTTTTCGCTACTAATTAACAGATGCTCTAAATTCCAAATCATTCGGCATTTTCTTCACTCTTCATGGAGTTCAAAGTTTGATCTTGAGAGAGAGACATGCGTAGAGTTCAAAGTAGTGAATTCAAAAAAATGGAATTGGAGAATTCATTGGATGAAAATCGTGTGGATTTTGATGGTTGTGTTTGGTTGAATTGATTTAGGATTTTTATGATTAGACCCTGACATTAATGGAGGATTATTTATGAAAATGGAGGAAATTTCATGTTCAATCCATACGAGGATCCTTTGTGAATGAATGGAATTTCATGTTTAATCCATGTGTATAAAAAGTGTGTGTTAATCTGTGAAATAATTGAAGTATGTGAAAAAAGTGTTTGTTAGTGTGTGTTTTAACGAGCATTGTTAACACCGTTTTTCTCCATCTCTACCTCGATCTCCGTCAATGTCAGTTTGGATATCAAAATAGGGATCAAATTAAACCTTTAAAATAGTTATGAGATCACTTTGAACCAAAAAGAAAAAAGGGATTAAAGCGTTCCTACGTAAATAGTTATATGATCAAATTGGATCTTTGCCCAAAATAATAATAATAATAATAATAATAATAATAATAACAATAAAGAAACGACAAAAGGAAGGTTGAACTACATGAAAATCAGAGAGTGCAATAATTTGTACAAAACCTAATTTTTATTTGATACATGGACACTATAATATATTTTTCATCATTGAGATTGAATCCCATTGTTTCCATACAAATTTGCATCAATAATGGTGGAGTTGGTTAAGAAATCTCTATACCAACTTACAGAGAGTTTTGGAATCCTGTTCAATGTTTGATGATCAATATGATACAACCCAAATTTGGGGCCATAACCACTTGACCATTCAAAATTATCAATCAAGCTCCATATGAAATAGCCCTGCACATCACCCCCTTTCCTGCAAATTTGCATCAACATTGTAGAATTAAGACTAATGATGCTATTGCAAATCAAGAGTAAAGTTAGCCTGTGCACCTATTGTAGACACCTCCGTGAGCACCTAGTATATTTTGGTTTTGAAGTGATGGTTCAGTTGGCATCAAATACATTAGGTGCTCACGAAATTGTCCACGATATGTTTTATAGAGCAAAACTCTGAAAATCAAATAGTTGGATAGATTCTAGGCAATAATGCTTTAATTCACAACAAACTATTTGATGATATCAATACATAGTAGAAGAGGCAATAAGATATCAAATTTCTTGTAGATTGAGAATGGCAACTTCTAATAATTTCAAACTTTCGCCACTTCCTTGGAACTAAATACCTCATAGCTTGAGCAAGATATGAAAGATACGATTGATGGTACTGAATTTTCTTGACATCGTGCTGGAAGTCGTCGTCTTCATTGCCCGGTGAGGAATAACCTGAGATTGGTAGTCAGATCAACTTGTATACTGCATACATTTTTGGAGTTTCATATTGTGATTGAAACTACTATATTCTTTCGAGTCTTGAGATGTGCATAAAAAAAACTAGGAATTATCGATGTTTGATATGCATGTAAGAAGGCCAACATAATAAGACAACTCAATGCAGTTATTTTACCATTCTCTGTGATGATCATTTTCTTGTTATTGTATCTATCCTTGACATACTGGACGATATCCTCCATGCCTCTAGGAACCACAAAAAATCGAGACATTCCCGTCTGCAAGAGTAATAGAAGCAATTTCCTTGATCATGTTTCAAAGAAAAGAAGAACAAATAAAACCTGCATTGTTAATACTTAATAGATGGAAACATGTTTGCCAGAGATAATATCAAGATTGTCTCACTCGCTCCCCAATTGGAACTCCATCGCGTTCTCCACTAGTAAACACGAAACCCCGGATTGCACGGTCACCACCAGGGGTGCAGCTAGATACATTGCAGATGCAAATGGAATGGGTGCAATCCTTTGCATAAAGTGTGCCATAATGGTTTATCCCAATAAAGTCTATGCTATCTCTTAAAAGCACTCTTTCCTCAGAAGTGAAGCTTGGCAATTCTGTTCCATGATATTTCCTCATTTCTGGAGGGTAATCACCAAATACAAGCGGATCCAACGACCTTTTTTAATGACAGAACAAACATCAGGTATCTTGTGAGAAACAAATAGATATAAATCTCCCTCGTTTGCGTGTTCAAAGCTTCTTTTCCTTTATGTTGATCATGACACTTACCAAGCAACATTAAAAGCTAATGCTCTGTCTGCAGCTTCAATATCATTCTTGTCATCTGTCATTGGTATGTACATGAATGCACAAACAGCGATGCTCAAAACACCATCCACTTTTGACTGCATCAAGATCATTTTGAACATAAACAAATGAAGTATAAATCTTAGACACCATTGTTAAATCATCTCTAAGGTTGTTGATCAAACATACTTGCCTTAAACCTCTCGCGAAACAGCTTAGCAGCTTTGGCATGAGCCAACAACATGTTGTGCACTACAATAAGAGGCTCAACATCTGAATTACCACTAGCACAGTCACCAAAAGGAGGCGAACAACGAGCAGGTGGGTAATTTGCCCTTTCGTAGGCCATTTCTGAATATAAGTTGGGTTCATTTAGTGTAATCCAATACTTCACTCGATCAGCGAAATTTTTGAAACATATTTCAGCAAAATGGAGATACTCTTCCCTGTTAAACCACATTCATAGCCTTACATTAGTACATTGCTTAATAAGCAATCTTATGAAAACAACCCCTCGTAGAAAATCAATCAAGAAACACCATATTCACTCACAATCCCTGTTAAAACATGATATTGGCAACTAAAAGTAGTATATATACGTACTGCATTAGAGGACTGAGCCATCCCCCAAATCCGTCTTCGAGTTCTTGAGGATACTCGAAGTGGAAAAGAGTCACAAAGGGTTGAATACCTGTGTAGGACCTCATCAGACGTCGACAGGGAATAAACTAGTTTTTTAACTGAAGATGAATGAATAAACGAATAATAAGAACACCACATCATAGCACCTCTGAATAGGAGATTATCTATGATTTTATTATAGAAGAGGACAGCAACTTGGTTAACTGGGCCAAGCGTCCCTCCTGCATTCATAATCATACACCCCATAGTCAAGAAATCATAAAACAAACAATAATTTAAGAAAACAAATGAAAAAGATCCGAACTTTTACTGGAAAATTGGAAGTTCATACTTGGAAGAATTCTACTCCATGAAATCGAAAGACGGTAAGCAGTCAACCCAAGTGAATGCATTATCTCAATATCTTCCTAACAAAATAAAAAAGCAGAACACAAAAGTTGAAATCATTTGCATTGCCCAGTCAATCTTCAATCTTATTATTATTTTTATTTCAAGAAAATGCAGGGGTGATACCAGGTAACGATGATAATGATTGTCAGCTATATCAGCATTGCTCCCATCTGCTATGTTCCCTAATGATTTTAATGACATTTAAAGTCAAAACCAGCAAAAAGAGGATCAGATCAAGAATATCTTTGCAATCTCGGGAAAAATCTAGTTTATTACCTTCAATATGGCAAAAAATGTCCCAGTTGCTTAGACTTCTACCATCTTCATGAACTGCTCCTTCCACCTAAACAATCGATGCAGATAATGAAAGAAAAAAAATATTGAAAAAGAAAACCAAGGGTGAAACTGAGTAAACACCCACTTGATAAGCAGAAGTAGCAGCTCCAAAGAGAAATTCTTTTGGAAAATCTGATCTTTTGATGTTAATTCGTTCCTGATTGGATGATTTTACTGTAGAAAGCACTGATACAAGTAAAATAAAAAAATTCGAGGCAATAATGCGAGTGAGTTTCATGTTCTTCAGCTAATGTCTTCCACCATGAAACAAATCTAACTGTATGAAAATTCGAAAATATGTTAGTATTGGATTTGAAATGCTAAAACAAATGATGGCAATGTATATTCTAGTTGACCTGAGCTTTTGTTAAATATAAGATCACAAGAATTCTTATTAATTATTTAATAAACTAGTCATTTATGAGCCGAGCTCAGGCCACTATTAAGGTTATTAAACTCAAACCAAAATCCAACTCGAGCTCAACCAAAATTTAATTGAGTCAAACTCCGATTTATTACCTCTCCGCAGAACCTTGCAAATTCAACCAAAAAATTGGCGAATTCGATGTGTGTGTGACAAGAGCATTGTAATTTGTAAATAATCAAAGCAACAGCGGTGGTAAAATCTTTTCTAATAAAAGGGAAATGAAAAATAAAAAAGAAGGTTGCTTCATTTAGGCACTTTGTCGAACAAGTGAAGGGCACTTCAGAAACGTGTGCACCCACAAACCAATAGCATCA
The DNA here is from genome assembly GCA_026008535.1 of Perilla frutescens. Lineage (NCBI taxonomy): Eukaryota > Viridiplantae > Streptophyta > Magnoliopsida > Lamiales > Lamiaceae > Perilla > Perilla frutescens. The sequence continues at coordinate 9,364,231 of BRKX01000019.1, forward strand.
CACAGTTCACGTATCCAGCCAAAATCCAATTTGTATCTTTCTTTTTCCCAGAAAAAAAAATTATTATATATATATATTATAATAACGAGAACCAAGAGTACAACTGTACAAGTAGTTGGTTTATATTAAAAGGAAAATGTGCAAATACTCCGTCTCGACTATTATTACATCAAGAGTTTATTATCCATTTCTTAAATCTTTGGTTCAGGAGTTTATTGCCCTTTAACTATTTTACACAAATAATCTCATTTACGTGAAAAATCAAACAAAGACCAACACATATTTATATCTTCCACCACTAACACACTTTCTTACACACGGAAATTATTATAGAAAATTTGGAAAAAAAATTGTTATCCTTTAAACGTTATGAACTGTATCTATTATTAATTATTATGCTGCTGAATATGTGTTCTACTAGTACAAATATTAAAGACCTTAGTTATGCATTAAGTGATTATATCCATTATATATTTGTATTTAATATTTAAAATCTTATAAGATACAATCTAGAGCTTGAGATTTTTTTTTTCCGCTCTACCATTGAGCTACATCCCCATCTAGAGCTTGAGATTTTTCTGTAAAAACTTTAGTTTCCTAAAAATAATTGTGCAACTTTAACTTGAATAATAATAATAATAATAATAATAATAATAATAATAATAATAATAATAATAATAATAATAATAATAATAATAATAATAATAATAATTGATACCTAAATGGAAATTAGAAATGAAAAGGATACTATTCAATAATGTTAATGACTTTTTTTTTATCATAAATTTGCTCACTCCAATTGCTATGCAACTTCATTTCTATAAAATATTCTTTTTTCGTACCTAAGATATATATAAAATGAAAAAAAAGGATCTAAAACAATTTATGAATGCTTAAATGATCAGAAAAGTTGGCCCCAATCTCGCTAGTGTTAAAATATAGGGTTAATTGTCAAATAAATCACCACGTTTTCACTATTTTGTAAATTAGACACCACGTTTAAATCTACTCAATTACAACACTACATTTTAATTTATATGGGATTAAACATCCTCAATTTTTCCGGTGAGTTAAATATAACGTATTTGGCCTAAAAATAACGTTGGCAACCATGTTAACACACACGTGTAACAAATGACGCTGTTTTTGTTACTTTCTCTTCATTTTTTATTGAAAAAAAATCATTTTTTATATAATTATTTATTTCTAAAATAGAAAATATATTGAGAAAACTAATAAAAAAATCGACGTCGTTTGTTACATGTGTGTGTTGATGTGGCTGCTAACGTGGTTTTTAGACCAAATACGTCATATTTAACTCGCCGAAAAAATTAGAGATGTTTAATCCAAACAAATTAAAAAATGGTGTTGTAATTGACTAAATTTAAATATGGTGTCTAATTTATAAAAATGTATAAACGTGGTGATTTATTTAGTAATTAACCCTAAAATATAAAAGGAAGTTCCAATGTATTTATCAAGTAAATTATCATCATGTTCCGTAAATAATTAACCATCTAATTTGTTGTGGGGATGGTGGGAGCCTGCCCCAACCAACTTATATTTATTTTTTCTAAAAAATAAAAATAAAATAGTGTAACTTCTTATTAGTGAAGAAGTATGTCCCTTCAATCAAAAATTTCTAATTCTACTCTTGACTCTATGAATTGGGCCGTTAACTTTTACTATACAATCAGAAAGGGTGATTCTAAACATAGCCAAGTTTATTCTCATCATAATCTCATATTTAAAATAAAATAAAATTATTATTTGTATGCACTATTTTTTTTTTGTTTAAAAATGTTTGTTGTTTTATATAATTTGACATCCTCTCTCCCAATTTTAACCCTCTCAAATCCTACAAGATTTCTTGATTCTAACTTACCTATAATATATGAAGAGAGAAAAATATATGGAGAGAGAAAGTATTGTTATTTTTTAGGAAAATATAGATGAATTAGATTTTATGGCATATATGAGGGATGAGTATATTTGTCCACAAAATTAATTCTTAATTCCAGATAAAAAAAATAAAACAACAAACATTTTGAAACGGAGGTAGTATAAAACAATTCCTATAACCCACAACTAACTTAAAACCCTTATTAAAAAAACTTAAAAGAAATCATATAACCCCCATTTATGCAGCACAACGCATAAGAAATCAGAGAAAATAAAAGATGGCCAACCCTCTCCTCACCAAAACCTCGCCAAAATCCATCTTCCTCGCTGCAGGGCTATTAACATTATCATGCGCACAACAACTAGTCCTAACAGAAAGTAAAGGAAATGGCCTTCTTCAATTAGAATTGAACAAAAGGATTGAGGAGTTGTACGACGGAGAACAACAGGTGCAGCAGCGAAGCTTCTTCGTGGGGAACCTAGGCGATAATTTCAGCAGCGGACTACGACGGAGCATGAACGATGGATTTGAGCCGCTAATGTAAGCAGATCAATTAAACAATGTGGCTTCGGACGCGGCGGCCATGAAGTAATTGTGTATGATCAACAAATGCTGAATCAAATTAAAAATGAACACAAACAGATTAATGAAAGTCTTGGTGGTAGAGAAATTCTTTCTATTAATCAGTCCTTGGCAGGAGTAGCATCGAAGAAAGAGTTCGCTCGTAACTAGCGAAACAAATGATGATTAATTTTTGTTTGAGAACTTGTTCGATCAGTTTCTCTGTTTATTTGTGTAATTTGATTTCATCATTTCGATTTGTTCATATTGTGTAAATGCTAATTTTGCTTTGTTCGTATTTGTTTTCATTTGATGTTGTGGTTCTTAATTTTTTGAGATTTTTTTTTGTGTTAGCACTTAGCACGTCGAGACACATGGCCATTTATCAGTTAAGAGTGATAAATGGAGCTTTGAAACTATACTATACAATTACTCACAAGACATGGGACCTTGGACAAACCGTCCATCGTGTTGTATTTGCTTTCTCTTGATATCATATTTTGTTCTTTCATGCAAATATATTATGTTGTATCAGTTCAATATTCGTTCCACAGTCATAAAACATAGTTTCGGATTGAGATGGGAGAACTGAAAAATATATGAATTTGGGAGATTTAAAACATGCATGCCATCTGTTCCACAAAATATTCGAACCAGATTACATTCATGAATAATTAATAAATAATACCATAGAAAGCGTAGATACTAGTAAAAAAACAATAACATTTAAACGAGAAACAAATTAAGAGAGAAAATTAATATACATATTATGGACCATCTAAGTTGACAATTTCTCCACTCTTAAAATTTGATTTCTTTAGAACTAAGGCATTAAAGTCTTTGATACGATCCAAATACGGAGTATCCCATTCCATAGCAGATTCAAGCCAAGAGTATTTCCAATTAGGCACAATCGGAGGTATTGGTGCATCATGATCTAATAAAACCTGCAAAATATTTAAAACAATCAAGGTTAAAAAAATGAGACTTGAGAACATTATGCCTAAAAAGTGGTGTAAATAATACCTGTACAAAATGATTTTCATTTACATATCCAATTGCTATTACTCTATGTTGTGAATTCGGTGGCGGATTAGATCATAGAGGAAGATATGTGAGGCATTGTTGTTTTGAGATATGAACAAATACCACATTATATCTTGAGGCAACCAAATGACCCATGTCGGGCAAAGTCATCCAACTCTTGTAAAGGACTGGAATTGTAAAACAAGATAAAGCCTCCAACAATTCAGCAACAAGTTTTGTAGATCCATAAAAATTAACACAATAATGTCGATGATTACATAACTCTTCAACCAATTCTTCTTGAACTTTCAACCAACAATCTTCTCCAAATCCAAGTAAACTTGCAACTGCACGAAAACCACAATGTCCGTCTGATTTGACATCAAATATATTACGAACATGTGGTTGTCTAAATGATGGAAAAGAATCCAAAAAATGCATCGCACAATTGGATCTTCTTACTGGTATTTTCGCCCCTTTTCTAATCTTCACTGATTTTGCACTGAGTTCTGATTCACGTTTGGAACATATTGTTTCAACAACTTCAAAATATGAAGGATCACGACGAGTTGATCCATTTTCCTTTAGAGATGGACGACCTTCTGTCTTAGACTTTTCCAATGGTGGGGTAAGGAATGTTGTAACTGGATTGCCTAATTCTCTTAACTTTCTTTTCAGTGCCAACTTTCCAGGTTGGTCAGAAGCTTTGAAGCGAGACCATATTGTATTCATCTCATCATCAATACTCACCTTATATGAACCACAATCAGGTTGAGGTATTCTCAAATTAAGCTTCAACCAATGGGGATGAATAATTGAAAGAGAAATTGGACGAAAATCTCTGAGATATTCAGCAATTTCGTGTGCACAAGGCAATCCATGAGTTCTTCTAATGATGCATCCGCATAAGTTAGCGTCAATCCCAACATTTCTCTCTGACTCAATCAGAATCATGTTTAATGCCTTCCTGGAAACTAGTCATCGTAACTCTCTGAATAATATAGGCTTAAAATTATGCTCAACAATGTTCAGACTTTGCTCAAAGGAAGCTTTAATTTCAACAGACTGCAACTCAATCAGAGAGTTAATTGTACTCCACGAACTGTCAAAATCTCCTTGAGATGAGCTAAGCCATTTCTTCAATTTTGCATGTGCACTTTCAGCTCTACACAAAAAATAAAAAAATAAAAAAAATGTGATAAATGTAATAAGCTTTAAGATTAGGAAAAAAAAATATTAACACTAATAAAATTAGATATTATACCTGTTTGTCGTCAAATTACCAAAGTGCATAATTTTGTTTGTCCAAGCTGCTACAAATCTCTGTTTATATGGTGTCAACCATGTATCTTTCACATATTTCAAAACTCCCGGATAATCCTTATAATCATTATCAATGGACTTTAAAATTTTAGCGTACTCATTCTTAGTTGAAGAAAGCATAAGGACACTCTAAGTTGACATGAACGCATCACATTTCTCTTTGCGTTCAAACAACTTTCTCGAATTGTCAAGCACATTTTTTGTGATGTGAAATCTACATTGAATATTTGTGGTGCTTGGAAAAACACTTCTGATAGAGTTCATCAATGCCAAGTCCCTATCTGTTATAATTACCTCAGGTAATATATTTGATGGCATTATATTCTTCAACTTCTCCATTGCCCATGTGTAATTTTCCTCATGCTCAGATTCCATGTAAACAAATGCTATGGAAAATGTGAGATCTGTACATGTTACACCAACTATCTCTAGTAATGGGAGACCATATCTATTAGTTTTGTAAGTACAATCCATAATTAGCACAGATGGAAAGGCATGAAAAATCTCTACAGACGAAGGATGTGCCCAAAATAAGTCTCTAATACAATCAGTCAAATAATTGGTCCTATGCCATTCCACGTAGTTACACTCATTTAACTTTTTCATCAGTTGCTGCATTTGTGATCTACCAGCCTTTTCAACCATCCTGTATCTATGACGGACATTGTATATAGTCTTCATCGTGGTCATATTTTTCTTATTCTTTTCTTTTATGGCCATAAGAATATTTCATGGCCTGATCATATTATTCGTCATATCAGATAATATGGTCTCTTCATCCTTATTTAATCTTCCAACAAATGAGTGACCCTCAAAGTGCTCTATAGGTGGATGGTTGTGGATTTCACATATAACTTTCACAAGCCAATCATCATCCTTTTCCAATTTCACTCCCTGCAACATAGATGGGCAACCAATTTTTTTTTGTTCCTGTTCGTTTTCGAGACATTGTGTCAGTAATGATGTTCTTAGGAAGCTTATGAGTTCCACCACGTTCACAAGCAAGTCGTAATCTAGCTTTCCTTCCACCAATTCGAGATTGAGAAGATACGATTATAATAATGTAACCTAGTTTTTTTCCAGTTTCTCTTGCCCAGGCAACTAAATCTTCTTTACTGTTAAAAACCTGCAACATAATTCTCATTTATTATGTAATATACGTAGTTGTAAGTTTAATCAATACATCTAAAATATAATTATAACTTACATTATTGGTATAAAATGGATTAAATGAATCCAATGACTTTGCTTGATCCTCAACATTCATAATCTGTCATTAATGATAATAATATGTTAGTGAAATGTAAAATATCATGGATATTTTAAATTCAAGCCTACATTTCGAGGTAAACTACCAATCCTTTATTAAATATTGCTCTAGTTATAAATGCTTAGACTTATGTTCTGATTTAAGTATTTTCAAGTAGATAAATATATGGCTAAGCCTCTTGCTAAATGATTACCATTCTCTTAATTAAATATAGACAAATTGAATTAATTTTTATCAATTTTCCTAATGTTTATGATCGGATATATATGCATTTTTTTATGCTTTGTGATGAAATTTATAACTAATAGTGATAGCAGCAAAAAAGGAATTAAACACCTAATTAAATGTAGCATAATTGATAACTAAATATCAACAATCAGAACTAAAGAAAATGAAAATGACACATAAGAGAAAAAAAAACTTCATCAATCTTATAACAGTAGTTAGCATCCACAATTTGAACATGCAAAGTGAAAAGATGAAACCAAATAAATATAAAATCATACAAAATTAAATAATACTGTCATGGCTTTAGATTTCTCATCATCTGTTGTGCTTGTTCCGGTGAATTTGGGCATAAATAAATAGTGCAAAATTTTTGCTGGGAAGTTTGCTGCATCAGATGTTTTGACTATAAATAAGCTTGTTATAATAACTCTTGAAGGTGAACAGAGAGGAACTCAAAGAGACAAAGTCATCCCTTCTACTGACCGAACTGAGATAATTCTAAATACGCATTGCGCTATATGCTGGGACTGTCTGCTTAATGGTATTCATACTATGTTCATAAGTGGTTTTCTATCCCGATCTAGTAAAAATGGGGTATCTAAGACACAATCAGCAGATAACCAACGACATAAAAGCAGTCTAGTAGGAACCTCAGAGACTACACGCGCTTGACCAGCTAGAAATTTTTGATATCCTTTTATATGTTTTAGATCTCTTTCTTCATGACCTATTTAGCTTTATTTTGGATTAAAATGTTTTCAACAATATGGCGGCAGTGAACAATTATCTTTCTGAACTGTCCCGTTACATATTGGTCTTTTCCATTAGCTATTCATATGGATGGCGGTAAAAAACTCATTGCAGTAGGCTTCTCTCTGCTGCATGTTTAATATCTCTCCATTGGCATTCCAAAGAGCTCCATAAAAACATTATTTTACTGGACAATTAATGATATCATTATTTTTCCTTATGAAGTTATTCTTGTTGAATGTGAAAAGCTGCATATCTTATTAGAGAATACTGTATCAATAAATATGTTGATATGTTTGAAAAGAGAACAAAAATTAGATGTGGAACTGACACTGCATATATCTTCCATAAAATTTTTCTATAAATCTATTTCCTTTCGTATTACAGATATTATTTAGCAGATACTCAGAACCGGCATAATCAATCTTAAGATGTAGTTATCAATCCCTGATTTAGGCTGTATTTTTACTCCATAACCATGTCTGTTATGTTTCATGTTTGGTTTCAATCTTAAGCTGCAGTTATCAATCCCTGATTTAGGCTGTATTTTTACTCCATAACCATGCCTGTTCTGTTTCATGTTTGGTTTTGGTAGACTAATCAGTAAGCTGGTATGCATTAAAACACATCAGGAAAAAATGCTAAAAGAATTTTGCTGGATGTTGCCTTGGATTTTTTTGTAATGTTTCTCAAATACTTGAGAAGTATCTATTGTATATGTCTTAGTTATGAAAACCCTATGTTCCGTAGAGCATTAAATGAGTTTGTTAGGAACCCTTAAGGTTGCAAGAGTTTTGTATCCTTAATGTTAACACAGTATATTAGAAATATAAAAGATCCAGAGCACCCTTATTCATTGGAAGAGTTGAAAGTCATAACAGAAGATGCAAATGAGGTTGATGACAAACATAGCTACGCAAGGTAGAAAATGTATGTTCATAAGTGGTTTTTTGTGAGTGGCTAGCTGGAATTATCGATGGTGATGGAAGTATTCAAGTTAGTAAAAAAGGATATACTTCTCTTGAAATTACTATGGGACTTGAAGATCTACCACTACTATGATATATCCAACATATGCTTGGTGGAAGTATTAAAATGGGAGCAGGTGCTAAGCTTATCGTTATCAACTACATAATCACCTTGGTATGATTAAACTAATGAATTGTATAAATGGTCATATTCGACATTCAGCATGACTACTTCAACTACATCGTGTCTATCAAGTACTGTAAATCCATGTAATTCTACCTATTCCACTAGATGCTCAATCAAATTGGTTTGCATGATTCTTTGATGCTTATGGTACTATTACTATAGCTAAGAAGCATGGACTACCTCAACTAAGTATGCGAGTCACTAATAAACTTAAGTTCTCAATAAAAAACTAATCAACATCGTTAAAAAAAAAAAGAAAAAGTAAAAATAAATTGCATTACAATATCTAAAACCATATTCAAGATGATTGGGAACGAAGGGAACAAAACCAAAATTCTTTGATTAATTAGTTGCCAACTCAGTTTTTGTTCTCTACACTATTTCTCAACATGTGCGACGCAATAATCATAAAATTACCTATTTATCATAGTCTTCTCCTTTACAATTTCCATTATCTTTACCACCTCTCATATCTGCCATCTTCTATGGTTGGTTTGATGATTGTTGATCGGAGAAGAGCGCATGAAAAATACGTTTATTTTCTATTCTTTTTTTTTCCTTTGAAGGGTGGGGGCTACAAGAAGGGGCTACACAATCGGTTGTTTTAATTTTTTAAATAGGGTTTTAAATTGGAGGCTATGAGTATAAAATAGTACATATAAATATGAGGCTATGATGAGAAAAAACTTGGCTATGTTTAGAATCACCCAATCAAAAATTGGCTTGAATTTAGGGTGCCTTTTTCAATTCAGCATAGACTTTTCGATCCCATTATATCATTGCTCGAGGAAATCAAAGCTAGTAAATATTTCTCATCTACCAAAAATGTTTGAATTTTTTAAATTAAAAAAAAAAAAAATCTCACATCCAAGCAGACTCCCCCTTAGTGGGCCTAAGATACTTGTGAACTTAAGAGTAATGGCCCATTTCATTGTTGAATATACAATTCTATTCAAAACCCTTGTTTTTCTCGTTACAAACCCCAAATTAATTAAAATGTCAATGTTCATTTTTAGACTTTTTTACCATTACTCCCAACTAATTTAAAATGATAGAAAAAATAAAATACAACTCCATTGCATAGCCCCCACTATATAAAATCTAGGGGTACAATTGTATTAGACGGTCTAACTGATCTCTTGCGTTAGACGGATATTATTTGACCCAACAAAATGGTCTCCCCCTCCTTTTTCCTTTTCTTTTTTATTTTTCTTTTAGTGGTCTTCCTCTCTTTCCCCTTTTTTCTTTTATTTTTATTTTTTTTTTCAATTTCTAATTTCTTCTTTTTTAAAAAAAATATATTTTATTTTTTTATGGGGAATTTTTTTAATTTTTTTTTCTGATTTTCATTTTTTTTTAATTTTTCCCAACAAAATTTATACCCTAAAATAAAATTAGTGAACCCTAAAAGTAATGCCAATTGATATAATTTGTTTGAAAAAATATAAATTTATACCATAAAATGAAATTAATAAATCCTAAAAAAGCACAAAAGAAAACCCTAAAAACACCCCCAAAAATGCCTAAAAAATATAAAATAAACCCATAAAAGCACACCCAAAACGTGTGGGCTCATGCACTGTGGTTGATAATTACTTTTTTTGAAATAAATAATGTACCCTAAAATGGAATTAGTGAACTCTAAAATTAAATTGAATTAATTTAATTTTTTGAATCAATTTTTTTTTATCCGGCGTCTCGCTCAATGCACTCGCCCGATGCTAACGCGTAGGCTCGTGCACTGTGCTCAATATAAAATAATTATTTAAAAAAAGAAAAGAAGAAAGGAAAAACAAATGAAAAAAAGAAGGAAAAAACGCAAAACTGACGCAGCAAAAAAAAATGCACAGGTGCGTGAGACTAATATATATCATAGCAAAGTTTAATAAAATAAGACCCATATATAATTAATATATATCATAACAAAGTTTAATAAAATAATCATAACTTCATGTAGAAAATTATTTTGTAGCTTCATGTTTTGTTGAAAACAAGATCCGTGTGACTTTTTATTAGTATAAGACCCAGACTATAATTCACTTTCAAATAAATTTAGCTAAATTTTACGCTTTAATTGAGAATTTAATTAACTAAAATTTTCAAATTATGATACACTTTAATATAATTAATAATCACGACACACTTTAATATAAAATCATAACTTTATGTAGAAATATCATTTTTAGCTCTATTTTTTTTTATTATTAAAAACTAGGTCACGTAGCTTTTTAATGATATATAAGTTGAACCATAATTTACTCAAAATGAAAGCAATTTAATTCGTAACGTTGAATGAAAAAAAATTAATTATTAGCTCCCATATATGTAGGGGTGAGCATTCGGTTTTTCGGTTCGGTTTGGTCCCGAAAATGTTAAAACCGAAGAAAATCAAATTTTTTAAAAATAGAACCGAACCTAACCGAATTTCTGATCGGAACCGAACCGAACCGGACCGAAATATTTCGGTTCGGTTCGGTTTTGAACCGAAATTTTCTTAAATTTTCTAATCTATTTTTTTTCTTTAAATTCTCTTCATTCGATATAATTAAATATGTACAAGTATGAATTAATTAATTATCAAGGTTCAAGTTCAAAAAATACCAATAAATAATTAAATAAAGTCCAAAAATATGTAAATTCTAACAAAGCAAAGCCGAATAAATTATAAAGTACAACAAAGTCGAATATTTTTATTGCTAATATATATATATATAAATTCAGTTTTTCGGTTCGGTTCGGGTATTTTTCCTCTGGACCGAACCGAAACCGAAAACCGAATTTTTACTAGAAAAAGAACCGAACTGAACCGAATTTTGAAAATAACCGAACAAAAAAAAATCGAATTAATTCGGTTCGGTTCGGTTCTCGGTTTTCAGTACTTTTTGCTCACCCCTACATATATGCCACTTGCCATTGACTTCTCCTCCATAATCTTTATACTCTTTTTTTATCTTCATCTTCTTCACAATCTCCATCTTTTTTATTCTCTATCATACTCATTACTTGGTATGCTGAAAGAGGCTCTATAGTTTGATATTATTTTTTAAGGAATATGTTGTATTCGATGAGAAATAAGATATAAATTATAGTGCGATTCGTTGTTTGCTTTAACCTTTTTCCTTTTGTATTATTTAAGGTGTTGTTGTTTAGTATTACACACCTTCTGGAATACACAATGAAACATAAACGAGTAGAAACAAACACAAGAAATTGAATTGAAAAAAATAAATTGGAAACCGGTGAAGACTGCAGATTTCCAAGATGTAAGCCGAGTAGTCGAGGGGACCTCTCTCCTCAAGATAAATACGCCCCGACTAGTCCTCATGGTTTGACATTCTGTCTCTCAAAGATGAAATAGCTTTCATCCTTCCGGCAGTAACACCACAGTTCCGGCAAGGCTCCAACGAACTAGACAAAATCAGTACTAGGAAGCAGACACGGATGAACGATGCTTAGGTATGAGAGTGGATGTATGAACACCTTTCAACATGCATGAATGTCCTATTTATAGGTACCATTCCACCCTAAGGGACAGTTAGAGTTTAAGGCATTCAATCCCAGGTGGTGTAACATCTAGGGGTTATAGCCTTTCCATCAAGCCCTTCAGAAATTACAATGTCACGCCCCAGTTTTCATAAAAATAAATAATAAAAATAAAAGGGGCATCACTTTATTTAATAGTAATAAAATATTCATTCACAGTTTTTTTAAGCGGAAATAATAAAATATAAATTAATTTATTTCTTGACGACCATCATCTCGCCACGCACGCACATCGCTCGGCATCAACCTGAAATAAATAATAGTTTGTGTTGAGTACTATTGGCTCAGTGGTGAACGCATTTATCCAAACTGTACAATTATAACAAATTATACTATGGGTAACCCCTGGCTAATATCGGGACATATGCAGCCTGTCAGCTAATAATTGTTGTAACTCGTAGGTTGATAATTGTGAACCTGCATAAAAACATATAAACAATATGTGCGTTACATCAGATTTCCAACCTTGACTTGAACTTTAACTTGAGAAAAATAATACCGATTAATTAGTCCACACGCCGCCTAATAATATAAATAATTGATTAATAATATATACTAAATAATTAAAATAATTAAGAATAATAGAAAAGAAAAATGTATGATTTGAACCCATCCCTTTCTACCCCATTCTTGGCCCACTTAATTTAACACTAACCTAACATGGTCCATTAATCAAAAGCCCACTTAAATAAAACTAAAACCAATCCAACACTTCCCTCCCCAAATTCTCACACCTTCGTAATTACAACAGTATAACCATTCATTATGTTGAAGAAAAATGTAAATTTAAAATATTTAAATTTACATAAAATTAAAAAACAAAAAATTTAAAATCAACATGAAAACATATCTTATATTTTTTATAAAATTATAATGAAAAACTAAACATATAATAAAACTGATCATTTTCGTTTTGTTTTCAAATTGGGGGTAATGGGGAACCGCTAGATTTTGATTCGATATATCTCACTTTTATACATGATTTCTACTATTTGGGTCTTCGTGAAGGGTCAGGACTACCAAAACTCGCATATCTTTTCTTTGAAAGTTATAATATAGATTTTAGTTTAAATATTTTGTATAATATTAATTTAATATTTACAATTTCTAATAAAATAAAAATAGTTGTAAATATATTATTTGTGCATCGCACGAAGGGTCATTCTAGTTAATCAAGAAAAGAAAATCCTCGCCTCTCTCATAACTCTCTTTTCTCTCGACAGACCCTCTAGGTAAATAGAAATAATAATAAAACTCCTTCTCTTCCCTCTTTCTGCATCCCGAAAACCACCACTCAAGACCCACAACCCCGGCAACCTATTCCCCCATTTTTCCCTATATCTCTCCCTCGTCCCTGCTACCACCGCAGTGAAGAATAACCACTAATGGAGATTAGTTCTCCACAGTAGCTTCCCTACAACCTAAATTTCGCAGCCGCCCTCAATTCCCGAATGAAACGAAAGAAAAAAAACACACACACACACACACACACTAAAGATACCTCAGAGGAAAAGTAGATATGATTGCTTTTGCTCAGAAGATTGAATGTATTTTTTTTGTGTGTTTAGAATGAATCATTTTGGTCCCTTTTATAGTGATAAAAATTGGTAGTGAAAGGTTTGAGATTTAAGGTTATGAATAAATTCTATGTTAATGAAATATAGTGGAGAGGCTCCACGATTTCAAGAGATTTTCCATTTCAAATGTCGAGAATGTTCTGCAACTATAGATTCGCATGATGAAGAAAAAGATAGCAATTTAGCAACATCTTGTGCTAGAAAATAAATATTTATTTCGAGTTCAAACTTGGTTAAAGTGACATGATACTGGGCTTTAAAAAAATTAAATACTCATTTGGGCTTAAGTGAAAAACAAATATTGACTACAAAATTAAAACATAGAGTTTATGGTTTTGAAATAAAATAAAATAATATTTACCAACTAATAATAATAATAATAATAATAATAATAATAATATAGTTAAAATGATATAGGCGCGACTTATAAGATGTAACCTGAAGTTACATAAACTGTGCAATCATGTTCATCATCATATACTTGAATATTGTTGTGAACATGTAAGGTCAAAATGTAAAAACTTAAGCAAGTAAAGAACACGAGGTTGGTAATCCTGTTCGATCAATTGATCTACGTCAGGAGGACTTCTCAAGTCTGTGAGAAACAGTTTACTACTCCGTTGAATGGTTACAAAGGTTATTACACGAAGACTCCCGCCACTCGACCCTTTTCCTACCCAATTCAACCTCTTTCACTAAACTGAATTGTGGGCTCCCCTTACAACCTAGAATCCCTCTAGTTCCCACAAGAAATCTCTCCCTAGACTCCTCTAAGTATGTATGACAGTGAGTTTCAAACAAAGACTAGAAACACAATGATCTCACCGATCAAACCTAGTCTATCTGAATACTATATGCTTCGAATATGAACTCTTTTAACTCTCAGCCCTTTTTTGTATATTTATAAAAATTCATGTCACCTAAACTAGTCTGAATCCCAGGCTATTTATAAGAAACAAATATAGCCTAAACAAGGTAATCAGAAGTCCTACTTTGACTAGGATTTAACAAGGAAATAATTTCCTTATTTAAATCGGACTTTCCTAGTTTAGATGTCTTCTTTGAATATAACTCCTTCTTTCCTTCTTGATCTTTATCACAAACAAGGTAACTTCTATTCTGAAACGTCCATCTTGAATCTGCAGCTTCAACTCCTTGAATCTAACATGACACATCTCTTGTAAACTCTCTGGACAACCATGTACATGATCATGTCTCTGAACATGATGAAGTACATGTCTTGATCTTCAATCAGATTGGCAGCGAAATGTTCATAGTAATGTCCAGAACATGGTATTCGAACATGAATAACCAAAACCTTTTTTGTTCTTTTGAAATTGCCTTATTGTCTAATCAGATAATGACAATTCCGAACACTTAAGTGCTGATGGCACTAACAATATTCCCTTTTGTCTTTATCTGGTGGCAAATCAGCTCCATATTTTAAAAGAACACAACTCTTGAACTGTAGGATCATGTACTTTAAAACGTACTTGAATGTTGTGAAGAACATCATATGATTCAGTTGTGTTTCACTTTCTTATCAGCTTGTACTTGCTCTGCTATATTGACTTTTTCTTTATATTTTTTATCTTTTGATAGCAGTTTCAATTTTTTTAGCAGATATGAATCATATAAGGAAGAAAGTCAATCTGTTCCATAACAAAATAGCTATTACAAGCTATTCAGAGCAAAAACAAAAAAAATAACTTGCAAAACATGATGCAAGATAAGTAGAACAGAAAAAAAAACTTATATTTGCATTACTCCCCCTATTTCACCGAGAAAAGTAAAGGAATAATAACCAGCAACTACTCGGATTTTTTAGGGTGTTGTTCATCATCATCTTCTTCTTCTTCAGATCCTTCTTCGTCTTTAGAACCTTCTTCTTCATCTTCAGCTTTTGTCTCTTCTCCTTCATCAGCCTCTTCTTCGGTCTCAACTTCCTCTTCCTTATCAACCTCTTCTTCAGCAGCCTCCAACTCTTCTTCATGAGCCTCTTCTACAATCTCCTCTTGGACAACTTCAGTTTCCTTCTCTTGTGCTGCATTCTGTGTTTTCCTTTGCTTTGGTGCTGGAGTAGACTTCTTCTGAGTAGCAGCTTCGGTAGTACTTGCAAGCTTGTGCAAGTTATGAACATTCTCAGGAATATCTACTGCTAGGGAGGCAAATTCTTCTCCTGATGAAAGATCAGCAATCATTGCTTGAATCTTCATCTTCTCAGAAGTATGCTCAGAAATCAGACGAGCATGAAACTCCAGGCTTCTCTCTAAAAACTTCAGCACAATACTCTTTGGTGAAGATTCTTCAACAGTATCTATTATCCATTCATTTCTTGGATGACATGTACTGCTTGAACCGGAGGCGAAGGTGAGAATCTCCTATCTTAGAAGCAACCTTGATTACTAGAGGCTTGTTGAGAGGAATAACCTTATCTTTCTTTGAAGATACATTTTTCTTTTGTTGCTTGATTACGCTGTAGATTAACGAAGGATAGCACAGAGGTCCCTTGACCATTGTTGATCTGCACTGCTGATGATCTTGCCAAACACAAACTCACCATAATTGAACTGCTTTCCAGTTCTGAGGTGATACAGAAACCTCTCTTGAGCTTGAGTTACTGCTGCTCTGTGCTTCGTGGGAAGCCAATTGTGGATCAGAATCCTGAACAGAGTGCCATACTTATGAGTTAGCTTAGAAGTTGGAATTGTCTGTGGATGAGACGGCCATTTGTTGTAGATACCCTGGGTCAGTTCCTCAGCAACCATCCCCCCAGTCATCTATCTCCCTGTACTCCCCTTCAGATGAACATTCCAGAAACTCATTAATGAGGTCTGGAGAAGATTGCAGCATCTTTCCTCTTACAAAGACTTTCTGAAAATCTTCAGACTCTGGATCATTAATCTCTTTAGTTAAATTATAGTAGAACTCAGACACAACCTTAGGCACAAACTCTTGCACTTTCTGCACGGTTCCTAGAAGACCAGCTTCCTCCAACAAGGTATACACACCAGTTGGCAACAGTGTATCCTTGTCAACCTTCTTCTCAGAGATCATTGACCTCTGCTTCACTTTCTCCCACAAATCAACATGCTTTGAAAAATGAAAGATAGATTGACTAGAAGTACTTGGAACATGAACAATCTGTTTGTGAGCTTCAGACTCATGTTCACTTGAATGTGAGTGAACATCTTCAGGTACATCTTTCGGCTGGGCAGCTTTCTTGGCTTTCTTGGAAGGACCAGTCATTTCAACAGCTTTTCTTTTCTTAACAGACATAGCAGTGGATGGTGGAGTGTGTTTTCTCATTTTTTTTGTTTTTTTTTCTTGTTATTGATGTGTTCGTAATGTTTGTCTTTTAGTTTATTTTTATTAGTTTATATAGTATGTTTGCGTGTTTCTGTGTTGTTGGTGTTCCAAAAAGCTTTGCAAGGTACATGGAGAAAATGGAACGTAAATGGAGCAAAATTGTGCAAAAATAGACCGGATTGAAGAACTAGAAGAATACAACCGCGGCTGTTGGAATGCCGGATCGTCAGCCGGTAGCCTTCTCATTGAGTCGTGGCGTAATCCCAACCATGGCTGCTTATGCATTGTCTCAGCCGCGGCTAGGCGGCGCCATTTTTGGTATTTATGATGGTATTTTGTAGGGTTTTTAGGGGGAAAAATATACACACTTTTGGGGATACTTGGGGAGAGACTTTTAGAGAGAGATTGGATGAAAATTTTCATTCACAAACTCTTGGAGAGAATTATTTTGTAAGATTTCAATTCCAATTATCTTGGAGAATTGTAAACTTGAGGATTAGTTCTTGAATTTGTGAGATCTATTCTACTTTCTCTTCTTGTGTATTTAGTGAACGATGATTTCTTGTTTGATTTTTTATGGATGAATTATCTTTAATTATGAACTAAATTCATAATTTAGGGTGAGGGAATTCGAATCGAGTCATTATATGTATAAATTGTGATTATGCTTGTTCTTGATCAATTGATTTATATGTGATTTGACAACTGGCCATTGTTAAATTGTGCTTGTAATGAAGGAGATCGAGAGAAAAATTTGTTGCGTGTTTGTAGTTGATCAAGATTAAATCTTACCGGAGATGATTGATTTAATAATTTAACAATCTAAACCAAACGAATCAATATAAGGATAATCATCGAATTAATTTGGTTGTTTGTGAATTGTTGATAGAGCATGAGCAATTTATTTACTAATTGATTTATCCAAGGAGATTAACATACCCTAGGCTCTCTAAAGTCTTGATTCATCATTATTCTCAATCGTGGTTATTTCTTATTACTTGTTATTTTTTCCTTGTTTTGTCTAGTTTATTCATCAACTTAAACATTGGATTTAGAATGTTTAGGAATTTTATTTCTTGTGATTTGTAACACAAAAATTGTTGCCCTGTTAAGCCTTCATTAAGAATATAACTTGGGAAAACTTATCACACTACAAGGATCTCATTCTCTTGCGAGCAACCTAAGTGTACTTTTGGTTGAAACAAAATTTGGCGTCATTGCTGGGAAAGGCTTTAGGCAAATTATTTTTGTGTTTTGGTGATTTTCTCTTTTTCGTGAACTTTATAATTTTTGGTTTTGTTTTGTGTTTTTGTTTTGTTATTTTTGTGGTGGATTTGTGATTTTCTCCCTGAGGTGTGTTTGATCGTTTTTCTTGTATTTGTGTATGCAAGGTCGCCGGAGTCTTCAAATGAAGTTAGCTCCGATATTTGACAACATACACCGCATTAAATAGTTAACCTTGCTCAACCTAGAGAAAGAGAACGTGTCGAGTAACTCGGTTCAAACACCAGTTTCTTTTGTTGAAAGTGACGCGCAATATTCTGGTGAAAATAGTGAACCTGAAGTTATCGCGGAACAGGCAAGACCGATGCAGGACTTTGAACGTCCTGTGGTGGAGGCAGCTATTTCATGTATAGTCCTTGGAGAGGCCGCATGCAATTATGAGTTACGGGCTACTTATTTCAGTTAGTTACCATCTTTCTATGGGATGCCATCAGAGGATGCTTTGAATTTCATAAGAGAGTTCTACTCAGTGCTGCAAACTTTTTCGTTGAATGGTCTTACTGAAGGGCAGTTGAAGATGAAGTGTTTCCCTCACACATTGAAAGATCGGGCAAAGACTTGGCTTTTATCACTGGCTCCTAATTCTTTGGAGAATTGGGAGGCTGTGTATACAAAATTCATGGTGAAATATTACTCCAATCAGATGACTCAGGATTTGAGGGCACAAATTGTGACGTTTTCCCAAACTCCAGGAGAGAGATTTCATGAAGCTTGGGAACGTTTCAAGAGTTTGTTGCAGCAGTGTCCACACCACCATTTCCCTCTGGAGCTCCGTAATCAGTTCTTCTACAATGAGTTGTCCCAAAATTTCTAATACATGGTTGATAATGCCACTGGAGGAGATGCCGGGGCGAGAACAGCGGAAGAAATGAGTGAAGTTTTTGAAACCATGGCTATAAATTCTCAGCAGAAAAGTGCACGAGGGAGGCAGATTGCGACAAGTGAGGTAACCCCTAGGTATGATATAACAAAATAGTTGGCCGAGTTGACTAGGCAGGTGGAATTATTGCGAGTATCGAGTAGGCAAGTCCATTAAGTGGCATCGGCAGAGACTCGTGGAATATGTACTGAATATGGGCATGGAGCTAATATCTGTCCGAGAATGGGAGAGAAGATATATGAAGGCAGAGTGGATGTGAATGCATTGAATGGGAAACATTGAGGCAGAATTACCAGTTCTCCCAGTCCTATAATCCCGGATGGAAGAATCACCCTAATTTCTCGTGGAACCAAAATCAGTAACAAGGTTAGAGTCAGAATGACTAGTTCCAACAGTCGATGGGCATATCTCAACCTCAGCAATATCCTCACTAACAAGTTCCACCACGGAGGCCCTCTTTGGATGATAGTTTGTAGAGTTTCATACAAGCAATCAGCCAATGATTTGAAACAGTGGGGTCCTCTGTGAAACGCATTGAGTCCCAAGTGGGTCAATTGGCGAGTACAGTGGGGGAACTTGTACATCAAAATAAGAAAGGGATGTTGCCAAGTCAACCATCGCAGGCTCATGCTGTCATAGTTTTAAGGAGCGACAGGGTAATTGATAACAGGATATAGATGTCTCCTATTGAACCAAGTGTTAGGGAGAAGTTTCCGGTGGTTCAGTCTGATAGGAATGGAAAGAGTGTTGTTGTTCCTGAAAAAGATACTGACGGTGAGAAGGGGGTCCAAAAGGGGAAATCTAACCTGCATAAGGCAGAGAAGCCTTATTTTCCTCCTATTCCATTTCCCAGCCGATTGAGAAATGAAAAACAAGATAGCCAGTTTCAAGAGTTTTACAAGTTGCTATCCAAAGTGAATGTGAACTTACCACTTCTGGATGTGATCAGAAATGTTCCAACTTACGTGAAGTTATTCAAGGAGTTGGCTTCTAAGAAGAGGAAGTTTGTTGACAATGAAAAAATTGTGGTTTCAAACGTAGCAAGTGCAGTGCTGCAGCACCAATTACCTCCTAAACAAGGTGATCCAGGTAGTTTTGTTATTAAAATTGCTTTGGGTAATGGAAAAGAAACTTCTGGTATGCTAGATTTAGGAGTTGGAATTAATATAATCCTCTACTCTATTTTTCAACAGTTAGAGTTGGGGGAGTTGAAACCCACTAGGATGTATTTACAACTAGCTGATAAATCTTTATGTTTTTCTAGATGAATAATTGAAGATATATTAGTTAAAGTGGGTGGGTTGATAGTTCCTTTGGACTTTGTTGTGCTAGATATGTGGGAGGTACGTGAGTCTGGAAAAGAACATACCCTTTTGTTGGGAAGGCCATTTATGGCCACGACCAACACATTAAATAATGTTAAGGATGGAACTCTTACAATATCTGTTTTGGGGGGAAACTTTGTCTTTTTCTGTTCATGAAAATAAGGTGGCTCCATCTACTTCTTTGATTGAACATTGCTCATATATTAATGCTATTAATAGTTTGGTTGAAGATGTTTTTTTGCAGAAGAGTAGTTTGAGTAAATTATTTGCAGATCTAGCGAGTACCGAGAATAATAATATGACTTGTGATGATCGCATCGAGATTCTGAAGTTGATGGAAATTGAGAGAGAGAAAGTGTCGTGTCCACCGAAGCTCGAATTAAGAGATCTAAAAAAAAAGAGAAAGAAAAAAGAAAAAGAGAAAGAAAAAAACCTCGCGTCAGCGACCCGCTTCACGATTTTCTCTGTGTCGATGTGATTTATTATGCCCATCTCATTCTCTACTGCTATTTTATATGACCTTTCATTTATTTTGTGCTTTTGAGTATGGTTTTCTTTCTTATGTTTCTAGTTGTGATGTCTGTGAATTGTTGCTTGTTGTTTGGTTTTACTACATCTATGAAATTTATTTTCTTCTTCACCTTTTATTGAGCTATGGAGACATTGCTCATCTTTAAGTGTGAGAGGAGTTAGAAATTTGATTTCATTGATGGTGGTATGTTTTATTCAGTGTGCCTTGGTCTTCGTTGTGTTTTGAGTATCGTATTTTGTTTGTTCTATGCTTTTGGAAGTTATGACATTGAGACTTGGATAAATTTGTTAGAAGACAAATGCATGATATATCTATGATCTTGAGAGCTTCAATTGTATTGTATTTTAATGAAAGAGTGGTTGATTGATAACTTTGTTGTAGGGCTACTTTCTTGTGAATTGATTGAAGTAATGATTTGTGACATTCTATTGAAACATAACTCTTGTTAGTTGCTTAGAAGTTTTCCTCGCTAAAAAAAAGTGTTGTGTTAAGATGGGTTGTGTGGATTATGCTCCTCTATTTTGTCATCATTCTATGATATAATTATGAGCAAGGGAAACCTCGCGAGGAGAGTTCAAAAAATCTTTGAAGTTTTAACCTCGTGAAAGTATCCTAATCTTCTCGTTTTTGTGAAAAAATAATAAAAAATAATAATAATAAAAATTGGGGCATAAGCAAGTTGAATTCTCGGGATTTTACTCCTCTTATTTGTCATCTCCTATTGAGGCATGAGTAATGAGTATGGGAAACCACGTTAGGAGACTCGGGTTTTTAACCTGATGGATAAACCTAATGATCTAATTCCTTGATTCAAATTTGTAGTCCCCGAAAAAAAGAAAAGAAAAAAAAAGAACAAAAAGGAAAAAGTGAGGGAAGCTAATAAAGGTGACTAGTAGAGTTATTGTTTTGATGTGTGACGCTTATTTGACCGGATTGATGATTCTATAGGAATGAGAAACATACTAAGTTGGATTTTAACGTTCTCTTTAGTAAGAATTGTTTGATTGATGTTTTTAAGAGAGTAGAAATGATGCATTTGGATAAGACCTTACTTGTCCAGTTGATTTGTCATATCTTTTGTTTGCTTGAGGACAAGCAAAATGCTAAGTGTGGGGGAGTTTGTTTTGTCATTTTTTTTTGTTTGTTTTTCTTGTTATTGATGTGTTCGTAATGTTCGTCTTTTAGTTTATTTTTATTCATTTATATAGTATGTTTGCGTGTTTCTGTGTTGTTGGTGTTCCAAAAAGCTTTGCAGGGTACATGGAGAAAATGGAATGTAAATAGAGCAAAATTGTGCAAAAATAGACCGGATTGAAGAAGTAGAAGAATACACATGCGGCTGTTCGACAGTCGGGTCGTCAGCCGGCAGCCTTCTCATTGAGCCGTGGCGTAATCCCAACCATGGCTGCTTATGCATTTTCTCGATTTTAGAATTCCTGCTCAGCCGCGGCTGACTTCCAGCCGTGGCTGGGCGGCGCAATTTTTAGCATTTATGATGATATTTTGTAGAGTTTTTACAGGGGAAAATATACACACTTTTGGGGATACTTGGGGAGAGACTTTCAGAGAGATATTGGATGAAAATTCTCATTTACAAACTCTTGGAGAGAATTATTTTGTAAGATTTCAATTCCAATTATCTTGGAGAATTGTAAACTTGAGGATTGGTACTTGAATTTGTGAGATCTCTTCTACTTTCCCTTCTTTGTGTATTTAGTGAACGATGATTTCTTGTTTGATTTTTTATGGATGAATTATCTTTAATTATGAACTAAATTCATAATCTAGGGTGAGGAAATTTGAATCGGGTTATTATATGTATAAATTATGATTATGCTTGTTCTTGATCAATTGATTTATATGTGATTTGACAACTGGACATTGTTAAATTGTGCTTGCAACGAAGGAGATCGAGAGAAGAATTTATTGCGTGTTTGCAGTTGATCAAGATTAAATCTTACCGGACACGAGTGATTTAATAATTTAACAATCTAAACCAAACAAATCAATATAGAGATAATCATCGAATGCGAGAGCTAGAGTTTATCCATCTGTATTAATTTGGTTGTTTGTGAATTGTTGATAGAGCATGAGCAATTTATTTACTATTTGATTTACCCGAGGAGATGAACCTATACCCTAGACTCTCTAAAGTCTTGATTCATCATTATTCTTAATTGTGGTTATTTCTTGTTACTTGTTATTTATTCATTGTTTCATCTAGTTTATTCATCAACTCAAACATTGGATTTAGAATGTTTAGGAATTTTATTTCTTGTGATTTGTAACACAAAAATTCTTGCCCTGTTAAGCCTTTCTTGAGAATACGACTTGGGAAAACTTATCACACTACAAGGCTCTTATTCTCTTGCGAGCAACCTAAGTGTACTTTTGGTTGAAACAGAGTGGTGGAAGCTCGGCTTCGAGTCACAGGAGTTCTGGGCACTAACTGCACCACAACAGTAGAGGCCTTCTTTTTGGGGGTTTTCTTCTTGACAGGTGATCTGGCAAATGGATCATATTAAGCATATGCAAGCAACTTCTTCTGTTGTGGAACATAAGTCTTCTCAGCAGATTCAGAGGATGAACTCTGATCAGCTTTTTTCTTTGTTGGATCAGCAACTAAAGGGTTGTGAATGACCTTTTTCTTTCCTTTCGGAAGAGTAGCAACTTTGGCTTTCATCTTGAGGTTTTAGGGAATATCATCTTCACTATCTTCATCATCACCTTCTGCAGTAGAAGGTTGAATAGGCGACTTCAGCATAACACTAGCTGGAGTAGATGTCTCAGCAGTGCTCTTCTCTGCAACATGTTCCTCGACATGTTCAGGCACATCTTTAGGCTTAACTTGATCATCAACAACATATCTCTTTTCTTTCTGAAGGGCTTGGGCAACAGGTGCTGTGACGATCTTCTTTGATCAAGGGGCTGTAGTCTTCTTGGTTTTCTTGACTGCAGTTCCCTTTGTTCTCACTTTCTTTTTGTTGACATCGTACGATTTTGTTGCTTCCTTCAATAAATCTTGAATTGAAAGACTTTGGGTCTTTGTTTTCTTTGCAGATGAAGCAATTTCTTGCTCTTCTGTTTCCAAGTCTTCTTCCTTTTTATCACCATGGAACGTTTCAATCAATTCATCTGTATCTTTGCTCGAAGATTCATCACGAAGTGCCCTCTAAACAGACTTCTTGTATGTTGATTCACCTCAAACCTTCCTATCGAACTTATCTTACTCGTAGAACTAATATTAAGGTTTGGAATATGTAACCTTTCCATACCTCATTCTAGATTTCACAATCTTCTTGGGACGGACTAGTTTACGTTTCAGAGCCATTGAAAAAATATATGGGTGATTGACAGAGATAAGCAGCAAGAAAGTCAATGGCAAATAAGGGAGAAAACTCAGAGAACTCGGAGGCTTTATTGAGAGAGAAGGGTTTTTGATTTCAGAAATTTGAAAAGTGATCATTCTCTCTAAATGGCTAAACATATGTATAAGAGAGTATTCCATTCATAGAATAGACTCAGGTTTCCATTAGACTATGAAATCGGAGGAAAATCTCGAAAAATTAGAGATGACGATAGCACGTCAAAACTAGCCGTTGACAAAGATGTACACTGGATTTTGAATATTGTTCATGTACATCCTGAAGAACATTTTATGGGAATGTTCATACCCTTTGTGCAGGAATGGTTCTTTCCTGCTGAGTGTGAAATAGACACACTCATACCCCTCTTCATGTTTTTACTGAACCAGGCACACCCTAAGGGATGCTCTGAGTTTCTCAAATCGAGCTGCATCTAATCCCTTGGTGAACAAGTCAACTAGTTGATCTTCTGTCTTTATGTGTTCAATCCTTAGCAGTTAGCACTTCTTCTTCAACCAGTTCTCTGATGAAGTGATGTCTGATGTCTATATGTTTGGTCCTCGAATGTTGTACTGGATTTTTTGAGATGTTGATAGCACTTATATTATCACAGTACAGAATAGGACTATCATGACTAACTTCATAGTCCTTCATCATCTGCATCATCCAGATGATCTGAGTAGAGCTGCTCCCTGCTGCAATATATTCAGCTACTGCTGTAGATAGAGATATGCATTTCTGATTCTTACTGAACCAGGAAACAACATTGTTTCCTAAAAAGAAACAAACACCTGAAGTACTTTTTCTGGCATTTGGAGACCCAGCCTAATCAGCATCATAGTATGTAGTAGTACTTGTATTTGTATCAGAAGTATACCACAACCCATAGTTAGCTGTTCCATTGATGTACTTGATGATGTTCTTAACAGCCTTCATGTGACTCTCCTTAGGACATGACTGATATCTGGCACACACTCCCATACTGTATGCTATATTTGTTCTGCTTGCAGTGAGGTAAAGGAGAGTTCCAATCATGCTTCTGTATAGAGTTTGATCTACTTTAGCTCCTGCATCATCTTTTCCAATCTTGACTGTGGTGCTAATAGGGGTTCGTTTGTGCTTAGAATTTTCAAGCTCAAACTTCTTCACCAAGTTTCTGGCATACTTGGATTGAGAGATAAATATCCCTTCTTCTGACTGCTTTATCTGAAGTCCTAGGAAGTATTTTAGATCACCAACAAGGCTCATCTCAAATTCAGTTTCCATGTCCCTGATGAAGTCCTTGACCATCTTGTCAGACACTAAGCCAAACACTATATCTACATATACTTGAACCACAATTACTTGTGATTTTTCTTTTCTGATGAACAGTGTTATGTCTTCTCCTCCTCTGTTGTATCCTTTGCTTATTAGGTATGTAGCCAGACTTTCAGACCACGCCCAAAGAGCTTACTTCAAGCCATATAATGCCTTCTTTAGTTTGAACACAAACTCTGGATGATGTGGATCTTCAAATCCTTTAGGCTGTGCAACAAACACATCCTTCTTCAGGAATCCATTCAGAAAAGCACTCTTGACATCCATCTGGTACAGTTTGAACTTCATGACGCATGCTATAGCTAGAAGAAGTCTGACTAATTCAATCTTTATAACTGGAGCAAAGGTTTTATCAAAATCAATGCCTTCAATTTGAGAATAACCTTGAGCAACCAGTCTAGCTTTATTTCTTGTAATGTTTCCAGCCTCATCAGTCTTGTTCTTGAAAATCCACTTAGTTCCAACAATGTTGACTCCTTCAGGTTTCTGCACCAGATCCCATACATCATTCTTTTTGAACTGAAGAAGTTCTTCCTACATGACTTCTATCCAATAGTCATCTTTAAGAGCTTCTTGGATATTATTTGGTTCAACCTTAGAGGTGAAACAAACATAGGACATCTCATCATACATTCTTTTTCTCAGTCTACTTCTGGTCATCTTACTTTCTTGAATATCTCTTATTACTTCTGAAGTAGATGATTCTTGAGAATTTACTTTGATGGCTTTCTGTGCCTTACTGTCTGTTCTTCAGGTTCTCTGTCTATGTCATCATGAACCTTAGAATGTTCAAAGACATCTGTGTGAACATCATCTTCAGGAGTATTGACAGTAATGTTCTGATCATTAAATCTGATAGTGACTGTCTCAATTACAGCTTTTGTATCTTTGTTGTAAATCCGGTATGATTTACTGTTTCTGGAGTATCCAACAAACATCCCTTCAACACCTCTGTTGTTCATCTTGCTGAGATACTCTCTATCGTTGAGAATATAACATGTGGTTCCAAACACATGAAAGTACTTCACTATTGGCTTCTTCTCATTCCAAATCTCATATGGAGTAGTGAGAGTACCAGGTCTGAGATGAACTTTGTTGCTGATGTGACATGCTATGTTGATAGCTTCTGTCCAGAACATAGCAGCAACTCCCTTAGCAGCAATCATGGTTTTTGCCATTTCCAGAAGAGTTATGTTCTTCCTTTCAACAACTCCATTCTACTGGGGAGTTTTGGGGGTTGAATACTCATGACTAATACCATTCTCACTATAGAATGTATCAAAGTACTGGTTCTAAAATTCTTTACCATGATCACTTCTAATTCTGATAATCTGATCATCCTTTTCAACTGTGATCTTGCAGGCTAATTTCTTGAATGCTGTGAAAGCTTCACTCTTGTCTCTAAAAAAGTCAACCCAAGTAAATTTTGAGTAATCATCAATGCAGACAAGGACATACTTATTTCCTCCGTAGCTTTCCATAGCCATAGGCCCCATTAGATACATATGAATGAGATCTAGAATTCTCTTGGAAGTTCTGTCTTGCACTTCTTTATGTTGGGATCTGGACTATTTTCTAATCTAACATGGGCCACAAACTTTGTCTCTGTCAATTCTGATATGAGGCAGCCCTCTGACAATCGCTTTGCTAATGATTTTCTGGAGATTTCTGAAGTTGATGTGTCCAAGTTTCTGATGCCAGATCTCTGACTCTTCTATAGATGTTCTTTGACATGTTAAAGGACATTATGCTGGAACATGTAGCTGATAACAGTTGTCAGCTGATCTCTTTCCTTCCATGAATAAGTCATTGTTCTTATTCATAACTTTGCAGCTCTCCTTGGTGAAGACAACAGTCATGTCATCATCACATAGTTGACTGATACTTATCAGATTAGCTTTGAGTCCATCAACTAGCATAACCTTCTTAAGTTTGGGTATTTCTTCAACAATCAGCTCTCCTTTCCCATTACTTTGCCCCATTTTCCATCACCAAAGGTAACAAAATCTGACGAGCAAGGTTTCAGATTCTGCATCACAGAGCAATCTCCAGTCATGTGTCTTGAGCAGCCACTGTCAAAGTACCAGCTGCTTTTATCTTCAACTCTAAGACAAGTATGGGCAATCAGACTAGTCTGCTTGACAACACACTACTTCTTCTGTGCAGGCTTTTTCCTTTTCTCAATAGCTGATTTCTTATGGGAGTTGTTGGAATGCTGAGCCATAAATCTTCTTCTCATTCTCCTCAGATCAAAGAGGTATTTTTCACAATGAGGACGAACGTGTCTTTTTTCTTCACAATAATGGCAAATGATTCATTTTCTGTTGCCATTATTTACAGTCATCTTCTTGATAATGTTCTTAGGGATGTTCTGAACATTATTTTGTACATGCACTGGCTGGCTTGTACTTGCTTTGACAAACACAATCTTGGATTGTCCACCATTGTATCCAAGACCTTGATGACTCTTCCCAGAATGTCCTGGGGTAGTGAGAATTTTATCAAGATTCTCAGATCCATTATTCAGCATGTTGACATTCCTTTTGATGGACTTCAGTTCTAGATAGCTCATCAATCTCCTTCTTTTGCTATTGAATAATGACCTTCTATTCTGAATCAGATCTGATCAATTCCTCCTTTTCTTTGAGAAGATCTTTGTTGTGAGATTGCAGAGTCTTATTGATCTCAGCTACTTCAAGCCATTTTTCATACATCTCTTTGTAGGTCTGAACAAACTCCTCATGACTGAAATCATCATTGTCCAAGTCTTCATCTTCTGCAAGTTTGAAAGGATCCTGGTACTTTGAGACTTTTGCTGTAAAGGCATAGGTCTCTTCTTCTGATTCACTGCTACTTTCTTCAGAATCATTATCACTAAGAGAGGCATTGTAGTTCTTTTTGTGATGAAGCCATGCAAGGCCTTGAAGAATTAAATCCGGAGCTGCCATTCAAAGGTCTAATTGCGCGTATAAGAGCCAAACAACTTCTATGTTATTTTCAAATATTAATGCGAAGAAAGATTGAAGTTGAAGAAGAAGAAATTGGACGCAGCCCCAAATGGATTTTAGCACTATCAATTGAAGATGAAGATCAAGATCACACCATGAAGGATATAAAGAGAAGAGTGCACGTGTGCATGTGCATGAAGTCGACGTGCATGTGTGTGCGTGTGTTGAAGAGAAATCAGCCCTTATTTGATTTAATTAAAGGGTTAAATTTTATTTAGACTATAGTATTAATTTATTTAATTTAGACTATAGTTTAGATCAGTTTTTATTTAATTTTATATGTAATTTTCATTTCTCATTGTTTAGGTTTGACTAGAATTGTATTTAAGGCAAATTCCTACCTTAAATAGAATTCTAGTTTAGGTATTTTTATAGTATAGTTAGAGATCCTTTTTGGATCAGATTTTTAGGGCTTTTATTTCATTATTTTCGGGCATTATGAGCCCTATAAATAGGGGAACCATGTTACTTTGATATTTTAGACATTATTGATTAAATTTGCCTTTGCATTCAATTTGTGTCTCAACCGTTTAACGCTTTTGATTGTTTTCCTCGAAAATACTCATTCTTGAAGCCTAGAAAATTTTAAGTCTTACATTAAGGGAACGTTCTAATTCACATGAGAAATTAGGGTGAACTTGCTACCAAGGAGTAACTTTGAGGTTCGTTTTCGTCGTACAAGATACGCCGGGGATTAATCGGGTTGTAAATCACAACAGCTCCATCATCCAGCCACCATTATTGACTTCCTACACCTCCATCAATGTCCGTGACACTCCCAAGCCATCAACACCTGATCGTGTGTCGATCATCAAGGGTTCGGATCCGTTCGTGTCCAATTCATCGTGTTTTCCATCAATATCGTAAGTCCTTTTTATCCTTAACATATCCTACCTTCCCTAGTCATTCTTAACCCATAGATCACGTCCCAAATACCACCAACTTCCAGACATAATTCTCGTCCTAAAATAGCCCATTTCTTGTTGGATTTGTGTTCCCACCAACTTCCAGACATAATTCTCGTCCTAAAATAGCCCATTTCTTGTTGGATTTGTGTTCCATTTTTGTGTCGTAGTCTAAGTGTCGTAATTAGGGCTAGTTTCTTTGTTTCTATTAATTCGAGTCTTATTCTCATTATTTCAGTTTATTTTCGGTTTATTGAGCATTATAGTAGGATTAAGTCCTTTCTTAGTTGGCGTGTTCGATTCTAGAAGTCTTTCGCGCGTTCTCGTACCCTGTACAATTTGTCTGGGTTACATCATATTTTGATATCAGAGCCACGTCAGCTCTGCTGGTCGTGGTTCAATCTTATGTATCGTTTATTTTCTTTCGTGTCCTTCGTACGTGTCTATCGAGTTGTAATAGTTAATGTTCATTGAAAAAAAAATCGATTAAAAAAAACAAAAACCGAAAGTTGAAAAAAAGGGTTACGGTAAAAAGAAAGAAAGAGAGACCGAATTAAAAAAAATCGGATAAAAAAGAAAGGAAAAGAAAATCCGAAAAAAAAAGAAAAGAGAAAATCCAATTTGATTTTTTGATTTACCTTTTGAGTTCGATTTTATTTTTAGTTCATTCCTTTTAGTACTAGTCATAGTTGGTAACTCCCTTGTGAACCTTATTTTAGTTTTGGGAACTTCCCTTATAGTATAGTTCTTTAGTTGGTAATTTCCAATTGAATTGTATTTTAATTTGGTGTGTTCCATTTAGAGTCTAGTCTAATTAAGGTATTTAGATTGTGTCACACTAGTTGTACACATATCCAAATCTCTTTCTTTCCTTTTCTTCCCTTTTCTTTCTTTTTTTCTTCCTTTTTTGCCCTAAAGCACCCAGTTTTCCGATTTTTCATTCTCTCCCTACTATTCCTGCTCCTATACTCCAATTTTTCTCCACGATACCATTCTGGAAACGTCTCGACGAGACGAACCAAACTCACCAGTTTGTTGTGACATAAGTTCTTTTTTGGCCAAATTCCATCATCTTCAAGGTAAAATCGTCCTCAGAAGTCCGAGAGAAGGCGATCTGAAGCAACGGAAGAGTCGATTAGCACCACCATATACACACCTATCACACGAGCACCACCACATACTTGAGAGACATACACGAGGGGTAACATACAGAGAGAAAACACGAGTGATTGTGAGGAATTGTGAGGTCCTGCACCTTGTTTTTCTGTCATGTTTGTTCATAGTTTGCAGGTACACATAGAGTCCAGAGACGGTTACAATAAGGTGCATGACAAGGCACCCGCATCGCCTAGTACTCCTATAGACGCGGCTTCATCTATGCCACAGCCATGGGATGCCCAGTACCACCATCAAGAACTGGAGCATAAGGTGTCTCCAAGGTTGAAGAAGAGTCGCCTATTGCTGAGCCAAAAGGAGAGGAGCCCGAGCTTCCTCCTGTTAGTCTTGTGTCTATCCGTAGTTTGAGCATAATTCAAGACAATGAGCAACAAGATCAAAGAGAGAATATTTTCTACACTCAAGTTGCCATTCAAGACAAGACGCGCTCGATGATCATTAACAGTGGAAGTGTGATCAATGCCATTAGTCAATATGCAGTTGATAAGCTTGGACTAGTCACAAAGAAACATCCAAAGCCATACAAACTGCAGTGGCTTACAGATCGAGGCGAGATCTGCGTCAACAGCCAGGTAAGTGTTGAATTTTCCAAAGGTAATTATTCTGACATAGTTCTTTGCGATGTTATTCCTATGGATGCAGCTCATATAATTTTAGGAAGATTGTGGCAATTTGATCGACAAGTTGTTCATGATGGATTTGCGAATACCTACACTGTTTCGCGAAACAGACGAACTTCAATACTCAAGCCGCTGTCCCCTAAACCTGTTGCCAAGGATCAACAAAGGATGCAAGAGAAGTTCAAAGAAGAGAGAGCAAAAGTAGCAGCCGCCGCAGCCAAGTTTACCACCGTTACCGATCCACCTTCGGTCGAGCTTTCACCAACGGCCCATGCCTTTCCCATCACCAAGATCACTCCTAAACAGCTCCATTCTGATTCCTTAGCACATGAAAATACATCCGGATCAGCTTCAAATGAAGGTGAAATTTGCAGCCTCTTATTTTCTGTCAAAGGAGTCGACAAGGCAATTAACACGGGTATGTCTATTGAGCCAATAACATATAAGAACAGTGCTACTAATGTGTTTTCTTTACCTAGTGTTGTGCAGCCAATGCGAGATAAGTTCGAGGTAGTAATCAAATTCCATCCCGAGATAGCTTTGCACAACCATCCAACCTTTTACACGAGCTCTGAAGAAATAAAAGAGAATGATCAGTCAGTCCCATTTTATCTGCAAGGGATGCATGTTGCATGGCATGGACGAGGACCTAATTTAACTCCCATGGATTTATTTGGTGAGTATAAGAGTTCTTCAATTTTTAATGTCACTAATTTCTTTCTTTTTTTTGCAGTTGAGTTCGCCCCAGATGAAGCCTTGAAATCGAGGACAAATTATTTTCAGCAGGGGGGAATGATGAACCCTTGCATGGCCTTGAAGAACTAAACTTGAAACTGCCATTTAAAGGTCCAATTGCGCGTATAAGAGCCAAACAACTTCTATGTTATTTTCAAATATTAATGCGAAGAAAGATTGAAGTTGGAGAAAAA
Source organism: Perilla frutescens (assembly GCA_026008535.1). Taxonomy (NCBI): domain Eukaryota; kingdom Viridiplantae; phylum Streptophyta; class Magnoliopsida; order Lamiales; family Lamiaceae; genus Perilla; species Perilla frutescens. The sequence goes on from BRKX01000019.1 coordinate 9,396,217, forward strand.
GAAATTGGACGCAGCCCCAAATGGATTTTAGCACTATCAATTGAAGATGAAGATCAAGATCACACCATGGAGGATATCAAGAGAAGAAGTGCACGTGTGCATGTGCATGAAGTCGACGTGCATGTGTGTGAGTGTGTTGAAGAGAAATCGGCCCTTATTTGATTTAATTAAAGGGTTGAATTTTATTTAGACTATAGTATTAATTTATTTAATTTAGACTATAGTTTAGATCAGTTTTTATTTAATTTTATATGTAATTTTCATTTCTCATTGTTTAGGTTTGACTATAATTGTATTTAAGGCAAATTCCTACCTTGAATAGAATTCTAGTTTAGGTATTTTTATAGTATAGTTAGAGATCCTTTTTGGATCAGATTTTTAGGGCTTTTATTTCATTATTTTTGTGTATTATGAGCCCTATAAATAGGGGAACCATGTTACTTTGATATTTTAGACATTATTGATTAAATTTGCCTTTGCATTCAATTTGTGTCTCAACCGTTTAACGCTTTTGATTGTTTTCCTCGAAAATACTCATTCTTGAAGCCTAACAAACTTTAAGTCTTACATCAAGGGAACGTTCTAATTCATATGAGGAATTAGGGTGAACTCGCTATGGAGGAGTAACTTTGAGGTTCGTTTTCATAGTACAAGATACGTCGGGGATTAATCGGGTTGCAAATCACAAGACCTCCATTGTCCAGCCACCATCATCGACTTCCTACACCTCCATCAACGTCCGTGACACTCCCAAGCCATCAAGACCTGATCGTGTGTCGATCATCAAGGGTTTGGATCCCTTCGCGTCCAATTCATTGTGTTTTCCATCAATACCGTAAGTCATTTTTATCCTTAACATATCCTATCTTCCCTAGCCATTCTTAACCCATAAATCACGTCCCAAATACCACCAACTTCCAGACATAATTCTCGTCCTAAAACAGCCCCTTTCTTGTTGGATTTGTGTTCCATTTTTGTGTCGTAGTCTAAGTGTCGTAATTAGGTCTAGTTTCTTTGTTTCTATTAATTCGAGTCTTATTCTCATTATTTCAGTTTATTTTCAGTTTATTGAGCATTAGAGTAGGATTGAGTCCTTCCTTAGTTGGCGTGTTCGATTCTAGAAGTCTTCTGCGCGTTCTCGTACCCTGTATAATTTGTCCGGGTTACATCATTTTGTTTTTCTTCAGAGTGTTGGCACATTCAGCTTGAATGTGTCCAAAACCATCACACTCTCTGCACTGAATTCCTCTCTTTGTATTTTATGGTTGAAACTCTTTCTGCTCACTATTAGAGTTTCTATCTTGCTGCGAATTTCCAGGTAGTTGTCTTCTGTTGTTTGACCTTCTGGAAGACTGTTTGTTTACTCTCTTAAGCATTCGGCTGAAGTTCTTGGTGATAAGGACCATATTATTCATTGTCTCTTAATCAAGTACAGGTTTTTGTTTCTGTACATGTTCAGGGATATCCTCAGAAATTTTAGCTTTAAGAGTAATACCTTGCTTCCTTGAGCTGCTGTCTTCATCTTCCAGATTTATCTCGAACATCCTCAATGATCCCATCAGCTCATCAAGCCTCATAATCTTGATGTCCTTCGCTTTTTCAATAGCAACAACTTTGTAGGCAAACTTCCTTGGAAGAGATATGAGAACCTTCCTCACAAGTTTTTCATTGCTGACAGGTTTTCCAAGGGCAAAACTCTCATTTGATATGCTTCTCAGTCTGGCATTAAACTCTCCAATGGATTCAGATTCTTCCATTCTGAGACTTTCAAACTTTGAAGTCAGATTTTGCAGTCTTGACAGCCTCATAGAACTAGTCCCTTCAAAGGTAGTTTCCAGAATATCCATGCAGCTTTTGCAGTCTCACAGGTTGAGATTAGACTGAATGTCTCAAGATCCACTGTAGAGAATATTGCATTGAGAGTCTTAAAGTTGACATTATACCAGTTCTTCTACAGCACAGTCCACTTTCCTTCTTCAATCTCCATATGCCTTCCTTATTTAGCAATAGTTGGCTTTTTTCATCCTTCAGTGATACTCTTCTATGTGAGTTCATCAAGTGATCTCAGAAACGCTCTCATCCTTGCTTTCCAGTAGGGATAGTTGTTGCCTTCCAGCAGAGGTGGTCTGACCGTTGATCCTCCTTCTTTGATTGTACTCATGGTTGGACTGCAACCAAAACCTTCACGTAAATATGTAGCTTTTAGGACTCTTTTCACACTAACACCAAAGACGACCCACTCTGGTACCAATTGAAGTTACATAAACTGTGCGATCATGTTCATCATCATGTACTTGAACATTGTTGTGAACATGTAAGATCAGAATGTAAAAACTTAAGCAAGTAAAGAACATGAGATTGGTAATCCTATTCGATCAATTGATCTACGTCATGGGGACTTCTCAAGTCCGTGAGAAACAGTTTACTACTCCGTTGTATGGTTACAAAGGTTATTACATGAAGACTCCCGTCACTCGACCCCTTTCCTACCCAATTCAACCTCTTTCACTAAACTGAATTGTGAGCTCCCCTCACAACCTAGAATCCCTCTAGTTCCCACATGAAATCTCTCCCGAGACTCCTCTAAGTGTGTAAAAAAGTGAGTTTCAAACACAGACTAGAAACACAATGATCTCACTGATCAAACCTAGTCTACCCGAATACTATATGCATCGAATATGAAGTCTTTTAACTCTCACCCCTTTTTGTGTATTCATAAAAATTCGTGTCACCTAAACTAGTCTGAATCCCAGACTATTTATAAGAAACAAATATAGCTTAAACAAGGTAATCAGAAGTCCTACTTTGACTAGGATTTAACAAGGAAATAATTTTCTTATTTAAATCGGACTTTCCTAGTTTAGATGTGCTCCCTGAATATAACTCCTTCTTTCCTTCTTGATCTTTATCACGAACAAGGTAGCTTCTATTCTGAAACGTCCATCTTGAATCTGCAGCTTCAACTCCTTGAATCTAGCATGTCATGTCTCTTGTAAACTCTCTGGACAACCATGTACATGATCATGTCTTTGAACATAATGAAGTACATGTCTTGATCTTCAATCAGATTGGCAGCAGAACGTTCACAGTAATGTCCAGAACATGGTATTCGAACATGAATAATCAAAACCTTTTGTGTTCTTTTGAAATTGCCATATTGTCTAATCAGATAATGACAATCCCGAACACTTAAGTGCTGATGGCACTAACATAACCAAAATATAACATGTATAGGTTAGAAAGTAGCATTTTTAATTGAAAAGTTTCGGATCGCTACATACAACCTCCAATTCCTACAGATCCCGACAAGTGCCTCAGCGGATTCTGACACGTGTCCAGGGGCAGCTGCAGATCCTTGACTCTCTCAGAAGTTACATGCTCCACATTCAAACATGGCCAGGTGGGGGAGCCATTACAGTCTAGGCTAGGGAAAAATATCATCACACCGTACTTATCGTATCGGAAAAAATACCGAAATACCGACCTTTAAGGTATACCGATATTTTCGGTAAGGTATGATACCGTATCGAGATTTTTCAGTAAGGTAATGATATGGAATTTTAAAAACTGAGGTATACTGACGTATACCGATACCAGTGGTATACCGAATTTTTTTGGTATATACCGTTAATTCAACATATACCGTTATACCAGTATATAATGCACCAACGGTATATACCGATATATACCGCATCAACAGTATATGCCGAATTAACACTGTATATTTGTGATACTATATAAATATATGTATGCGTGTGAATTATAGATATTTGATATATAATACTTAGTAAATATGATATACGTATATAAATATCTAGTAAATTTACAATATCTAACACTTATAATTAATTTTATGTTATACTTAATACATAGTAATGATAATTAAATGTGTTATTAATTAATACTTAGTAAATAATTCTTATGATTTCTAAGTAAACAATTTAAAATTTGTAATATTTAGTAAGTTTATAATATTTTATACAATCTATATTAATTATAAAAACATGATTGATATATAATACTTAGTAAATATGCTATAAATTTATAAATATCTAGGATTAAAATTTACAATATTAACGCTTATAATTAATTTTATGTTATACTTAATGCATAGTAATGTTAAATGTTTTCTTATTTAATACTTAGTAAATAATTCTTACAATTTCTAAGTAAACGATTTAAAATTTATAATATTTAGTAATATTATAATATTATATACAATTTATATTAAGTATAAAAACATGATTGATATATAATACTTAGTAAATATGCTATACATTTATAAATATCTAGTAAATTTACAATATTAATGCTTATAATTAATCTTATGTTATACTTAATGCATAATAATGCTAAATATGTTCTTAATTAATATTTAGTAAATAATCATTACGATTTCTAAGTGAACAATTGAAAATTTGTAATATTTAATAAGTATATAATATTTTATACAATTTATATTAATTATAAAAACATGATTGATATATAATACTTAAGTAAATATGCTATACATATATAAATATACAGTAAATTTACAATATTTAACACTTATAATTAATCTTATGTTATACTTAATGCATAATAATGATAATTAAATGTGTTCTTAATTAATACTTAGTAAATAATTCTTACAATTTCTAAGTAAATGATTTAAAATTTATAATATTTAGTATTTGTTGGAACTTGGGATATCACGTGGTTGTTTTTATTTTACTTGTTTCACTGGAGCGTTAGATTTGAATTATTATATCTATTTTGTTTTATTAGAGTTTAATTATCGTGGCATGAAAAGATTTATTTTATTTGTTGAATCTTGATCATTATTATGAGTGTTTCATATATTTTGTAAATATATGAGATACATCGTAAGATGCTATGATAAGGTATACCGATATTGGTAAGGTATACTGATGTCAGTAAGGTATACCGAAATAAAGATACGGTAAATGTATGCCATTTGTTTCATACCAAAATTAAGGTATAGGAAGGTATACCATATATTAAGGTAAGGTAACGGTATGGATTTTCTCCATACCCTATAAGTAAGATAAGGTAAGGTAAAGGTATGATGAAAAAAATAAGGTATACCTTACCGTCCTACCCCTAGTCTAACCCACTTAACTCCTCCAGCTCCAGGTGGTGAGTTACAAGTTCTCCACATTCAAACATGGCCAGGTGGGAAAGCCGTTATAGTCCAACCCACTTAACTCCTCCATCTTCAGGTGGTGAGTTACAAGTTTGAATGTCGCCGTTTTGCCACTGACCCATTTCACGACCCGTCCATTTCTGAGCCCAAAAACTGTAACGGCCAGGCCCTATTAGCCCATGTAGCCCAAAATCCAAGTCCGAGGATGAGGACGAGGACGAGATGAGATGAGACCGAGCATGGGCACAGACGGGCGCGTGCCTGGCCCACATCTTTGTGCACTTTAGATATTACACTTAAGTGTTAAAACATTTAAATACACTTCTTAAATAGGTTAAGAAATTAATGTGGGATCGTTAAATGTGCCTTAAGCACATTTTCTCACATACCATAAATGCCTGATTGTGTGACCGATTTCAACAATTAATTTCTCACTCACCGAAAATCGAATTTGAGAAAATAAAAATACTATGATTATCTATTACAAATATAGAACAATCGTACCATATTAATTTCTCTAAAATTAAATAATTTGGTCATAAAAAATCGGATAAAATGAGTCACAACTCAATTTATTACATTCAATTTTTCAACAATCCCCCACATGCGTGGAAATAGTGCATGTATTAATGCAGATACGTAACTCAGTCCTCAAGAGACACAACTGCAATAGGAAAGATAGTTTTTGCCCTTGAACCTTCCTTTTGGAACCCTATCGGATATACCAGCTGATTAGTGGATGCGATGTCTTAAACTATTCATCCTTCATGTTTGTGTATACCGAGATAATAGGATTGACACAATAATATCTCAAACATTATCTGTTCTCACGTTCATGTCCGTCTCTGGCCATGGACAACCTCTTTGAGTTTATAAGTATCCAATAGAAGCGGGCCCACTTTTCATTTACATGGATGATCTCCTTTTCCCGAGTATCATGTCATACCCAACTACAGTTAGGTTCTAGGAATCATTAAAAGTCATAAGCCTTAGCCTCACCATAGTGACAAGTGCACACTTGGCTAGCACACTAGGGAAGGGTTAAGATTTAAAATCTTCCAAGCGCTTCTAACTGAACATTTATAGCTTAGTTTTCTCATTGAACCAAGTTCTTGGGATCTCCAATCATCATGGTTAGGTTACCACTACAACCATTCTTAGATTGTGGATTTTAGACCCATTCCCTCTAGCAATTTATTCATTTGATCTCGGTTTAACCCTTTGGATAGTGGATCTGCTAGATTGTCTATTGACTTCACATAGTTAACTAAGACAACCCCACTTGAGATCATATGTCTCGCGGTATTATGTATCCGATGTATATATCAAAACTTAAGGTTATACATAGCGTTATATACCCTTCCAATAGCCGCTTGGCTATCATAGTGAATCATCATTGATGTAACCGACTTTTTTCAGCATGGAATATTCTCTAGGTATTTGCGAAGCCATTCAGCTTATTCACAAGTTTTATCAGAAGCTATAAACTCAGATTCCATAGTGGAACGGACTATATAGGTTTGTTTTGTGGATTTCCACGACACTGCTCCATCACTGATTGTGAAGACAAACTCACTAGTCGAGAATGAGTTTTGCGTGTCTGATATCTAATACGAGGTTTATCTATAACTTTCGTCTCTAAATTAATTGTTAACTCCCAATAGATCAACATATTTAAAACCTCATACAGATCACAAGTACATGTATCAAATCATTCAATTTAATTCCACTGATGAGTGGTGTTTTCGCACAATAATTTGAGGTTTAAATGAAGTGATTTGTAGAGTGTTGCATGTGTTTTAACCCAAATTGAGCGATTAACCTTCCAGTTTGGAAGTTTTGTTTGTTGTTTGAGTTTTACAGGTAATGGAGGATAAATTAATGCAAATTTGAGGGATTTAAGACCATGAAAAGATAAATAATCGAATAAGGAGCGCGCTGCAAGTTGAATATGGTTAATCAGCTAAGAAAAGAGCGAGAATGAAGCAAAACCGTGGAAGCTGTCGGAGACCCCCACCGAACGCGACCTGTAAGCGCGACCCTGGGAGAGAGCGCTCTGTAGAGCACTCCGAGAGTGACCCCCAGGTGCGATCCTGTGAGAGGGCACTCCACAGAGCACTCTGGGTGCGACCCTCTGGCGTGAGCACAGGGAGGGTCGCGCATCAGACCTTTTGTAAAGCGATCCCCAGGTGCGACCTAATGGCCCGAGTTTCAGCCCCTTCAGAGACGTATTTTACTTTGTTCCAAACTCGATCCCTAGGCACGAGTTTCTTGGGGTCGCGCTCAAGACTGCGAAATTCGCTTTTTGACTTTTGGTACTCAATTATTGGTCCATATATCCTCATCTCTTTGAGGGTTTAAAACACAATCCTCCCCACTCGAAAACACATACACCACTTAGGATATTTTGGAGAATAAGAAGGAGAAAGAAGAAGAGGAAATGACATCCATTCATCTTGAAGATTTAAGCCATAGGATTGAAGAGGAGTGATCAACATTGGGTTTTATCTTCTCCTCTACTCTCTTACACTTGTATTTAGGATGGGTTTTGTTATTTCTTTCTTTGTTCTTGCTATGGATGTAAATATGGGTTGTTAGAGCCGTAAGGCTCTAGGATGTGGAGAAAACAATGTGAATCTTGTTCTTGACTAGGGTTTAATCTATGGATGTGTTTTGTCAAGATTTCAATCTTTGCTAGTTCTTGTATGATGTTGTTTGAAGTGGCATTCATTTAACATCAAATATTTTAATCACATGCAAACATCATTTAACATCAAATGTTTGAATCACATGGATCTAGTCAATCTTGTGATCATAAACATGTATGGATTGAATCTATGTATTTGTCTTCTTAGTCGAATGTCGAATATGTGGAAGAAAACTTGACCCCTTTGTGCTTTTGGTAGGTATGGTTTTGGAATGTATTAGAGATAATCATCCTTATCACATTCGTAATTTAAGAGATATTCGAGAGATGCTCTTGTTATCTTCGTGGTGTTCCTATCGTTGAATGAAGCATGATTGTAGTGATAACCCTTGTTGTGTGTTCAAGAGAAGCATTGTGTATCCATATCCTAAAGTCTTATTTTTAACTTGTTATTCAAATTGTTTTCTTCAAGCCTTTGATATCTTGCATTGGTTAGAATTTGTTTTCTTTATTTAAACTAGTTTATGTTTTGGTATTTGATCATTTGGTTTATGTTTGGATTTCTTGGATTGAAATCAACCCTTACTTAATTGAAGTCTATATAATCCGTGCATCTTTAGTTTTGGTACTTGTGTTATCAAATTTTAGTTCTCATTCTATGTGGACCGATCTCGTTTCATCCTATCTACAATATGCTTATATACTTGTAGGCATGACATGAGCATAAATGTAAAACAAGCAAAGAGAGTAAATCTAGCTATCAAGTTTTTGGCGCCATTGCCGGGGAATAGATAATTAAATTGATGATGCAGTATTGTGATGATGATTGTGTGGATTAATTTAGACATTTTATTTTTGTTTTGATAAAAGTTTGCACTAATTTGTTTGTCCTTTTGATAGGTAGTATATGCACACTCGGTTTCAAGGAGAACCTCCTATCAATTTAGACTTGGAAATAGAAGCAACGGTTCACCACAACAACGCACGTAAATAAAGAAGAATGGCGAATAATCCTCCACCCGTTTAAGACCCTCTAATTGCCCAACTTTAAATGAAATTAGAGGTAATGCAAAAGCAATTGAGAGCCTAAGAGGAAGTACGAATTAGACAAGAAGAGGCTCCAATTCGAAACCTTTTCCAATCCATGGTAAATCAAGGGGTGGAAAATGGCCCACCCATTCAAGCCAACAACTTTGAACTCAAGACGTCCTTTATACTCATGATCCAAGAACACCCGTTCCGAGGGACGGCAATGGAGGATCCAAATGAGCACATACGCAAATTCCTTGAGTATAGTGGGACTATGAAGGTGAATGGAGTCCTGAATGATGTGATTTGACTTTGGCTCTTTCCATTTTCTTTGAGCGACAAGACGGAGAATTGGTGGTTAAGCCAAGCCCCGGGATCTTTTCCAACTTGAAATCTATGTGTGACGAAGTTTCTTCACAAGTTTTTCCCACCCGGAAAAACTCTCAAACTTAAGGGTGAAATCACCGTATTCAAGCAGTGGAAAGACGAAAGCATGTACGAGGGGTGGGAGCGCTTTAGAGAAATACTGAGGAAGTGTCCCGGATATAGGTTTAAAACCGACCACCAAGTGTGTATCTTCTATGTCGGGTGTAAACCCGAGGTGAGGACACTTATGGATGCTGCTGCATGAGCTTCATTGCTAGCAAGAGGTCCAGAAGAGGCCATGCGAATTATAGAGGAAATGACCTTTAATTCATTCCAATGGCCGGTAGCAAGAGAGAATGTTCAAATCATGAAGAAAGTTGCATATACTTCTACTTCGGATGCACTTGGACTATTGACGGCTCAAATGTCAACGTTGAATTCATAGATTGAAGCCTTCACCGCTCCAAAGCCCGAGACTTCCCAAGGCCAGTTCGAAAAAGTGAACTATGTGAACCAAGGAGGCTATTCAAATCAACAAAGGCCATACAATCAAGGGTTCAAGCCGCAATATGGAGGACAATATGGTGGCAACCAAAATTCCAAAATAGGGCACAATATCCTAACTTGTCTTATGAAAATTCAAACATTGTCATTCAACCACCTCCTAGTTTCTCGGTTACCAATGGTGCTATTGGCGAAGAAAGGAAACCTAAGATGGATGAGCTACTAATGGTTTTCATGGAAAAGACGAAAAGATACATGGGGGAGACACAAACTCGTTTTGAAAAATTGGAGAATCATATATGAGCGATTAGCACCCAAGTGAATATGCTAGAGAAGCAAATGAGCCAACTTGCTACAATCATAGGGAATCAACACCAACAAGGTAAGTTCCCGAGCAATACAGACATCAACCCAAAATAGCAATGTAAGGCTATACAGGTGTTGAATGTTGGGTCAGGTGGAAAAATCGGAGGTTTCTCGTGTAAATCTTGATGAATGAGAAGTTGAAAATCGATTGAAAGCCAAGGATGGTGAAAATGGAATTGAGAAGAAGTCAACGGAGAAAACTTCAAGTAAGTCACTACCATCAACTTTGCCTCTCTTCCCTGTTGTTATTCTATATCCTGAAAGATTGCGAAAGAATGAGCAAGATGAACAATTCAAGAAATTCTTGGAGGTGTTTCGGAAAGTCCACATCAACCTCCCTCTTGTGAAGTTGTTGCAAAGAATGCCAAACTATGCAAAATTCTTTAAGGAAATGTTTTCAAAAAAGAAAAAGTTGAGGAAGTGTGAAGTATTGAGCTTCAAAGGGGAGTGTAGTACCTTCCTTCAACAAAAATTGCCACAAAAGTTGAAAGATCCGAGAAGTTTTGTTATCCCATGTGATATTGGCAAAAAGCTGATTGTGAATGCACTTTGTGATCTTGGAGCAAGTATGAATCTTATGCCCATTTCTTTCTTTCATAAGCTAAAAGTTGGGAAATTGAAGCCGACAAAAGTTTGCTTGCAATTAGCAGATCATTCTATTCCTTATCCTAAGGGGATTATTGAGAATGTTCTTGTGCGAGTAGGCGAATTCATTTTTCCGGTTGATTTCTTGGTACTTGATATGGAGGAGAATGAAGAGTCACCACTCATCTTGGGAAGACCATTCTTGAATACTGCAAGGGCCCTAATTGATATGGAAAAAGGTGAACTTACTCTCAGGGTTCATAATTTGTCGATCGTGTATCAATTAAATGAGAGAAGAGAAGTTCCTAAAGAGGATGGGTCTAAGGACCCGGAGGAGTGCAAGGTGATTTGAAAAATCAAACTGAGTAAGATGATTTATCAAGAGAAGAGTGAAGAAGACATTCCCAAGGAGTACTTTAGAATCTTTGACACGGACTTGATTGCAATGCCTTGGAGAATTCAAGAAGGTGCTCTTGTGTGGCATAGGAAGCCACCATATCTTCTGAGTTGACTATTGCTCATTGATATCCCGTCGAGCTCACGACATTAAATTAAGCGCTAGTTGGGAGGTAACCTAATTTTTTACTTTTTGTTGTTTTGTTATCCTTTTTATTTTTAGTTTATATTATGTTTTGCTTGAGTAGTTAAAGTTGTTTTGTATTAGGGGTGAAATGATTGAGGTGTAACTTGTGGTAATTGTGTTTGTGAGTGAAAGTGAATGCAGGTTGTTAGGAACGGAAACGACGGACTGAGATCGAAAACCAAGATAATGAGCAATTAGATGAGGGCGGAGTTACTCTGAGGCACAATTCTCATTTTCAGACCTCCAAGTTCATACCATCATCATCCTCACAACCATTTTCACCGCACCAATCTTAGCCGCCTCATTGAGCTGTTAGTGAGCCTTGCCACCACCATCTTGCCTCCAAACTTATTTTCTCTCATGCTTCAAAATAATTTTGGGGGAGGGGGAGAGAGTTATGGTAGGGTCTTCTCTACTCACTTTTACCGCTTTCTTTATGCATGTTTTCAGATTTGAATTATGTTAGGATAATTTAGTTTTTATTTTGGACTAATCGGATGAAGGCATATTGGATAAGCTATTGTATTTTGTTTGTTTTTGATCATGTGATGTTTATCTACGTTTTTGCTCAATGCCTTATGATATGTGGTTTTGGGTTGTTCAAATTTAAATAATTGTATGTTCTTGTAACATGATTGGAGTTGAGAGCATAATTTTGATTGAATTGGAATCAAATGATCATGATGATGAGCTTATGATGATTTTTTTTTTTGAAAAATGTTGATATAAGGCAAGATTTTATAGCATGATGATTTAAACAAGTTCTCTTTGTGTCTCAAAAGTATAATTATTGAAGGAAACCTTACCTTGGAAAGATTTGATCCAAAGATTACACCAATGTAATCTTTTCTTTGATGAGTGATTAATGGTCTTCTTTGGTGCACTTGTTTTCCTCTAGAACTTGCATTGTGACTTAATTGAGGCTACAATTGTGTGTTTGATCACTTGAAAAGGATTTAAGGACATTTGTTGATTAATCTCATTTTATCCAAGCACTTATCTTTTGAAATTTGTCAAATCCCTTGTGAGCCCATTTTGCGCCTTGAAACGTCTTTTTGATTATATTGGGTTGGGAATGAAATCAACAAAAGATTTGAGTTAGTTCTTTCATTTAATCTTTTGAAGAATCTTGTAATTGGAAAAAGGTAAACATGTTGAAATACTCTTGAAGTGAAAAGAACAAAAAGAGATGAAATATCTAAGCTAGAATTGCAAATTCTTGACAAAAGAAGAAAAGAGATATTGTCACATTATGTTCACTAACAAAAGAGTAAGAAATAGCCAAAGATTGGGTAAATCTAAAGATCTTAGGAGGTGCGAATCATAAAAGGTAGAAGTGAACTTATATAGTTCTACTTGATTGGTAATGCACAAATTTGGTATTTTGGCACGCCACTTTGCTAAATATTTTTCCTACCTCTCTGAAAAGCCTTCACTCCAACTCGGAAGTCCTTAATGATTCTTATTTGAGAACACACGTAAAGTAATGGAGATGATAGTCACTTTGCAAGCCTATGATAGGATTTCAGTGCACTCTTGACCTTGAGCGGATACATGTTAAGTCTATACACTCGAGAGTGAGCGTTCTATGATCCGTGTGAGAGGTTTTACTTCGATAATTGTATCATGACGAACTTGATATGCTTGTTTATGTTTGATTGTCAATATTATCTTTGCATCGTTTGTTTTGTGATTTTGAAGTAATTATCATTTGATTCTATTTAATCAAATGTCTTGCTCGCTTCTCTTGTGGTTGTTTGGGGACAAACAAATATTTTAAGTTTGGAGGAGTTGACAAATGATGTTTTTGAACAATAATTTGAGGTTTAAATGGAGTGATTTGCAGAGTGTTGCTTGCATGTGTTTTAACCCAAATTGAGCGTTTAACCTCACAGTTTGGAAGTTTTGTTTGTTATTTGAGTTTTACAGGTAATGGAGGATAAATTAATGCAAATTTGAAGAATTTAAGACCATGAAAATATAGAGAATCGAATAAGGAGTGCGCTGCAAGTTGAATCGGGTCAATCGGCCAAGAAACAAGCGAGAACGAAGTAAAACCATGGAAGCTGCCAGAGACGCGCGCGAACGCGACCTGTAAGCACGACCCTGGGAGTGGGCTCTCCGCAAAGCACTCCGGGAGTGACCCCCAGGCGCGACCCTGTGAGGGGGAACTCCGCAGAGCACTCCGGACGCGACTCCCTGGCGGAGCATATGGAGGGTCGCGCCTCAGGCCTTCTGCAAAGCGACCCCCAGGTGCGACCCAATGGCCCGAGTTTCAGCCCCTTCAGAGACGTATTTTTCTTTGTTCCAAACTCAACCCCTAGGTGCGAGTTTCTCGGGGTCGCGCTCAAGACTGCGAAATCCACTTTTTGACTTTTGTTACTCAATTATTGGTCCATATATCCTCATCTCTTTGAGGGTTTGAAACACAATCCTCCCCACTCGAAAACACACGCACCATTTAGGATATTTTGGAGAACGAGGAAGAAGAAGAAGAGCAAAGGACATCTATTCATCTTGAAGATTCAAGCCATATGATTGAAGAGGAGTGATCAACATTAGGTTTTATCTTCTCCTCTACTTTCTTATATATACTAGTATTTAGGATGGGTTTTGTTATTTCCTTCTTTGTTCTTGCTATGGATGTAAATATGGGTGGCTAGAGCCTTAGGGCTCTAGGATATGGAGAAAACAATGTGAATCTTATTCTTGACTAGGGTTTAATCTATGGATGTGTTTGGTCAAGATTTCAATCTTTGCTAGTTCTTGTATGATGTTGTTTGAAGTGGCATTCATTTAACATCAAATGTTTGAATCACATGCATCTAGTCAATCTTGTGATCATAAGCATGTATGGATTGAATCTATATATTTATCTTCTTAGTCGAATGTCGAATATGTGGAAGGAAACTTGATACCTTTGTGCTTTTGGTAGGTATGATCTTGGAATGTATTAGAGATAATCATCCTTATCACATTCGCAATTTAAGAGATATTCGAGAGATGCTTTTGTTACCTTCGTGGTCTTCCTATCGTTGAACGAAGTATGATTGTAGTGATAACCCTTGTTGTGTGTTCAAGAGAAACATTGTGTATTCATGTCCTAGAGTCTTGTTTTTAACTTGTTATTCAAACCGTTTTATTCAAGCCTTTGATATCTTGCATTGGTTAGAATTTGTTTTCTTTATTTAAACTAGTTTATGTTTTGGTATTTGATCATTTGATTTATGTTTGGATTTCTTGGATTGAAATCAACCCTTACTTAATTGAAATCTAGATAATCCGTGTATCTTTAGTTGTGGTACTTGTGTTATCAAATTTTAGTTCTCATTCTCTATGGACCAATCTTGTTTCATCCTATCTACAATATGTTTATACACTTGTAGGCATGACACGAGCATAAATGTAAAACAAGCAAAGAGAGTAAATCTCGCTATCACCCACTAATTAATTATCTCCGTCAGGACTCAAATTAATTAGTTAGCATACATTGACTATGGCCTGAATCATGCATGATAAATCTATTCTTAAATGTTTGAACACGATAATCGGAAGGACAATTGATGAAAAATTAAATCAAAACATAATTTCATACATGCTACAAACCCTAGAATTAATTATAAAAACTACTAACACATAATGAAATCTAAGATAAAGAAATAAATAAATAAATTAAAAGATATAATTGAAATTACAAAATATTAAAGAAACCGAAGTTGAATTATGTAAAAGAAACTTCAATCTTCAAAGTTGCAGAGAAACACCTATCACTCCACAATGAAATCTAAAATAAAACTAAAATATAATTAAAAGGAGGTGTGTGGAAGTGCAAAAATCATCAAATAATTAGCCTTTTATAGCTTGGAAGAGTTTTAGTAGGGCTAGGACTCGTATAAGGAAAGATGGAGAAAATCCGCCAAAAACGTGCTTTGTTATGCACGGTCCGTGCGCTCAGGATGTACCACCGCACGATCTGTGCGAGAAGTTCTGGAATGGAAAGCCTTTGCTTGAGTTGATGTCCTGCATTGTCCGTGCGCTCGGCTTTGTCCACCGCACGGGCCGTGCGTGAACTTCTGACGCCCAATACTCTTCACCGTTTTGCTCCGTTCTCGCTCGTTTTTCATCAGATTGATCCGATTCAAGTTACAAAATGACCCCAACTCGACCTTCTATCTTTCTAGATTATTTTCCAATTGAATTAGATCCCAAAAGTATCTCTTTTATTGCTCAAACTTCTACAAAAAGAGCAAAAACATGAACTTGCACAAGAAAACGTGAAACTATGATGAAACATCAACCTAAGCATGCATTAACCATTAAATATCATCCAAATAAATACCAAAATGCATAAAAAAGCCATGTTGATTTCAAATTCGTAATTAATTATTGATTGAAAAAAAATTAAAAAAAAAATAACAATTAATTTTAGCTACAAAATTATTCTATAGCTAATGTGTTGCTAATTTTTTTTAAAAAAAAATGATGAATTTTTTCATCTCGAATTTAACGACAAAAAAATAAAATTAACAAAAAAATTAAAATATGATATTTAACGATAAATTTTTCCGTCGTTGAGTAATTAGAGATGGAAAAATCCGTCGTTAAACACCTCAATCTTAATATATAATTAATTTATCGGTATTTTAACAAAAGAATATAATCTGTCATTAAATCACGTTTTTCTTGTAGTGTTTTGCTTCCACCACCGAACCAATATATTCATTAAAAAAATTGAATAATCGATGAAATATGTGGTTGTGCCATTAAAAATTGATTAAGTAAAAAAAAATTATGTTGACTCATTAGAATAAGAGGAAAATTTGATTATCTAAGTTCGCAAAATGTGTATATTTGTGTTTCTTAATTATAAAAAATAGAAAACATCATATATAATTTAAAATAATAATAATCTCACAAATAAAAAATAAATGATTTTATGCACCGGACAGGAGAAAATACTTGTATTAGCTATGATAATTTCATATTTGTATTTGTGTTCATCTTGTTTGAATTTGCTGGTGTTATGTACTTTGTTTCTTAACTAATGTTCTATATCCCACTTAGAGAATATATGTTTGTTCGGCTCATACTTAATGTGAATCAGTGATCATGAATTTATATATTGTATTTTTTTATACATATGTTTAGTGATTGATATAAATTACATATGAAAAATTAGATTAAAAAGAAAGTAATAAAATAAAATAACACAAAAAATCAGAACCGAATTATAATAATTATGTTTTTAATTAATGTCATATTGTAATTTTGTATCCACGAAATAGCTATACTCGCTCTATATATAGAGATTGTTGTGTAAAATTATATATACACTCTTATTGCAAAGTAGAATACAGTTGGAAAACATTTTACACTCTAAATTAAAAATATTTTTACTCCATTTTAGAATATTACGTTTGAGAATGGCCTTAAATAATATTGTGGTAGCGTATTGTCATGTCCAACGCATTATACACATGGCAGTCCATGCATGTCATTAATGCCACAAAAAAACTACAATTGAAATGTATTTTTGCCTTTGAGATATTGAATTAATTAAATGACATAAAAAAGTGAATTAAAAGGATCGTTCTTCACGAAAACGTGTACGACATTTGTACACTCTCATGTAGTCAAATGATATCTAATCCAGTTGCATATAGTTATCCCTACGTTATTCAAAAGATCTTCAAAGGGAACTAATACATTAGAAATAGAAATTTGAATTGAATGCATAATTACATATTAGTCGTATGGGATCCTTAAAGAAAAAAGAACCACATATCACTAATCAGTGTTTTTTAGTACTATCGATGCCAACTAACACAAATCACATACATTAATTATGCATATATAATTCAAAATAAAGAACTTTAAATGATTTCGGATTAATAACTACTTTCACGAAAAAAATGCAATAATTATATTTCAATTTATATATGAGATACATATAATATTTAAAAAAGAAGAGAGAGAGAGAAGATAAATATTTGCATATAGATCGAATTGTTAGATTATACATATATTATTCACAATATAATATTAGTATAGTAGGGCAAAGTGAGAAAAAGTAATTAAAAAGGGCGGGGCGCTGATTAATTGTATAAGCATAGTATGAGCAAAGAAACCTAGAAGGCGAGAAACTCTATTTATTAATTAGATTTGAATATTCCCTTTTCCAAGAAACAAGAAAGAAAAAGAAATCTGGAGAGGGAGAGAAATAAATCAGGAAATCTGGTGAGAGGAGAGAGAACGAAGGGCAATTAATATTCTCACAATAAATAAAAAGCAGCCGGAAAAAGCTTAACCCCAAAATCTGTGTATCTTCATCAGCGACCGCCCAGTTTCCCCTCTCATCACTCTTGCATGAGATGACATATTCATACACGCAATACCGCACCATCTCTCCGATTTAATTTCCTTATTTATACCCACTTTTGACTCTCTGTTCTTCAGATTACCAACACTCATTTAATTTTCGCTCTCTCGCTCTCTCTCGCTCTCTATTTGTACGAGGACGTCCACTCGCTCTGTTTCAATTTCACAGGCGTACGGATCTGCATCTCTCTCCTGCCCTTGTGTTGCCGGCGAAGATGGTCGACGTGGAGGCTCAGAATATGCCCGTCACTCCTGGCCCGGCCATCTTTAAGAAAGCTAATCTTCTTGTCACTCTCAAGGTCCGTACGTCGCCGTCTTCGATTTCTTTTTTTCTCGATTTCAATCATGCATGCATGAACTGATAGCGGAGGAATACGTATAGATAATTGCAATTTTATTATTTTAAACCCTTCATCTTCTCATCGAAGATATTTGATGTTATGTATGTCAATTAATTAGGCATTCTGGTTTTGAGTGTATCAAGGGTTTAGCAGTAGTTTTAATTAACCATATATATCTTGTTAGGACGTGAGAGCCATAATTAATATGATGTTAGGACGTGAGAGCCATAATTAATATGATGTGGAAATTGCAGTTCGAAGACGTTGTTTACAAGATCAAAATCGAGGCGAGAGGGGTGTTGAAAAAGAAGGCGAAATCAGAGGAGAGGTCAATATTGAAAGGAATTTCAGGCACAGTGCTGCCCGGAGAAATGCTGGCCATGCTCGGCCCTTCGGGCAGCGGCAAGACGACGCTGCTGACTGCCCTCGGCGGCCGCTTAGGCGGCAAACTAGCCGGCAGCGTCAGCTACAACGGCAAGCCATTCTCCAACGCGATGAAGAGGAATACCGGTTTCGTGACGCAAGATGATATCCTCTATCCTCACCTGACTGTGACGGAGACTCTCGTCTACACCGCACTGCTCCGCCTGCCCAAGAGTTTAAGCAAATCCGAAAAGGTTGAACATGCAGAGGCAGTGATATCGCAGCTTGGTCTATCCAGGTGTAGGAACAGCATTATAGGGGGCCCATTCTTGAGGGGGATCTCCGGTGGTGAGAGGAAGCGTGTCAGCATTGGCCAGGAAATGCTTATCAACCCCAGCTTGCTCTTTCTTGACGAGCCCACATCGGGTTTAGATTCCACTACTGCTCAGAAAATTGTGTCCACCCTCTGGGAGCTGGCCAATGGGGGTCGGACCGTGGTCATGACCATTCACCAGCCTTCTGGTAGGCTCTTCTACATGTTTCATAAGGTTCTCTTGTTGTCCGAAGGGAATCCCTTGTATTTTGGGAAAGGGGCCAATGCTTTGGAGTATTTTTCGAGCGTTGGTTTTGCTCCGGATGTTGCCATGAATCCATCTGATTTCTTGTTGGATCTCGCAAATGGTATGCATTTTTCACATCATTATATATATGTTTATCAATTGAATTTATAATCATTGTTAATTAACTTTATTATTGCCAATTTTGTAGGAGTTTCAAGAGGTGATTCAAACGAAGATCAGGCAGCAATTAAGCAAACATTGGTGTCTGCTTATAAAGCACATTTGTCATCGGTTGTGAAAGCAGAACTTGCTGTTGATAACAATCTTCATACCTCATCGAATGATAAGAAGCTCAAGCGATGGTCGAATACTTGGTGGGATCAATTCTCTGTGTTATTTAGGAGAGGAATCAAAGAAAGGAAGCATGAGTCTTTCTCAACTATCAAGATTGTGCAGGTTTTAGTAGTTGCTCTTCTTGCCGGACTCCTATGGTGGCAGTCCCCTATCGATCACTTGCAAGATCAGGTATAAATATAACCCGATGAAAATGAAAATTGATAATTAATGGGCCGGGATCGCACTTGTTCTTATTAATCAATGATCCATATTTACTAATTAACTACTTGTGTTAGACCATCTATCTGATAGTTTTGCTGGTGCTTGGGATGCTCCAAATATGACTAGAGTATGATGAATTTTGACCTGTTAGACGAACTGACAGAGAATGTTTGAATTTGAATAATGCAGGCTGGGCTTTTCTTCTTCTACTCAGGGTTTTGGGGTTTCTACCCCCTCTTCCAGGCAATCTTCACATTCCCTCAAGAACGAATGATGCTATCGAAGGAAAGAGCTTCAGGGATGTACCGCCTCTCGTCATACTTCATGGCCCTAACCCTAGGCGACCTGCCAATGGAGCTAGTTCTTCCAACTGTCTTCTACGCCATAACCTACTGGATGGCGGGCCTAAAGCACACGGCTCAAGCCTTCTTCTCGGGCTTATTCGCGCTTCTTTACAGCGTGCTGTGCTCTCAAGGGCTAGGCCTCGCCATTGGGGCTGCAGTCATGGACCAGAAGTCCGCGACCACACTAGGTTCGGTGATCATGCTAACATTCCTCCTAGCCAGCGGGTACTACGTGCAGCACGTGCCCAAGTTCATCGGCTGGGTGAAATACATCTCGATCAGTCAGTACACATTCAAGCTCTTGCTGGGGACGCAATACGACCATGATCAAACGTATCGCTGCAATGGTGGTAATCAAATTTGCCTGGTTAGAGACTTTCCCTCCATAAAAGCAGTGGGGCTTGGCGGGAACGTGGTGTCGGTGATTGCGATGGCGGTCATGCTTGTCATGTACAGGCTTATCGCCTATCTTGCTCTCATGAGAATTGGTGTCATAAAGAAATAGAGACGACTGTGTGTTAGGGTATTAAGGTAGCTAGGCATCTCTGCTATGTTTAACCCACAGCAGCACTAGTTAGGTGTCTGAGAACTGCTAAATTCATTAAATTAAATAAAACCAATTTTCTTTAACTCTTTCTTTGTTGATACATTTGAGATGGATATATTAGTAGCTACTGTTTGCACATCACATAATTGAAATGAGATTATCATATAAGCACACTTAGTTAATTAGTTAATATGAATGGACCTTTTGCTTCCTGCCTTATTTGCGGTAAATGTATATACCAAACTGATCACCTGTGTTAATGGAATTTCGCATGAAATCTCTGTGTTTTTTAAATTTTACCAAATTCCATTGCTTTTAAAAATACGCACAACTCCCGTTTTGCTAATTTTTTGTCCAAAATATCCTTATTTTCGAACAAAATTGAAGTGCTCAAGACTATAGGTGGGGACTGTATGGTGTATCGGATATTTGTTTTCATCTTACTGTATATTTTACCGTACTTTTCAATTTGGAATACTATATAACATATTGCATTATATTATTGCACTGTATTCTTCTTTCTCATTTCAATATATGGGATTAAATACTTGAATTGTAATTATGTATCCAAATATTAAATATATATTATAATATTGTAGAAATTAGTTCATTAGATTAAATATTATAATTTTGTTAAACTTTTATGATAAACTTAATAAATATTATATTATTGGTTGTATTTTTCTTTCTCATTTTCATACATATATAAACACACAAATTAAATGAGCTAGTATGATTTTTAGTATTTTTAATATATATATATATATATATAATATCACAAAAATTAACTAAATTAAATTCCGTATACGAGTACCAACATACGAAATTATCGGTACATATAAGCATTTCAAAACTTAATTTGATTCATTTGAAAAGAGGTTTAGCTATTAAAAATAGGGTAAATTGCAAGATTTTTTTTTTTTTGAGAGATGGTAAATTGCAAGATTTAACAAAACATATACATTATTTTTCATTTTTCACAAAACGTCTAAAAGTTTACAATTGAATAGGCAATTGTTAATATTTTTGCAGTTTTAACATTCCCAAAACAATTGTTAATGTTTTTTGCAGTTCTCTTTTATTTTTATTTATGATAAAATTATAATACAATTATTATTTACACTATTTTTTTTTGTTATAATTATCTGATTAATGTTGTGATATTAACTAGGTAGGCAATGATTTTTTTTTATTTACATATGCAAAGTAAGGGGCCTATCATCATTCTTCATTTGTAATGTTTTTTTCTCACTGATTCCTATTGAGTTTTTGTAATGAAGAATGATGATGGACCATTACTATGCATATTTTTAATAAAATCAAAATAGTTTTGACGGTGCTGTTTACACCCTTTACAATAATGTTTACCTACTAGTACAGTGTTTTTTTTTTTTTCGAGTTAAGAATGATTATAATAATTAATCTTCAAAGTTAACTAAAAAATAATCAATGAATGATATTTATGTCTTATAGAAATTTAACTCTTCAGTAATTCAATTAAAATAGTGGCCTCCCTCAACATAGAAATTCATCAAAAAAATTCATCGCCTACCTAGTTAATATCACAACATTAATCAGACAATTATAACAAATAAAAATAGTGAAAATAATAATTGTATCATAATTTTCTCATAAATAAAAATAAAAGAGAACTCAACAAATTTTAACAAATAGTGATGAAAGATGAATATAACTTTTTTCACTAAAAACTAATGACTTGTGATCATGAGTAGAGATCCTCTAGTCCCACTTGTGTGTGCCAACTGTGTGCCACCATTAAAATTATATATTGTTAATAATGTTTTTTATAAAAATAAAATTTGTTTTATCATAACTAATAATAATTAATATTTATTGTAAAAAAATTAAAATTTTAAAAAATTATATACCCTAAGTTTGGAATAATCAACCCCAAAAATCAATTATATTAACTAAAAAATTAAAATTAAATATTAAAAAATAATTATAAACCCTAATTGGATGGAATAAACCCTAAATAATAATGTAAAATTATACTAAATCAAAAGAAATTAAAATTGAAGAAAAAAATAAAAGAAAACGTAATAATTTTGAGGTGTGGCACACGGTTGGCACACACAAGTTGGGACTAGAGGATCTCAAGTGTTGTGATCGAGTAGAGATCCTCTAGTCCCACTTGTAAATCCCCTAAAAACCGTTGATACCAAAAATAACAAAAAATGATTGTACAATTTTAGCCTTTATTGCATTAGAAATTGAAAAAATAACATTCTTGTACCTTTCACCAAGGATTAATAATATCCATTGATTTGAAAATATTAATGGATATGATTTGTCCACAAATTACACATAAGATGTGTTCACAAATAAATGAAATCCTATATATATATATATATATATATATATATATATATATGTGATCTGGTGAGAACCGATCGCTAGGTGAGAACCGGGAACCGATCTCATCCGTCCATCCTGCAAAATCGACGCCCCAGATCCATCCAGATTTTCGGTGGTA
Source organism: Perilla frutescens (assembly GCA_026008535.1). Taxonomy (NCBI): domain Eukaryota; kingdom Viridiplantae; phylum Streptophyta; class Magnoliopsida; order Lamiales; family Lamiaceae; genus Perilla; species Perilla frutescens. The sequence continues at coordinate 9,419,031 of BRKX01000019.1, forward strand.
TTTTTGTAATTATCACGAAAATCTTCAATTCGTGCGTCTCATTAAGGGTTAAATCGGAACTGAACTCAAAAATTGCCCAGATTCAATTTTAGCATCCGACTTCGCACATTTTAGCCTCATGCATTTCTCATTTTAGCATGTGTTGATAAACAAAAATGGAACGATGATTTCATTGGAATGAAATGCAATACACCCTATTTGGGGACAGTGAACCCTAATGAGAATCTCATAATTACTAGTTGGGATCAGGAACTTAATAAACCCTAATTGGGAACGGTGAACCCTAGTAGAAAATATCACATCAATTTTAGCCTCCTACTTCGATAATTTTAGCATTATGCGATTCTCATTTTAGCCTCATGCGATTCTCATTTTAGCCTCATAACAAAAGGGAAGAATTATTAAATTACTATATTACCCATCCGTCCAGAAAGTTGCCGAAAATTATAGGAATGCCACCGCCCATCCACTTAAATCTGATTTAATCTGGACCGTCCAAATTGAGTCAAACAAGGGCTAGGATTAGTTCCTAGTTCCTACCTGGGGGAAGGGTTCTCATTTGATCATTTCGCTATATATATATATATATAAAAAGTTATAATATTATCTCACAAAGTGAATTTTTTACAAAATCTCAAGTATATCCGCAAATAATTTTCAAGTTAATCTATCTACATGTTACGCCATATTTGAAATAAACAAGACTTTAATCAGACATATATTGAGCTACCACAAAAGAGAAAAGTCAAACTAAGTTCTTACCAACACAATACTACAAGAAAATTGGTCTTTTCCAACGAACTGAGCCCGTTGGAAATGGCTCAAATCCCACTAGAATTGGGTCATTCTAGCAGGCCTAGTCTATTGGAAAACAGGGTCAGTGGAATAGTCCAATTCTAGTTGGATTCTAGAAGCCAAACCAACAAGGCGTTTGCGGGTTTCCCGCAAACTTTTTGCTTGCGTAGAGAGCACTTTCACCACTATTCCAAGAAAAGTTATGTTACAACTTTCATATGTTACACACACACGCATATATATATATATATATATTATGTTTTGTATTTTTCATTATATATTAAAATATCCGGAGTCGAAGCATGAAGTGATCATCAATGCATATGCATGGATAGAGAGCAGTTCTGGTAAAAAAATTAAGCGGAGGGGTATGAATGAACCGAATCTATCTGAAAGAGAAAGATTTTGAGACTATACAGAAATGAGACTTTATAGTCGGTGAGAGCTTAAATAATTTGATGGATGCTACTTATACTACAAGATGCATCTTCTTATATGGCGCTCATTTTACTAGAACTCCAACGATGAATGTACCTATCTTTGAGTAATAGTGGGGTATTGTGTGACCTCTATGAAGTTTGGTGTTGGTTTATGGGGACATGAACTGTCAAAGCTAAGTGTGTTTACCTTTGAGTAATAAGGTGACCCTCTAGAAGTTTTGTGTTGGTTTGTGGGCACAATTGTCAATTCAGAGACTCGTGTTGGTTTGTGGGGATAACTGTCAGTCCGAAAGCCGAGTCGCTATAGGTAAATGTGATTTCTCATATCGGTGGGAGAATTGAGCAAAGCATACTAGAAAGACTTGTGTTGGTTTATGGAAATAACTGTTACTCCGAAAGTCGGGTTACTACAGGTGAATTTGATTCCCCATGTCGGTGGGTGAATAAAAGTATTAATATGAGTCGAGTCATACTAGCGGATGAGGGATGAGGGATGACAAGTATGTACTAGCGGCCAGAGCGCATTGTGCCGTCATATTATTGATGGACTCCAATCTCGTGGGCCTGATTATTGATGGACTCCAATCTCGTGGACCTAGAGCGTTACAAATGGTATCAGAGCCGACCTGGAAAACGCTCGATCAAGACCTAGAGTCAGTCCAGATGTGCTCAAACAGGGCTCTTGGGATGATTCTACAAAGGAAGGAACATGAAAAGGACATTGTGACTCCAATATGTGGAGAATGTGACGTGATGTGATGCTCCACATCGGTAGGAGAATGAAAGTACTCATCTCGATTGAGCCCTGGAGTATTCATCTTGATCAGTCCTTATAGCTTGCTCAAATCGAATCCCAAGGACGGTTCTATAGAGGAAGGAGCACGAAGAAGACGTCGTTGGAGGAAGAATGTGTGATGTCCTACATCAGTGGAAAAATAAAAATATGATGAGTATATATATGGGCACAACGGACTCTCTAGCAACTTGGATTAAACATTTTGATAATATGAGATGGATGCCAAGTAATTGCTACCGAAGCTCATTGTACCACAGTATCATTGTTATGCCCCACCCCACCTGGGGCATTACACACACACACACATATATTATGTTTTGTGATATATAGTATATATTATGTGTTTAATTAATTCACAACAATTTAATTTATATATATCATGTATTATATGCTTATATATCATATTCAACACACAATATTTAAAAAAATATTTAGAAATTATATTTTGTTTTACCAAGTTTTCAATTAAACTCCATTTGGCCAAACTTGGTATCATACTTGTAAATTTGAGTTATATTCATATATATTTAACAAAACATTTTTCTATTTATAGATATTTGTGTACTGTGCATAAATGATGTGACATATCATGTGTATGTATTATGTAATGTAGTAAGGTAATTTTTTATGTGTGTTAATTTCGTTAAATTTTTGTTATTTTTTATGTATATGCACACAAATTTCTATTAAATTATTTTTTTTTCTCCCATTGTTGCATTATTCTTTCCACTATATTTAGAGATAAGATCTTATATCATTTAAAATCCACACAAATCTTGTGTGGATTATATTACGTTTAAATTGGATTGAGAAGAAAATTCATCAATTCATTGAATATGAATGATCTTGTAAAAATTAATAAATGTAGTTGTGTCACACTTATGCATCATTTTCTTTTTTGTTAAAAACTATAAAATATAAAGACAATATTTTAAAAAATATTCCAGTGAAATTTTAGTGATGAATTTAATAGGTGAAATTTTGCTGGAATTAAAATAAAAAATTCTGGAAAGCATATCCTGCTGGCATGCCATTTGGATTGTAAAAAAAAAATTAAAATAATTCCAGCATATGTTCCCCGCTAGAATGTCCACTGAAATCTTAAGAAGATTAAAAAAAAAAAAAAAAAAAACAACGTCAACCCCCGCTTTGAGCCATCCCGAAGGAGGTTTACGTCAACATCGACAACATATGTACCCTTAAAACACTCTCCCTACAAACCTGAAATTTAGTATAGACTTCCATTATTAAAGCATTAAAAGAGAAGCATCAATAACTTGGTTAGGACTTAGGAGATCCATGTCCTTCGTTGCCACATAATTAAAGCGTCGTTCAAATAAACATTTTTATCATGTTGGCTCAATACAAAGAATATGAAATCACGAAAAGAATGTGTATGCAACTGTTTCTAAAGAATCAGAAACGCAAGACCCGCTTCTCTCCAACAAGTCAAAAAATGGCAATCAACAAAAGAGCACCAATATGTACATATTCTAATTAAATTGTATACACTAGTAATTATTTTAGTAAAAGTGGCATATTCCACACATCCAATTGCGCATATTATTTACTATAGTATGCATATTTACATGTACATATATTGAATAGGGAGACTTTTTCTACTAAAAAGGTCAAAGGAGGAATAAAAAATTGATGGAAGATGAAATGTTTTTCCTACGTATATCATGATTTTCCTTTGCTATTTTTTTTTCCCTTCCAAAACCGCGCCTCTATTTCTATATACCAAGGACTTCACTACCTAATAAATTATTATACCTATATTATTATAACTGAGATGAGATTGTCTAATTCAGATTCTCGTGTCCCACTCTTAAATTTAATATTTTAGTACTACATATATAAATAAAATTTATTATAATATAATCAATCATAACTATCATTTATTGCTAAAAAATGAAATTTGAAAAAATTATATACCCTAATTATTGAATAATAAACCATATTAGTTAAAAAATGAAAATTAATTACTAAAAAAATAAATATAAATCATAATTTGGTGGAATAAACCCTAAATAATAATTACAGAATTAAACTAATTTAATTATATAAATTGAAATTGAGGGAAAAAATGGATGAAAATCTAACAAAAATTCAAATGGGACACCAAGTATGTGTAGGTAACTATACAATTAATTAATGTCTACTACATATTTTTAGAGGTAACGATATTTATAGTATGTCGACTTTGATACGCCTTGTAATTAAATGAAAAGGGCAAAGCACAAAGAATACATGCAATATTTCATATAATTAAAATCGTGTGCGAAATAGGCAAAAGGAAATGAATATAAAATCTATAATGTTGTTTCTAAGATTTAACTACTGATTTAGTTTATATTTTAGCACGAAATAACGATGCTTATAATATTAATTTCGTGTAGTCACGAGTTACTATAAAAACCGTATTAGACAACAACAGCAAAAAATCATCAATAAATAAAATCACTTAAGAAGTCTTGGAAAAAAATTATTCTGTCCTTTAAAACTTAAAAAAAGACAGACGAGAAATTTCAGTAAGGGTTGAAGAAATCGAGAGAGAAATTAATAAAATACAAAGATGATGAACATGGAGGAGCAAAATGAAGCGGTTATCTTCAAGAAAGCTAATCTTCCTGTCACACTCAAGGTATGTACAACTTCAAAACTTTTATTTATTTGATTATCTTTTTTCTGGAGAAATTTCTAGCATGCAGAGTTTTTAATTAAGTTGTGAATTTGTGATAACAAAGGTATTAATTTGGATTTATGAAAACGTTGATTTTGAACAATCCTTCCTTAGCCAAACTAGCTGGCTATTAGTAATTCTGCTTATATTTTCTATGTCCGCGTTTTGCCGGATGTTATAACGTTTTTAATATTAATCGATTGCCTCTTTCCTTAAAAAAAAAAACACTAATAATAATAATATTCAGTCACGTTGCTCGATTATGTCGGAAATATTGTAATCCGAACATTTTTTTTCTTTGATATCTAACAAGTTTGCGAAGCCGAAATTCATTAAACCTTTGTTCTTAAAAAAAAAAAACTAAATAAATCAAGTCCTCTAAGCTTTCCACTATTTTTTTTAATTTTATTTTGAAAAGGACAAAAATATCATTGGCACTTCTTTAATTAATTGATTACCTCGATATTTCTGCCAAGCATGCGTTCTGATACGAATTAAAGGGGTAAGATCCCCACCCACAAAATTTTAATTGTCTAGATTTGGGTTGAAATCCTTTAGTCAATATAATCAAGAGTAGTGATTTTCAGTCAAATTCTGACTAGATAGAATCTTTTATTATTTTTAATAATTAATTAATTTAATTAATAAAACACTAATTATTCAATAAATTTACACTGATGCCCTCCATAATAATTAGGGCAACTCTATATGCGCTTCAATTCAGAAGAAATTGAAGATGGAAAAAAAATAAAGAAGTGAATAAAAGAAAGAAGATGAAGTTGCACCCATTTCTTCTGATCCACTTCTAGAGTGATTTTAATAATTAATTACAAATCACTAATTTCATGACAGAAGGATAATATAGTAAAACATAACATTTAATAATTAACATAATTAATTTATTAATAATACAGTTTTATTAATCATCAAAAAATTAAATTCTGACTAGCCAGAATCTGGGTGGCTAGCATTATTCTATAAGTAATTAATCATATTGCATTTCGTATTCCATTATTAAAATATTCTTTTAAATAAAATTGGAAAGAATCTTATAACATAGTTAATGTATAGTGCAGATTGAAGCTTTCATTTTGTGTGTATGAGCGTTGTAGCTAACAATTTTTTCAAACAAAAGTATATTTTTAGTCATTCAAATTTTAGTTTTTGTAGCCATATATTGTTTGAATATAAAATCTATATACGTACGTACGCCCTTAATTTTATAATTTCACCATTTATTTTCTCTTAGAACTTTTTGGCACTCTTATCTCAATCCTTATTTGAAAAAACAAAAAATTAAACAATAATGATAGATATTGGGGGAAATTACCTCTAAAATCACCACTTTTACCCGTCTTTTGATTTTAAACATCAGTTTTTAATTTTTGCAATTTTAACATAAATTGAAACTATTTTATAAATTAAACATCTCCACTATTTTCCCCCCAAATTAAAACTGACATGGCAACACGTATGTATCTACATGGCTGATCAAAACGACGTCGTTTGATTTACTGATTTAAAACTACACCGTTTAATTAAGAAAGCCGATTTGGGAACATGAACGTATTTTCTCTCTCGATCTCTCTCTCAATTCTCTCTACAAAATTCCTTACGCAAAATCTTTTTTCACAAAATTTTTCGAGAAAATAAGGAAAAATTTTTGTGAAAAAAGATATTGTGTAAGGAATTTTGCAAAGAGAATTGAGAGAGAGATCGAGAGAGAAAATATGTTCATGTTCCCAAATCTGGTCTCTTAATTAAACGGTGTAGTTTTAAATCAGTAAACCAAACGATATCATTTCGATCAGCCACGTAGATGCATGTGTCGTCACGTCAGTTTTAATTTGGGGGAAAATGGTGGAGATGTTTAATTTACAAAATAGTTTCAATTTATGTTAAAACTACAAAAATTAAAAAGTGATGTTTAAAATCAAAAAGCGGGTAAAAGTGGTGATTTTAGAGGCAATTTCCCCTAGATATATAGCAATATGAAAGAGTCATATCTATGAATTCACCTGCCATTACTTGGTGAAGACCATGAATACAAGTAGTAGCGTCTACATACGTACTTGAAGTACCTACGTACGGTGCTAGTTAGTGTTTACAATCTTGACTTCTCTATAATTACATCGTTCGCATATATATAAATTTATATAATTTTACTAGTTAATTTAAGAAATGTGTGATATGGAATTAATAATTGCAGTTTGAGGACGTTGTTTACAAAATCAAAATCCCAGAAAAAGGAATATTAATCCTGAATAGAAGCAAAAAAGCAGAAGAGAAAGAAATCCTGAAAGGCATCAGCGGCATGGTGGCGCCGGGCGAAATGCTAGCGTTGCTCGGCCCATCGGGCGGCGGCAAAACAACGCTTCTGACCGCCCTAGGCGGCCGCCTGGGCGGGAAACTGACCGGCACCATAACATACAACGGCAAGCCATTCAGCAACGCCATGAAGCGAAACACAGGCTTCGTAACGCAAGACGACATCCTCCACCCTCACCTCACCGTGTTGGAAACCCTAGTCTACACCGCCTTCCTCCGCCTCCCCAAAACCCTAACTAAAGCCGAAAAAGTCCGGCAAGCGGAGGCCGTGATTACTGAGCTTGGATTGAATAGGTGCAGGGATAGCATCGTGGGGGGGCACCTTAATCGGGGGGTGTCAGGGGGCGAGCGGAAGCGCGTCAGCATCGGGCAAGAAATGCTGATAAACCCTAGCCTTCTGCTCCTCGACGAGCCGACCTCCGGGCTTGACTCGACGACGGCTCTGAGAATTGTGTCGACATTGAGCGAGTTGACGAGCCGGGGAAGAACAATGGCAATGACGATTCATCAGCCTTCAAGCAGATTGTTCCATCTCTTTCATAAGGTCATTTTGTTGTGTGAAGGGAACCTTTTATACTATGGGAAGGCCTCCATTGCTCTTCAATATTTCTCGACACTTGGATTTGCTCCTTCAATTGCCATGAACCCTGCTGATTTCCTGTTGGATCTTGCAAATGGTACATATGTTAAGACTTTATCAATTTATATATATTATTATTTTGGTTAATTTTGGTGTTATTATAATAAATAATACTTTTGGGATGTGTGCAAGCAGGTGTGGTGAGCGGAGATTCGACAGAAGATCCAGCTGCAACCAAAGAAACGCTAAGATCTGCTTACTTGACACATTTGTGGGAGGGCGCAAAGGCAGAGCTTGGTGTTGATCGGGTAGGGGCGGTTGATTCCTCATTAATGGATGAAAAGCAGTTGAAGCAATGGTCAAACAGTTGGTGGACACAGTTCTCAGTTCTATTGAGGAGAGGAATGAATGAAAGAAAACACGAGCATTTCTCCAGCTTCCAAATCGCCCAAGTTGTGTGTGTAGCCCTAATTGCAGGACTTCTATGGTGGAGAAGCAATATAAGTGAGTTACAAGATCAGGTAGGGCTTCTCTTCTTCAGCTCTACATTTTGGGGTTTCGCTTCTCTGTTCCAAGCCGTATTCACATTCCCTCAAGAACGCATGATGCTGGAGAAAGAACGAGCTTCGGGGATGTACCGGCTGTCCTCGTATTTCATGGCTCTAACCCTAGGCGACCTCCCCATGGGACTAGTCCTTCCTTCTGCCTTCTTCACCACCGTCTACTGGATGGCTGCCCTCAAACCCTCCCCCAAATGCTTTTTCTCCGGCTTATCCGTGCTTCTCTACAGCGTCGTCTGCACCCAAGGCCTCGGACTAGCAATCGGAGCCCTTGTCATGCACCCCAAATCAGCAACCCTCTTTGCATCCGTCATCATGTCCACCTTCACTCTAGTCGGGGGCTACTACGTGCAACACGTGCCTAAATTCATAAGCTGGATTAGGTATTTCTCCAGCATTCAACATACCTTCAAATTGTTGTTGGCCACGCAGTTTACCATCAATGAAACCTATCCTTGTGGCTCTAATACCATTTGTAGAGTGGCCGAGTTCCCCGGGATCAAACCGGTCGGCCTCACTGGGGTGGCTCAGTCCGTCTTTGCCATGGCTGTCATGCTTGTGGGATATAGGCTCATTGCCTATTTTGCACTTAGGAGACTTGGTGTCCCGGGGAAATAGATGTACTTTCGACATTTTCACATATATACAATACACCGTACCATCATAGACTCAAGTGTGCAGTAATGCATTATATTGCATGTCTAAATGATTTATTTATGAATGAGACATTTTGTATTAATCTAGCAAAATGATGTAGTTTAGGGTACAAGATAAATCTATATTATGGCGCATATATGTAGTGTTTTGTTTTATGCGTTAGAGGAAAAAATAAATGTGTTGGGCGATTTTGAACTGATTTAGTGATTTTACACTTTTAGGCTTCTACTTAATTAGCTCATTTTATGTAAACAAATAATATGTTCGCTGATGAGATAAATTAGTTTGAATAATTATTTTTCAAACTTGGATGCTGATGAAAATAAATATAGTACGTTTTACACGTTTATTAATTAATATTTTATATTTGCTATTGAATCATTGTTTACATTCAATGTTGATCCAAGGTAATTAAAAATAAAAATAAATGTACGTTTTCATGCCAAGATACATAATGTACGTATGAACAAAATCTCATACTTATATTTTGCATTTAATTAAAAATAGTGAATTTGGAAACGTCATCAATAGAGACAAATTCAAATTTCAATTGTAAATTAGTTTAGTTTTTGGGTAATATGTTCCATAAAGCAAAATACATAAAATGGGAGTTTTTTAGTTATAAAAGGGTAGAAATCCCCCATCATTCTCCAAATATTTTTTTAATACCATCAAAAATCTATTTTTGATATGGAGATGTGCTTGTTGAGAACACCATAGAGAAGCGCCCACGGTGGTTAACTACGCGACGTTTCTGTTCACCTTAGGAATTGTAACAGAGTTGCTTAATGATTATCATATTGATTGTGTTACTGTATGTTCATAATTTTTTAATGTATATAAATACATTTAATTTATTTCTCCCTAAAAAGCTTTGATCTTGTTTACAGTCATGTCCTGCGCAAATTTGGCCAAAATCTTCAACTAGAGTGGGGTGAGCCACTCAATGCCAATTGGCAAAGAAATAGACGAACATGTAAATACCCACCAAACTTCTATGAACTGAGACAATTGGTTTTATTTGATGGTTGAAATTGGTGGTCTCGACCTTCTAAATAAGAAAAAAATGGATCTCTTACATTTTTTTTCTATTTACGGGGATCGAAGGGTGGGGGTTATGACAATTTGTTAGTGTGTGCTCTTTTATTGTGGATGGGGATGCAGTGTATAAGGTCTATGATAGAGTTCTAAGGGGTAAAAAGTGTTATCATATTAATATTTATATTTAATAAAATAATGGGGATTATAAAAAAAAAAAGAGGTGTTTAGAATTTCCGACATATTTTTTGATAATAAAAGGCAACAACTTAAAAAAAAAAGAAAAAAGAGGCTTGGGCCCGTTTTGTATGGTGGGCTTTTGTTTAGAGTTGTCAAATGGGTCGGGCTGACCCAAATCCAGCCCGGCCCAAGCCCGATATGGGCCGACCCAACCCAGCCCAGCCCTTGAAAATCACGGGCTAAGTGGACTGGGTTTGTCTTGACGAAATGGGCTCACGTGGGCTCTTTTTTGAAACCTAGCCCAACCCAGGTCCAGGCCCAAGCCCACAAAAGGCCCGACTCAGGCTCAGCCCAAGCCCTTCTTAAGCCCACTTTAGGCCCATCTTAGTTTAATTTATTAATTTATTTGACCATACATAAAAAATATTTCAACATACTACAATTTCAAAATTTAATACCATAAAATCATATTATTAATTGTATCTTGTCATATAAATGATAAATAAATTCACTAAGTATAATTATATTAATTAATGCCAACATTTAAAAATTTAAAACCCACCTTAGGTCCGGCCCAGCCCAGCCTAGGCCCACGTTAGGCCTAGTGTATACGTTGGCCTGGGCTCATATATATTTAAGAAAATCCAGCCCAGCCCAGCCCAGTCTGTTCCACTAATGGGCCTGGGCTGGGTTGGGCCATTTTATCTTAAAGCCCACCTGGGCCTGGGCCGGGCGAGTTGACAAATCTTTATTTTTCAATCCAATGAAAAATGAACCGGGATTTTCAACAAATTCAACTTTTTGGTCGGCGCTCTTGATAACCATGGATTTTGTATGCATTTAGATGTCTATTGGGATGGTATTTAAAGATTAATGCATGCACAAGTTGGTGTTTGGTTGTTGTTTCGGCTTTTCTCGTGTGTTTTCATGTTATGCAATTTTTCTTGAAGTTGGAGCTAAAAAGGGGGATATTTTCAAGATCCAATTCAAGGGAGAGAGAATCTAGAAAGATAGAGAATCGAGTTAGGGTTGTTCTCTAACTTGAATCGGGTCGATCGGATGAGAAACGAACAAGAACCAAGCAAAACAATGGAGAATGCTGAATCTGCAGAGACATCCACCGGCTCGGCGGATTTACCCAAAGACTAACAGATTCTTCATAGTAGGTCGGCCGATATCCCAAAGTGTCTAGAGAAATCCGCCGACCTAGCTGCTGATCGGCGGATTTGGCCGCCGGCCGACGGGTGCGTCGTTATGGGTCACCGGTTCTTCCGCGAATTGCTATTTTTCGTATTTTTGGTCCGTGAACTTACCTTTTGGGCCGAATTTTTAGTACTTAGTATATAAGGTTGTTAGGAACGAATTAAGGGAGCTTCTTTTCATTATTTTCAGTTTTATTTTAGATTTCATAGCATTAAGACATGAAGATTCAAGATTAAAGTTTTATGCATTGAATATATCTACGGTTTTTCTAACCTTTGTTATTTAATTATGTTTCTTTATTCTTTCTTTCTTTTAGATTTCATTATGTGCGAGTAGTTCGTATAATTAATTATAGGTGATAAACCCATGCTTTTAATGCTTTTTTAGGGTTATTTGGATAATAGTTGATGAGCATTACATGCATATATTGAGAAGTTGCGCATAGTTTTCCATATTTTATGCAATGTCATGTGTTTGCTCATTTTGAAGGGATTTGATGCCAATTATTTTATGAGATGAAATTGATCTCGAAAAGTACCTAAAAAGATAGAGGATCGAGTGAGGAGCGCGTTGCAACTTGAATTGGGTCAATCGGATAAGAAACGAGCGAGAACGGAGCAAAATGGTGAAGTATGTCGGGTGGCAAAAAAGAGCACGGTCTATGCTCCAAGGAGCACAGTCCGTGCTCCTCTCTCGATGAAGCAGACCTAGTTTTCTCATTCCAGGAGCATGGACCGTGCTCCCTGTTGCACGGTCTATGTTCATATCGGCGATCAGTGGTGAGTTTCCTTTTGGATTGGGCTCTCCTTCTTTCTGTGGGCTTCCATCCCTTCTACTATTTAAAAGCTTCCCTTGGACGAAAATTGGACCAACTTTTACCCTATAGTACAGCAGAGAAGAGAAAGAGACGACGAAGAGCAACTGAGATTGAAGATTCAACTCGGCATAAGTTGCATTTACAATTTCTAGTTTATGTTTATGATGTTAGCTTTAATCATCTATTTATTTTCTTTGGATTGTAATTTGATGATGAGAGGCTAAACACTTAGAGATTATAGGGTTTGAACACAACTATGGATTTTTGTGATTTCAATTAATACTATTGTTCTTTTCATTTATTTGCTTATGCTTCTTTGAATTAATTGTCTTGTGAATTTGTTTGGCCATCAAATGCACATGTGTAGTTAATTGATTAATACTCGAGAGAGGTTAATTAGTTAACGGATTAAAAATGCATAACACGAGCTTGCTAGATCGAGAGATCGGTAGGTTATCGTGAGGAGAATAAATCTTGAGAACTGTTAGGAGTTAGATGCTAAGTTGAGGTCAAGAGATGATAATTATGATCTAATCTACGTCTAGAACTTACTCGAGAGAGAGGGTCTAGATAATTTAGTGATTCTCTTGTAAATTTAGGAATTAAACTTCGTTTAATATGTTAATTGAATTCATAAAATCCATAGGCGTGTAGACCCTAGAATCCATTTTTCTCCATAAAGTTCCCGTTTGATTTTTGTGTTCCTATTATTTATAATTTATTTCTTAGTTTTATTTAGTTTAAAAATGAAACATTTGATCCGGTCATCTAGATAAAGTAGATGTTGGTCCCGGGGTGAGTCAGAATCAGTTTAGAGGGAGGGGTGAATAAACTGATCTAATTTATTGACAGATATGCAGAATAGACTGGGCCCTTGACTCGCGAAGTTATCCGTGCTATTTAGGTGATCAGTTGAGAAGATCATCTAGCTCAGAGTGTTGTGTATGTGCTTGGAGTGTGCGGTTTAAAACATGTAACAGAAAACTAAAAATATAACAGAGCACACAGACAGTTTTATAGAGGTTCGAAGCTCAGCTTCTACGTCCTCTTTTCCTTCCGCAGAAGAGCAATTCACTATGCAAGTGTCAAGTTTTTTTATTACAGTTACACAATGAAGATAGGTGTTGGACCTGGTGATCGATAACTTTATGAGTCACGGACTCCTTTCCAACTATTGCTGTCCGGGAAGCGACGATCCAACGAACGTGTCCTACTCAGCAGATTTCAGGTCGACAGTTCACACTTACCGATCTCAACTGCTTGCTGAGACTTTAGGTGTTATTGCTCATCTTTACAAGGTTTTAGATCTCTTTCGATCTTCAAGAAGACAGTCTTCAAACTGGTATCAACTGATGTGCTCCTTTGCGCGTCTACGGCTTGAGCTGGGTAGTTCATCGTTATAGAGCAGAATCGAGAGAATGGCTCTGGCTGGATTTCTTCAATAGCTAGCTTGTGAGCAGTTTCCTCCTTCTCTTCAGTTGGACTTTTGCTTTTACTAAGTTTGAGCGTGAGGCTTTAGAGCTTTGGCGAACGTCTTTGAAAGTCTTAGCAGAAAGTCTGAGCAAAAGTTTTTTCAAAAGTTCTAGGTTGCCCATCTTTTATAGACGAGTGGCTGGTGACCGTTGATGATCACTATGTGATCATAAATGATAAAGCCATTAAGGGGCTTTCATTTAAAGAGCTGTTGGGTAGCTTTTGTTCTTCTAACGAGCTTTTGTTACAAGATCTCGGTTGCATTAACTTCAAGATTTTCTTGTTGGCTTTTCTGAAATTTGAATTTCAGTTACGGTTTCTGTCTTGATCTTCAGTTCTGGGCTTCTGTTGGTAGTTGGAATCTTTAGTTCCTTAGCCGTCAGTTCTGCACATCCTTAGAAGTTTTGTAAGCTCCAGTTAAGATCATCTTCAGCTGGCAATTTTGGACTCTGGCTTGATGCTTTCTGAGCTCCAGTTTGATTTGCTTCAGCTGGCAGTTTTGAACCAATGTTCTTCAGCTGGTATGTTGGACTGATGGCCCTTCAGCTGGAACTTCTTTGAACTGGTCTACAGTTCGGGTGCTCGCGCTTCTTCAGTTGGACTTCAGAACTGATGCGTCTTCAGCTGGTATTCTTCGAACTGGTACTTCTTCAGCTGGAACTTCATTCTTCAACTGGAACTTCTTGAGCTGGTATTCAGTTCGGGTGTTGGCGCTTCTTCAGTTGGACTTCAGAACTGATGCGTCTTCAGCTGGTATTATTGGAACTGGTACTTCTTCAACTAGAACTTCATTCTTCAGTTGGAACTTCTTGAGCTAGTATATCCTTCAGCTCGTACTTTGGTCTGGTACATTCTTCAGCTGGCATTCTTCTTCAGCTGGAATTTTCTTGAGCTGGCATGTCTATCAGCTTGGACTTGTATATTCTGTTCGCTATTTTATTTCACTCAAAAACACGACTCGCAAGTATACGAGGTAAATTGCAGTAAAAACAAAGTGAGAACGGATATCGTATCCACGGAGACTAGCTATGCAATCCAATTAAGTACCAAATTTTAAGTATTCTACTCTATTTAGATAACCAGAACAAATATTGTATGTTTTAAAGACTTAAATAAATGAAATAATTAAATTGAACAGCAGAAGAATAGAATTGCAAATAAACTAACGAAGAACTATAAAGATAACTGGATCCTAGGGAATGCACGCATATGGAATTATTGACTTCAATTAACACACTGAACCATTTTAATCTCTAAATCTGCAAAAGAATCACAACAATGTCTAGTCCCTCTCTCTCAAGTAAGTTCTAAAGGTAGATTAAATGCCAAATTTCATCTCTCGAGTTCAATCTATCATTTAACTCCAAACCGAACAAAAGATCTATTTTTCTCATATAAAATACCAATCTCTCGATCTAGCAATTACGTGTTGTGCACTCCTAATACGTTAATCAATTTAACCTCTCTCGAGTGATAAACAATTAACTAAACATGCGTATTTATTGGCCAGATAAATTCACAAGATAATTAATTCAAGGAGACACAAGCAGAAAAAGAAACGGAGCAATATTATAAATAAAAAGGAAAAAATCCATAATTGTTGCAAACCCTAGAATCTTTAGATGTTTAGTCACTCATGTTCGAATTACAAACCATAGGAAATAACCGAACAACTGTAACTAACATGATTAAAGCAAACTAAAATTAAGAAAAAACTTATGCCGGGTTGAATCTTCAATCTCAGTTGATCTCTGATGTGTACCGTCGTTCCTCTGCTTTCTCTGCTCTCCAATAGGATGAAAAGTGATGGTTTTTTCGTGCAAAATAGAGCCTTAAATAGTAGGGCCAAGTTTGGATCAAAATCAGAATCAGATAAGGAAAGAGAAAAAATCCTCCAAATTACCGACCTAAAGCCGCACGGTTCGTGAAGCTTAGGTTTCATCACGAACGGCCCGTGCACAAGTCTCTGGAGTGATTTCTTCATAGGCCGCACGGGCCGTGTGACTTTGATGTCTTCTCGCACGGTCTGTGCGGCACCCTGCACGGGCCGTGCAACTTTGTCTTCATCATGCACAATCCGTGCGGGCTTCCTCCGAACTCTTCGGCTTCCGTTTTGCGTCCGACTTCACTCCTCTTCAACTCATGACTCATTTTACTCCTTATTTGCTTCAAAACTTAACAAACTCATCAACGTAACGATAAACATGAAATGGACACAAACTTACTCTAAAAGCCTAAAAACCACCTACAAACGAATCTCGAATAAGCTATAAAAGTATGAAAAACCCGAGCTTATCAACTCCCTCAAACTTAGAGAAATGTTCATCCTCGAACATCCACAAAACATAGAAAAATAGAACTAAGAACTATAATTGTGCAATGCTTCAGAAGTTAGACTGGATCTTTACCAAATTAAGCATGCAAATCAAACTCACCATGCACAAAAACAAACTCAAAGAAAATATGCCTTCAAGAAGTGAATCTCTCTAGGTGCATGATTTTTTTCACTCTCAAGTGTTTGACAGGACGTGTTTACGCTCAAACATCAATTCAATGCACATAATCCACCATAAGCTTGCAATTGATCTCATCTCTCCACTACAAAAACGTGTGCTTCAAAATAAGAATCAAAAAGGACTTTTCATTAGTTGTAATGTAGGCTTCGGCTAAGGTGGGTAAAATTTGGCTAAGTGACTAAGTTGAAATAACTCCAATACCTCCCAGCATTACAATTCCTCAGTAAGATCATTTTAGATCCTCTTCCAACCTTTTCCACTCAGTTTCCAACCCCATTAGACCCTTTGAGTCTTATTAATTCCCTTGGTATAGACTATTTCCGTGCTCACTTCTTATTTTTTATTTATTTTTTTTTCTTTTTTTCTTTATATATATATATATATATATATCAATCTGCATGAAACAATAAAACCAAAAACGAGGAAAAAACACATGCAAAAGAACAAATACCAACAAAAAGAAAGAGGAAAGAACTAAAACAAACCAAAACTTGGGTTGCCACCCAATAAGTGCTTGATTTAACGTCTCGAGCTCGACATATTTAAACGATCTCAATCATCTGCCAAGAAAATGGTCGACACCTTACTTTTCTGCTCAGGAGAATAATATCTCTTGATTCATTGGCCATTAACCCGGAAAATGTCTCCCTCGTGAGTAGGGATGTCAATCGGACCAACCCGTTCGGTTTCGGGCCAACCCGTTTGGTTTTGGGCCAATTCGGTTCGGGCCGAATCGGTTAAAATTTTTTTCGGGTCAAAAATTCTTGGCCCTAACCCTAACCATTCAGTTTTCGGGCTAGCCCGTCGGGCTAACATACTAACGAATTTTTTTCACATGTATAAATTATATTTTGATAATTCTAAAAAATAGTCACCATCTCTTACTCTTGAAATAAATAAATACACGAAAAATAACATAAAATGAAAAAAAATACGGAGAATATAAAATTTCATTAACATCATAGTGCATCAAATAAAGAAATCAACGGTATATGAAATGATAAATTACAATAATTTTCAATCATAATTTGTTCTTTCAAAAATAATAATTTCAAACTAAATCATAAATCTAATTATAGTTCAATCTCCGAACTAATTAGAAATACAATCTTCTTCTATTTCAACAATAATATTTGAAGATTTTTCAACTTCATGTTCACATTTTATTTTTAAAGTCTTCATTATTTATTTCATTTTTTTTTGTATTCTTTCTCATACAATAAACAAATGATAACATTAGAACGTATATAAAATTAAATTATTAAAAACATGATAAATAATATAATTTTAATATTTTAAAACATCAATACTATATAATAATAGATGGATAACGAGTCTATATAATAATAGATGGATAATGAGTGAAAGATAATTTTCTTAACAAAAATAAAATAAAATAATAAAAAAATTAAAGTGAAAGATTTTGACATTCAAAAAGCAACAAACGAATAAACAACATGTTTTATACATCATACTTAGCACTTATAAGTTATAACATTGATAAATGCAATAATGTATGTCATAAATGAAAATATAGCATTTAATGAAAAATTGCATCATTGAATAAAACTCATTTACTATTAGTTGTAACTTTAAAAATTCATAACTTTTAGCATACTTGGAATCTATAAATGAATAATATATGGATGGAAAGATAATTGAGTTAGCTTTCCAATGCTTCCGACCATTCGTGAATCGGAGTTTTCTAGAAAAAGTTATGACGAAAACAACGAAGGCTGCCAGGCCAGCCCGACCGGGCCAGTCCGACCGGTTTGGCCCGTTCGGTTAATTTTTTTTTGGGGCCGGAATTTTTCGGCCCTAACCCTATATTTTTCTCGGTCTATTCGGGCCAACCCATCGGTTTCGGACTAAATTGACATCCCTACTCGTGAGACAATAACTCCACAGTGCCATTATGCTCACTTTGCTTCCGGATCACAAATGACCCGACCATCTTGACTTCAATTTTCCAGGAAAGAGTCTCAATCTGGAATTGAACAAAAGCACTAACTCCCCCACCTCGAAATCCTTCTTAGTGATCATTTTATCATGAAACCGCTTTGTCCGTTCCTTGTATAGCTTCGAGCTCTCATAGGCTTCATCCCGGAATTTCTCCAATTGATTGAGAAGCATAGCACGATTTTCACCCGCAGCTTGGAGATCCATATTCAACTTCTTCACTGCCCAATACGACTTGTGCTCCAATTTCTCAGGCAGGTGACAAGACTTCCCGAACACAATCTGATACGGGGAAAAACCAAGGGAGTCTTGTATACGGTCCGATACGCCCACAGTGCATCATCAAGCTTGGGCGCTCAATCCCTGTGAGTGATGCCCAATGTCTTCTCCAACACTTGCTTGACTTCCCGATTTGCTAATTTGGCTTGTCCATTAGCTTGAGGGTGGTATGTTGTGGTAACTCGATGCTTGACTCCATTTTTGGTTAATATGAGGTTCATCCACTTATTGCAGAAGTGTTTTCCCCCATCACTGATGATAGCTCGAGGAGTTCCAAACCTCGTGAAGATGTTCATCCTTAAGAAATTCAAAACCACCCTTGCATCGTTGGTTTTGGTGGGAATGGCTTCAATCCATTGAGAGACATAGTCGACTGCTAGGAGAATATAGAGGTATCCTTTAGAGGAGGGAAAAGGACCCATGAAGTCGATTCCCCACACATCAAATAGCTCCACCTCGACTATGCTCGTCAAAGGCATCTCGTTCCTTTTTGAAATATTTCCGGTCCGCTGGCACCTATCACATTGCAACGCAAATAACTGACATTCATGAAAGATAGAAGGCCAGTAAAATTCAGACTGTAAAACCTTAGCTGCAGTACAGTTGGTACCGAAATGACCACCGCTAGGGGAAGAATGACACTGCTGGACAATAGGGATCCATTCTTCTTGCGACACACTGCCTAATCACCATCTCAGCACAACGGCGATAGAGAAATGGCTCGTCCCAATAGTAGACCTTCACGTCATGCAAGAACTTCTTCTGATAAGGACCAAAATCTGGAGGAATCACGCCTCCAACCAAGTAGTTCACGAAGTCTGCGTACCATGGGAAGCTAGACTCGACCACCAGCAATTCTTCATCTAGAAACACCTCTTTAATGGGAACCCAATTCTCAACTCGGCTCTCGTTGTTTCCAACCTCGAGAGATGATCTGCCACCACATTCTCACAGCCTTTCCTGTCTCGGATCTCGCAATCGAATTCCTGCAAAAGTAAAATCCATTGGATTAGTCTCGGCTTGGCATCTTTTTTATCAAAAAGGTACCGAATAACAGCGTGGTCAGTGTAGACAATCATCTTGGTGCCGATCAAGTAGGACCGGAATTTTTCAAAAGTGAAAACCACTGCCAACATCTCTTTTTCGGTGGTGGTATAATTTCTCTAGGCTGCATCGAACATCTTGCTAGTGTAGTAAATCACGCGGAACAGCTTCTCCCACTTTTGTCCAAGCGCCACTCCCAAGGCGTAATCACTAGCGTCACACATAAGCTCAAATGGTTGCGTCCAATCGGGAGTCACCAACACAGGAGCACTAACTAGTGCTTTCTTCAATATCTCGAATCCCTGCAAACAAGCTTCATCAAAGTTAAATGGAATATCTTTTTCTAACAAACGACACATGGGCTGTGCGATTTTAGAAAAATTTGAAATAAATCTTCTGTAGAACCCGGCATGCCCAAGGAAGCTCCTCAATGCCTTCTCGTTGGCGGGCGGAGGCAATTTCTCAATAGCTACCACTTTAGCTCGATCGACTTCCAAACATGCCGCAGAGATACGATATCCAAGCACAACACCATCTCTAACCATAAAATGGAATTTCCCCAATTTAACACCAAGTTAGTCTCCTCACATCTATGTAAAACACGGGTGAGATTATGCAAACAATGATTGAATAATGAGCCATACACAGAAAAGTCATCCATAAACACTTCCATAATATTTTCAATCAAATCATGAAAGATGGCCATTATACAACACTGAAAAGTAGCAGGCGTTACATAAGCCAAATGACATTTTACGGAAAGCAAAAACACCATAAGGACAAATAAAAGCAGTTTTATGTTGATCCTCAGGAGCAATGGCAATCTGATTATATCCGGAATAACCATCCAAAAAATAGTAAAATTCATACCCAGTTAACCTATCCAACATCTGATCAATAAAAGGCAAAGAGAAGTGATCTTTTCGGGTGGCTTCATTCAATTTTCTATAGTCAGTACAAATTCGCCAATCATTAACTACCCTTATAGCCACAACTTCCCTAGTTTGCTCATTTTTCACCACAGTTATTCCCCCTTTCTTTGCGACCACTTGGGTGGGACTCACCCATTCACTATCAGAAATAGGAAATAGAATGCCATGATCAAGCCACTTAAGAACTTCCTTTTTCACTACCTCTTGCATAACAGGATTAAGACGATGCTAATATTGTACACAAGGCTTATACGACTCTTCCATCAAAATCCTATGCATGCAAATAGACGGGCTAATTTCCTTCAAATCAGCTAAAGACCAACCTATAGCAGATTTATATTCTCTAAGCACATCAAGCAACTAACTCATTTCACCATCAGATAATGCAGATGACACAATCACAGGAAAAGTGTTACCTTCACCTAGATATGCATACATTAAATGACTGGGAAGGTCCTTCAATGGTGGCGCCTCTTCTACCTCAACCGGCTTAGTCGCCGGTGCTTTTTCTTCCTCTTTGATACTCCACAGACTCTCGAATTATGGGTCTTCCAGCTCTAGCTCTTGAAAAGCCTGCAAAGCACTTACACTTTCAAATAATTCTACATCATCAAAGTCAATAATTGAAGTGTAAGAAAAAATCGAATTGCTAAGACAAAATTCCGGAGGATCAGAGGGGAAGCTTTTAGCTTGTTCTTCATCGACACAGGCTTGAATAACATCGATGGATTTGCATTCTTCCGTCTCCCCTTGGAACTTCATAGCATCATAGATAGAATAGACCACTAGCTCATCATTTACTCGAAGCGTCAAATCCCTCTTCTGCATGTCAATAAGGGCTCGGCCAGTAGCAAGAAATGGTCTTCCTAAAACCAGAGGAACTTCGTGATCCTCTTCCATCTCAAACACGATAAAGTCTACAGAAAAAATAAAATTATCGACTTTGATCAACATGTCTTCCACGATTCCTTTGGGATGTTTGACTGATCTGTCAGCAAGCTGCAGCGTGATAGAAGACGGCTTCACTGTCCCCAAACTAAGATTCTTGAAGATGTACATCGGCATCAGATTAATGATGGCCCCCAAGTCACAAAGCACTTTATTGAAATAAGTGCTTCCAATCATGCATGGAATGGTGAAGCTGTCCGGATCCTTCAACTTTTGAGGGAGCTTTCGTTGGAGATTGGCACTGCACTCTTCAGTCAAATTCACCGTCTCATACTCCTCAATCCTTCTCTTTTTAGCCACGATGTCCTTCAAAAATTTAGCATAATTGGGTATCTTATCAATCACCTCGGCAAAAGGAATGTTTATGAACAATTTCTTGAAAATCTCAAGAAATTTTGCGGACTGCGCATCCTTGGCTTGCTTCTTTTGCCTTTGTGGGAATAGCAATGGTGGACATACTTAGGAGGAGGCACATATTTAGAGAAAGATGCGCCAACCCCCGTAGTAGATTCTTTCGTAACCTCTGTTATTTTGTCTGCCACATACTCATCCCCTGTAGCCTCTTTTCCAGTCTTCTTCTCAACTTGTCATAGCATCTCAGGACCTTCATACTGTTTTCCATTCCTAAGCTGAATTGCTTGGCATTGCTATTTAGGATTAATTTCCGTATTGCTGGGAAATTGTCCCTTCGGCTGTTGATTTCCCACTGCCTTGGCAATCTGACCAACTTGCATCTCCAACGATTTCATTTGAGCTCCAATGTTGGTTGGGAACTTGTTGAAGGAGGTAGTTAAGTTGTCAACTTTAGCAACCTCAACATCCATCCTCTGCTTAGTGGCTTGCATGAACGACCCCAAAATATCTTCAAGTTCCGGTTTCTTCCCTTCATTGATAATGCCATTTGTGGTAGAGAAGCCGGGAGAAGGCTGCTGGAAATTATTAGGATTGGCATAGATGAGCCTATCCCGATTCCCATACTGGTTGTCACCTTGATTCTTCCAAAAGTTGTTGTTGTAGTTGTGTCCTTGCATGTAATTGACATCAGCTGGACCATCATAAACTGCAGCAACATGATCTGGGGCAACCTTTGGCGATAAAGCACTGTTTTTCATCAACAATGTGATTGTCTTTGCCATCATGGACATCTCAGCCGTCAACTCCTTTAAATCATCTGAGGCAGCTGAGACTTCTGCAACTCGTCGAACTGAATTTCTTTGGAATGGCCATTGAGCACTGTTTGCGGCCATCCTCTCCAATAACTCCATAGCATCATCCGCCGTCATCTCCAACAAGGCTCTCCCTGCAGCTGCATCAATTCTATCCCGGGTATTCTCCAACAACCCATTGTAGAAGTAACACACTTGTTGATCCGCTTCAAACTCGTGCCTCGGACACTCTTTGATAAGATCTTGGAACCTTACCCAAGCTTCGTAGAGTGGCTCTTGATCGAACTGTCTGAACTGAATTATTTCATTCTTCATCCGCAATGTTTTGCTCGGCGGACAATACTTTGCAAGGAACTTTTTGCACAAATATGTCCAAGTTCTGACTGAGTCTGGCTCTAGGGATTGATACCACAACTTCTCCTTATCTCGCAGAGAAAACGAGAAAAGATGAAGTCGAATAGTATCTGCTCCTACTCCATTCATCTTAACAGTGCTGTAGATTTCTTGAAATTACGCCAAATGCGCATTTGGGTCATCAAGTGCTCCTCCACTGAATTGGTTCTACCGAACCATTAGAATCAACCCAGACTTCAATTCAAAATTATAAGCATCTATTGCGGGCAATGTCACTCCACCAAATCTTCCAGTAACTTGAGGCTCCAAAGCCTCTCGAATCGGTGGCTGAACTACTGCCGACTCAGGTGCTCGCTGTTGCTCCTGAAGCAAAGCACGCAATGTCTCTATTTCTCTGCGCATGGCTGCCATCTCGTCTTTTCGATTAGCTGCCATCTTCTCAGCTCTGTTTCTGTCTGCGTTCCGGTGTCGGGCAGAGGCCTCGATCTCAGGATCAAAGGGAACGAGATTAGAAGTTCCCTTGGACCACAAGTTCATAAACTACCTGCTAATCACTAGAACAATCAAAAGCAGCAGAAACTAAATAAAATAAACAAATAAAAATACAATCTAAATTAAAGCGAAATAATCAAATCGGATATCCATTATAATTACTCTAGTCCCCGGAAACGGCGCTAAAAACTTGTTCGCTATTTTATTTCACTCAAAAACACAACTCGCAAGTATACGAGGTAAATTACAGCAAAATAAAGTGAGAACGGATATCGTATCCATGGAGACTAGCTATGCAATCCAATTAAGTACCCAATTTTAAGTATTCTATTCTATTTAGATAACCAGAACAAATATTGTATGTTTTAAAGAACTAAATAAACGAAACAATTAAATTGAACAGCAGAAAAACAAAATCGCAAATAAACTGACGAAGAACTATAAAGATAACTGGATCCTAGGGAATGCACGCATATGGAATTATTGACTTCAATTAACACACTGAACCATTTTAATCTCTAAATCTGCAGAAGAATCACATCAATGTCTAGTCCCTCTCTCTCGAGTAAGTTCTAATCGTAGATTAAATGCCAAATTTCATCTCTCGAGTTCAATCTATCATTTAACTCCAAACCGAACAAAAGATCTATTTTTCTCACATAAAATACCAATCTCTCGATCTAGCAATTACGTGTTGTGCATTCCTAATCCGTTAATCAATTTAACCTCTCTCGAGTGATAAATAATTAACTAAACATGCATATTTATTGGCCAGATAAATTCACAAGATAATTAATTCAAGGAGACACAAGCAGAAAAAGAAACGGAGCAATATTAAAAATCAAAAGTCAAAAATCCATAATTGTTACAAACCCTAGAATTTCTAGATGTTTAACTTCTCATGTTCGAATTACAAACCAAAGGAAATAACTGAACAACTATAGTTAACATGATTAAAGCAAACTAAAATTAAGAAACAACTTATGTCTGGTTGAATCTTCAATCTCAGTTGATCTCTGATGTGTTCCGTCATTCCTCTGCTTTTTTTGCTCCCCAATAGGTTGAAAAGTGATGGTTTTTTTGTGCAAAATAGAGCCTTAAATAGTTGGGCCAATTTTGGATCAAAATCAGAATCAGATAAGGAAAGAGAAAAAATCCGCCAAATTGCCGACCTAAAGCCGCACGGTCCGTACAGCATAGGCTTCATCACAAATAGCTCGTGCACAAGTCTTTGGAGTGATTTCTTCATCCGCACAGTCCGTGCGGCACCCTGCACGGGCCACGCAACTTTGTCTTCATCATGCACGGTCCGTGCGGGCTTCCTCCGAACTCTTCGGCTCCCGTTTCGCGTCCGACTTCACTCTTCTTCAACTCATGACTCATTTTACTCCTTATTTGGTTCAAAACACAACAAATTCATCAACGCAACGATAAACATGAAATGGACACAAACTTACTCTAAAAGCCTAAAAACCACCTACAAACGCATCTCGAATAAGCTCGAAAAGTATAAAAAACCCAAGCTTATCATATTCTTCAGCTAGTATTCGCCTTCAACTGGAGTTGTGCTCTCTGCAGCTGGTAATCTTCTTTAGCTAGAACTAGGCACTTCTAAACTGGTGCCTTGAACTGGTAGCTTCAACTTGTATTCTTCTTCAGCTGGAATTGGGCACTTCTGAACTGGTGTCTTCTTCAGTTCATGACTGTAGACTCACATCATTTGGTACTCCACTTGATGGTACCTGCAACTTTTAGTTTATCTTGTTAACTGATCTAGCAAGCTACAGTTTTTCTTTTCAACAACTCTTGTGGCTGGATTTTTTCTTTTTCTTTTTTCTCTCTTTTCTTTTCTCTCTCTTTTCTTTTCTTTTTCTCTTTTCTTTTCTCTCTTTTCTTTTCTCTTTTTATTTTATTTTCTTTTCTCACTTGGATTGATCATTTTCAGGCTTTTTAGCTCAATTTTTTATATGATCATCCTTAGTTTTCTGCTTGATTTCTTTTTCAGTTTTTCAAAGCTCTTTGCGTATTTTGGCATATTTTGACATCTCATCAAAATCCCAGTCAGGAAAACCCTTGATAGTTTTTCTTAACAATTTTCCCCTTTTTGATGATGTCCAAAACATGGTAAAATTGAGCAATGATGGAAAACTGATTAAGAAATTTTTGACTTGTGCAAAAGATAACACAATCAAGCAAGAAAACTTTTATAGCTAAGAAATTGATTGTATAAACTAATTAGATTTCTTTCAATCTACAACAATTTGTTTTTTTTCTTCTTCTTTTTCTTCAGTTTCTAGGTCTTCAGCTGCTGCGCTTCTTCAGCTGGTATCTCATCTCCTTCTTCATCTATTCCACCAGTTGCTAGATTCTCCTTTTTCTCTAGCATTCCTCCAGACTTCACCCCAAACTTCCCCCTGAGACAATTATCTCCCATTTCCGACTTATATTCATTGTGAAATTTAAATATGTATATATCAAGATATTTGTGAATTTTTTCTATATTTGAAGATGAATGCAGCAAGATTTTGTGTTATTTTATTTGAAGTTTTATAGTAATATTATTTTTTAGGGTGATATAAGACGTTTTATTATAAGTATATGTGTTTTATAGGCTGTTGATTATTTAGAATGGATAAAGAATGGATGTCAAAGCATAGGTTATCGCGTGAGTATGAGAAGGGAGTAGAACGTTTCTTACAATTTGCTTTGCAAAATTGTACTGATCCAGAACAAATACCATGTCCATGTGCAAATTGTGGAAATTTATTTAAGATAAATAGTTACACGATAGGGATACACTTGGGTTCATTTGGTGTGGATCGAACATACGAGACTTGGATATTTCATGGAGAAAAGGATGGACTTTCAAATACAGTTGATGTAATGTTGGAGTCTAATCTAGTAGATATTGAGAAGGAAGAGGATCTAGTACATATGGTAGATGACTCATACAATACTTATCAGGATAACCCACTCAGTTTAGGGAATTACTTGAGGATGCTGAGAAACCTCTATATCATGGTAATATGAAATTCACAAGGTTGTCAGCACTTGTGAAATTGTATAACTTGAAGGCGAAGTATGGATGGAGTGATACAAGCTTCACTGTCTAGTTAAGATTATTAAGAGAAATACTTCCAGAAGGAAATGAGCTGCCTTCATCACTTTATCAAGCAAAGAAAACCTTACGCGCTTTGGGGTTAACATATCAAAAAATTCACGCATGCCCCAACGATTGTGTTCTGTACAGAAAGGAATACAAAGATGATACCAGTTGTCCATCATGTGGGCTATTAAGATGGAAGGAGATGGGCAAAACAAAAGAGTTATATGTTGGGATTCCTTCAAAGGTTTTATGGTATTTCTCACCTATTCCAAGATTCTTGAGAATGTATCGAAATAAGGAGATAGGTAAAGAGTTAACTTGGCATGCTGATGCAAGAAATTGTGATGGAAAGCTACGTCATCCCGCTGATGCACCAACCTGGAAGCTAGTAGACCATAAATGGCCAGATTTTGGGAAGGAGCATCGTAATCCTAGATTGACATTGTCTGCGGATGTTATTAACCCACATGGCACGATGAGTTCTAAGTACAGTTGTTGTCTAGTCCTACTTGTGACTTATAATCTCCCTCATTGGTTATGCATGAAAAGAAAATTCATGATGCTCACTTGCTTAATTTCTGGTCCAAGACAACCGGGAAATGACATAGATGTGTACTTGTCACCATTAGTTGATGATTTAAAAGAATTATAGAATAAGGGTATCCAAGCATATGATGCTTATCGCAAAGAGAGTTTCTTGTTGAAAGTTGTTATCTTATGGACAATTAATGATTTTCCTGCATATGGGAATTTATCAGGATGCAGTGTGAAGGGATATTAAGCATGTCCAGTGTGTGGCGAAGGAAAATGTTCTAAGCATTTGGCACATAGTAGAAAGATATCATACACTGGATATAGGAGATTTTTACCTCGACATCATCCATATCGGAGGCAAAAGCGAGCCTTTGATGAGCAGCAAGATTTTAACTCTGCCCCACGAGTGTTGACTGGTCGTGAAATACTTGAAAAAGTCAAGAACATCAAATGTGTATGGGGAGAGACTAAGGCAAAAAAGATGAAGGCAAAGGAAGCAAAGGAGATTGGTAAATCATATGGAAAGAAGAAGGCTACGAAGAAGTCAAAAGTGGATGATGGAGAATCATCTAGAAAACTCAAGTCAACTGATACAGAAGATAAGAATGATGATATATCATGTTTTAAGAAGAAGTCAATATTTTTTGATCTTGAGTATTGGGAGCATCTTCATGTGCGACACATCCTTGATGTGATGCACATTGAAAAAAATATATGTGAAAGCCTAATTGGTACATTACTTGATATTCCGAGAGAGACAAAGGATGGAATTGCAGCTAGATTGGATCTTTTGGATATGGGAGTACGCACTGAGCTTGCACCAAGAGTGGGAGAAAAACGCACATTTTTACCTCCTGCTTGTCACACTTTAAGCAAAGAGGAAAAAAGAAAATTGTGCATCTCTTTAAGTGGAATGAAGGTCCCTATTGGTTATTCATCTAACATAGTCGGCCTTGTATCAGTTGAAGATTTGAAACTTGGAGGGCTCAAGTCACACGATTACCACACATTAATGCAGCAACTACTCTCGGTTTCCAATCGTGGTATTCTTACTAAACATGTCAGGTATACTATAACCCGGTTGTGTTCATTCTTCAATGCGTTATGTGATAAAGTTATTGAAGTGCCCAAGTTGGAAGAGCTGCAAACATATATTGTGACGACTTTGTGTTTGCTTGAAAAAGAGTTTCCTCCATCATTCTTTGACATACTGATTTATTTGGTCGTCCATCTTGTACGAGAAGTGAAATTGTGTGGACTATTTTGGTATAGATAGATGTATCCATTTGAGAGATTTATGAGTATCCTCAAAGGTTATGTGCATAATCGTGCACGACCTGAAGGGTGCATTGTTGAGTGCTATATTGCTGAAGATGCAGTGGAGTTCTGCGCACATCACTTATCTAATGTGCACATTGTTGGAATCCCGACTAGCCCTATCTGCGTTGGTCAAACAAAACCTTTATCAAGTGCTCAATGCCTATCAATCAATGATGAAGAGTTGGATCAAGCACATCTATACTTCTTGACCAATGATATTGAGATTGATCAATACGTTGAGTATGATCTCTAACACTATATCTCATTCTTTAAAAATTGGAAGTTTTAACTAACTTACCATCATTTACTCAATCAGGGAGCATAAGGCAGATTTGAAGACAAAGTTTTCTATGAAAGCTAGATCTGAAATTTGGTTACAATAGGAACATAATAAATCCTTCATTAGTTGGCTTCGTGTGTGTGTGTGTAAGTCTCAAATAGTAATTCTTGAATATATTAAGAATTAATATAATTGCAAATAAGTATATATTAACTTACAATTTTTGCAGCTTGAACAAACTTCATCGGAGAGGTTAAAGTGGATGGCTAATGGACCTAACAAGACCGTTCTAACCTACCAAAGCTATTTGGTTAAGGGAGTTACATATCATACAAAAGATTGTGACCGTCTTCGAACTACTCAAAATTTAGGAGTTAGCATTGTGGCTAAGATAATGCAAGTTGCTAGTGCGAAGGATAAAAAACCAATTGTGTCAAACATGGTATTCTATGGGATTATTAAGGAAATATGGGAGCTGGATTATAATGTCTTTCGGGTTGTAATGTTTAAATGTAATGGGTTGATAATAATTTCGTTAGGGTAGATGACCTTGGGTTCACATTGGTCAATCTAAATAGAATAGGATTCAAATCTGATTCATTTATTTTGGGAAGTCAAGCTAAACAAGTGTTCTACGTTGAAGACCCTCAAAATCATACATTGCTGTTGCACTTGAATGTCCTAATCAAGACTACAATGAAGTTACTAATGACTTGGAATTATAAGATATTATGCTAAATCGTCAAGTTGTTACCAAGGGGATTCCAACTACTAATTTAAATGACGAAGAAGATGAAAATGCAGCACCATATGGTCATGAGGATTGTAATGGAATTTGGGTTAACAATGCTTAATCTTAGAAATGAACATTATTTGTGTCTGTAATTTATTATATATTGAAGTTCCAGCTTGTTATAATTTGAAGTTCTAGCTTGCTTATAGTTTATTATTGCATTTTGTTTAAGTTGAATAATTTATTATTGCATTTTCTTCCCTATTATTCCAGATTGTTGTTTATTATTGCATTTTCTTCACTAATTTATAGTAACTTTTTTTTTACCTTGTTTCATCAGATTGTGGTTATGGCGAAAGAAGAAAGTGCCAAGTCTGGTGTTCAATCAAAAGACATAGAATCTACGAAAGACACAATATCTATAAAAGACACACAATCTACAAAAAGATCGAACAGGGGAAAGATTGTTTACATGCCCTCTCAAAGCGAAAGGCAAAAGGAATCAAGGAGGTGTTAGAATTTAATAGTAAACAACAACCATATGGTCCAGTTGCATCTGAAATGCAATCATATATTGGTGTATTGGCTCGAAAAGAAGTGAAGATATGTTACAACTCTTGGAAAGATGTTCCAAAAGAGGTGAAAGAGAAGATTTGAGATCATGTTAAGGTGAGTAATCTGATTTTATGACTGTATATCTGATTTTATGCTTCATACTTCATACAACATGTAATAATAATGAATCTGATTTTGTGACTGTATAGATGTCATATCAGGTGGAGGACAATTGGAAGACAAAATGCTTTGAGTCTGCATGTACAAAATGGAGACAATGGAAATCAGGTTTATATAAAAAACATATTTTGCCCAACAAAGACAATCCTGATAAGTTAAATGATCCGCCATCTGGAAGTGAAATTCATCAAGAAGATTGGAGACAATATGTAATTAGTAGAATGTTGGATGATTTTAAGGTTAGTTATTTGATTATGAATGTCTAATTCATTTAGTCAGATGTCTAATTTAAATCCTTTATTTTACTATGATTAATGCAGAAATTGAGTAGTCAGATGTCTAATTTAAATCCTTTATTTCACGACGAGGCTATGTAGGGCTGGGTGAACAATTGGTACATTACTAACATTTTATTACTCTCTTATGATATATTACTAACGTTTAGTAAATATTGTAGAAGGATGAATTACATGGAGATGATGAAATTGATCGGGCAATCATGTGGAAGAAGGCACGAGTGGTTAAAAGTGGAGATATTGAAGATGAAAAATTAAAGAATACATTTGAAAAGATAGTAAGATAGCAAATAATCTATTATGTGTTTAATTTTCATTATATCTTTGAATTGCTAAATTTATTAAATCTTTAGATTGTTTAATTGAAAGGATGACTATATACAACAAAAGAAAGAAGGAAAGTTCAAGTCTAAAGGATGAGGAGAGGATGTGCTTACACGCGCACTTGAAAAACCTAAACACTCAGGCCGTGTTAGAGGGTTGGGGAGTTATATTACTCCTACAGTGTATTTCAAGCAGTTTGGAGAAAAGGAAAAAGGCCTGAAATCTGATGAAAAAACTGAATTAATGGAGGCACGGAAACATATTGTCAAGCAAGATTTACTCCTAATGCAATTATAAGAACGACTTACTTGACTTGAAGAGCAAAAAGAAGCTGATGATGAGAAGGGAAGTTGTTCTGTCAAGCAACTTGTTCACCCTGTTCACTTGATTGATGAAAATCTTGAAGATGTGGAATTAATTTCTGAAATGGAGGCTTCACTGGTAATGATTTACTTAGTGTGTATTGCACATTTATCATTATTTAGTGTTAATCTAATTATATTTTTAATATGTAGGGAAAATCAATATCATTTTTATCACATTCTTCCAAACCTATTGTAGCTTATGGAACAGTGGTTACTCCTTCTGATGATTCATTTCCTGATGGCTGCTTATGTTTAGCAATTGATGAAGTCCTTGAACCAAATATGTTGTTGCCATATCCTATCTCGGATAGTTTTCAGAATTTGGGTGATGCGGTGGGGTCTCATATTGATTGGCCTGCTTTTTTGGTGACAATGAAAGAAATGGTAACATTTTCTTTAATCCTTATTAACTTATTTCTTGTATATACACATACATATA
Organism: Perilla frutescens; assembly: GCA_026008535.1. Lineage (NCBI taxonomy): Eukaryota > Viridiplantae > Streptophyta > Magnoliopsida > Lamiales > Lamiaceae > Perilla > Perilla frutescens. The sequence continues at coordinate 9,450,406 of BRKX01000019.1, forward strand.
GTATATTTTACATATGTATTCTTGGTATTGCAAGTCTCAGAAAAAATAAAATGAAAGAGATCAAAGAGGTTAAGAAGAGGATGGTGAATAACTACGATTCTTTGAAGTCATCATTAAAGGTGTTGTATCTTTATGGTGAGAGAAATTTAAAAAATGGGGAAGGGATACTTATTTCATTTGATGATGACATCTTTGGCTGTGAATTTGAGATCCACCTTCATATTGAAGACATAGTCTCATTTTGTGAATTAGAGCTCATTTCTGGGAATTGCATAGCTGCGTACATATGGTAATCATTATTTTATGAATCTAAAAAGTTTGAATTTCCTGAATTTCATAGTACTGGATAGATTATGAATTTAATCACATGGTTAATTAATTTGTTTATGAATCAGCTACTTATATAAGATATTGGTGGAGAAAGACAGAATTGATGCATGTCGATTTGTGGATCCATTTAGTTTGTCATATGTGCTAAAGCAGTTACAAGATGATCGAGCACAGGCTTTGTTCCAAGGCATTGAGAAAGTATCCACCATTCAACTAGCAATAGTGCCATGCAATGTAGGGTAAGTCGGAATATCAAATATTAATTGAATTTATATATAGTTTATGCCATTTTAAATTATTTCTAATATATTGGTCATATGGATTAGCCTCCATTGGATTCTCACAGTAATTGATCCTCATAAGGAATCCATATATTTGTTTGACCCTCTTTGTCACCGAATTCGTAATGATACTTGGATACAGACTGTGAACAAGTAAGATTCCCCAACTTTCTTGAAGGTTACATATATTTTAATATTAATCTTTGATATGAATAATCAATTTATTCTTTTTTCATATTTGGTTTGAAGGGCAATTGTTATGTACAATGCAAAAATAGGGCGGAGAGGCAAGAAACAACCACACTGGGAAATTGTTAAGGTATGTACAATTTGAAATAAATACAACATTAGTAACATCATATTATTAGTATTAGAATCGGCCTGCTCACTTCTTAATTTTTCTGGCCAGGATCTAATTCAGCCCGATTCCATGCAATGCTGGTTTTTTGTGATGCGTTACATGAAAGAAATCATTGATGAGATTGCAATTAAGGGTTCCATATCTCTGAAATCTCATGTAAGTTTGTTATGTATATGTATTTATCATTATTATTTTCTACACAAAAGTATAAATAAGTATTGTGATTATTATTGTTATTGTATAGTTTCACAATCGGACATATTCTCAAATGGAGATCGATGAAGTTCGTTTTGAGTGGGCGGATGTTGTGCTAGAACAAATATATAATGTTGGCATTTGGAATCAAAGTGAGCAGGTTGCTATCTTTTGTATTTTGAATATTGAATATTTTGGAGTTTAGATTACACATTTTGGATATTGATGATGGATGGGTTTTATTGGATATTAATGATGTTCTATTGGATATTATGGATGTTCTATTTGATATTGGATGTTGTATTGAATATTGAATCTGTATTGGGCTTTGATATGAATTTTTAGGAATTTAATTTATTATAATTACAAAAAAAACCATAGACATTACAAACACATAACCGTGGACAGTATAAAAAAATCGTAGACATTACAAAATAAATCGTAGACTTAAAAAAAACAATCACTACGGTTAATAAACCGTAGTATTAAGTAATTGAAAAATACTACAGTGTATAATAGAACCGTAGTCTTAAGATACCTTTTACTACGGTTTTCAGGTCCAAATGGGGTGATATGTCTACGGTCCAAGTGTAATTTGTAGTCTTTATTGCCTTATCTCTACCGTATTTTTGGTCTTATGACTACGTTGTCATAACCGTAGTCTATTGGCTCTTAAGACTACGGTTATAAATCGTAGAGTATGCGGGTACTCTATCTCTACACCACTTTTCTCTACGATCACAGATCTCTTAAGACTACGGGTTTTAGCCGTAGAGTATGAGCGTTTTTGTGGTAGTGATCCAAAGCAATGCAAGGAGAGTTAGATATATATGTGATCTTTGATCGATATCTCTTTAGCATTTAAAAGAAGCTTTGCATGCATGTACTGCAAGTAACACTCGAGTACTCCTCGGCTGATCGGTTAATGGATTTGACTGATGCTCAGCTGATTTAAATGTGATGATCATCTCAACCGTCAATAAGTTTAGCTTTACTTTAGATCAACGGGTGAGATTTTATCCAATTTGAAAATAGGGTAGTTACCATAAATAGCAAATATTTGGTGCAAGATTTTGCTATTTATATCTCTCAAGCGATCAACTCACTTTCCACTTTAGTGGTTGATTTTGATCAGTAGCATTAATGCTAGCTATCTTTGAGAGATTTCCCATTTGAAAATTATGTTCATTGGATTGTGAAAAATGAATCACAATGGCAATAATTTTATTAAGAATAAGCTTAAAGAATGATCAATTTAAAATCCTTGGTCAGTTGGGATACAGTCCAACTGATGACTTTTGGCGAACTAACGATGTGGCAACTGATCGATCAGTTCTTGTCATGTCTTTTTCTTGGCCCATTGAACTAATTCATCACTGAACTGATGACATTAGTTGCCGAATCGCTGGATCAAATCTCAGTCAGTTTTCTCTTCTTGATGGGGCAAACTGGATTCTCTTCACTGCTCTCGTCAGGGTAGTTTGGTCTCTTCCTCTTTGAGGCAGATCTAGTATTTCAGCAGGCTTCTCTAGTCTTACTTTCTTCACGGATTGGCTTCGGTGCTTGGCTTCAGCTGATGTGACCCTTCGCCTATTCTGCAAGTTCCTTTTCATGGATAACTTGAACTGAACTTCTCCGATGAATAGAATGAGCTCATCTGGATCGGAACAGTCTTGAAAATCCACTGTGGACAATTGAGGTGGTTGAGGCTGTGGCACTTGTGTTACCTTTTGTCCTCCTTTTCTTCTTGAGTGAGTGAAGATGAATGATTTCTCTCTTGGGAATCCAGTCGGAGATGAGGACTGGTAATGCATCATCATTTGGCAACTTCAAGATGTCTTCAATCATCTTGCTCATCCTGAGAACGAGTCCCACCATAGACTCAAATTTCCTTGTTCTCTTTTAGTTGGAGGCCTTGAGGACTTGACGCTTGATCTATGAAAATATAAACTCTGCCCAGTTTGTTTCGCGTCCTTCAGCTAGGTGTATCATCACCTTGTACCTCTCCTGGGTAAGCTGGCTTAGGCTTCCAATTGCTCCAAACATCATCTTGTTTGTGATGTCGAGCAGAACTCTATACTCTCGCCTTAGATCAGTTTTAGCTGTGGTAAAACGGAATGCCTTTTTGCAGGTGGGGGCCTTCCACCTTTTCCAGTATGGTTCAGCTGCTTCACTCAAGTCTTGAACTATTTCTCATTGCCTTGGAAGTTGAAAAACTTCAACAACTGTTCCTTCAGTTATCTTAATAAGTCGTTCTTGGATAACTGATGTAATTTCCTTACCATTAGTACCAATTTGTGCTTAGAGAAGAAATTCACACAATCGCTTTTATCTGAAGAATCTGGGTGGTGTTTCCAAATAATGAAGAATTCCTGTCTTGTGAAGACTAACAAGCAAGTTTTGGCAGTTTGATTTCTGGAGAATATCCTGGAATTTCTTCCTTTCAAGGAACTTATCTCTTATCATCTAGTTTTTGAATGAGTTGGGGCAACTGAGGAATTCTGCCATTGAAGAAATTTGGCTATAATTTTTAGGTAAGAGAGATGAGAGTGAGAAGAGACTCTTTCTTGAATGATTTGAGAAATGAGTGTGTCTCTTCTTAGCAAGGGGGACTAGATCTGAATTGATTTATGGGTAGTAAATGATACTCATATATCTTTGAAAATATTGTGTCCTTTGCTTTTTCTTTTGACCTTAAATGCCTTTATCAGGATTTCAACGGTAGAAAGGTGCGAAGTAAATGTTTGACAAGATATTTTATTTTTAAGAAAAAAGAGTTTTATTAAAATTTCAGAAAATAAATTGAAGTACAAGAAGTTGGCCTAAGGCATCTAGTCAGTTAACTTGACAAGCCTTCAGTTCTTCTTGCGTTCAGTTTTCCACTTCTTAGGGACCGGCTCACTGGGACTGTTTGATTCTTCCTTGACATCTTCAGATGTTTTTAGTCCAATGTGAGCTTGTAGCTCCTTCATTGAATCAAATAGCAGTTTTACCTGTTCTTGCAGATGTTTGATCAGTTCTTCATGATGTTCTGTGAACTGAACTAATGAACTGCTGGGCTGCTTGTCTGGCTGAGTGACGTCAGTTGCCTTGCCTTGTGAAGCTGCTGTTTCTTTTCCTTTCTGCACATTTGTTCTCTTTGGTTCCACTTTCTCTACAGCTTCCTCTTTCACTTGTGCAGAAGTCTTCAACTGGATCGGTGTTTTGGACCCAGTTAGATTTTCTTGGGCTTCCTTCTCAGTAGGCTCTGGTTGAACTGACATTACAGCTCTTAATTCAGCTGCACTTGATTCAGCCTGTCCCTAGCTTTCGTGTTTTGATGACACAAGTCTTTGACTGATTGGAATTTCATCTTCTGAATCAGATGATTCTTCCTTGATCTGTTCAGTCATTTTGCCTTTACCTTTGCCTTGTACTTTCGGCAACTTGTTTATTCTTTGACGAGTCTGATACTCCTTGATTTTTACCGGCAGTTCTATTGCTCGCCTGAATGATTTTGGTAGAAAGTCATCTGGGTCAACTGGTGAGAATATAGTCTTTGTCTTCATTAATTTTGGAAGCAGTTTTTCTAGAATTAGACTGACCCGATTCAGGAAGCACATTTTCTGTGGAAAGCACCTTTTGCTTATAGTTTTCTCTTCGACAATTTCCACATATTTCTTCAGTTGATCGAAGAAATATTGTGCCCAGTTTACCCTTGTTTCTCTATATATGGCTTTGCAGATTTGATACCTTCGTTCCGTCATTTCGGAATGACTTCCTGCTGCTCCTGTGAGCATTCTGGAGGCAATGGTGGCTAACATTTGGTATTCCTCCTTGAATTTAGTTATCATGTGGTTGTCATGATACTCCTGAGTGATTGTATCCTTTTTTCCATCTGTTGTAGCTTAACTCAGGATCTACCCAAACATCTTCAAACTTGCTTCCAGAGCTTGGAATCTTGAAAACCTTTCGCAGAATCAACGGAGTGATGATGATCTTCCTTTCCCGTACTTCAGTAATGATTTCTTGAGACTTTTCTTCATATTTTGAATTCAAAAAGAATTCCGCCACAGCTTCAGGGTAGACTCTTGATGGAGCTTTTTCAGTAAAGGTTTTGAGTTTGGCTTTCTCTACTAGTATGATAATTCTTTCACACAACTCTGAGTTTCCACAAACCGCTCTGAAGGCCATTGGGTTGAGGAATTTATCATGGTAGAGATCTTTTCTAAATGTTGTGGAATCTTCAAGGAATAGCTTGAAGTTGAGTTTTCTGCGGTGAATATTGGCAGAAAATTGAGCCATTGGAATGGTTAAAGGAGTTTTCTGAAACTTTTGAGAGAATGGAAAACTCTGAATTTAGGCTCTGAGAATGAATGCTTGAAGGCTTAATTGGCTTTTGAGTGGGCTGAAAAAGGAGTTCAGCCAATCTATTTATAGTCTTCAATTCTGATGGAGAATCCAACGGAAAAAGAATTTGAGAGAAGCTTAATTCGATCGGTTCCGATTTATCCATCGATTAAATCTCAAAATTTATCTGTTGGTATTAAATGAACAGAGAGATAGTGGGTCCAATGGTAACTATGTTGTATCACGTCATTTTACCGTTCCACTTAAGCAAAGTAAATTCAAACTTATCTGTTCAAAACTCTCTCTTAAGAGCTTCCGCGTGGCTTTGAGTTACTGACATCATCAGATGATTCAACTACATCTGGAAATCTCCAGTTGGCTTGATCAACTTCAACTGAGATATTTCAGTTTAGCTCTTCCTTTTGCTGAGATGGCTTCCAACTCTCCCTTCAGTTCAGCTGCTTGCTTCAGCTGATCACGAGCTGTTTTTCAATGTGAACTGATTGAACTTCCAATCAGTTCTGACATTTTGGCTTCTCAGCTTCCACACATCTCATCAGTTTGCAAACTTTTCAGCTTACATTTTGCTTGAACTGATGGCTTGAGCAGTTTTGTTTTCTTTTGCTGACTGAACTAATGCACCTTTTAGTTCAGTTTCAGCTTATGCTCTCTTTTTCTCATCGGCTGGGATTGCTCTTTGCATTTTCCCAATTTCTTGATCATCTTTATCTTCTGAAGCTAGTTCCAATAGCCTCAATTGGATGCATAGCTCCACGAATCTTGCTTCTGGCAATGGCTTTGTGAAGATGTCAGCTATCTGCTTCTCAGTGTTGACATATTGGATGCATATGTCTTTCTTCTCAATATGATCTCTGATGAAGTGGTGTCTGATGTCAATATGCTTTGTTCTCGAATGCAAAACTAGATTTTGAGAAATAGTAATGGCACTGTTGTTGTCATAGAATATTGGTACTTCGTCAGTTTTGACCTTGAAATCCTTTAATTGCTACTTCATCCAGAGTATCTGTGCACAACAGCTTCCAGCAGATACATACTCTACTTCAGTTGTCGATGTTGCAACTGAGTGCTACTTCTTGCTTAACCAGGATATCAGTTTATGACTAAGAAACTGACATGTTCTACTGGTACTCTTCCTATCAATCTTGCCTCCACCGAAGTCTGAGTTTGAATACCCAGTTAGACTCAAGCTGTCATCTCTGGGATACTATAATCCAAGATTTATGGTTCTTCTAAGGTATTTGGTGATCCTCTTTGCTATTTCGAGATGACTCTTCTTCAGATTGGCTTAAAAGCGTACACATAAGCTGACTGAATATGAAATGTCTGGTTGACTGGCAGTTAAGTAGAGAAGCGAACCGATGATGCCTCTGTAGTGAGTTTGGCTAACTGATTCTCTTTCTTTATCGAGAGTTAGTTGAACTGATGTATTAATTGGGATCTTGATAGTTTTTCCCTTATCAGTTCCAAACTTCTTGATGAGCCCCTTTGTATACTTGGCTTGACTGATAAATATCCCATCTTGGAGCTGCTTTACTTGGAGTCCTAGGAAGAAACTCATTTCTCCCATGATACTCATTTCGAATTCGCTCTGCATCAGTTGTGCGAATCGAGTGCAGAGATCCTTACTCTTCGATCCGAATATTATGTCATCCACATAAATTTGAACCATTAAGATCTCTGATGATCGCTCTATTCTAAATAGAGTGCGATCAATGACTCCATTTTGAAACCCATTCTTAAGCAAGAATGTTGTGAGTGTTTCATACCAGGCTCGGGGCGCTTGCTTTAGCCCGTAGAGTGCTTTCTTCAGTTTGAAGACTTGGTCTCCAATCTCAAATCTAGGCGGTTTCTCGACGTACACGTCCTCCTTGAGCATTCCTTGTAGAAAAGCACTTTTCACGTCCATTTGATAGACCGTGAAATTGTTGTGAGCCGCATAGGCGAGGAACAGTCTAATAGCTTCCAATCTTGCAATTAGTGCAAATTTCTCATCAAAGTCGATCCCTTCACTTTGAGAGTATCCCTTGGCTACTAGTCTTGCTTTGTTCCTTGTGATGATGCCTTGTTCGTCTAGTTTGTTGCGTAAAACCCACTTGGTTCTAATGACTTTCTAGGTTTTTAGTCTATCAATAAGAAACCACACATCGTCTCTTGTGAACTGGTTCAGCTCTTCTTACATGGCTATGATCCAATTTGCATCTTCAAGAGCTTCATTGATGTTTGTCGGTTTAGTTTGAGATAAGAAGCATGTGAAGAGAGCATGCTCTGTTGAACTTCTGCTCTGAACTCGACTTTTTGGATCTCCAACAATCTTGTCAGCTGGGTGGCTTCTGAGCCATTTGGGTAGGCTATCCTCAGCTGAATTTTCAGTTAGATCCACAATATTGACATCCTCTGATGTCTTATCTTCAGTTTGCCCTTCGTCTTCATCAGTTCTTCTCCCTGCTTCAGTTGTGGGATTGAAGGTCTCAGCATGATCAGTTTCTTCATTGGCTTGATTGTCTTCAACTATGCCCTCAGCTGATCTGGTGCTGGATACATTTCCTTCATCTTCTAGACCAACTTCAAACTCCTCTGGAACTGTGTGGTCCACGTAGTCCTGCGAGTCATCAGTTTTGCTAGATAGCAGTTGAATTGATGTATTGAGTATTTCTTTACTCATGTACTCATTGGCAAACTCATCAAAAACAACATGACAAGTTATTTCCACAACTAGTGTTCGTTTGTTGAACACTCTGTAAGCTTGAGCGTGTGGAGAATTCTTCTGCTATGTTGGCATCAGCTATCATTGCTCAAGCTGGTTTTTTGAGTGTGTGATTTCTCCTTTTAGCTACACCATTTTTCTATGGAGTTCTAGCAGCTGAGTGCTCGTGAGTTATTCGCAGTTCACTGAGAAAACTGATGATCTGCTGGTTGATGAATTCAGTTCTATTGTCTGAACAAATTCGCTGAACTGATCTTTCTCTTTCAGTTTGCATCCTCCTGATCATCGCTGATAGCTTGGAGTAGGTTTCATCCTTACTTCTGAGAAACTCTACCCATATGTATCTTAAGAAGTCGTCGACTACTACAAGAGTGAATCTTTTTCCTTTGGGAGTTGGTGGTCTGACTGGCCCAAATAGATCCAAGTATAGTAGTTGGAGGGGAGCAATTGTCCCTAGAGGATGACTTATATTTTTGAATGATGACCTCACTTGATGCCCTTTCTGGCATGGTCCGTAGACGACGGTTTTCTTGAAAATCTCCTTGGGAAGCCTATCTACTAGCTCCTTCTTGGCTAGATGATTGATGGTTCTGAAGTTTAGATAATTGAGTCGTCGATGCCATAGCCAGCTTGCTTCAGTTGAGCCCTTTGAAAGAAAGCAAGGCTCTCCATAGCCGGTTGACTAGTTAACAACATACATATTGCCTCTCCTTACGCCAGTTAGGAGGATTGCTCCAGTTGATTTATCTTTGATGTCGCATGAGCTTCGACTGAAATCAATGGTGTATCCATTGTCACATAATTGACTGATGTTGAGCATTTTTTGCTTCAGTCCTTCCACGTGGGAGACTCCAGTTACAACCACCTTTCCTTTAACCACGAACCCTTCTCCAATGGTTCGGCTTCTGGAGTTGTCTCTGAATGTGACTAATGGTCCTTTCACTTCCTTGTATCCTTCTAGATCCTCTTTGTCACCCGTCATGTGTTTTGAGCACCTGCTATCTAGGTATCAAACCTCCTTGGTCCTCTTCTTCGATAGGATGCCTTTTCCTGCAAGAGAGACGATTAGTTTTTAGGAACCCGCATGATATCGGGTCCTTCTTTGCGAATCAAGTATTTAGGGATCCAGATTTGCCAAACTTTTAGCTTAATAGGAGGTAGAGAGTTTTCAGACATTGATCGTCTGATCAGTTTCACTCTCTTTTCAGCTCTCCTCCTCTGAGCTGAGTCATTTAATTTGTACTTGCATTGAGAGTTAGTAGGATAGAAAACTTTGATCATAACTCATTGATCTCGAGCTTGTCTAGCTCTCTCCTGTGGCCAATTTCTTTTAACTCCATGAGCTCTGTCTCTCTTGTGGTGTGGCCAGTTGGCAAACCAGTTATAGTAGGATAGAAAACTTTGATCATAACTCATTGATCTTGAGCTTGTCTAGCTCTCTCCTGTGGCCAATTTCTTTTAACTCCATGAGCTCTGTCTCTCTTGTGGTGTGGCCAATTGGCAAACCAGTTATAGTGGGAGTTGATCCTTGGTTTATCCCTTGATCCTGAGTTACGAAATCTGTTGGAGTGAACTTTTCCAACGGGATCTAAATGTGTTGACGTGCTCAATACAGTTTTGTATGCACGTTCCTTCTTAAGTCAACATCTCTCCCAGGTTGACTTATTGAATGTCTTCAAAGATAGGTTGGCGGTACAGTTCTCTCCTGAACTGATGTCCTATCTCGATAAGACTGCGGTCCAAACTGAGTATTTCTCCCTACTCCAGTTGGCCAGTCAGTTCTGTTCACCATAGGCCTGTTCTAAGCTTTGGGACTTAGATAGATAGGTGATTATTGATGAACTGACTGTCTCTGATGAGCTGGAGGTCTTGGCTGAACTGACGATCTCTGTTGGTAGGATGTATGCCTTTGCTGAGCTGGCAGCCTCTGCTGATAGGCGGACTGCCTGTTTTGAACTTGTGGCCTTCTTTGAGATGGCTTCCTCTGCTGAACTGATGGATTAAACTGAATTGAGCCTTGCAGTTATGAGGGTTGATTTGACCACTTTGGCTGATTTAAAGGGATGTTCTCAGTTCCCTCACCTTTGGTCTCTTCAACTAGTTGGGTTGGTGCAGATCTGACGAAACCAGGAAGGGTTCATTCTTGACTGGTTTGAGCAAATTCCTTTCCCTTTTTTGCGGCAGTGTACCTGTTGTATCCTAACCCTGGACTACCAGTTTCAACTCTTTGATGGCTTAGAATCTCATCAAGATTTTGAGATCCCTTCTTGAATTTGAGAGATATCTCATCTCTCTCCTTGATCTCCTGTTTGAGCCTCTCATTCTCAGCTCTTAGCTCATCAAATTTGAGCTTCAACTTCTCACATTCAACTGACTGAGCTCCAAGTGATTCAGTTCTATTATGATCACTTCTCAGTCTTTTGACCTCATCTCTTAGGTCATCATTTTCTTCCTTCAGTTGTAGATGCGTATTTGACATAGCAGCTAACTGATCTTCTAGCATTCTTAACTGTTCATTTATTTCATTGCTAGAAATAGAAGTTTCATAAATGTGATAAAAAGAGTTTAATAAATCACATGTGCTAACCTCTTCTTCATTGTCAGCCATGAGGTAGAACAACGCCTCATTTTAAGAGCTATAGCTGTCAGAGTCGATTCCTGATGGATAATCTAAGTCATCTAGCAAGGTATTCTCTGTGTTGGCCATCATAGCATTTATTTTGAAAAAACTTCTCTTCACTTTGGCCTTCTTGTCTTCAGAAAGCTCTAGACACTCATATCTGTAGTGTCCTTACTTGTGGAAATGAAAGCATTCTCCTATGCTTCTATTGGCTACCCTGGGTTGTTCAGTAGGCGGTTAGTTCCTCTCGCCTCATGGCTCCTCATCAGTTTGAAGCATAACTGATGGTTGATCTCTGATCTTTTTGAGCTTCTCTAGCAGCTTGGCAATTGACTTGATCTGATCATTGATGTCATCAGTCAGGCTCTCCTTCTTGTCCACTACTTCTCTTCTTTGATCAGTTGAGCCTCCTAGTTATTCTCTGGCTTGAGAACTTCTTAGCCGGAAGGTGTTCCTTCCTTGAGTTTCTCTAAAACTGATTTCTCTCACCGTAAAAGGCTGCATCCTGAACTGATGATGATGTAGATGCCTCTCTTTTTCAGTTTAGGCTATACTCGTGAGCCTTAAGAGAACCGAAGTTCTCTTAGGGTGATGTTGTTCAAGTCTCTTGATTCTTTGGTAGCAATCACCTTCATATTCCATTCTTCTGTGAGATTGTCCAAGATTTTGGAATTCATCTCACTATTGGGATATGTTCTACCTAAATTGTTCATCTCACTGATGATGCCTAAAAATCTCGTTTCAAGGCTTGAGATGGTTTCATCTGAGTGCATCTTGAAGGACTCATTTCTGCCCACCCCTAGTTGGAGCTTGTTTCATTTGATGGCCTCGGACTCTTTGCATAGATCTGCAAGTAAATCCCATATCTCCTTGGCAGTTCTGCAGCTCTTCATGTCCTTCATGCAATGTTCATCTAGATTTTGGAACAACGCGGCTTGGGACACGAACTCTAAGTTCTTCAACTTCTTCTCTTCACTCGTGAGAAGATGAGTTGGCTTCAGAATCCTTGTTGGTTGATTTGTATCAGCAATGTGGGCTTCATTATCCATCATTATTGTGATTGGACCTTCTTCGATAACTTTCCATATATTCTCGTGGATTGAGCAGAGGTGCGCCTTCATTCTCCTGCTCCAGTTATCGTAGTTCTCAACTGAAAAAATAGCTAGCTTATGGATTCTCATAACTGACAGATTAGCACAGATAACAAGATCTAATTCAGTTGATCTGCAGAAACGGCTGATCCTTAGAATCAACTGCTCTGATACCATTTGTTGGTCCCGGGATGAGTCAGAATCAGTTTAGAGGGGGTGAATAAACTGATCCAATTTCTCGACTGATATACGGAATAGACTGGGCCCTTGACTCACGAAGTTATCTGTGCTATTTAGGTGATCAATTGAGAAGATCAGCTAGCTCGGAGTGTTGTGGGTATACTTGGAGTGTACAGTTTAAAACATGCAACAGAAAACTGAAAATAGAACAGAGCACAAAGACAGTTTTATAGAGGTTTGAAGCTCAACTTCTATGTCCTATCTTCCTTCCCCAGAAGGGCAATTCACTATGCAAGTGTAAAGTTTTTTTATTACAGTTACACAGTGAAGACAGGTGTTGGACCTGGCCATCGGTGACTTTATGAGTCACGGACTCCTTTCCAACTGTTGTTGTCCCGGAAATGACGATCCAACAAAAGTGGCCTCCTCAGCCTATTTCAGGTTGACAGCTCACACTTATCGATCCCAACTGCTCGCTGAGACTTTAGGTATTATTGCCCATCTTTACAAGGTTTTAGATCTCTTTCGATCTTCAATAAGACAGTCTTGAAACTGGTATCAACTTATATGCTCCTTTGCGCGTCTGCGGCTTAAGCTGGGTAGATGATCATTGTAGAGCAGAACTGAGAGAATGGCTCTGGCTGGATTTCTTTAATAGCTAGCTTGATGAGCAGTTGCTCCTTCTCTTCAGTTGGACTTCTGCTTTTGCTGAGTTTTAGCATGAGGCTTTAGAGCTTTGGCGAACGTCTTCATTGAAAGTCTGAGCAAAAGTTTTTTCCAAAGTCACGGCCATCTTCTGGATTGCTCATCTTTTATAGATGAGTAGCTAGTGACCGTTTATGATCATTGATCATAAATGATAAAGCCGTTGAGGGGCTTTCATTTAAAGAGCCATTGGGTAGCCTTTGTTCTTATGACGAGCTTTTGTTCCAAGATCTTAGTTGCATTAACTTCAAGATTTTCTTGCTGGCTTTTCTAAAATTTGAATTTCAGTTACGGCTTCTATCTTGATCTTCAGTTCTGGGCTCTACTGGCAGTTGGAATCCCTTGGCTATCAGTTCTGCGCATCCTTGGCAGTTTCGAAAGCTCTAGTTAAGATCATCTTCAGCTGGCAGTTCTGGACTCTGGCTTGATGTTTTCTGAGCTCCAGTTTGATTTGTTTCCGCTCGCAGTTTTGAACCAGTGTTCTTCAGCTGGTATGCTGGACTGATGTCCCTTCAGCTGAAACTTCTTTGAACTGGTCTTTAGTTCGGGCGTTGGCACTTCTTCAGTTGGACTTCAGAACTGATGCGTCTTCAGCTGGTATTCTTCGAATGGTACTTCTTCAGCTGGTATTCAGTTCAGGTGCTGGCACTTCTTCAGTTGGACTTCAAAACTGATACGTCTTCAGCTGGTATTCTTCGAACTGGTACTTCTTCAGTTGGAACTCCATTCTTCAGCTAGAACTTCTTGAGCTAGTATATCCTTCATCTTGTACGTTGGTCTGGTACATTCTTCAAGCCATTCTTCTTCAGTTGGAATTTTCTTGAGCTGGCATGTCCATCAGCTTGGACTTGTATATTCTTCGGCTGGTATTCTCCTTCAGCTGGAACTGTCCTCTCTTCAGCTGGTAATCTTCTTCAGCTGGAACTGGGCACTTCTAAACTTGTGCCTTGAACTGGTAGCTTCAGCTGGTATTCTTCTTCAACTGGAATTGGGCACTTCTTAACTGGTGCCTTCTTCAGTTCATGACTGTAGACATTTAGTACTCCACTTGATGGTACCTACAACTTTCAGTTTATCTTGTTAACCGATCTAGCAAGCTACAGTTTTACTTTTCAACAGCTCTTGTGGCTAGATTTTCTCTTTTTCTTTTTCTCTCTTTTCTTTTCTTTTCTTTTCTCACTTGGATTGATCATTTTCAGGCTTTGATAGCTCAATTTTTTATATGATCATCCTTAGTTTTCTGCTTGATTTCTTTTCAATTTTTCAAACTTCTTTGCGTATTTTGGCATATTTTGACATCTCATCAAAACCCCAGTCACGAAAACCCTTGATAGTTTTTCCTAATAGTAAAATAGTTAAATTGAGTACTTAGTTGAATTACATAGCTAGTCTCTGTGGATACGATATCTGTTCTCACCATTATTTTGCTACAATTTACCTCGTACACTTGCGAGTCATTTTTTAGTGAAATAAAAGAGCAAACACTAGGGTTTGTAGCATGTATGAAATTATGTATTGATTTAATTCTTCATCAATTTTCCTTCCGGTTATATGGTTCAAACATTCAAGTCTAGATTTCTCATACATGATTAAGGCCATAGTCATTGTATGCTAGCTAATTAATTTGAGTCCTGACGAAGATAATTAATTAGTGGGATTAAATTGAATGATTTGATACACGTACTTATGATTGTAGGAGATTTTAAATCTGTTGATCATTAACAATTAATCTAGAGACGAAAGTATTGGAGAAATTGTTAATCTACTTTTACCTTGAGACCTGGCGGAGATAGGTAATTAGAATTCTGATCCTCCACCGATAATTGGATTAAATTAGAAGTTGATGGAATTAGATTAATATATAATGGATTCATGTGTATGCATTCCCTAGGATTAATTATTTTATTTATTTGATAGTTTACATTTTTAATCTTGTTTGATTTGCATTTAATTTTATTATTGAGTTTAGTAATTTATTTTTAATTCTCTGCCTAGGAATAGTACACCAAAGAAATAGATAGCCTGGATAATAAATAGTTGTTAGCTTAGTACTCAGTGTGATCAATAATTCAGTCCATGCGGATACGATGATCAATTTACTTACTTTATTGCATTGATCTGTGTTAGTTGCAGATAATTGCATAATAAATAGTGCATCAACTCTCTCTCATCCTGAGTTATAGAATCACCTACGCTCTCCCAAATCTCGAAAAGGCGCATCGAATAACTACTTAAAAATTTCATTAGTCATTTGAATTGTATACAATCGATTTATACATGATGTTATAACATTTAAGAATATTTACTATTGAGTAAATTACACTTTTGGTCTTGTAAGATAGGATCAAAACACTTTTAGTCTCAAAATGTATAATTTTTTATTCCAATTTTAATTTTTTTCAACACTTTTGATCCCGTAGTTTATATTTTAATAATTTTGTAACTAAAAACTAACATACTATACTTAACATCTGCTAATACATGTGTATGATTACAACATGAAAAGAAAGGAAAAATAAACTTGAGATGTGATGATCTTGGTTTCACCGTCTAATTAAGGGTGAAAAATAGAGGGAATGTAGTGCAAATTTCAATCCAAAATAGTTATAGTTTTGGCTCTAAAATAGGTACTTAATAGATGTTAAGTATAGTCTTTTAGTTTTTTGCACCAAAAGTGTTAAAATATAAACTGTGGGATTAAAAATGTTAAAAAATTAAACAACACTACAATGCCCCGATTCCGGAAATCCAATATGTTACACAAGAATAATAAAGTGCCTAATTTCATAATCATTTCTCCCTTAAAACGAAAATGATTTTATGCTAATTTCTTTGAAAATAAAATCCACCAATCATCGTTTGGGAAGATTTTCAAACAGTCAATCTCAAACGTATTTCTCAATGACTAGTTAATGTTGAAAGTCTAACATTTGAACGAGTCCAAAACAACAGCAGAACGTGTAAGATTTTTTTATTCTTAATTATTCAAAATATTCAGCGGAAGCATAATAG
The DNA here is from genome assembly GCA_026008535.1 of Perilla frutescens. Classification (NCBI taxonomy): domain Eukaryota; kingdom Viridiplantae; phylum Streptophyta; class Magnoliopsida; order Lamiales; family Lamiaceae; genus Perilla; species Perilla frutescens. The sequence continues at coordinate 9,466,235 of BRKX01000019.1, forward strand.
GTTAAAATATTGACCATAGTCAACACTCATCATTCAAAATATAATTTTGAATAATAAAAAACATAAAGAACCAATATGTCCAAATCAGCTGTCTGCATCATCTCTTACTTGAAAAACATTTTAGGAAACGTGGGCTAAGTGCCAAAAAATACTCAATGGACTTATCATGTTCGTCCAAACACATGTAAAGATTTATCATGTCAAAATCCAACATTTAAAATCATGTCCATACGCTTAAGAATATTAATTCAAAATCTTATAAATCAATGTACATTCTAATGTTCATGCGCTTATGAATAATTATTCAAAAGCAAACAATTCAATATACGTTCTCATATCAATGCGCTTAAGAATATCTATTCAAAAGCGAACAATTCAATATTCCTTTCATATGTCAATGCGCTTAAGAATATATTTATTCCAAAGCCGATGCGCTCAATTAACATACGTGGATGCAGACCTTATGTGATCACATAACTATATCTCAATAGAGTTGACAATGCTTTAATTCATCATGCAGGTCAAATTATATCAACGAAGAGCGAAAACAATTGTAAATCATATATAGACGAAAACATTTTGAAACATAAGTTTTAGTTAGCAAAAATCCACCTTTTAGCTATAATAGCTGAAGCCTTTACCACAATCCTTGTAGTTTCTAAGTCGAAACTTCTCGTACTTAGCCTACAAGGAGGGCTACCTCTTAGTATTGTCATAACAACCCAAAACTTATTCTATAACGTAGATACAAGCTTAAAATATGCTTCTCATACTACTTCGACTCATACGGACATCATCGATGCTCAACAACCTAATTAAATTGATGTTTTGGGCCCGACGCACGACACATTGGCCTAAGACCCGCAAAAATAATGACCATTCATAATAAAATCTTATACCTATAGGTCACAAATATATATTCTTATATGTTTCCCTAAAATTTGGAGTAGTTCGAATTCAAATGGACACGATCAAATGAAAATTGTGAAAATGGTGCACTACAAACCTCAAGGATAAATTGATCTTTTAGGAATTTAATTGAAAGGAAATACATGAATGTTAAATTAATGTAACATTTTGGACGGGGCAATATATTCTTTTTATATAAGAGAATACTTAGGAATTTAATCATATTTTACTAATTTCATTTTAAACCATTACTTTATCAAATTATCAAGTGATCATCCATCACCTTTCTTTAAAAAAAAAAAAGAAAACAGCCCCTTAATTACTTAGGGAGTATATCAAAACAGCCCCAACTTGAATGATAATAAAAATTCATTTCCAAAACTCACGGCCAACTCAAGCTATATTTTAAACTCTTCCAAATTACACTCTAATCATAATGTAAAGCATTACATGATTCATGCTTAATCCCCCCAATAAAAATATCTTAACATCAATAATGAATAGCTTATGTATAAATTTACATAAGAACTGAGAAGTTGTCCAATTTTTAGATTTTTAGAGAATGGAGATCTCATCTTTAAGCAACCATGTATGGATCGAAACCTCATCCAAACTAAAAACTGAATATATAAAATTGAAGCTCATAAAAAGAGCCTTCTAATCATATACTGTGGGAAAATTTTCAGCTCACGCAAAGGTTGGAAACATCTAGTCGAAGTAGCAGCTACAAACATCAGTGTTCGGCAGTGATTTCAATCAACTTTTGATACAAAAATGATAGATCAAATAATGTCTAAATTATGAACTAAAACCATGAGTGAAAAGCTCATAAAAAGAGGTTTCTTATCGTCTATGACATGATAACCTTTGCTAATCGAAAATGCTAGACTCGTATAGACGAAAAAGTAAGAGTAGCACACTTTGCATTTGACAGCAGTTTTGTACCACCTTTCAGCGTGATTTAAACCGAGCTAAAGACTTCCGATTTATGATCGGAAGCTAGATATGTGTAGCCTGTAAGAAGTGCTTCGAAACAGTATAAAGTTGGAGTGAATCCAATGATCGGATTGGCCGGAAATGGTCCCACAAGTGAGCTGCAGCGCAAATCGATGAAGCAGCAATTCTGAACTGTTTTGACTTCGTTCTTATTCTTTTTAGCACCAATTTGAAAGAAACCTTACATACATGTAATCTGCTTTTGGAGAGGAACAACTTCATATAATTTTCATAAGATTTAACCATGACTTATCTGTGGAGAAAGTGAGATAAACTGGTGCAATTGGCTGACGAAATGAGGAAGAATGATGAGAAGCTTTAAGGTTCTGTTTAGGGTTCATTCTTCTCCAATTAGTGTATATTAAAAAAATAAAAAATAAGTTAAAAAAAATAATTATGAAACACGAAAAATAGTACAGATGAACACTGGGGATCTGATCTCACGTGTCTGACATTCTTTTTGTAAAAGGTTGTTCTCATGTAGATACATTCATACATTAGACACCAATGATCGAAAAAATTGGAAAGAAAATCAAATTAAAACTTGATGCTATAATTGCAACGCATTAAAAAATCATGTTGAAATTACATGTAAGAATAAAACTATAGTGGCGGTGACTAATATTCCAACAATTACCCTATATCAAAACATATACTCCCTCCATGTTAAAATATTGGTTGTTTTATGAATTTTATTTTGTGTCAAAATGTTTATTGTTTTTGATATTTTTACATTCTCTCCCCCAATTTTAACCATGTCCAAAACCCTAAAAAATATAATCTCTTAATTCTCACTTAAGATTTGATGTCATATGGGATGGAGGGATATATTAGTTAAAAAAAATCTAAATTAAATTTCTAAAATAACAAATAATTTTACAAAGATGGGGCATAATATTTTATGCATAAAAAACATATGTATTTTGCAATATGCATACAGCATACAATTCCCCTCGATAATAATAAAAATAACAAATCTAGTTTTTATTATTATTTTTGTGGTAGTAATCCAAAACCTTCTAAAAGTGTAAAGAATTATGTGGCTAATTTACATGCACAAAAATGGCAACTTAAATGTTTGGGATAGCAATTCAAGTCCCACGTCGGAAATATATCCAAGAGTTGGCTTGGATATAAGTAGTTCACTTACCCCATTAGTATGAGGCCTTTTGGGAGATGCCCAAAGTGAAAACTGTACGGACTTGGTCCAAAACGGACAATATCGTACTAATGTGGGGGAAAGGTGAACTCGAGGCCCACTAGTCGGTGAACGGGTACCCAACATTAAAGAACGTCCATCGATGTTATAATTGTCAGTGTTATATATATGATTATTTATAGAGATATGATATATACAACTAATTAATCAAAAATTAATTTGCAGAAAATTAGGAAGATGCAGCTTGTTCCAAATTTGGGGAATGTGGGTTGTATCAAAACAAATTAGGGGGTTGTCGCCTGCATAACTAATTAATAGATTGTGGCTTTGACCCAATTATTTCGCTGAGTACCTACATCGTTTTGGATTTTATGTTTCTATGCCTAACTAAACACAAAGGTGATATAAATACTTGCAACTTTTTTTCTTTAATGAAAACCATATATTCTAACATGCGCCTTTTTGTTTACGTTAATTATCAAATAAATCATATATTCAAATATGCCTCTTTCTGGTTTGAGTTAATTGTCAAATAAATCACCAACATACTTTGACGAAATTTATAATTTAAATACGAATTTAGAAACGTTCCAATAATGAATCAAGAATGTGATTTTTTGTAGCAAAATAGACATGCTTCGGTGACAGAAAAATCAACATGGTAAGGATTATTTTGCACATAGATAGGGTCTCGATTCAATAAATAAACGGGATGAGATCCTCTATTTCAGATTTGGTGTTCCAACCCATATTCTACGATTTAATTCACAAATTTCATAATAGATATTACAAAAATAAAAATATGTTATAACATAATCTATCTAGTCACATCTATCAATAAAATATTGAAATTTTAAAAATTATATATCATATTTTTAAAATAAACAACCATAATAATCATTTCTTTGAAAATTAAATACTAAAAAATAATTATAAATTCTAATTGGGTGGGATGAACCCTAAAAATAATCATAAAATTAAATTAAACATGATAAATTAAATTTGACGAAAAAAATGGAAGAAAATTTCATAAATTTAATCATGTAACACAAATTATAACACCAAATCTGAAATAGAGGATCTCATCCGTAAATAAACATGGGAAATTAACCCTGCTATGTCAATTTTTAAGTCATCGGATTCTACTTTGCTACAAATCATATTACTAGATTATTGCTACAACATTTTAAAATCTGGAGTAAATAGCAAATTTCATCAAACAAATTAATTGTATATTTCTTACAATAATAATAATAATAATAATAATAATAATAATAATAATATCATCATCATCATCATTTTTCATCTTTCGGTGTTTTTTTTTTCAATTTGTTGTATGCCATTAAAAACTCCCATTATTTATAAGTTCCTTTGATTAGATGATACGTGAATGGAATCATAAGCGACACTTTGTGAAAAAATTAATAATTTTAATGGTGTAGTGTGGAGTGTTGCACAAAATGCAAAAGAGAATTTCATCCGCACCATAAGAAGTATATTAATTAGAATTAATAAATAAATATATTTTAAATTTCAATTTTTTCTTATTTTTTTATACGGATTGGCCTCTTTATCTATTTTTTTCCATTAAAAACTCATATCCCTTTGTTTACACCATGATTAATATTATAATTTAAAAATTAATTGATTGTCATTCAAAATGCTCGTTAATAATATAATAAGTGATTTGATTGGACCAAAAGTAATATTAGAAATTAAAAAAAATTGAAAATTCAAATATTTCGATGGTCATTTTGTTATGATTTGATGATAATGTTTTTAGAAAATATAAAAAATTAAAGATCTGAATAGTTGTCAATTATTATATATTCATGTTTTGGTGATATTTTTTATTTAACCAAATGTAAAAAGTTAAAAATATGAATGTTTACACCATAAGTAGTATTAGAATTAAAAAAAACTAAAAATTTAAATATTTTCCATTGGCATATTTAATTTTGTTATGTTTTGGTGATATTTTATATTTAGAAAATCTAAAAAATTAAAGATGTGAATGGTTGTTAATTGTTATCTATCCATGTTTTGGTGATATTTTTTTTATATTAAAAATTCTAAAAAGTTAAAAATTTGAATGTTTACATCATAAGTAGAAGTGTACAATGGCGGATCCAAGGGGGGCTCGGGGGTGCTCCAGCCCCCCTAACCGGAAAATCGCCGAAAAGTTCTACTTAGAGTGTTTGATAATTTTACCTCAGCCCCGCAGTTTTTCAATCCTCGTGGCATTTTAGGAAGGCGAATGAGAACTACTGAGGTAAGAGTAAGATGGAGGGAAGAAAAACAGAAGAAAAAATTGATTATGTCTGCAACCTATTTGCAACAGTAGCTTGTTTGGGAGAAATGGAAGAGAAGCTGCTCCCGAGAGAGATGGCGAGAGAAGAAAGAGAAAATTAAAGAGGGCGAGGGGTGGGTCATGTTTTAAATTAACTCAACTTAATAAATTATATATATTCTATAATAATAATAATAATAATAATAATAATAATAATAATAATAATAATGTATCAGTACTTAAAGCATTTTTCTTGGAACAAAAATTAGCGCACAACACTCATCCTATCATGTAATTTTTATTCAATTTTATTTTCAATTTATTTACTAATTTTTATTTATTTAATATATGATTTATCCCATTATTAATTTGTCCTTTTATATTAGTTTAAAGTTTTATTATTTTGATTTGGTAAATATATGTTTATATTTATAGATTAATAAATTAAATTTGGGTGTTTGAATTAAATTTTGAACTTTCTTAGTTAGAGAACCTAAATTAGGTTTCAAGCTTAGAATTTGAATTAAAGATATTATGGATTATAGATTATAATTGACAATAAAAATTTAGGACTCTATATTTATTTAGTAGATGTTATAAGATTATGATAATTATAATCGTATGTAATCATTTATATTATTCTTTATGAATTTATATTTATGTATAATGTTGTGATTTTCTAAATGTAAAAGAGAGATTATTTCACTAAAAAAATAATAAAAAGAAAACAAGTTGTATAAAACAAAAGAACATCATACACATGTAAAAAAAGGGTGTTGCTATTTGCACCACAATAATTTCTCTTTGCACCACAAAATAAATTAATTAAAAAATAATTAATTGAAAATTTACTTAATTACCCTTATTAAATAAAAATATTAAAATTCAGAAAAGAAAAAAAAAACTCGGTTCCTCCCAAATCTGTCGTGGCCACCAACGTTCATCTTCACGATCCCCAGCCACCAACCTTCATCTTCACCTTCTGCAACCCAACCACCCCACCGCCAGCCCTTCCCTTCGTTCTGTCATCTTCTCCGGCACCCGCCCGTCGTTGAGATAATTTTGTTAGTTTTCATTGAGATCCATGTCATAGCAGGATATGGGTGTGTTCGAACTGAAGTTCTCGATATTTAGTCTTTTTTTTAAAAAACTATGTTCGAACTTGAGCAGCCATGGTCGAAAAATGGAGTTCGAACTAGACCTTCGAAAAACAAAGTTCGAACCAGAATAATAATGATCGAAAACACAGTTTCAAACCTCATCCCCATTTTCGAAAATGATTTTTCGAACCTCATTTTATGGAACAAATTACAACTTATGAGAATTGATTTTCGCAAATTCAAATCTAGAGTATGGAGCAATAGAGGACATGGTGGTTGATCTTTTGTGGTGGTGGGTGGTGGGTGGTGGGTGGCGGCTGGAGAGTCTGCAAATCTGAGAAAGGAACGATAGTGGTTGGTGTTCGGAAAAATGGGGGAGACGAAAGAAAGAGGAAGGGTCCTTTATTTTTTTTATTTTTTTTTCTTAAAAGAATTATTTTTAATTTCTAGTGCAAAGAGAAATTTATGTGGCGTAAAAAAATAACTTTAAGGTCATTTAAGTAAATTTAAAATTATTTTATTGTTATTATTATTCATTTGTGGTGCAAAGAGTAGATTTTGTAGTGCAAATACTATCTCCCATAAAAAAATGAAAAATAGATGCAAAAACGAATCACAACAATCCCATCTTCTCATTATTTTTTTTTCTCGGTTGTGTAAGTTCATATAACATGAAGTCATCGCTCATCATAAAGCGATGTTATGTAGCCCCCCCTAAAAAAAATCTGTTCCGCCACTGGTAGTGTAATTAAAAAAAATATAAATATAAAGATTTCCGATGGGAATTTTTATTAAGTTTTAATTATATTTTTATTTAGAAGAACTAAATAGTTAAAGATGTGAATGGTTGTTAATATTTGTTATATATGAATGTTTTGGTGATATTTGTTTTTAAATTTAAACATCTAAAAAGGAAAAAAAAATAAAAGAATGTGTTTGTGGAGTGATATTTTTTTATTTAAACATCTAAAAATTTATAAAAAAAAATCAAGAATGTGTTTGTGTTGCTGCAAGGAGGATTTGAACTTTACGCACAGGTGCATTGGCGCTCACCAACCTACTGCACTACAGGTTTTCTTTTGAAACTTTTGAGAAAATAATTATTTTTTAACAGAGTTTTTACTGATTTATTGTTATGATCATTTTACTCTTGTAATTTTGCTTTAATTTATGTATAAATAGATAGATTTGTATGAGTTATAACATTCTTGTACCCAATTTTTGGGTTCGATCTTAGAATTGTTTCAATTTTGAAATAATTACTTTCGAGCTGCGGCACTTGACCAAATTAAATATAGGACCGGGCCAAAATTTGGGGATATGAAATGTGGCGTTCTTCGATCTTCGATACATTTGATCAAAAGCTAAGCTAGAAGTTCTTTGATCTTACATTACAGATCCCGAAACTTTAATTCAGTTCGTACTAACTAATTATGCTCTAATAATATATGATCTGTAATTATTTAAAAATTAAGATAATTTTGAGATCCAGTTCAAATATTAGGTATCTAAATGTAATTAACCATAATTGTAAAGGTGTTCAGATTTTGGAGGTGGTATCGGACCGCATATTCCTATACGAGTTGTTAATTGTAATTATCGTAAAATTTATGCACACGAGTAAGAATAATTCGCTTGGACCACAACATTTTTCGATTTAAAAAAAAAAGCGATGTTTGTGTATCTTGTTTTGCTTCAATTGTTTGAACTTTGATTAAAAAGGATTACCTAGAACTAGAAGACGTGTTTAGTTAATTAACCATTCATTTTTATTTATTGTTCTTTTTAATGATACAAAGAATATTCGTATTCATATTGATATATATTCGTATTCTTTCCAGATGGTGCCTAGAGCATTATATATATATATATAGGAATATGAATCAATACTCCCGTGAGAACCTAGGAACCAATTAAATTTAAGGATTTTGATGACATGACGAATAAAAAGTCGGTGGCATAGTTGTAAATATGTAAAATTTGAAATATAAGGGAGAATTCCATATTTTTTTTATAAAGTAATGTCATCATCTTTTAAAAAATTCTTAAAAATTTTAAATAATCATTACTTACTCGTTTTTTAGTCAATTTACACAAAAAAAATATATCAAATTAAAGATTTTTTCATACTCTTTCGTTTAAGATACATAGTGCATATGTTTATTTGAGCAAAAATTGATGAAAAATACAAAAAACTTTTTTCACGTATATTTAACTCGTAACTGTCAAATATTGCTAATATGATATCACAATGTTGCTAATATCTTGTGTTTATGTTGCTAACATGAAATTTTTTATGCACGACTTTGAATCTTAAGTTGTTTTCATGAGAAAATAGTTAAAGTATGAGCTATATATAGTTAAGTTCATAAACAATTATAACTTTATCAATGCTTAATATTATTTTGAAAATTTATAATATTTGAGAATTTAAGTCATACTAGCATATCATTATTCACATATTAGCAACATGTTACTAACATATTAGCAAATTATTAGTCACATATTAGTAGTGTGTATATTTCTAATATATTAGCAATATGTTGTATGTATGAATGATGTGTTACACATGTTACACAATATTATTTTAAATGTGGTTTAATGTTATACGTGTGGTGTTTAATACATGTCAATTTAATATTATGATCTCGTCAAGTTAGCAATATGATTCTAATCTTAAGTTGTTTTCATGAGAAAATAGTTAAAGTATGAGCTATATATAGTTAAGTTCATAAACAATTATAACTTTATCAATGCTTAATATTATTTTGAAAACTTATAATATTTGAGAATTTAAGTCATACTAGCATATCATTATTCACATATTAGTAACATGTTACTAACATATTAGCAAATTATTAGTCACATATTAATAGTGTGTATATTTCTAACATATTAGCAATATGTTGTATGTATGAATGATGTGTTACACATGTTACACAATATTATTTTAAATGTGGTTCAATGTTATATGTGTGGTGTTTAATACATGTCAATTTAATATTATGATCTCGTCAAGTTAACAATATGATTCTACCTCATGTTAGCAACAGAATCTCTTGATGTTAGCAATATAAATCTCTCATGTTAGCATATTAATTCAACGCCAGAAAAGACAACGGTTTAAGTGTTGTCTATTTAATTCCGGGAATTGAGCCTAAAATTCGAAAAAACATAAGCTAATTTCTAAATTATGAAAATAACCCCGCCTTCATTAAGTTCTCAAATATTACAAGTTTGCCACCTTACTTTAACTAAAACTTTGACTAAATTATGGTCATTAGATCTACTCAAATCTAAGATTATGATTGGTTCCTAGGTTCTCACGGGGGGATTGAGTTTCTATTTGAACCATTCCCTATATATATATATATATATATATATATATATATATATATATAGCGGATCAAATGAGAACTCATCCCCGACGTGAGAATTAGGAACTCATCTCATCCATCAATTGCTTTGATTTAGATGGCTAAGATTTGGTCAATTTTTGGTCAAAGGCGGTGGCAAACTTGTAATATTTGAGCATAATTTTCAGAAATCATATAGACAACACTTTAAAACCGTTGTCTATTCTTATAAATTTCGCTATGCTAAAATGAGAGTACTATCATGCTATTATGAACATATATACATGCTAATATGAATATATATGCATGCTAGTATGAACAGATAATGTCATACTATTAACGAACACTAATACTGCTATTATGAGTACAATTTATGTGTTTTATGAATATTATTTCATGTTGTTATGAATATTTTTTCATGCAATTATGTGTATACTTTCATGTTATCATGAATATTTTGTCATGCTATTCTGAGATTAATATCACGCTATTATGGACGAAAAAATATATTTTCGAATAAACATATGAACAATGGATCTTAAATGAAAGAGCACGAAAAGAGCTTTAATTTGATATATAATTTGCGTAAATCTAATGAAAAATGAACAAGTTATGGATGTTTAAAGTTTAAATAAATTTTGTGTAAGAATGTTGATGTCAGCTTTGACCAGGGTTAAGTTTGACTTCCTCATATTTACCATTATGCCACCGTCTTTTTATTTAAATCTGGACCATTGAGATCAAAGCATTGTGTGGTTGAGATTAGTTCCTAGTTCCCACATGGGGATTGGTTCTCATGTGAACCCTACCATATATATATATATATATATGGGTGGGGTTATATAAAAACAACCCATTGTGTGAGAAATGAGAACATATCTCACACCACACATCCATAAAAAATTAAAGGTCCAGATTTGATGAAAAAGACGGTGGCAATTCTGTAATATCTGAAAAGTTTATCGCGCGGGGTATTAACGTAATTTAGTAATTCTTATAAAAATCGCGGAGGATTTGATAACAGATCGTTATGCTAACGAAGTATTATCATCATGCTAACGAATCATTATAGTTATGCTAATTAAAGTTTTTAAATATTGTTAGCGGAAAAAATATTCTAAAAAATTAATTATAAACCTAATTTGATTTAATAAACCCTAATTAAATGGAAAAATCATAATTGGATGAAATAAACTTAATTAGATGAAATAAACATTGATTGGATGTGGTAAATCCTAAATAAGTTGGAACAAATCATAATAATAATATTTTGTACTACATTAGCATTATGATTTTCTTGCGTCAGCATTGCGAATACACTATATTAGCATATGACAATACTCTGTCAATATACATTATAAACCATAATTGGATGAGATAAACCATAATAATCAATTAAAAACTATAAACAAACAATTAAAATTAAAAAAAATAATGATAATTAGATGGAATAAACCATAATCGAGATTAAATAAATCATAATTGTGATTTAATAAACCCTAATAAATTTTGCGCCAGCATTTATGATAATTCTTTATTAGCACATCGAATACATTATGTTAGCATATGACAAATGTTTTGTTAGCATACGTTATCATATGTTATTATAATGCTGACGAATAATTATTATATGCTAACGAAAACATTTACAACCTAGGCATGCGTAAATTATTTTTTTTATTTTTCGTTCATAATTTTTCATCTAAACATAGCTTTATGACATCTTAAATGAAAGAGTATGAAGAGAGCTTTAATTTGATATATTTTTTGTGTGCATTGGATTAAAAACGAGCAATTTATGGTTGGTTAAAGTTTTTAAGATTTTTTTTTAATTGCTGAGATCATCCTTTTTAATGTGTTTAAATGAAAATAGCCCTACTTCCTTTATTTCTTGCCCTATTATTTATGAAATTGCCACCTTAAATCTCAATCATTGTATTATTAAATTGGATGGTGTAAGATAAGTTCTCATTTCTCACACGAACAAAGTATTCTCGTATGATCCATATATACCCAAGAGATATATATATATATAGCTATTGGGTATAACTTAAAATGGTATTTTTCCGCACCTGCGTATAGATCAATGTACAAATTAAATGTAATTATTAAAAAATATCATCATTTCTTCAAAGTACTCTTCTACTATGAAGGATTTGGATTGTAGTAGTAGTCACGTCTTAGTACAATTTATTTATTTATTTCGGTACGGATTTTCAGTTATTGGGAGAATACGAATTCTAAAAATGATTACTCGATGCAGAGGGAGTCTTTGAGTTTATAGAAATTATTTAACATTCAATCTAATACATATCCCAATTTAATTTAAACACGAAACATGATTTATTTATTTTTGGACTGTTTACTGTTCGTGTGAGAGAATACAAATTGGTTTTCTTTGTATTTATTTTTTCCTTTCCATATTAATGGATAATTATTGGCTTTTTTAATTATACATTTATACTGAATATCTTACTTTTCATTTCATCAGCATATGTTTATTAATAAAATAGTTTTGTATTTGTATGTGGAATGACTGACTGAAATAAAATTTGAAGATAAATACAGTGAACATGAAAATACAATAATTGTCATAATATAAAAATGAAAGTTTTATCAATTTAGAGCTAGAAAATAGGTTATTTACTATTACACGATGCATGACTTGAAAGATAGAATCTATCTATCTATCTATCTATACATATATTAAAGCAAAATCGCAGGGGTAAAATTATTTTTAAAAAAGTCAAGAAAAATATGTTATTTATAATATTATTTCTGCCAAAATAGTACAAAACTGCTGTTATGGTGGAGCGGTATAATGGTTTGCTCAAAATTGTTCCGGTCCAAGATCAAATGTAGGTAACTACGTGCCCTTCCAAATTTTTTTCCCTTTTTTATTACTTCCAAATTTTTTTCCCTTTTTTATTATTTTTTTCAGGGAATTACTTAATTACATACATGTCAATCCACCATTTATTGATAATTAATATTAGTTCTATTTATTTCACATTATAACTCTTTTATTTTTTTTTATGTTTAGATATAGTCAAGTCCACAATTTATTTTATTAATTAACATTAATTAAAACTAGTTAGTATTGATTATTTAATAGTGTAATTGATCACGTCCTTATATATTCATTTTCTGAACTTATTTACATGATTTTGTGGTCTATCATGCACTTTTATATTAAAATATTAATAAAATTATTCACTCCAAATGAATATTTCCTCATGAAAATTATAACATTTCGAATCATAGTTGTTTTACATCTATATATAAATAAAGTGCTTATGAAAACACTTCAATTTATTTCTTATTATATTATTGTAATTAGTTATTTATCATGGGTCATAATTCTCTTTAGTGATTTAAAACTCTCTATCATGTGCATATGTTGAGAAGGTTGAGATGAATGAGTTGGTGATTTACACCAACCTTAGTAGGAATGAAAGATGAAGATGTTTCATCTAAAAGATGTTACTAATTTTCTTCTCCCCATTTCTGAATAAGTGTCATTCTAAACCCTTAATTTTGTTTCATAAAAATTGTCATTCTACACAATAAAGGTAAAAATGTACATTTTTCTCATATTTGCCCTCATTTAATACATTAAGACATTCCTATTTGATTTGATTATTTTATCAAAATGTGTGCAATTATTCATAATGACACTTATCGTCAATTGATTTTTTTTTTTTACTTTAACTTAGGTTGTGCAATTATCCATAATGATACTTATATGCTTTGAAATGTTAAATGTAATTATTCGGATGTCTGAAAAAAGTTTCTAACCAACCATATAATATTTGAGCAATCACTGAGAAATATTTTGAGTATATTTGGGACATCAATATTTTCTCATTCAATTATAATGTGACACATTCAAAATTCAAAATATTAATTTATAAATATTTAAATTCGTACAACATACGGGAGAAATACTAGTTAAAGTTTTAATTCAGAATGTCCCGGTGGGGATAGTCTAGTGGTGGAGTGAGGTTGCTTGGAGATCAAAGGTCACATATTCGAATCCCCTCAATACCGCAGGTCGTGTGTGTGAGTAAAAAAAAAAAAGTTTTAATTCAGAACCTATATATATGACCTGAAAAATCAAATATTTTGCCTTCGTTTTTATTTTTCAATTATTTTAAATAAATTCTTTATTAAACTTAATATATAATTTTTAAATAAATTTTCACTGAAATTAATTAGAAATCATTAAGAAAAATAATCAAAATTCAATATTTTTTTAGCTTTTAGATTTAAAGTTTCATTAATTCATATTCTAAATTGGTAATTTTCATTTCAATTAACGAATTTGATAACTATCCTATCTTTGGAGCTCTAAATTAATACAATTCATCTGTTATTCATTTTGGGCTTAAGATTCCAGATTGACGTCTTTGTAATTCTTCTATTTAATCATTGTTTCCATATTAACTTGACGTGGCAAATAATAAAGACATGTAATTCGGATGATCAAGTGGGAGAGAATCATTATATATATATATATATATATATATATATATATATATATATAGAATATGGATCATATGAGAACACCTTGTTGTTGTGAGAAATGAGAACACATCTTACACTATCTAATTTAATGATCCAATGGTTGAGATTTAAGGTGGCAATTTCGTAAATGATAGGGCAAAAAATAAAAGGAGGGATATTTTCGTCCAACCTCATTAAAATTGATGCTATCAGCAATTAAAAAAAAATTAAAAACTTTAATCAACCATAATTTCTCGTTTTTAATCCAATGCACACAAAAAATATATCAAATTAAAGCTTTGTTCATGCTCTTTCATTTAAAATGTCGAAAGGCTATGTTTAGATGAAAAAATATGAACGAAAAATAAAAAATGAAATTTTTTACGCGTGCCCAGATTGTAAATGCTTTCGTTAGCATATAATAATTCTTCATCAGTATTATGATAACATATGATAACGTATGCTAACGAAGCATTTGTCATATGCTAACATAATGTATTTGTTGTACTAACAAAGAATTAACATAATGCATTTGTTGTACTAACAAAGATTTAGGGTTTATTAAATCTTAATTATGGTTTATTTAATTTCGATTATGATTTATTCCATCTAATTATCATTATTTTTTTAAAATTTAATTTTTTGTTTATAGTACTTAATTGATTATTATGGTTTATCCCATCTAATTATGGTTTATAATGTATGTTGACAGAGTATTGTCATATCGCAATGCTGACAAAGCAAACCATAATGCTAACATAGTACAAATATATTATTATTATTATTTGTTCCAACTCATTTAGGGTTTACCACATCCAATCAATGTTTATTTCATCTAATTATGATTTTTTCTATTTAATTAGGGTTTATTAAATCAAATTAGGTTTATAATTAATTTTTAGAATATTTTTTCCGCTAACAATATTTGAAAACTTTAATTAGCATAACTATAATGCTTCGTTAGCATGATGATAATACTTCGTTAGCATAACGATCTGTTATCAAATTCTCCACGATTTTTATAAGAATTACCAAATTACGTTAATACCCCTGCGCGAAAAACTTTTCAGATATTACAGAATTGCCACCGCCTTTTTCATAAAATCTGGACCTTAATTTGATTTTTGATGGATGTGTGGTGTGAGATGTGTTCTCATTTCTCATACAAAAGGTTATTTTTATATAACCCCACCCCTATATATATATATATATATATATATATATATATATATTATTTCTAATACTCATTTATTCTTCTCGATTCGATATATACGTTTTTCAACCATTATTATTCAAATATTAAAAAGCAAAAAGTAGTGAGTTGTTTATTCTGCAGTAGAAGTTTGCTTTAAGACAATATTTTATTGTGAAGTGAAGATTTAGTTGATCAGATAAATAATGGATTTGTTGCCGCTTGTAGACATAATATAATTAAATATTTATATATATGTGGATTTGCTTGCGTCATCTGAACATCAGAAATAAAACGTACAGAGTGAATATTTTGAGAAATCAATGACATAATTATAATTGGATTGAAACCCAAAAAGGAAACCCAAATGTATGCGGTGCTCGATTTAAAAATTCACATTTTAATCATATTTTTTAATCTCATATTATTATTAGATAAGTCTAAACGGATGAAAGTTACTCGATATATAAAGATCAGAATCAATGACATGCATTAGCTATATCTTTTATCAAAAATTTAAATTAAGTCTTACAAATATTTTTTTTTAATTTCAATGTACGAATAGAGTGGCTACAGTTGAAGTGCTAAATATATTTTCAGTTTGTTTTTTTGAAAATGTTAGGACAAAGATAATTCTGAAAATAATATGCAATAAATATAACTGGTCGCGTAATGCGAAAATATTTATATGAAAATGAATTTTTTAACTAAAGATTAATTTAAATTATCGAAAAACCCTGCACAAGCAATCATAAATTGGTGAGATACGATTTATTATTTTTTTAATTGGTGAGATATGACTAGGCCTTTATTTATTTAATTTTTAATAATTTAACTAAAATAGTATGATTAGGTAATTAAGTATTACATGAAATCTTATCCGTAGTTTAATAATTGATGAGAATAAGATGTGTCAAAATCTCAGCATCAAGAAGTCACCCTCCCTTATGCTCCAAAATTATTGTTTTCTTTGTCTTATAAACACGTACATGTATACGTACGCACACTCTTATATATATATATATATATATATATATATATATATATATATATATAAAAGCAAATTATATATATTGCTTCATTGGTGAAATTCATGTCATTCGCAATTACTTACATCGATATTCAGTCTCGTCATAATTATAAGACCTCAGACCTATTATCTTTGAAAAATAAATATTAGGAAAAATGTGTAAATAGGATCTCGAACTATTTTTGTAGCTCTAAATGGATATATTAAATTATTATCAAATTCAAAATTGAGTTGACTAGATCATTTCATTAGCCTTCCTACTAACTGACATTAATTTATTCATGCTCCGATATCTAATTAACTAACTGAAAATATGGGTACCGATGGAAATCCCATGAGAGAGTTCTTTATAAAGGTACTCAATTATCAAGTATCGTAATTGGAGATAGATGGAAAGTCTCGCACAAACAAAAAATGCGCATAATGTACACGAATTTCAGTAAAATTAAAATGAGTTGATCGAGATTTTGTTGACAATTGGACGTCTAATCTTAAAATTGATTGAGGATTTTTGAAGCCCATGATTTGGACTATTTGAAATTGAGGTCAGTGTGGCTTTATTTTGTGACAGTCGGCGGACACTCATTAGTAGGAGGGCTAGCGAAGGGATCGAGGCGAGCCGATTTTAAAAATTTAATCGATTAATTAGACCTGATAATAATTAAATTTTCCAGAAAAAAGTGGTGAAATAATTTGGTATCGCATTTGGACATTTGAGCTATGAAGAGGCGTATCCAAATGATTATAACTTGGTATTCATACATTAAACCAGTTTAATTAGTAAATGATTTCGTACAAACAACCTAGCTAAACGAAGTTAGACTGCAATAATTGAATGAGTACGTGACTAATTATTAACATACCACATAATTAAATTACCTTTTGACTTATCCGAACCAATCGCACTTACATTAATTCTAGACGAAATGAAATAAAAATTCCCAAATTCCGAAATCAATTAGTGATCTCCCTGAGCACCACGTACCCAAAAAAAGAAAGGTTAAAAAATCGTAACTCATCTACCAACTAATCCATGCCAAAAGAAAAAAAAAATAAAAAAGCTTTTGACCAGAAAGCTAAAATGGTGACAGCTCAGCACTTGGAGAGGTTGTAGAGTGGAAGAAACCACCAAATAAAAATCCCCCCTTCACTAAACTCCAAAACAGAGCTACGCTCCAAACGACGACGTGTCGGGTCAGCGTAAGAACTGTTTTCTAGCTTTCGCTAAAAAACGAGCTTTCGCCGCAGCTTTTTTCAAAAAAAAAAAAGGGGAAAATATATATTCTTCGGCCTAACACTGAAATTCGCAGCTCTTATCTGAGTGTCCACGTGGATTGCAAGCAACTCCTACTTGTTGTCCCACGTGGTTTTCACACACCCTTGCGACGAAGAATACTTTTATGAGATGATGGCGAAAAAAGTCTCGGAAAATGACATCAATCGGTCACTAATTAATCATGCACATACCAGCGCCTATAAAAATATGTTATTATTTTACCAATACCTCAAAACAAAAATAACAATACTTTCATTAATTCGTAATAAGTGCATAATAAATTTTGATTTTTCTACTGATAATTAGATCTCTATTTTTATAATAGAAGAAAACTTGTAAAACAAGAAACATGAATCGTAATAATTATAATAATGTATATATTGTCAAAATTGTACTTCAATAGGGGTAATTATATAGAGTATGGAAAAAAAGTATCTACACCAAACCAACAAATTGAGAATATTATCGAAAAATTCATAACGAACGATAGTTTTTTCAACCATATATATATATATATACATACCTACATTGAATGGTACCATTGCATGAATGAAAATTAGAGTGTGTTAGTTTAAACACTTATGACTCACTTGATGTCATAAATCTACACAATTTAATACATTCACGATATGCTAAAAAAAAAAAGATATGGCTTCAATTCCATATGAGTGGACATAGTAATATTAGGGTCCAGTAAAAAAAAAAAGGTTAAGAGGTTGTGGTAAGTAATAAAGAAGGGCTGAAAATAAATGATAAAAATTAAATGGTGATTGAATTAAGTTGAAGGTTGACGCATGCACCTGGACTAGTAAAAGGCTTCCACCGTTTTATCATCGGATAAGGTCGGCCATTTGATACCGCCGAACACCCTCATACGTGGCACGTTTTAAACGGTGTCGTCTCTGTGGGCCCCCACCCAACTCACTCCCGCCAGAAATAAAAGTCGATCCGTACTTACCCCCTCTCTCCCTTCCTTATATATACACAACCGCCCACCTCTCATTTCCGAAGGAAAAAAAGAAATTTTTTATTAAAAAAACCATCAAAACTCTCACTGTTTGATCCGTGTTACCAGAAAAAAAAAAGCTACAAGCAGAATCGGAAATGGGAGTCCGAGAAAGCGACCCGCGTTCGCAGCTGAGTCTGCCGCCGGGATTCCGATTTTTTCCGACCGACGAGGAGCTCCTCGTGCAGTATCTCTGCAGAAAAGTAGCCGGCCACCATTTTCCGTTGCAGATAATCGGAGATGTTGATTTGTACAAGTTTGACCCCTGGGATCTACCAAGTAAGTCATTTTTGTTTCAATTTTGTTTTGGATTGGGATTTGAGTGATTACATAATCTAGAAGTTTAATCGAAATGAATTTTGGCGGTGCAGGCAAAGCGTTATTTGGGGAGAAAGAGTGGTATTTTTTCAGCCCTAGAGATAGAAAATATCCTAACGGTTCAAGGCCGAACCGGGTCGCCGGTTCCGGCTATTGGAAGGCGACCGGCACCGATAAGATCATAACGACGGAAGGGAGGAAAGTCGGAATTAAAAAAGCCCTTGTTTTCTACGTCGGTAAAGCTCCCAAAGGAACCAAGACTAATTGGATTATGCATGAATACAGACTCTCTGAATCTACCAGAAAAAATGGGAGCACCAAGGTTAGAACATCATTTAACTACTAATTTAATTCCATCACTCAATTCGTTTTGTTCGAGGATTTTAAACGTTTGAATTTTCAGTTGGATGATTGGGTTTTGTGTCGGATTTACAAGAAGAATTCGAGCGGGGGAGAGCGGGGAGCCGTGGCCGGCGGAGTTGTCCAGAGCAAGGAATACAGCCACGACTCGTCCTCGTCGTCTTCGTCGCAATACGACGACGTTCTGGACTCTCTGCCGGAGCTCGATGATCGCTACTTCTCCATGAATAACTCTCACCAACAAGATGATCAGAAGCTGAACCTTCAGCGGTTGAACTCGGCGAACTTCGATTGGGCCACGCTAGCTGGGCTCAACCCGCTCTGGCCCGAACTCATACAAGCCCAACACGGTCTGACTCAGCCTACTCAGAATGACGCATATACCCCTGCTGCAGCAGCTCCTCATGTTGTAGACACCGGAGCTGTGAATCAGCGAGTTGCCAACTCGGGGCAGCACCTGACCGGGTTCACTCAGAGTCAGGGGTTTTCCGCCCCGCTCGACCCGTTTAGCTTGCGCTACCCGAATCAGTTGGGTGGGTTTGGGTTTAGGGAATGAAAAGGAGTAAATGGGAGGGGGCGATTTGTGATAGTGCAAAAATTGTTTAGGGGCGATTGTGTAAATTTGGATACTTCTTGGGGCTGTATTTTGGCTTAGGCAGGAATGAACCAAGGAAATATCATTACTATTGATTTTTATTTCTTTTTTATTTTTATAGAGCAGGAGCAGGAGCAGGAATTCCTCAAAATTTTATAATTTCGTTTGTGCACAAATAATATGTTGGTAGTGTATGTATTCATAACAAGAAACACAATAAAGAATATTATAAAAACCAGATCATGAGTGTGTGCTTGTTACAGATTTTATTAAATTCAAGAAACATTTTTAATTTAGTTTTATCAAAAATTAAACGATAGATGAAGTAGATAAAATAAAATTAGAAAATTTTGAAAAGATAATTTGTTTATTTCATTAATATTTCATTGTTGAACATTCAAAGAAACATGTGATCAAATGGGTTTGGATTTCAAAGTAAGGATAAGGAACGAGTAAATTAAGTTTTCAAAGACGGATTCGTTGTATTTTGATCACCTAACTAGAAAAGTGTATAAATTAAATCAACATATATGCTCCATATTATAAGAAATTATGGATAACAATTCAAACCAATTGTTTCCATCTCTAGATAAATTTTTACATATGTATGCATCTCCATATACATAATGAAAATTGACAATATACATTGAATGAACAGTAAATGCATCTCGTCAAATGAATAATGCTAGCCAGCCAGATTTTGGCTAGGCAGAATCTAATTTTTTGATGATTAATAAAATTATATTATTAATAAATTAATTATGTTAATTATTAAATATTATGTTTTTACTATACTATCCTTCTGTCATGAAATTAGTGATTTGTAATTAATTATTAAAATCACTCCAGAAGTGAAGAATTGAAGCGCATATAGAGTTGCCCTAATTATTATGAAGGACATCAATGTAAATTTATTGAATAATTAGTGATTTATTAATTCAATTAATTAATTATTAAAAATAATAAAAGATTTTGACTAGTCAGAATCTGGCTGAAAATCACTACTCTCGTCAAATATATTTGTCCTAAAACACAGTGTTGTATATTCTAAAAATACTCATCATGAATCGTTGATGAAACTATATATATATATGTAATTGAAAATTTGAGAAATTTATGGCTATCACTTTAAATATATATTTGTAAATATGAAAATCTCAAATTAATAATGCGCTGCTTCTCCTATAGAGAGTCCACCTAATGTAACATCTAAGTAATTTATTTTACAAATACTTTACCCACTATATATACAACATGAAGAATGTGTTATACTTATTACACAAATTAAAGAAAAAGGCACGAGGAAAATGAATATTTGGAACCCAAAAAATCCAAGAAAATAAGTCCCAAGTCAGACCGACCATGAACTTAGTTTCAAACACCAATAGCGAAAGAAGTTGAGGGTTGAGGCTTCCAACATACAATTCGACACGTGAGGTTTTGTTAATCTGTTTTCTCAATAAAAAACATAATCCATTTTTTTCAAATCCACATATAGTCCACCTTTTCACCCCATTTTTTTAGTACTAATATTACACCCGCACTATGATAATCTTATTTGGTCCACATATATTTAGTGTACCACTCCGTATTCATTTTGTGTTTGTTTGTTTTTTAATAATTATTCACTTTTTTAAATAATTAAGTATATTTATGTGCAAGAACACATATTTTTCATGAACGTAATAAAGTATATCGGGATGCATACAGTATACGTTTTGGGTGCGCATAAGATACATGATACTTTTCATTGTTAAAATTAAGTGATTTTTTTTTTCAATTCAAAAATTGAGTAATAATTGTAAAAATGCCACTTTCTTTTTTCCTTTAACGGTACTTTCCAGTAAAATAAACGTAATAATTTTCAATATTAGAAATAATACCTTACCACCCGTGTGATATAAGCTAGATAATACTAAAACTTTATTAAAGTTCTAGCTGAAGAAGAAACTAAAGCGAACTAAAAATAATTTTGGAAAACACTACTCGATAATAAAAGAGACATTCCAAATGTACTCTGAATTTTTTGAAAATCTATTCAAGTGAAAGAATTTGACCGCATCCCATATATAATTGCCCCTTTTAATAAAATATCCCAGAATTATGCTTAGTATGACTTTTCTATTCCTACTATTCTACTATTCTTTTTTTCCTCTTGAAGGAGTTTTTCTTCTTTTAGCTTCTTAATATTTGAGTACATGTTTTGTCAAATAAATAAATGAGTACTGCTATTCAGCCAGATTCTGGCTAATCAGAATTTAGTTTACTTAATAAAGAATCGGCTTTTATTAATACTGATTTATTTGATATCTGGTTCGATTAAAAAATTAAATTTAAATGACGGTGATGCCCTTAGCCCTCCAAATCTATATTACCGTCAATCTTTTGTTAATATTAATATTATTTAAGTTTTTGGAAAACTAAAAAGGCCACGATATAACCTAATACGTAATAAAATAAAATAAAATGTAGTGAGAAATCTATTAATTTACGTACAAAGATCAATTTTTGTATATTTAAAAAAGAATACATGCCCCCGGCCAATTACATTATATATATATATATATATATATATAGATTTACGTTTTCTAAAACTAAAACAATACTAATATTTTATAAAATTTTGGCAAAAATAATGTATTATATTTTTGCGAGAACATGATTTTATTATAAAAATAAGCCCTGATATAAATTTTTTAAATGCCACAAATTTCGAATATAAGTATAGAATTATATTTATGAAGCATTTATTCTTTATAAAATTAAAATTTAATATTTAGACACAAATTTAATAATTGGCAAAAACTTGCATGCATCATGATGCAAATAACACTATATGAAACGGGTCAGTCAAACCTGCTTTTGACCCGGTCAACACGGGTCAACCCGCGCTTTGATCCGGTCAACCCGCTTTGACTGGGTCAACCCATTAAAAAAAAACTATCCAAAGTGAGTACCAACCTTCCTATTAAAAAGTATCACAAAACATTCGAAAAGTACCATCTGTATCATTAAAAAGTAAGGGGTCTGCTAGTTATTTTATACTAGTTTATTTAATTCAAATTCTGATTTTTTTTTTCAGTTTTTATATTGTATGTGTTAAGATTAATCTAAAACAATCATCATTCCAAGAATTTGCAAAAGAAAGCAAAACACGAGTTCGGTAAAATAAAAAGTACCATGTGGTAAGAAAAAAAGTATCAAGTATGATAAAGACAGGTATCAATCTGAGACAGACATGTGGGTCTCACGCGCCGCGTGTGGGCGCCACGTGGTACGCTCGCGTGGGACCACACGCCCGCTTAAAATAGCTGGAAATAACAGCGGCTGCATGCAAGTGCACCTCTTAATAATTATATACCGAGTATTCTTTTAATGAATGTTATAAAATTCACTTAATTGGAAAGTACAATTCATAATAAATATGGATGGATAGATATTGTTGAGAATTCGAATTTTGAAACTAATTGGTCAAATCTCTCTCTAAAATAGATGAGAAGGGTATTACAGTAAAATATAATCATGCAATAATTATCATTATTAAATTATTAATAAATATCTAGCCAAATTGTGGCTGGATAGTATTACCGTAAATAAAAATATAAGTATTCTAGTTAAAAATCCGATTCAGCCAAATAATTCAAATACAAATAGCCTGATACAGAAAATTGAAATAAAAAAATTCAAATTGAAAAAGTGAATTCGTAAATAAAAAGTTAATAAATTTTAAATTAATATAAATCTTTCATACCATTCATCGGCCCAACTAAGAAGGCCCAAAAAGTATAATGCACTATATTTACTTCATTTTTTGCCCATTTAATTTTTCTATATATTTTTGTTCACAAAAATCTAAAAGCCCATTTCAAGTTTCACTCCACAAAAGAGTGTATAACCAGACACGAATTACACCACTAGAGTAAATCATTTGAAATTGAGAATGAATCATTGAACGGTCTTCTTTATTTTAACTTCCACCCAAAAAAGAGATCGATACGACACAGGCTTATAAAAATCTTGTTTACGGACATAAGAGAAGAACTATAAATGGAATTAATAGATAATTAACAACAACAAAAATGTGAATACTAGTATTAGAACTTGATGAATAGTTTAGTCTTTTATTTTATGGGGAGGGTAATTCGCAATCGCTAATGATGTTAGATTCTTAGATATGAACTCTTCAATTTAAGGACTTTTAGTCCCAAACTACATTCCTTCATCACTAAGTCATCCCGATTTTAAAATTGTAATGGTGCATATAAAGTCGGTTAAGTTTGAGGGAATCATTTTCATGAACAGCATAATAATAAACATGGATTGCTGGAGCATCGATCATTTGAGATTTGAAGAAATTAAATATAAATGAAGAGATAACATTAGAGATAACGTTGTTCCAATTTTTACCAAAACTGGGTATACAATTAGGATATGTCCTTGATTATGGCTCTGAATAATCAATTCAGCTTATCACAATCACTAACATCAACGTTGAAATTAAACCACCAAATATTTAAAGCTAATTTATTGACCTATTACCATAAAGCATAATTACAGATAATGCGCATTTTTTGTGGTTGGAGCACCAAATTTTACTATAAACAATTCTCTTCCAACCCTTTCTAATTCACGAATCTTAATTATCTTCACATTTTATTTCTTTTTAAAATCATCTCTCTCTCTCTCTCTCTCTCTCTCTCTCTCTCTCTCTCTCTATATATATATATATATATATTGGCGAAAAGAAAAATAAAACCAATATTTATAAAAAAGAAAAGAAAAGAAAAGGCTTTTCATCATTTTTTAATTTATTATTTTCACTATCGAATTAATAATAATCTACCAGATTTGAATTTGGAAAAATTTACTGCGAGGAACTTCAAATTCTTTCTTTTTTATAATATTATAATTTGATTTTTTAATTATCTAGTGAATTATGTTTATGTTTTTTTTATGGTTTATTAATCACAATTAGGGGTTATATTTAAGTTGAAAAAATTAATTGTCGAACGTAATGCACGAGCACGTCCGTTAGCATCAGACAAATATATTGCGTGAGTCGTCATATTTAAAAATAAATTAATTAATTAATTTTTATTTTAAGGTTTACAAATTTCATTTTATGATATATATTTTCAATTCTGTTTATATTTGTTTCGAAATAACTAAATTAATTCTCAAGTGAAATGCACGAGCTGACATGTTTAGCATCGGATGAGTGTATTGCAAGAGTCACTGAACTTAAAAAAAATATATATTTTTATTTTAGGATTCAATAATTCCATATTACTACATATATTCATTTGAAAATTTTATTTTTTATTTTCAATTAGCGTTTATATTTGTTTCGAAAAAATTAATTATCGAGCGTAATGCAAGAGCCCACATGTTAGCGTTGGGTGAGTGCATTGTGCCAGTTGCCGGATTTAAAAAAAATAAATAAATTAATTCACTTTAATTTTAGGGATATATATTTTTTAGAAAAAAATAGAATAAAAAAATCATCCAAGAAAAAAAATATTTCCGGCGCGCTGGACTTCACATGGCGCCTGAAATAAGATTGGGGATTGTCACGCAGAAGTCCTTCTCAAAAAATTTAGCTGTTTTCGCAGCGATTTTGAAATGTAAAACTCATCTACAAAAGATTGGGAACAAAAAAAGGACAAAATTGCATTCAGTCTTAGAATTAAAAAGCTACAATCATGCCTAAATCAGTCCTTAATTATGTTTGTATACTAATATACAGTACGATACTATCGACGACCAAACAAAATATACAATTGAATTAACAATGAAGAATAAACATTTCAATAATATTTAATTACGATGACCAATTATATATATGGGTAAATTCCAATGCATCCCCTACTATTTACAACTCATTTTTTTCTATTTTAAATATTTATCGGCTGACCGATAAAATAATTTTACTTTCGAACGATCAAATTAGGTAATTAAATGTCATAATAAATAGTCGAAGTATCATAATATATTAAGTGAAATGTCACGATATATTTTTTTAGCTGGCCAAAACTTTTAATTTTAGACAAAAAAAAAAAGACTGTGAATATCTAAAAAATGATGGGACCAGGATTGCATCGCCACCACGCTCTAGAATTTACCACTCATATGACAACATAAGCGACGTACGATGTCGTGAGCAGAAACAGAGCAGTCAAATCCAAAACCTCGTGAAGTTTTAGTATAATTATTTGGGTAAAACCGATTCTTTTGTATTTGGTCTGCCAAAATATTGGAAACTGATCTGAAGTTGATTAGCAATAACAAGCGACTACTCCAAAATATTTGTACTCACCACTAGTTGTGTGTTGTGGAATTCAAATTCGAAACTTTGAATCTTAAACTTACATAACGTACTCAATCACTAAGTCAATTATAAAAGATAATATGAAAGATTAATGTTTTTAATGTGTATTTTATTTTATTTATAAAAGATCAGAGTCTAATTAAATTTAGTGTTGTAAAACAAATCCCATGATATTCATGTCCACTACAAGCCCAACTATGTATAAAGTCGTAGTATATATGTAAGTTTGTAAAACCATCTCAAATTGATGAACCAGTTACAATTGACTGAATTAAGGGAAAATGTCTCCAAATATACTTGAACTGTGAATTTTTTGTTAGGTATTTAAATTATGACTCGAACAAATCGCCATAGCCCCGTTTCCTAAAAAAATATTGTTTTGTGTTAATAATTAAGGTCAATAAAAAATGCAAATATTAACAGTCTAATTTGAAATTCAATTGTATCGTCTATAGTTATCAAATTGAACAAACTAAGACCATGATTACATAGCATGCGCTTTAGAGTTTGATGTTAGAGTTTTCAATCTAAGTTATAGTTTTCAATCTAAGTTATAAATACAAACTATCGCCGGAGTTTTTAACCTAAGTCATGAATAGAAACTATCGCCTCCGAGATTTTTCTGTCCAATATCTCATTATCTGATATCAATTAACGAATTGCGGGTACTATTTGAAAGCTCATGATGAGAAATTTTCAACCATACCTACATTGCTGATATTTTTCGCTCGAATTACCCGAAAATTTAATTTTTTTTACAGAAATGTTTATTTGCATTGAGGCAAATCATAATTTAAGTGTCTAATCGGAAATTCGCCAATACTTTAAATGTTTTTTCAATGTACTATACATATGAGCTCACTTGTACCCATTATAAAGCTCAATGATTCTCTTTTCACTCATGAGCGGCTCTTGTGTGCATATGTCGTCGCACGTAGCCTTTATTTGTAACCAAGTCGGGTCTACCCAAATCCCGGTTTGAACTCGTCTTGAAACTTGAAGAAAATAAGTGGTTAAAGCTGTTAGCATTAACGTCTTCAAATCTTCTCAAAATTTCAAACAATCGTAACTTTCTGATTTTTAATTAGATTTATGCAAAATATTTACCAAACTTAAGGTCTTTCATGACCATTCATTTAAGAAATTGCATGAGCATGTTTGGACGAAGAAAAATGAAAGAAAAATATAAAAAATTATTCATTTTTCATGCATATACAATACTAAATGAAATTGAATTCTAAAAAATAATTATAAACCATAATTGAGTTGTGATAAACCCGAAACACCCTAAATATGAAAAAAAACCTAAAAAAAATCCTTAACCCCCCGTCCCCCTAAAAAAATACTTCAAAAAATCTCCAAATTCTAAATAGCCCATAAATTCTAATTGGGGTTGAATAAACTCCTATTGAGATGAAATAGATTCGTATAAACAAAGGATGCGACAGATAATTTTTCAATATTAATAATAACATTTTTTTTGTCAATTAGACGTGATACTTTTGCTATAATTTTGTTTTTTTTTGTTTTTATCGTGGGTTGGGTCGGGTGGGCTAAACCCGTATGTCGCTCACACTGCAACTCAAATAGTGATTCAAAATAACTCCAACGGTTGGTATATATTTTTATGTATAAATGGATATAACTATTCAAAATTCAAATAGCAAATTCTTTTTTAGCCTACCTTTTTAACTCATTCTTTTTTATTTAAACTATTTCACAATGTCATAAATACCCTTACTAAATGGTGGGCCCAGTCAAACATTACATTTATTCCTTTATTTGAAATTTAACTACATGACAAAAACATAAAGATAACAAATTGTTGTTCGTTTCGAGAAATAAAGTGTGAGATGGATTTGAATACACACGATTAAGAAAACTTTATAATTAAGAAAACATACTCACGAGAGACCAAGAAAACATACACACAAGACCAAGAAAAACATACTCACGAGGCAAACAGTCAAAATGTTCCTTTGATTGAAATAGATTTTGAATACACACGATTTGATATCTAACGGGCAAAAAACTCATGAGAACACAACCAAAATATAGACACGAAATACACACAAAAAAACTCACGAAAATCTGGGAAGAAACTCACGAAAACCACCCAATTTTTGTCCCGAAATTGAAGAACCCGTCGATGGCAGGCCTCACGCGATCTCGAGCCATGGAGAATTTGGAGCCTTGGACTGTCGAATTTCAACAGGTTAGATATCTAAACTCGAACGATTTCATGATTTTATCGATCGATTTCATGTCGAATTTTTGTTAATTTAAATATGTGGAATACAATTCGTGTTTTTTTTGCCAATTTAAATCACACAATATGTTTGAATGTTGGTTTTTGTGAATTAGAATATGAGAATATGTGAAATAGGTTGAACTTTGTGGATTTCAATTCGTATGTTTTTTGCACTGTGAATTCTGAATTTGCTGCTGATTTCGTGAAAAAAATTGCTCACGAATAGAGATCTCGTGATAATATATACACACGATATCTCTTTTCGTGTAAATAATGGCCACGAAATCTATTTTCGTGTTAAAAAAATTCATGAGAATATATTTACACGATATCCCAATTTGTGTAAATATATTCTCACGAATTGTTTTTTTTTTGTATAATCGGTTGTGTTTGCATCTTTTATGTCATAATTAATGCTTCTTCTCAATCTTTGGTGAATTTTGAGCATGTAGATATCTATATCATGTCATATTAGTTTTAATTAAATTATATTTGTTTTATTTTTACATTATTTATTGATAATTTTTTGTCTATTTTTTAAAAAATAGCGTGAATGGGTGTGGAGAAGAGAGGCTTTACAGAACATGACATGCGGGATCAATTTATACTGGAAGGACAATATGAGTGTAATTAGAGAATTATTACACGTGATCAATAGTGGGCCCGAACTATTCAAACAGTTTAGGAGAGAGTGGTGTTTTGGGCATTTGATAGATTTTGTGGGTGGAAATAGTTGTAATAATGCTTTGCACACATTGTTGAGTAGGGAGGTGATCATTGACGGTGCAGAGGAGCATGATATTTGGTTTCGAGTTGGAGAAACCAATATTAGATTTTCTCCGAGTGAGTTTGCTCTGGTGACTGGACTGCAGTTCGGGGGATCCGATTTTGATCCGTCTGCATCATATGAGATTCCTAGGAGAGCATTTTATTCTTGTGAGTTGAACAAGACACCTCTGAGAGTAAAGGACCTACTTGAGAGGTTTAGGACCTATTCACTAGGAGATGACGTCATGGTCGCCAATGTCCTCTTCCTGCACACCATGATCTTTGGATATGATCAGACACACATGATAGATGACTGGGTATGGGTCTTAGTCGAGGATCAAGATATATGAAACTCATTTCCATGGGGAGCTTATGCATTCAGTCTCTTGCAGCATTATATGGGTTTGGTACCGTCTACTGAGGTGGAGCTGAGGAGAAAATTCAAGAAGACGGAGGAAAAAGCCAGATTGTCAAATCATTTCTATGGCCCGGTGTGGGCTCTACTGGTATGGGCATATGAGGCCTTACCTCGACTCGGTGCACATTGTGCACATGTTTCATCACCAGCCGCATTGCCCATGTGTTTGAAGCGGGCCTTTAAGACAAAGACTGCGCGTCTGGGCACATTGTTTTCTGATGAGGTAAACATTTATTTTAAAGAATGTGTGTTTTATTGATTATTTTAAGTGTTTCTAATCAATTCTTTACCATTTGCAGCAATTATGCTTCATATATTTACAGCCGAGTGAGCATGAGATGGCCACTCCATATTACAGAAGTGTCTTACTCGGTGATTGTATGGGCGTGATGTATGAGGCGCAGCACAATAAGAGGATGAAGCCCACCTATCGAGAGCTGGCTATAGCCCATCAGCACAGAGCTCCCTCTCCTCCCAGAGCTCCCTCTTCTCCCAGAGCTTCCTCTCACTCCAGACGATCTGGGAGTTGCATTCCTCGTACGTGTGCAGATACGGGTGCAATTGAGTCATCCAAGAGATGACGGATACGGGTGCAGTTGAGTCATCCAGGCGATCTGGGAGTTGAACTGTGTCACGAAAAGGCTTGAACTGTGACAATATTGTCACGAAATTACTGATTTTTCAAAAATATTACACGTTTATGCTAATCTTCTAAAATCGTCCAAGTATAAAAATTCATGTTAATCTACCACAAAATATGCAAACCTACAACCATCGATGCATATATAATCTTTCAAACATTACAAAAAACATTTTCTTACAACTTCAATAACTATTAATACAATTATTATGAAATTATCATAATTTAAATCCGACAATTTCGAACAACTTCACGGTGACAAAAATACAAAAACGCACCTCAAACAAATTTGCGGGGGCTTGGCGTTAGTTTCTCAAAAAAATTTGCAGGGCTCGACATTAGAAATGTGTGTTTGTCAATGGCTAATTAAGTTTTTTTTTTGTTTAACATGTGTATTCAGAACTTTCAATGCAATCAACTACCCAATTCAACCCCCTTCCCCAGCATTCAATCGACACTAATTTTGCCATTTAAAAAAAAAAAAGCCACAACATTCAATCTGGGATCAAATTCAAAAAGGTCCCACCATTTTTGATTTTTTTAAAAACAAACAAATAAGACAAAACGAAAGGGATTAGCTTTTCATAAAAGTAAGTATATATGAGTCTTTTACACCATTTTTCTTTTGTTGTCGAAGGTAACCCGCAGCCACTACCGAGGTGCGCACTGGGTAAATCCCGCCCCTGTGTAATAGCCTGCAAATCACACAGGGGAGGTAAACCACACTTGACAAGCCAGGTGTAATAGGCTCACACCTAATGGTGTTGGTGGGATTCGAACTTGAAACCTTTAACCTCAAGATATCACCACTCCACCACTAGGCCATCCCTAATGGGACTCTTTTACACCATTTCTTAAATAGAAAAGAATTGATTATAGAAATTAATTAGAAAAGAAGTTATTCTAAATTTGAATACTTTAATTTTTCTCCGTATTTTTATTGGGTATATCTTTACACTGATATTTATGATACTGCAGATCAAATAGTGATTCAATTTAAAAAATGGAAAAAAAGTGATATTGAAAAGACAATATAATATGAGTTATATACAATATGATATGATATTATTATCTATAATACTTAAAGCGTCCATAAATAAATATAATTCACGAGATGAGATTAAGGCATGACATGACATAAAGTGAGTGATTAGTATTTGATCTAATGGGCCCACCCCCTATGATTCGTAACTGTCAGCTCTGCGCATTAATTGCTTTAAGTCAGTGTTTTTCCATTAAGCATTAACAAAATGAGACCTAGTTGTTCTACTATTTAACTTATTGCTTACCATAAAACAGAAATATTGCGATTTGCTTCTGATCGATCATACCAAATCCAACGAACCTAAATCATAGCACGGATGATTAAAGCTGGATATTTTATAAAAAAGCAATACTATGATTAAACATAAGGGTTAATTACTATAAAATACATAAATTTTGACAAGGTTTGCAAATTAGATAAAAATTTTAAAATTTTGCAATTAAAACACAAACTTACATTTTTTTGTAAAATAGACAAACTCAATTTTTTCCGACTAACGGAAAAATGAGAATTTGCGACATATAATTTATTTTCACTTATTAAAGCCAATACAATGACATCTAAATCGAAAGGTGAACAATTTTTGTGGCTTTGTGGTTTTCAATCAAATTCAATTGATTTTGAAATTTTGCTTTGAGTTTGTCTATTTTGCAAAAAAATGTAAGTTTGTGTTTTAATTGCAAAATTTTAAAGTTTGTGTCTAATTTGCAAATCTTGTTAAAGTTTATGTATTTTATAGTAATTAACCCTAAACATAAATATGCACGGATGAGATCCTCCATTCCAATCTTTTATCCCATTTTCATTTCGTAATATTCTAACTCAACTCATTCATTATCTGTTATGTGTATTTAACTTATGTAAGAAGACCGTTATTTTTAAAAAAAAATTACACGTAACAGATATTTAATTGTTGGAATATGAGATGAAATTAAATATTAAGTTGAATAAAGGTTCTCATTGTGCTAATAATAATGAGAATGATATTAATTGAACCTCATCCATACGTACAATTCATTATATATATATATATGTATATATATATATATTCCTTCAATTAATTTACTATTTATAGTACTTAATTACAAAATTAATACGTGCTGTTATACTACTTGTAGAGGTCCTATTTCTACATAGGCCCAAAGACAAGATCCACAGCCGTTTGAAGGTCTAAGGAATTAAAAAAGTCGACACCTCGAGGTCGATACCTCGGGGTCGATGTCTCAGTAACCAAGGTCCAGAAGCCTAAGAAAGAAATCGAGATTGAGCGGACTCTTGTTCGGTATTTATTTTCACCTAAACTGCAAGTGTACAGTGATACTTCTAGTATAGCAGTGAACAAGGTCGTATCCACAGAGATTTAATAATTATTCTACTAGTTATTTTTAATTTAATTTCCTGCAGTTATCTAGACTATAAAACATGGTTGAATTTAACTAATTAAAAACTGAAAATAATAAATAAACTAAATTACCATAGAGGAAATCAACACGGAAAATCAAACACTGAAGAAAAAGACGCATTCTAGGATTGGATACTCATTATTTAATCAATTCTCTTAATCAATTCATTTAGTGTCTATGTTGGGATTTAAATCATGCTAGAGCAATCACTCATATATTCTAAACCTTCTCTCGAAGCGCCTAGATTGTAGATCACACAACAAATATTAACGTGTCCGTTCAATATCTACTGTGCAACTCCTAATGGTTCCAAAGATTTATTGTTCTCTAACTTAATCGCAACTCTCTCGAGTGATATTGACTAACCAGTTAATCATTCCAGATCTTGTGTTAAAACTCATCTCTCGAATTATGAATTAACACATCAAATTGCATCATTTAGTGATCAGGTAAATAATACAAAGAAATGAAGGAATAATCAAAATATAATCAAATCATAGACACCAAATAAAATGAATTAAAAGAACTTTATAAATAACTCATAATCCACCCTAGAATACTAGGGTTTTAGCTATCCATGTCAAAATAAATAACTAAAACAATCCACAAAGTAAACATTATATTTCTAAGAACAGAGAAAATAAAACCCGGAATAATTAATTTGTCTCTAATCTTGAAAGCTCTTCAATCCCTTGGTCTTGTTCTTCGCATCTGCTTTTCTCTGCAGCAAACCTTTGGAGGCAACTTTTGGGTAGGTGGAATTGTGTGTAATTTTCGTCCAAGGAAACCCTTATATACCAAGTTAAGAAAAGTCCAAAAATAGGTCAAAAATCAGACAGATCCGCTCGACTCGTGACTAGATTCGCGACCAAGACGCCCGCGACTAGGATCGCGAATCCACGTGGCATGACGTGGCAGAAAATTCACGACCAACTTCAAAATTCGCGACCAGGTCGCGAATAAAACAAAGGAGAACCCGACCTCTGTCGCGACCATGCAGAAAAAGGGCAAACAGGTGATTCGCGACCCCCTGGGTCGCGAGTCCGGTCGTGGGTAATTTCAGCATTTGGCAGCCTCTCAGTGTTTTGCTTCGTTCTCACTCGTTTCTCGTCCGATTGACCCGATTCTTTTTGCAACGCGTTCCTAACTTGATTTCCTATATTTATAGGGTCTTCCCAAGCTCATTTGAAATGTACACAAAAAATGGCATTAATTCCCTTCACAATGAACAAACACGTGACATTGCGCAAAACATAGAAAACTGTGCAAAACTTCTTACTTTATGCATGCAATGTCAATCAAATACCACTCAAATGTACCTCAAAATACATGCAAAATGTGAGGTTATCAACTCTTAAGGAGACCAGGTCAACATATTCGTTGGAGATAAGAAGACCACGTCAAAACCCTAAAAGGGATAGAAAGTATCCCCTAAAACCCGGAAATTAGTTAAACCCTCCTCTATATAACGCTTCCTTCATAATAAGAGGGGAATCATGAAAATATAAGCTATCACACGTATAACATCCATTCACCAACAATCTTCATGCAATCCATTTTCATACTATCCATCACTCGACATATTCATAACGTTCTTCAACGACAAAACTCAGCTCTTCAATCCATATTTATTATTTTGTTCGATTTCATATTGTTACTATTTTCACTAAATTTGATTCTGACTTGAGCGTCGGAGTCCGTTCGATCGTCAACCCGCCGATGGTCCTTCGGCTTCACGTGTGTTTTCTTTATCTTGTAGATCGCCGGAGTCCGAACTCGAAGAACGATCAATTGCAGAGTTTTTGACCTCTACACTACTTTACTGTGCCCGCATTTTATTTATTTTGTTTGAACTTAATTTGGACTACTAGTAGTATGAATCAGAATCAAATAGACATGAAATTATTTCGTAGGTAACAAAGAAATTAATCACTATATTAAGGAATATAGATTTTTGCTTTTAATTTTATGTCATCATGCTTTAGCTTGGGTGTGATCAGCCCAAATAAATAACTTAATTATTAATTAGAAGTTATTATCTGCATCATACATTCATACATATATAATATAAAAAGCATTCAGATCCCAATTAAGGACTTTGCCCTTGATTAAGCAACACTTAAAGTCAAATCAAATAATAAGATGAAAGTAGAAACGATAACTACAATATATATACGCGCGCGTGTGTATATATATATATATATATCTCGCAAACTTTGAATTACTAGGTCAACAGGTCAAATTTTAGTCAAATTCGCAGGTTGACTCGTCTCATTTTTTTTAAAAAAAAATTTGTCAGAAAAAAGTATCAATTGTAACACTAAAAAGCATCACTCAAATATAAAAAAGTATCACTTATAGTGTTAAAAATTTCAGGTCTGTTACTTGTCTTCAATGAGTTTATTTAATTCAAATTATAGTTTATTCCACTATAATTAATGTTTAGAGTCTAGGGTTTATGGTTTAGAGTTTTTTTTGCAGTTTTTTAATTTTTTTAGGGGAGGGGGGTGTTTTTAGGTTTTTTCATGGTTTATATTTAATAATTTTAAAATAAATTAATTATCGAATGCGATGCACGAGCCCACGCGTTAGTGTCGGGTGAGTGTAACACGCGAGTCGTCGAATTAAAATATTTAAATTTATTTAATTATATTTATTTTTGATCAAAATTAAAAAATAAAAAAAAACAGAAAAAATAAAAATTGACATGCGCGTGGACTCCATGCGCCCGTCTGACTGGGTGGATGGTGCACCGAAAACCAACCACACACACACACACACACACACATAGTATATGCTAATTATAAAGAATGTGAGCATTTCTACACATTATATATAATGGTGGCACGAGTTAAGCTTGTGGTCATAGCTAGTTTACTTATTCGAATCCAACCAATGTTGGTATGTTACACATGGCCGGAGTTAATTTACTCAAATTAATAATAACCACAAATATCAGTTGCAAGTTTCTACTCCTCGATTTATCATATATTTAATTTTTTTTTTTAAAAAAAGGCATCTCTATGAGTTTAAGCCTTACCATATAGTAGTCGTAACTCATTAATTCTAGGCCACTGTGACTATGTGAGTAAATTAAAGCATTAATTCTCAGGTTCTCATAATTGATTGAACTTGTAGTAAATACTAAATTCTTGCATTATATATTTAATAATAAATGGGCTTCACATAGCATCATGTACGTTTTTTCATGTAATTATTTAGGATGATAATTGATCATGATATTGTTTTTAATCTTTTTTAGTAGGGGCTGGTAAAATTATGATTCGATCACAAAGGAGAAAGTGACATAGTTATTGTGATTTTATTTTGATATTCTTAATTGGATTCATCTTCGCGAGCTAAAATTAAATATGTGATTATAATTCCATACAATCAACACGTGAAGAATGAATCCAAGATGGCGTGAATATTGCACGAATTTAATTAATTGAACGGGGAAAGAATTAAAGGGTGCCACATACTACGTATAGCGTTGAATTATTCTACAATATCACGTACATACATAAGAGCGTGAGTATACTGAATTCCTATTTTGGGTGTCACTGAACAAATGAATACAAAAAAAGTAATGTGTTTTTCTAATTTATAACATTTCCATTTCTGAATTGTTCAACGTTGTAATCTTAGAAACGTAAGTTTAGGAACCCCATTTTCGACGACAACAATGATATATATCTTTGTATATATGTATGTATCTATGCAATGTGAAAACAAGCTTGGGTTAGGTTTTATCAATACGTGGGCATGATCTCTATTTCTTCACTCGTGCATGTTCGGGGAAAGACATTTTTATTTTTTTAGATTTCGGAAGAGATATTTAATAACTAGAGGCCGGGACCAAATGTTCTAAAAATTACCATATTTATTTAATTTATTTAATTAGGCCAAAAAATAAATAAATTTAGACACGATACTATTAGAGACCACAAATGTCGTCACTTATAATAGACTTAAGTAACGACATGCCATTTCTACTACATATTATCTCTAATGACATTTTTTGTTACTTAAAATGATGTTTAATTTATTTACGATGAATTTTTAGGAACGCTCTATTTGAAATGGCATGATGTCGTCGCAATAAATATTTTTAAGCAACAACAATGTTATTAGAGATAACGCGTGGTAATTAGAGATGACAAGTCCTTATTTAAGTCTATTATAAATGACGATATTTGTGGTCTCTAATAATAATGTCTCTAAAGACTATTTTTGTTGTAGTGAACCTAGACTAAATATCAGCTTATGTCCTTTCATTTAGTTTCTTTTTCAAAAATGTCATTAATTACCATCACAATACGATAGGGAAAAAAACTTCATCCTTTCAACATTTTAACAAAATTGTCACCCTATCAAAATTCCAACGTTGGAATATCGAGTTTTAATATATATATATATATATATATATATATATATATATATATATATGACATTCTGTTAAAATATATGGAAATCAGGTTTTTTTTCCCATATATTTTGAAAGTCACGACACTCTTTTAAAATGATGCTAAAGGCAAGGACATAAGTTGATATTTAGTCTTTAATTTATTTTATTTTATGGAGCTTCACAATCATAATTTATGTTGGGATTCATTATTATCATTGAACTGAATTTAAATGTTGTTTAATGAAATCGATAACACAATTCAAATTTAAGTAATTTGATCTTAATTAATTCATGTAAATATTCATCTGGGAGCTCAATCCTGAAATGTTATGATAGTTATGTGTATTTCTAATGTTTATCTAACAGTATCTCTATCGACTAATTAAATTGATGGAAATGTTAGATATTTAAAGAAAGCGATTGAAAAATAAAACAAAAATGATTCCGTTTGAAAATGAAATTAAACAGACTCTACATTTATGAAAAATAGATATATTAGAATTGGGTTGAAGACCAAAAATTGCCGAAGTTAACAAACAAAGCAATGATAGAATGAAAATCATGTGAAACAGATTTTTGAGATGTGAAAGCAAAATTGGGGGAGTCATGCAATTCTGATTTTGGCTTAATTTGTTAAACAGGCAGTGCACCTTTTCTTCTGCCGCAATATCTGCCCTCATTTTTAACAACCCTCTAACTACGTTTACCATATACATATACATATACATATACATATACATACATACACACAGTCACACTCGCACTCGTGTATATATATATATGTGTGTGTGTGTGTACGAGTGGAGCTACACTGCGCATCGTGTATATAGTGATGGCTTTACATATAATATTTATCCATACAATGACATGTGACATGATGAGATGCTATCTATTTGCATAATTAATAATCTCCTAAATTAATCGGAAATAATTAAAGTCAGAATATTTTAATGATACGTGTTAGTGAACACATTATTATCGGCTTATATAATATGTGTTGAGTTTTTATTTGATATTTAATTTTTAGGATCACTCGTTAATAATTGTAAGAACTAAAAAGCATTGGAATTTCTAGTGAATCATATTTGATATTAGATATTTAGATTCACACACGTGATAAATCAAACTTTTGAAAGTCCACCTTTCCAGTCTTCTCGTGAGAAATAAAAACTTCTAAATTCTAATAGAGTAAAATATTAATATTAAATACACACACACAAAATTAACTCTTTAAAATAGTTTGTGTTAATACGGACCATGTTCCCTCTCAAACTTTTAACAATGTTTTATTTCTATAACAATGTTCAAAAATTATAATTTATAACTAGCATTTTCTTTTCGTTTTCAATAATATCCCAGAACCTAATTTTGGCATCAAATAAAATGATGTGGTTAGTTTCCCACAAATTTTTTAACTCACAAGCAGAAACAAGACATTTCCACATAATCTTCTTCTATATATTTTAGAAAATATTATGTAAGCTTCTGACGAGCCACAATACATACATACATACATATATATATATATGTTGTCGGAATAAGGTTATGGGATATAATTGATTAAGAACAAAAGAAAATGATTGGGATATAAATTATAATTTCATGAATGCTGAATAAGATTGAAACATTGTTAAGAGTTTAGGATAAAATATGGTATATCCAAATAAATTAAAATTTTGTAAGGAAATTACACAAGTAATTACAAGTTAAAGTATTGGTATTTCATATCTTCAAGGAATATGAACTAATTAATTAAAATTATGGAAATTCAGTAAATTAAAAAGGAAAAAAAAAATAGTACACAAACAGAGTGTTAATTAGTAGTAGGCTAGTAGCATACGCTCAAGAATTTGCTCCTTCAACCACCTCCATATTAATATCAATTTTTATATAAGAATTTCCTGAATCTTAAACTTCTTGATATAAAATTGATACATAAAATTACACGCACTAACGCATATACAAAGAATCTCATGTCAAACTGGTCAAATTATGCCCAGTCTTATTCAAACATAACGAAGCACGCTAATAAAATTACAAATAAATCATTGAATATAGATTTGGACCCAAATATACGTACTGATGAAGATATCGATGACATCGATATTAAAATTATATTATATTATATTATATTATATTAAGAATCTAAATTTATGTTTAATATTTACTTTGATTTTATATATCTATTTAGATTGAAGTATATTAGTATTACCATATTTACTTTATTGGTCAACAACATTTTTGATTGAGAATCAATGATAGTGTTCTTTTGTTCTTTCTAATATTTGCAAAATCATCGAATTTTACACGGTTTTATCTGCTTACAGTAACATACATATGTGTGTCTTGAGGCAGTAAGTGCACATGGTAGTTTTTGATTAATCTTCCTAGGTTATATGAAGAAAAAGAGGAAGTTAGGTTATGTTTGGAGGTGATACCGATTGATGCCTTATTCTCACAAGCGATAAATGTCCCTTGACTTGCAGCCTTATACACACCACATGCATCATCTCCATTTTTCATCATTTACTC
The DNA here is from genome assembly GCA_026008535.1 of Perilla frutescens. Lineage (NCBI taxonomy): Eukaryota > Viridiplantae > Streptophyta > Magnoliopsida > Lamiales > Lamiaceae > Perilla > Perilla frutescens. Next base: position 9,506,121 of record BRKX01000019.1, read on the forward strand.
CTCCCTTTTCAACCCTTTACTCTTCTTCATCATTTCCTTACCCTATATTAAATGCCTACCCTTCCATCAAGGGAAATTATATTCTGCACTACATATTGGGTAGTGTTCCAGTATCATTAGAATCATGTTATATCGATATTTTAAAAAAAATAAAAAAATTATCGATGTAGAACGATTCTGATGGTGTTTGGGTATACTCAACCAGATATACGAGAATTTTCCAATTTATAAATACACAAATCCATTTTTTTATGTCAACTCATCTAAGAAGCTATACTCACAACCATGCCATGATTTATGTTTAGGGTTTCCCCTAGCTTGTGTCCATATACTTATAATACATTTAATTTATTAAAAAGTAATAATTATATACAATTGTGTTTTCTGACGTGTATATGGAGGAATTCCTTCGTGTACGTTAAAGAATATAATTTTTACTTATATATAAGTATGTAAAAAGAATGTATTTATATACAAAAGTATGCATAAGATGATGAAGTCAAGAACTATAATATAAATGTATGATAAATGTTCTAGTAGATCGACACAGATAGACGAAGTCCATCGCTACAATATATAGATTCAATTCTCCTAATCAAAAAACAACTGCACAGATTGGCTTGTAGTCTAGTGAATATCTATCTCTTGCAATAGTGGGCATTGGATGAAATTAGGGCGTAATAGCTCTTGTTCAACTAAAATACTCAATGTTCGAGCTGAGCTCAAGCTTAAGCTTAATTTGAATTTTCAAACTCGACTCGATAGAAACTTGACAAGCCCGACTTGACTTGATTCGATTATATATTAATATTAAATAAGAATATTTTTATTTAAAATAAAAAATAATTCAAAGGTTGTATATGAAAATAAATAAAATATTAAAAATAAAATTGTAATTAACCTAAAGTTCAATGAGGCTTACCAGCTTATCGAGCTTGATGTTGTTGAGATAGAGCTCCTCGATGGAGTCGATTTTGAGTTTTCATTGAGTTGATCTCTGATAGTGTGAGTTGGCTCCATTCACTTATTCCTCTAATATATTTGAATACATTCAGACGGTTTTACTATAATTCGAACGAGTTATACCCAATGAAATTAACCTATTTTATTGTAGTGTGACGAGGTTATATATAACTAAGTGAAAAGTAAATATTGCATAATATTAATTTTAAACACATTTGAGATTAACACGTGTGTAATTTGGGTGAGTTAGTTCTACCTTAATCGCAAGCTAAGCTAATGAGCTTGTTGCAAGGTTAGCGAACGAGTATAAGTAATGTCAAATATATTATTTAGAACAAAATTGAAAACCTAAATAGCCATCTTAGTTTTAAATCACCAATTATTTTATGACGCGTGGAACACGGGCTAATTACACAATACATATACAGCTCTCCATGTGGGTCCCTACACTCGAAGCCAAAAATGTCACATTTTGTAACATTTTACATTATGTGGGCCTCTTAAGGGGCATATTTTTAGTGAACTAGAAAAATAAAAGAGAGTTTTATTACGGATCTACACGATTTTTTTAGTTTTTAACATGAACTTAAAATTATATCATAAAAAATTAGAAATTAATATTTTTTCTTAATGTAGCATTGATTGTAATTATGATGAAATTATAACTGATGTGGAAGTCGGAATTTTTTTAATAAACATTATCCTTTTAATGGTTGGACTAACGATCCATGCGTTTTTTTTTATTATCGTCATTGTCACTTCGTTAAAATTGAAATTGTTAAATTTTCAAAAATTACTACGTTTTGTGTTTCTTGTGCCTCAATTTTAGGTTCGAGTTAAAAAAAAACATGTGAAGTTCATGATTTTAAAAACACTTAATTCTTTTATTTTTGGTCCATAAAAAAGAAAGCGGCACAATTTTGTAAATATTAAATTTGTAGTGAACTAGAAGAAGCACAATATCAACAATATGTATATATAATATGCAAGTGTTCGTTATCTGCTGATTTAATTTAATATATTTTACAGTTGTTATTGATGGAAGGCATTTTTGGAATTCTAAGCCAAGCTAGAATCCATTATATATATCAATATATCATTAGCTAGAGTTGCGGTGGCAGCTCACTTAAATAAGTTATGAGCATATAGAGAAAGAATGAGATTGACATGAGCTTCGAATTGTCACAAACGTTCCAAATTGACTTTGTAAATCTGTCACTTTAGCAAATCATAAACTGGTTGAAAATAAAATTTCGTATTCTATTTTTTTTAATTTATTTACACGTTTCATGAAATGATATAATCAAGCCATTGATTTACATATTACTTTGAAGAGTTTTGCTAGCCTACAATATTTATATTGGCATCCTACATGCCAGCTACCCTCACCAATTATCATTATTTTTTAACCTGTATTTTGGTTTATTTTAATTTTATAATTATTTAATTATAGTTTATAATTATTTTTACAATTTAATTTTCATATTTTTAGTTAATAATTAATTTTAGGGTTGATTATTGTTCTATAATTATGGTATATAATTTTTTAAATTTTTATGCCATACATGTTAATTATAATTACTTATATATATAATATTTTTTAGGGATAAGGGCCAAATTGGCCATTAAACTTATTTGGGGGGCTCAATTGGCCCACTACAACTTTTTTGGGCTCAATTGAGCCACCACGTTGTTAAAATTGGCTCAATTGAACCTAAAACGACGTCGTTTTGCTCCTTCTTTTACCTGACCCACAGCTAACCCCTAACCCGACCCACTCTTTAACCCTAACCCGGCCCATTGATCTAAAATGCATAAAATCGGATTTGTTAATTTGGGGATTTCAAATCCCTAATTCTACAGTTAGGGTTCTTTGTGAAATCCCCAAAACCACCACTCCGATCAAGGGCAGAAGATCAAGTCCGGCTTCAAATCATTCAATTACGGCAAGCAGCGATTCTTCTCCGGTAACTCTGGTGGAAGCGGCCCTAACGCAGAGGATCTTCGGCCTCTTTCCGCCTTCGTGAGCTCCGACCTCGAAGGGTTCATTGGCGATCTCCGCCGTGGAGATGGCGAGAGAGAGCAAGTCTCATTTCGACGAAGAGAGGGGTTTCTCAAATTCTGAAGAGTGATAAGGAGTGGTTGGTTTTGTAGTTGGATTTTTTTGTTGATTTTTTGGTTGATTTGCTTGCGGGATGGGGGAGTTGGGTAAGGAGGAAAGGTTGGCTTGACATTTAGATTTTTGACAGGATTTGAGTGTTTATGATCTGGTTTGAATCCCAGATTTGGATTTTAGTTGGTTAATTTTTGAAGGTGATTTGTGCTTGTTTTTTAATTGATTTTTTGGAGCTACAGCTGGAAAGGTCGCCGGAATCTGGTGAAGTTTTCCGGCAGCAGCTATTTTCCGACCCATAATAAAGAATTTTGAAATTTCAGACCCAAAACATGGCTGAAAAATGATTGTTGATACAAGAACACAAAAATGACGAAAATAAAAATTAAAATAAAAAACTAGATCGGGTTAGGGGTTAAGGGTGGGTCGGGTTATGGGTTAGGGTAAAAAAATACATAAAATGATGTCGTTTCGATCCCACTTAACGAAGCTCGTTAGGGCTCCGTCAGTCGGTGGCCCAATTGAGCCGATTTTAACAACGTGGTGGCCCAATTGAACCCAAAAAAGTTGTAGTGGGCCAACTGAGCCCCCCAAATAAGTTCAGTGGTCAATTTGACCATTATTCCTATTTTTTATAATAAAATCAGTCTGATAACAACCACATAGACGATGGTGTCCACAAGAGGTGTTCATATAGGGTGTACAGATTATCAAAATTGTTACTTTGAAATCGTGATAACATTTTAGCCAACTAAAAAGAAATAGCTGTTTTATAATTAATGAGATGAAATGATCTTTTCAAATTACCGAAATTAAAAAATTAGTTCTTTTTCATTAACTAATCAAATTAATGACATTATAAATCACATTATATTTTCGTAACATATAAAAGAGTGTTAAGGGTTAGTGAACTTTAGAGTAATTAAACATGGATTAATTACACTTACATATTCCATCAAGACTAAATAATTAACACGCTATCAATTTTTCTGGTCATGATCGTATAGTAGTTTATTATCATATTTAAAATTTTAATTTCATTCAACAGATACGCATATGTCATATGTAATGTGTAGTCCTATAGATCCGTAAAATAAAACATGATATATGTTTCATATATACACATGCATGTTGATTTGTTGTCACTTATCTTCATCTAATCAAACTTTAAATGAAATTTTAAAGCATGGATTTCGATTTCATTAATTTCAATGTAAACAATTTGTGATGATAAAAATGGGCTACAAGAATTGACTTCGAATGGAGACATTGTTTATAATGGATTCAGCAATGGACCCCATGCACCCCATCTCCTTTGTGTGCTATACTTTCCATAACATTTTTTCAGTCACAAAATAATTTACACAAAATAATGTTAAAACTTCACATTAAATGTTTATATATTCTTTTCATGCTTCTGAACAATCTGAGAAATCCTTTCATAATTTTTTGTTTTTTGGTATTTTTCTTACTGAGCCCTCCTAGTACGTCTTGCCTCACACTCCATTACTAATTAATTGGAACGGCCACACGAATGTATTTAATTGGGTTAATATGTTTTAAAAATAATTAATATATTGGGGGTATGGGAATTATAATATTTCTGTTTAAATTAACCAACTCTATAAAATTTTAATTTATGTTTCTTCCAATTTTTGTGAAGAGTGTTACTTTAGCTTCTAGAAATCGTCACAAACGATAAGAATCATTTTATATACTTCATAATTACTGTACTTTCAAATCGATCTATATATAGCTCTATTTTCCAACTCATATACAGCACATACTTAATAAATAATTAATTATGATCATTTGGTTTAATTACATTATAAATTCATCCAACTTTTATTAAGTGCTAATTAATCATTTTTATCTTTTCTTAATTATTATAATAATGTCGTCTAAAACAGCCCTTAATGATTTGTCATTTTAATTTCTTTTCCTAATTATTATATATCGTCCTAAAATATTGTCCCTTGGAATGACCTAATGATGAAATGATGTAAACTTGAAAATAAATATTTTGAGTTCAAATCCCACCATCTCACTCCTAGTTTTTTATATGAGGAACATTATCATGGGTTAAGTAATGTAATTATTGGACAAGAAATTAAACTAGTTAAAATATGATCCTAATGACTATGAAAGGAGAAAAAATTGAACAAAGCGATATAATATTTATAGTTGGCAATATCACTTTTTTCACTAAATATAAATTATTTCAATGTTAAAAAAAAGGGGGGGGGGGGGGGGGGGGGGAAGATACTAAAATCCCAACCAACTGCTTTATGAGAAGATTGGACTGATAAAGTACACCTTTCGTTGTCTTGAAATAGTTTAAGGCTTTGGAGCTAGAATTTGACTTGCACAGTCAACCTTTTTAAAATAATTAAAATTAAATTAAAAGTTTCGGCATATGGCTAATTAAGTTATATTTTGTGAAGTGCTAATTAATTACGCCTAATATTGGAATCAATTTTGGTGGAAATTGAATAGTCAGGGTTTCCGCAATATTGAGATAAACACTCCAATTGTGGATAGTAGATTGAATATGATAGGTAAATATGGAAAATTGGCAAAAACAAACAAATAAATAAAAATACAAATACAAATACACGATAAAGGGTAAACATGTCCATTGAACATTTTACCCTCTACATGCGAAATTATCTAATATAAGATAAAAACTTGTAGGGTCTTGATGTGGATATATCCACATTTGATTCGAAGTATAAATTTGGATTTATATTTTTATGTAGAGTCTGTTAGATGATGCACATATTCAGATTCAAACACTAGTAAAGTTACAAGAGTAAATGTGTAAATGCACCTCCAATGTTTACCTTGAGTAGCAAATTCTCTAATGTTTTTTTGGACCAATTAAATTCAGAAAATATTTTTATGGGGGTATGTAAGTACAGTATACTCATCATTTTTGTGGGTATATAAATATCTAATACTATTGATATATACTTACTTAGCTTATTAAGTTTCATAGCATTCTTTGATCTTAATCTACCTGAATGGAAGAAATATATACATATATCATGATATATAAGCGAGAGTAGCGTGCTTAATGTCTACTTAATTAAGATTTGGAATGAATGCGGAGATCCATAACATTAAATTAAGTGTTTTGTTTTCACTTTTGTGAAACAGAATATAATTAATTTGTTAATAATCTGAATAAACGATTGACATTTATTAAATTAATAAGGTTCACTTTCCATAAAAGATATATTAATTATTGAAATAAAAAAATGTAAAGCCTTCACTCCGAACTCGACATATATATGTATATCTTGGTCGTCAATTCAGGAATTTCACCCTCCCACTTAAATTCCCCCTCACACTTATCCTTCGTCTTATCAATTTCTCTTTCACAATATTTCTGTTGGCCTCACGGTCGCCATGCGGGCCCCCACACATCTCCCCCTCCACGTGTCCCCCTCCCATTGGCCTACGAACCACGTGCGTGTCGGTCTATTAATCGCCTAATTTTCAGTTCTCAATTCCTAATGCCGTCATCATTAAGCCCTAATCCCCTCCATCTCAACCGCCTTAATACTCCCGCTTAATTACCCCCAACCCCTCCCCCACACGACGTGGCCACATCCCATTGGGCGCTCCGATTCACGGACCATACGTCAACAACTGCATAACACACCACCACGCCCACACCCTAGCATAATTTGGACCGTATATACATTATACATACATACGGTGTAATAAAAACAAGCTGTAGCCTACTACTACTACTACTACTTACTAAGTACAAACCCCAAACCCAACCCATAACAACATATTTCAGCTCATGGTATTTCATTTTACTTTTTTTCTTGCATTATTGCATTGTACCATTCCCATGCTCCTTCTCCCCCACAATATTTCTCAATTTCTCAACATGATCACTCACAATTAAAATTAAGATTAATCCGCCACACTTTTTTTTTTTTAATCTAACAAAATCATTTGTTGATATATATAGAAAAAACTCTCGTCATCCGTAATCATGGAGAGCACCGATTCCTCCACCGGCTCGCAGCAGCCGCAGCTGCCGCCGGGGTTCCGCTTCCACCCGACGGACGAGGAGCTGGTGGTGCACTACCTCAAGAAGAAGGCCGCCTCCGCCCCCTTGCCCGTCACCATCATCGCCGAAGTCGATCTCTACAAGTTTGATCCCTGGGAGCTCCCAGGTAATAATTTTTTTTTATTTAATAACTAAGATGTCCAAACTTCGTTCAACTACAACAAAACTATATAAGTCTATAATAATAATAATAATAATAGTTGTTGTTGTTGTCGATCTCTCTATTCCAGCAAAGGCTATATTCGGAGAGCAGGAGTGGTACTTCTTTAGCCCTAGGGATAGAAAGTATCCAAACGGGGCGAGGCCGAACCGGGCCGCCACCTCCGGCTACTGGAAGGCGACGGGGACCGACAAGCCGGTGATGACGGCGGGGGGCACGCAGAAGGTGGGGGTGAAGAAAGCACTTGTTTTCTACGGTGGAAAGCCTCCTAAAGGAATCAAGACCAACTGGATCATGCATGAATACAGGCTCGTAGATAACAAGCCAAGCTCCAAGCCTCCCGGTTGCGATTTCGTCAACAAAAAGGGTTCTTTAAGGGTAAATATATAATTTAGATCATGTAAATCCTTAATTTCATCGAAACGAAATGAAATTTGTTTCGCGATTGATTGATTGGTTGATTGACTGACGTAATTATCTCCACAGCTTGATGATTGGGTCCTATGTCGGATTTACAAGAAGAATAACGCGCAACGGCCGATTGAACAAGAGCGCGACGACATACACGATCACGTGATCGGGTCGATTAATTCTCAGCAGGCTCTATCAATGGCTGCGGTGGGCCACCACCAACATAAATTTCTCGAGAGCGATCAGAGCTTGTACGAAGGAATGATGAGTGACGCCATGAATTCCCATTTAGCCTCGTCCGGATCCAAGGCGGCGCAGGCGCAGGCGCAGCTCCACCTGTTGCCGCCGCACAGCCTGCTCCCCACCAAGCGCTTGTACTGGAACGAGGACGGCGGCGGAAACTCTAGCCCCCCCTCCGCCAAGAGATTCTTGGCGGAGAATTGCGACGGTAGAGGCGATGACGCCACGAATTCTATCGCGACGATTCTTAGCCAGCTGCCGCAGACGCCGAGTCTGCAGCAGCAGCAGCAGGCAATGCTCGGAAACCTCGGAGACGGGGTTTTCGGACAGCAGCCGTATCAAGTTTCGGGCGTGAATTGGTACACGTGATTTCTTAGAATCTGTAAGTTTGAATCGATCGATTTTAATATAAATTATGCAACACAGGAAATTACAGGATGAAATATGGCACGTGCTAGCTAGCTGCAGCTTGTCTTGTGTTGAAATTTGAAAGCAGTGAGATTGATTAATTAGTGGTAGAATTACTATTATTGGATTGGGGTTTTTGTTTGTAGATAGGGGAAAATATACACGAAATATTTTACAGGTCATCTTTCTGGGAAGCCTATATGGTAAAATTAAGTGTTAGCCGAGACAGTATGTTATTAGCTGTAATATATATCTATATATATATATTTTGTTTATTATCATCGTATTCATATATACATACATCATATATATTTTTGGTCATAGTAGGTGTAATGTAAACTAATTATAGGAATCTTGTACTGACTTTCTTGTGGAGAATTGAATAAATCGATTTAGTAATCATTTTGTCCTTACAATAATAGTATTTTCTTTTTACCAATTTCACATCTATATATTTGTGTGTCTGTGTGTACGTCTAATAATGTCCATTCATAATTATGATTATTGGTTCATTTCACACACTCAATGAAATATATTTGATTTTTTGTGATTGATCATGCTTGGAAATTATGGCTTGGGATTCTTTAATTTGCACCAGAAAACCCTAAAGTGTATATATATAGATTAATTTATATAAACATGATTTTCTTTTACATTAATTTATATATACGTACGTACACGTCCATATGCATGATTGTTCTACGTTTCTTTTATATGAAGCATTTTGAATTTTAATTTGTGTACTGTTACGAAATATGATTTTATTGAGGATATGATTTATAAATATCTGAAATAATTTCTTAAACCATCAATTTTTCTGGTGATGCATGGTTGCCAGGAAAGAAGCTATTACCAATTCTAGTACTGCTCAAAAAAAGTTTGAAAATTGGAGTTGTGATAAATAAAGTACTATGTTATTAATGTTCAATCCAGAAAGAAATGTTTGTTTAATTTAGATGTCATGTGCATATAGAGAGACAGAGAGACAGAGAGAGAAGAGATCATTTGTGAATAAAAAGTCCTAGTACGTGGCTAATGTGTTAACTTAGTAACCATTCGATTAATCCCTTATAGATCATCCCATTATATTGAGACGTTGAGTTTGGTTCCTAGTTAACATAGCCGCTAAGAATAATATACATTCATATACACATGCATGCTTATGACTTTAAATCGAACAATCTGAAGGCCAACGACCGAAAGTGTCGAATCTGCAAGCTTTTTTATGATGAATAACGGGCTTAATAATTATTCAAGAACTCATGTGTATATATATTCCACGCCCACTATTCCTTTTATTGTTCTTGTTTTTTGGCCAAGATCGCAAAGAAACATATTCCCACTATTTCCTTTTATTGGAAAATAGGCACATATATATATAGGGTTGGGTTCCAGAATGAACCATACACCATGTGAGAATCGAGAACCAATCTCAGCTATAGATTTCGTCTATTTGGACGATCAACATCTGTTCCAAAATTAAAAAAAACGCGGTGGCATAATTGTAATAACGTCCAACTTCGCTGCCCCTGAATCTTAGTAAAAGTAAAATCGGAAATTTCAATGTATATGTGATTCACGCGTATATTTTTCAATCTAGAGTTTTAGCATTGTCATTTCCTATTTTAGCAATGTTATGACTTATTTTAGCACAAGCATGACCCTTGTTTAGCATGACTATCTCTACTTAATCTAATCTTTTTTTATTTCTCTTGCCTTATCACTTGCAGAAGATCGATCGATCATACATATATAAAACTAATAAAACAAGATTTCACATAATATTCTTGAATAAAAGTAGCAATTACCTAGTGGAATTTCATTTCCAACACTCATTTGTTATATTGTATTTTTGTCTTAGATTTTAAACTCATCTGGAATCTTGTAATCTACAAATAAGGTAAATTTCTTAGATCTCCCCACATTTGAGTTTCAAGTATTTCTCAAGAAGCCTATAAACTTTAGAGAGGCTCGGGTATACTTTGATATCTTGAAACCATATCTTTAACATGTTCAACTTTTCATTAAGAGTTTCAAATTGCATGCTAATTGGATTCATAATTAACTAGGCTTATTATTATGTTTCAACTTCCAATCATATCAGAGTAAGTTATTAATAGAAGGAATACAGTGCTAAAATAGCTCACAGTGGTGCTAAACAAGGTTACAACAGTGCTAAAATAGTTCACAGTAGTGCTAAAAGTATACAATACTCATTTGTTATATTGTATTTTTGTCAAGAAAAATTGTATTTCTCAAGTAGCCTATAAACTATATATTATATCTTTAACATGTTCAACTTTTCATTAAGAGTTTCAAATTGCATGCTAATTGGACTCGTAATTAACTAGACTTATTATCATGTTTCAACTTCCAATCATATCAGAGTAAGTTATTAATAGAAGAAATACAGTGCTAAAATAGCTCACAGTGGTGCTAAACAAGGTTACAACAGTGCTAAAATAGTTCACAGTAGTGCTAAAAGTATACAATACTCATTTGTTATATTGTATTTTTGTCAAGAAAACTTGTATTTCTCAAGAAGCCTATAAACTATATATTGTATCTTTAACATGTCCAACTTTTCATTAAGAGTTTCAAATTGCATGCTAATTGGACTCGTAATTAACTAGGCTTATTATCATGTTTCAACTTCCAATCATATCGGAGTAAGTTATTAATAGAAGAAATACAGTGCTAAAATAGCTCACAGTGATGCTAAACAAGGTTACAACAATGCTAAAATAGTTCACAGTAGTGCTAAAGTACACAATACTCATTTGTTATATTGTATTTTTGTCAAGAAACTTATATTTCTCAAGAAGCCTATAAACTATAGGCAGGCTCGACCATACTTTGATATCTTGAAACCATCTCTTTAACATGTTCAACTTTTCATTAAGAGTTTCAAATTGCATGCTAATTGGACGCATAATTAACTAAGCTTATTATCATTTGAAGATATAATACTAACATAACATAAAATTTAATTTAAAACTCAATTGAACCAAAATGAAGTTTGATGATTCACAGTAGTGCTAAACTAGGTTAAACAGCGTTAAAATAGTTCACAGTATTGCTAAAATACTGATAGTGAAAAATTCAAAATAACAGTTTAATTAGCTTCGTCAACCTAAGTGCTAAAATAGTTCACAGTAGTGCTAAAATAGGTTACAACAGTGCTACAATAGATCACAGTAGTGCTAAAGTACATTCCAGTGCTAAAACAATTCACAGTAATGCTAAAATAAGTTACAAGAGTGCTAAAAAGAAAACACCTAATCCCACCCTTTTGCCCTCTATATTCTTAATTCTCTACATTTCCATCTCTCTCTTATACTGCAACTTTCATGAAAAATAACAAAACCCTTGTTAGCTTCATGATCAATCATTAATATTTCTTCTGTTCTTTTCTTGAATCCTAGCTATACAAGCTCAGTCACTTCACAGATCCTCCCTCTCTCTCTCTCTCTCTCTCTCTCTCTCTCTCTCTCTCTCACACACACACACACACACACACACTTGTGAATTGTGATGGATCCGATAACTCAAGAAATGCTGCCATCAAGCACTGAGATGAACAGTTTCACCATCACCACCACCACCACTCCCAACAGCAGCTCAATGATAAGGTCACCATTGGGGTTCTCCTTTTCATCTGCCGCGGCCGCCGCGTCTGCCGCCGTCGCCTCCCCAACGACGCTAAGCCTATACGAGAATCAGAAGCACCGCGACTAGAACACCTTCAGGTAGTACCTCCGCAACCACCGGCCGCCGATCTCCCTCTCCCGCTGCAGCGGCGCCCACGTGCTCGAAATACCTACGGCTCGGCCTGGTGCGTAATTGCGAGGAAGAAAAATGGGGAGATGTTGAGGAAGAAGATGAATTGGTTCTCGATTCTCGCTAATATTACAAATATGCCACCTCATTTTTTTGCAATATTGGGACAGATCTTGGCCGTCCAAATCAGAGCAATCTGTGGCTGAGATTGGTTCTCGATTCTCACAGGGGGGTGTGGTTCTCACATGATCCCATCTCTCTCTCTCTCTCTCTCTCTATATATACATATATATATATATATATATATATAGGGGGTGGTTATAATGCAAACAAATCCTAGTGTAAGAACTAGCAACCCATCTCACACCATACAATCAATAAAGATCTATGACCTAGATTTGCTTAAAATGGGTGGTGGCAATTCTGTAATATTTGAAAAAAAAATTGCGCGGGGGTATTAACGTAATTTGATAATTCTTATAAAAATCACGAAGGATTTGATAACATATCGTCATGCTAACGAAGTATTATCATCATGATAACGAAGCGTTATCGTTTTGCTAATGAAAGTTTTTCTGATATTGTTAATGACAAATTAAATTCTAAAAAGTAATTATAAATTCTAATGGGATAAAATAAACCATAATTCAGATATAATAAACTCCAATGATCTAAAAAATAGAATTAAATTCTAAAAATTAATTATAAACCCTAATTGAATTGAATAAACCGTAATAGCAATATAAATATATAACATTAGCATAATGATATTGTTTTATCAGTACTGTGAATAAACTATGTTAGCATATGACAATTCATCGTCAGCATAAGGTATAAACCATAAATGGATGAAAAAAATCCTAACTAATATATTCTAATTTGATGAAATAAACAATATATAATAATCAATTAGTAACTAAAATATAAAAACTAAATCATAAAAATTAATTATAAGTCTCAATTGAAATGTAATAAATCATAATAACAATATAAGGATGTGTACTACACTAACAATATGATAATCATTCATTAGCACAATCAATGCAATATGTTAGCTTATAATTAAATGGTTCGTTAGCATACGTTATCAACTTATCATAATGCTAACGAACCATTATTTAAAAGCTAACGAAAGCATTTTCGCGTTGGACACGAGTAAAAATGTATATTTTATATTTTCATCTATATTTATTTGAACAAACATACGCATGACTAATCTTGGATTAAAGAGCATGAAAAGATCTTTAATTTGGTATATTATTTGCGTTGATCCGATTTGAAACGAGTAGGTTATAGTCGTTCAAAGTTTTTAAGATTTTTTTAAAAAATGATGACATCAACTTTTTTAAAAAATGATAACATCAACTTTTAAAAAATTAGAAATTCATTTCAGTTCGATTTTATTTTTAAAAAATTTGGTTTTCTTCGGTTTTAACATTTTCGGGACCGAACCGAACCGAAAAACCAAATGCTCACCCCTAGATGTGACTACCACAAAAGTGGTGCCGGATCTAAAATATACATTTTTCAAGTGTGCGAACAAGGAACTCATCTTATACCATCTAATGAAATGATATGATGGTTGAAATTTAAAGTAAAAGACGGTGAAAATTTCATAAATAAAAAAAGGCAAAAAAGTGGGTGTATTGTTGTCCATATCTTTTAAGAAAGACGGCATCAGTTGAGGTCATTATTTTTACAAATTTTTCTTTAAAACATAAAATCGTCATAACTTTCTAGTTTTTTAATTTGAATTTACGCCAATCATATATATTTCGATTTACGCCTATATATACACACACACGAACGCACATACAACTCTTGCATGTTTTTATATTTAAGGTCTCAATTGTATATGTTTATCCAAACAAATATGGGTAAAAAGTACATAATGTATATTTTTATGCATATACAAGTTGTAAATGCTCTCATTTGCTTATAATAATGATTTGTCAGCAGGGGCAAAATCAAAAATTTTTCATTCGGGGGCTGAATTGTTTTACTAATAATCCCATACATTAATTTTTATTTTATTTTTATTTATTTTTTTGGCTTTGGGGTGCCAAGACTCCCACTGGCTACCCTCAGTTCCGTCCATGTTTGTCAGCCACTATGATAACGTATGATAGCCAAACATTCATATACACAGTGTACTCATTATGCCAATGAATATTATCGTAATTCTAGTATAGTACATTTATATTGGTATTAGAGTTTATCCCATCTTAATTGGAATTTATTCTATCATATTCAATCAAGGTTTCTGGTTATTTTTTAGAATTTAATTTCTATATTTTTAGTTACTATTAAAATTTATTCCAGGGCATTAAAGTTTGTTAATCAAGATTTATTACATCTAATTAGAATGTTTATAACAAAGACCAACATAGTGTATCCGTAGTGCTGATAAAGCAATATCATAATGATAACATGGTACATTAATATTGTTGTTAGAGTGTTTTTTTTATTCACACACCCGACCTCATGATATTGAGGAGATTTGAACCCGTGATCTTTGATCTTCAAGCAACCTCACACCACCACTAGGTGTGTCCTACTGGGATAATATTGTTGTTTGAGAGTATTCCTTCACTATTAGGATTATTTCATCCAATTATGGTTTATAATTAGTTTTTTGAGTTTAATTTTCATTTTCTTAGTTAATCATTGATTATTGAGGTTTATTACGTCTCAAATATGGTTTATTCTATTCAATTAAGATTTAGAATTATTTTTTCAAATTTATTTTTTTTATTAACAATATGAGAAAATATTCTTTAGCATTACGATAATGTACATTCCAGTAGCATAACAGTAATTCTTCGTTAGCATTATGATCATACATTTATAAAATATGTAGTGTTTTTAATTATAAGAACTAGCATTCCACCCATGCAATGGCCGGAATATCATATTTTTCAATTTTTTTAATAGTTTGTAATTCAATATGAAAAAATGATTATACAATGAACAATATATAGTCTTTTTTGTAAAATTAAAGACATGTCTTTTTGTAAAATTAAATATTTAAAATAAAGAAGTATAAATATTGCACATAAGGATTTTTGAACGCTAAACATGGTTTTTTTAAGTAAAAATAATCATTTTATTATTCAACACACTCCCTCAACCAGTAAGAAAAGTCTTTGTTCCAAAACAAAAGGCATTACATCCTGCACCAAACTGTGCATGTTATGAGCAACACCATTAACTTCCCGAAGCATGTGTTTAAAAGCAATAATTCCACCTGAGTTGGCCGCTTCAGCTAGCGGCGGAGGTTCCATTTGAATAAGTATGGTGCTTTTTAGAATATTGAAATGAACTTGCTTTTTTCACAAATGGTCCAAATAAAATTACTTTAATCCCCCCTCCCAAAAAAAAAAAAATCAAATATTACATAATTATCACCGTCTCTTTAAGCAAATTTGAGCATTTATTTTTTTATTGATTGTATGGTGTAAAATGATTTTCTTTTTCTTACATTAGGATTAGTTTGTATCATGATTTTCTTTTATTGAGAAAAGTCTTTGTTCCAAAACAAAAGGCATTACATCCTGCACCAAATTGTGCAAGTTATGAGCAACACCATTAACTTTCCGAAGCATGTGTTTAAAAGCATTAATTCCACCTGAGTTGGCCGCTTCAGCTAGTGGGAGAGGTTCCATTTGAATAAATATGGTGCTTTTTAGAATATTGAAATGAACTTGCTTTTCGCAAATGGTCCAAATAAAATTACCTTAATCTCCCCTCCCAAAAAAAAAATATCAAATATTACATAATTATCACCGTCTCTTTAAGCAAATTTGAGCATTTATTTTTTTATTGATTGTATAGTGTAAGATGATTTTCTTTTTCTTACATTAGGATTAGTTTGCACCATAATTCCCCCCCCCCCCCCCGCACATTCATATATATTTATATATATATATTTGATCCATATATGAGATATAAAAAAATATTTTGTGAAAACAAAAAATGAAAATTAATTATCATTTTTTTTTTGGATGTCGATGAATTATATGTCGCTACCTAATGGTGTGTTCTAAGTAATTTACCTATTACTGCTTCAAATACACTTACTCTTCGAAAGTAAGCACCGTATACAAGCTATTTTGAATTATTCGTTTGCCATCATTTTCTTTGTTTTATCAAAACTAGTTAAAATAACTTTTGATGGAGATAAAGCTTCCATCAGAATTAGCAAAGAAAATTAACTCACTGAGCCTTATTAGCCACACCATTTGTCTTCATAATAATGTCCTAATCCTATCTTTAATATTGCCATTAACTTGAGAAATTTCAGAGTTTAAAATTAAAAATAATAATAAAGTTCACAGAAATCACGGTGCGCCTGTTGTTTTCTTAATTCATAGTCTGAAAAGACTTGTCATTTTGGAAAATTCTATACGGTGGAGTGTACTATATCTGATCACTGCAGAAATCACGATATATTAGCAAGTATTTGTGGGGTCTACACTACATCTGATCACTGCAGAAATCACGATATATTAGCAAGTATTTGTGGGATGTAGACGTAGTACTCCTCTATGCGTTAATCCAATTTTAGTTCTGTAATTATTTGAAGGGAAAACCCTGCTCAACATTAATCGTACAATTTTAACACAAGCGTCGTTGTTTAGTGACATTTTTCACTTTTATAAGATTGATAGATACAACTTCAATCAATTTGCCTTAATTTCAATTTTATTAAAAATAAAAATCCTATTAAATTAACTTTAAGTTTGTTTTGATAAAGATTTGGTGAACAAAGTCACCGGAATCATTGCAATGTAGCTAGAAGATCCAAATTAATTCTATAAGATTACTATTTTGAAAGTTATAATGCCCTGTATAGTTAGAGGATTGAGATTATAGAACGATGCCAAGAATTGTGGCTCATCGAATTAATAAACAAATGTGGAATGTTCATGTCAACTATATAATAATAATAATAATAATAATAATAATAATAATAATAATAATGATAATAATTATCATCATCATCATCATTATTATTATTGACGACATTCAATTGTATTGTACTCGCTTCATCCCATTTATATAATCCCTATTACTATTTTAAAGTGTCCCAATTATATAGTCTCATAACTATAAATAATAGTATATACAAATATACCTTTGATAGGTATTGGAAATTAAAACTCAGCCACTTAAATTCTTTAAAGTCATAAATTTTAAATAATGGTAATAATGGAAGTTGAACTTTAATATTTTATTTTCATAAATATTTTTAATCTACGTGTAAGGATAAAATCGACTATATAAATGGACAGAGGGAGTATTGTAGTATTGTATGTTTTGAAGGTTTTGTAGTGTTGCAATGTTCGTAGATTTTTATGTAATGTCATATTTTCACGAATGAACTTTGTATTATATTTTAATCAAACTATCATTTAATATTAATTAACGTTTTTTAAAATTTACAAATTATTAAATTTATTTTTTTAATTATGCACTATAAATAATGATTAATAAATCAAATATTAACAAAATAATTCATGATAAAATTAATTTGTATGTTTAATTAATATGTGTGAGTGTGTGCTATTAAAGAAAATATGACGCTTGTAATTATTTGAATAATATTTATTTAGGAATAAATTTAAATGATAACTGAACATGAATAAGATTATACTACATAAAATATTAAATTGTAATTTTTGTCATTTATTCATATATTGCAAACTTGATCAAACATAAAATAAATAAATTCTTATAAAAGCTACATCTCTTTTATGCATATATTTTTAATATATATGTATGCGCAGTAAAAAAAACTAGTATACATATCTTTGAATGATTATAGGAAAAAAATATCATAATTTATAAAAAAAGTTAGATATTACTAATTTTCTATTTACAAAGGCTAGAGAAATTTTATATATACTGTAAACCCTCTATAATTAACGTACTTTTGGGACCATAGTATTTTATGAGATTTATTATTTTATATTGATATTAATTAATTACTTTAATTAATATTTATTAATTTAAAAGGTGTTTCCGCTATTAAGTAAATTTGAATTTTGATTACATCAAAAGTTATAATTATCTCTTACTAATTTATGTATCATGTTCATTAAATTAATATAAAAAAATAAATCCATTGCTAATAATATTAGTGAAAATTAATAAGCAATGTTCATTGTTTCTTAATAATCCAGAATCATTCATTGTCTTAAAAAAAGAATGCTAGAATCATATTTCACTATGTTAGTGCTAAAGCAGCACGTTTTGTGATTGTCATTATTTATGGCAAATCATGTGTTTGGCTTCGAGTTCATTCACAATGAAAATCCGGTGAAGTATTCATTATTCTGTTGTGCAAAAGGAACAACAAGGTTGAAGACGGGAGATTTCAAGGCTTGATATTCAGATTGGTGTTCCACTGGGTATTTATTACAGGATTCAGCATTCTACTTCGGAATTCAAGAGTTAATTAAAAATTAATTAAATGTTGTATCCAAAAGGATTCAAGAATGAAGAGATGTTGATGACTTGCCTTGGAGGAGACCTAGAAGAATCTACAAGGTCAACAAGGAAAAATCTAGGATGCTAAAGAAAGAAAGAGATACTCAACAAGGAAAGTTCTACTTAAACTAGGATTCCGATTTCAAAAAGAAAATTGACTTCCTTCAAGTGTGAAGTCAGTTTACTCCTCTATAAAGAGGTGATTAGATTCAGTTTGAGTTGTGGATCGAATTAAAGAATTCAAGAGGCATATTTTTAGTGCTCTACATGTTTTGAGCATAGGTTTTTTGGTCTTAGCTAGAGTTGTTCATTTAAGTGTTCAACATGGAGTCTAATGTCCTATTAATGTTAAGAATCTATTTCTAACACTTGGGTTTTTGTTTGTAATTGGGTAGAGGTAGGCTGTGGAGAGTTTACTTGTGAGAACTAGAGGGATCTAGAGTGTGAGGAGATCTTGCACGTCAATTTATAAAAAAAGGTGTAAGGGGTAGAAAGAGCGTCGAGTGAAGGGAGTTCATTGTGTAAGTACCTGAGTACGAATTTGCATTGGATTAGTGAATTGATTCTTACTTGGACGGAGGTCCTTAGAGTAGGTTGATTTAACCGAATTGAGTTATCATTCTTGGTTCTAATTATTTGCTTTATTTTCATCTAATGTTCACTGCAATATGTTCACAACATTTATGATATTGAAAGGACCATATATTAATTTATGTTTGTAAATTTAAGAAAATATTAATTTATGATATTAAATGGGTTGTATATTTATATAAGGCTCTTTCGAAAATATATTATCTTATTATTTTATTAAAATCAGGGATTTTTCAACTAACCTAAGTAGAGATCGGAGAAAAATACTCCCTCCGTTCCAATACCAAGGTACACCTTTTTATTATTTACTCTCTCTATTTTAATAGAAACTGGACCTTGCAAACGGGACAGAGGGAGTATTATTTTAAAGAATTTTTTTTACTCACACACTCGACCTGTGGTATTAAGGAGATTCGAACACGTGACCTTTGGTTTCCAAACAACTTCACTTATTAATTTACTAAGTATTAATTTAAAGAGGTTTTATCATATAAACATACACACGCACACACTAAAAAATATATATTTATTATGTATGTGCATATATGAAAAAATATATATGTGCAGTTTTAATCATGATATTCTGGTTTATGGTCCTTAGTATGTTTTTAACAAGTACAGGAATAGTGAAATTGAAAGTAGTAAATTGACACAGAAATTAGTTACTCAGTTCGATTAATCATCCTACTCTAGGGGCCTTCATGCCCAGTTGAAGAACCATTTACTACTCATTTATGAAGTGCATTTAGGAAGTTTACACATACATAATTCCCTCCTTATATCGTCCTTTCTTCTACACGAACTCTTTTATAAATGAAAGTTGTGAGATCTCGTCACAACCGTGCTAGTTAGCTTACCCTAACTACCCTACAACTTTACTTGGAATCTCACCCGAGATCACGTAAAATTTCGAACACAATACTCTCTAAGTATTTTGTGACAAAACATTAATTGTGCTAGACTATCAAGTTAAATAGAAATAAGAACAACTCTAGCTAATATTTATGCCCCACAAAAACTCAAGAAAATAATACGTTAATAAATTATATATATGAGCTACATCTTGAGTCACAGGAGATAAATACTACTTAGTTAAATACTTAATTGTTGATTTTTTAATTTGAACTTATAATTACATTTTAAATTTTATTAAATATTATAAAATATTTCTCATGTATCACATAAGAGAAATAGTACTTAGTTAAAATACGATAAGTATGAGTATGGATAGTAAGGTACCTAGAGAGGATGAGGATGTTCATAACAGTTGCTACCACGCCGGTACGAGGTTCTATGACTATTTTTCAAAAACACGGGTATAAAGACATGTATAGTAATACCCTACCTATATATATATATATATATATATATTATTTTATGTATATATATATATATATATTATTTTATGTTATTATTTATGCATTTACATACGTAGTAATATAATATAATTAAAATATGAATGAATGAGGCTTTTTTGTCATAGTAGGGATTGGCGTAGGGATGTTGTCTCTTCGCCCTCTAGTATCAATTTATTTTTTCTACTTATTATAAGCAGTTTAATTGTATTTTTCTATTTTCGAATGGGAAAGTAATAATAATAATAATAATAATAATATAATAATAATAATAATAATAATAAAGTAGTCACACTAACTAATTAAAATGCAAACCAATATTAATTCCATATAATAAAAGAATTTTAAAATGCTTGAATTTCAAGAACATGAAAGACAAATTATATTTTATTTCATGTGTTCTCTTTTAGACTTTATTCTTTTAATTATTTATCAAATTTTAATCAGTAATTTTTAATAATTAGATCAGGTTAAATGACAAATTCATTAATTCCATTAAATAATATTTTTTTTCTTTTACTGAAATAAGAACTGAATGATATCAAAAGGGGTGGAAATTCGGGCCGCCTGACCTGGTTCAGGCCAGTCGGGCCAATGTCAAAATTCGGGGCTCGGCTCAAAAAAAGCGGGTTGGACTGCTGCGGCCTAGTGTATTTTTTCAAGTTTTTTGGCCAAGTGATCCGGCCTATTCAGACCACTCTTTATTTTGGGTCTAATTTTTTGGCCCAGCCCGACCCACTTTGGGCTAAAAATTGCCACCCTTAGATATATGATACTCCCTCCGTCTCAATAGTAAGGTCCACCTTTTTATTATTTACTTTCTTTATTTTAATAGAAAGTGAACCTTGCTACTGGGACAAAGGGAGTATCAAATATAGAAGTAAATGACCTACTAAGGCCATCTCCAACAGTCTGCACTATAATACAACATCACTATCACTAAAATGGAGCAGATTCTCAAATTCATCTCCAACAGTTTGCAAAATAATTCTACACCAAAAGAGAATATTCCAGAATATTCCTTTTATTTCATTTACAGTTATTATTTTTTAAATTCAAATTTTCATAATAATTATTAAAATATTTTTTTTTGAAAATTTTAGGAAAACTAAAATATTTGTTTCTTTTTATTTTATTTTATGCATATTTTTATTTTTTTATTTCATGTACTTTTATTTATTTTAATATTTTTATGTAGTTTTATTGTTGGTGTAATTTTATTTATTTTAGTATTATTGTTGGTGTAATTTTTATCTAAATTAATTTTATGTATCAACATTTATATTTAATTAAATTTATCATATATAACAAATTTTAATATTAATTACAACACATTATTTAAAATACAATACAAATAACATACACAAAATACAAAATAAAATAATAAATAAAATATTAAAAAAAAAGAAAAAAATGCCGTCGGAGGAGAGAGGGATGGTAAATATACCGCCCCTCTCTCCACTCCCTCAAAATGCAGACCTGTTTGCCGTCTCCTTTGGAGAACAAATTTGCATCAATATAATGAAATGGGAGACTCCCTAAAAATAAAATATATAGAGAGACTTTTAGAAACAAAATAAAACAAAAAGTATTGGGACTCGTATAAATGTATTTCCAAGGTAGAAAGATCTATTAAAACTAAAAATAACATAAGAACCTATCAAAATAATACAAATAGTATAGAGACCTGAAAATATATTTTTCGTATGAGAGAGAGAGAGAGTTTGTGCGCGCGCGGAATGATGCTATTGCTACATCACAAATGGGTGTAAGTATAATTAATTAATTTAAATGTGTATTTGTCTTTGATGATACAGGGACCATCTCAGCTGTCATAATATTAAAAGGAATCTTTATCTGAAACCTCACAAATTAATTATGGTTAATCAGATTCCCATTTAAGGAAAGAGTGCAAAATAACTTTAACACATTATTTCATCTCACGAGTGCTTAATATGGAAATTAGATAATGGCGATGATGGAGATGCACTAGATATTTTTAGTCCTTGTGAAAGGAGCTTTCATGTAATAATATATATACATCCCTGCCCAAATATAATGTTCATGCATCTAGCTCTATACTTCTAATGTGCATATATATGTAACGCTATAGATATAGACATCTTGCACGAAATCTGGCCTCATATATTGAATATGATATTTTTAAACTATGCTTACTCAAGAAATTAACCTTAACTTATAACAAATTATATGCACTACTCTATAGGATCATGAATGCTTGTCTTTTAAGATACACTCACATAATTAGAATATACCACTCTCATATTAGCATAGTGTAGATGACATTTTAACATGTAGTTACATGTCAATATTACGTTTAAACTTGGATGAACTTATGGTTGTTTAATTGAAGACTTTCAGTTTATTACGAAATTTATCGAACATGTAACTCATACCAACACTGTTTATCACACATATCAGAATAAATTTGAATGATATGATCAATATCAAAATAAATCATTTTAGCATGAATTATGAATCATACCAGTATGATGTATATGTCATTTTAGCACGAACTATAACTAGTAACAGAATTGATGAAAAAATGAAAATGAATACCGAAATCGGAATTGAATACAATGTACGAGATAATTAAAGAAGATGAATACGTGACTCAACAACATTATATATATATATATATATATATATATGAAGAAGATGAAATAAGGTAAAATTTTAATTGAAATGATTTACACAAAAATATAGCATTTACTCCCAAAAGAATAATAGTGTCACAAAAAAAAATCCTAAAAATTCAAAATATGCATATGAACATAAAAAAAACATCAAGAATTCAAAGTTATGGCTGAACCAACAACATCAATTTCAATTTTGTGCATAAAAAAATCTTCTTGGCCTTATATATATATATATATTTAAAGTTATAATATTTTATTATTTTTATAAATTATTAATAATTATCAAAAAAAATTTTAATTTGTGTTTACTCAATGGTTTACAAGAGAGAGAGAGAGAGAGAGAGAGAGAGAGAGAGAGAGAGAGATGAAAAAAAGTGGTGGGAAAAACAAAGGGAGAGAGGAGATAAAGAGAGTCATGCTTCAAAACATAAGAATTTTTGAATTACCATAATACCCTCTTTTACTTAAAATTGTAAATAATTACAAGTATGCCACTTTTCATTTGACCAAAATTTGACTGAATTGTAGCCATTAAAATCTAAGTCATGGAGGGATTAAATGGGTTCTTAGTTCCCACATCCCTATATATATATCCTCAAATAATTGTATTAATAAGATGATCATCAGTTGGTATTTCTCTCATTTATAAGGGTGAGAGACCTGAATACGAATCTTGATTCATCATTTCCTGACAAAAGAAAAGGAGATAGAGAGAGAGAGAGAGAGAGATTTATCATTACCTAACTAGTTAGTATATTTTATTTATGGGAAAAAAATAAAATAGTTTAATACAAGAGATTCATGACTTTATGGAGCCATCTCTGACCACTACTTCGTATACATTGAATTATTTGATGAGGGCAGGTGATGGAAGAAAATTGAAGGGGCTAGTTAAGACAGATGTTGATTTAATTCACTTAGTGCGAGAGCAAGACAAGCCTACAGTGTATGTTACACCAAAAAAGTATTCAAGAAAGTCCAACAACAAGTGAAGTGCCTTCATTTATAGATACACATGATTCAGAACACGAATTGGAAGAGACATCCGCTGAAGAGGATGAAGATGATGATGACAACTATGAGAGTGAATTACGGCGTACTCAAATTGCAGAGTTCTGGGAATGGATTCATGAGCCGGGGAATCTTGATGAGTTTGTGTCCATTCTGGAGCATGTCGGTCCTCACAACATATCATCTCAAACTGTTACTCCTGATGAAGAAGGTCCCACTGTAGAGGGCCTGCCTGTCACTCGTTGGATGATCCCTGTAGGCCATACTGATGAAGACAGCCCCATCATTGACGATGATTAGGGACAGTGAGGATATTGCGATTGGGAAGACATTCTTAAAGAATGATGATTTGATAATTGCTGTGGGAAACTGGCACATGCAGCGACAAGTGGAGTATTATGTTTCACGTTCGACTAAAAGCCGACTGGAATTCATCTATAAAAGAAAAGTTACATGCGGCTTCAGATTTTATACAAAAGAAAAGGACGGATTATGGAGAGTGCAAAAATTTGAGGATAATCATACATGTCGACTTGACTTGACATGTAATACACCGAGAAAAATGTCTTCGAAGGTGATGGCTGACTATTTTTCAAAAATGATACAATACGAGGGTGCTGTGTTGAAGCCTAGAGCAATGATTGCCGAGTTGTTAAGGGAGTATGGTATTGAGATTGAGTACAGTGTTGCTCTACGTGCCATAAATCTTGCTATAGAGATGGTTTACGACGGCCATGACAAGTCTTTTGAGATGCTTCCTGCATATCTATATACGTTGACAGCAAACAATTCTGGTACCGTCTATGAGATCCACATGACGAGCAATCATCATTTCAAGTTCATGTTTGTCGCACTTGGAGTTTACATATCGACATTCAGACTGTGTATGTGGCCAGTTGTTGTTGTTGATGGTACGCACTTGAAATGGAAAATCAAGGATGTTCTATTCATCGCCGTCACAAAGGATGGTAACGAGAGGTGTTTTCCACTAGCTGTTGATGTGGGTCCTGTTGAGAATGACGAGTCATGGATATGGCTTTTACAGTGTTTCAGAATGGGATTTGGAACTCGAGATGATTTGGTGATTATTTCAGACCAACATCAAAGTATCAAGAATGTTGTTGCTAGAGTGTACCCGGAAGCCCACCACGGGTTTTGCTATTACCACATAGCAAAGAATCTTGCCAGACTCGGTAAGCATCTCATTGCTATGTTCAAGAAAGCTGCATATGCATACAGACAAGAGAAGGTATATGTCAATGATTGCCAGGAATGAAACTGCGTACGCAAGCCTGCTGAATGTAGGGGTTGATTATTGGGCCCGGTCTCAATCTCCCAAGCGTCGTTACGCTTTCATGACTTCTAATGTGGCTGAATCTTTCAATGCACGCTTGCTATGGGTTAGGAGGTTGCCCATATGTGCACTGATTGAGGTCGTCAGGAGCGTGACCGAGAGATAGTTTGATAAGAGACGGGAACTGGCAGTGTCTAGGTATCACGTGATCACAGAAGGGGTGTACAAAAAAATGTCCAAACAAGTCGAGAAGGGACGTCACTTTGTATCTCGTCAAACCACTGCATATACTTACACAGTGACGGATGCTGAGAGGAGTTTTGTAGTTGATCTTCAAGATCATACGTGTGACTGTGGAGAATTCTAGCTGGATCAGATGTCTTGCTCCCATGCAACAACTGCTATACGGTACCTCTAATAATAATTTAAATGTGTCGTTTATACTTATATTATTTATAGTTATTACTAATATCTTTTAACTATATGCTTACAGGAGTGCTGGACATAACATGTATGATTATGTTGAGTACTATTGCTTAACCTTCCTTACTTAACCTTAACCTTCCTTTCTTAACCTTAACCCTCCTTACTTACTTGACTTAGCTAGCAATACCAAGTCTAGATGAATCGTCTAAGTGCTAATTCTTTAATTGAGCATGATCTCGGCCTATAAGGGATTGATAACTTACCCTAAAAGGCAATACTTAACTAATTAAGTTTTAGCAAAATCCAACATTCCAAAACGAGGAAATGAATGCGGATAAACATAGATTGCAACTAAAGCAATTCTAAACATCTCATGCTAGCATAAATTGTATATAAACAATCCTAGCATAAATTGTATATAAACAATCCTAGCATATCTAAACATGCTTGAGAGCTCACTTAACTTATAATAATTTCCTTTACTTTATCAAACTCAAATAACAACTTAACATAATCATGCATAAAACTTATTTCCTTCATTTCCTTTACTTGTACAGAGACTAAACAGGCAGAGCATAAAATACTTTTATTGGATATTTCACCTTTGCCCTATCATTGTTCTAGAACTTACTAGCTCAAACCTTATACTTAGTTTAGAACCACCCATCTTGATGATGAGCATCTCGATAACGAGTACGTAGACGAAGCAACGAGCTGAGAATCCTTCCTCGGGTCTCCTCGGGGTTCACCTCCTCTTTATGAAAGTCGATCAACGACTTAGTGGCCCGATTCGAGATCCTAACAAGAAATCGAAATGATATCTAAACACTCGCCCCATAATTATAACTTAAAACACGAGAGTTTAAATGATTAAAACAATCGAAATTACCGCAAAATGGGACGGAAAATACGACTCGAATGATCAAGATTCTGGACAATCAGCCACTGCTGCATCGTAGATCTTTGAAAGAGCTTCGATTTGAATACTCATGGACCTCGTGGTTCC
Source organism: Perilla frutescens (assembly GCA_026008535.1). NCBI lineage: Eukaryota > Viridiplantae > Streptophyta > Magnoliopsida > Lamiales > Lamiaceae > Perilla > Perilla frutescens. The sequence goes on from BRKX01000019.1 coordinate 9,533,121, forward strand.
AACTGAGACGAACATTATGTCCTCCAGATGAAAACGTGTCGGAGCTGCCGCACCTGCCCATACTCCGCCGCGGGGGAGATGCACGCCGGCGGCCCCTTGCACCGCGGCGGCTCCCCTTGCATGCTAGCGCACCTCCTTCACCGAGGGGGCTCCTGCGCTGCCGCAGGGACCTCCGCCGCCGCGCTCCCTTCTCCGCTCCTCTCTCAACTGTGAGGTGCGCTCACGAAGAGCGCTTCTCAATCTCTCTCTCTTATGAAATAGAGGTGAAGAAATGAAAATGAGCAAGAAATAAGGAAGGGGGAGGAGCTCTATTTATAGGGAAAAATCAAGGCTTCCTCCAGAAGCTGCTGCAGTGCAACAATACTGCTTTAAAAATATCGGGTTCAGTTAAAAGACGCTTTATTCGATGGCGAGTTCCAAATGACCTCATTCACAAAATCCGAAAATACCGGGAGGTTCGTTAGCTCGAGTACTATTGAACCAACTTGACTCAGAAGAAAGAATGAGTCATCTTGAAGAAAAACGAGAAAATATTCTCTTTTCAAAAATAAAGTTACTATTCCACACAAGGGACAAATAAAATTTCCGAGCGTTCGATTGACCTCAGAATGAAAATCCGAGAACGCCAACGGATTCCTTGAGAAATTTTCTATAAGAAAGGCTTGAAAAAACAAGGCTCGGGTAAACACATGAGATTTCACAAATTTCTAACGATCACGCTCTTACGGAAAAATACTATTCATAACTTCTTTAAACGCGTTTTAAATTATCGGGAACTCAAATGACTTCAGATTCAAGATCCGAAAGCACCGGCATGCTTCTTGGGTCAATGCCTTTCAATGAGGCCTTCTGAATATACATTCGATCGACCAACTAGTTGAATGACCACATGGGTCTCCTTCAGAGGTCCAATCTTCAATTCTTTGAACACCAACATGAGCATTACATTGTTGATTCTCCCAAATCCAGCATGGCCTTTTCGAATTTTCTGTCTCCAATAATGCGAGGGATCATGAACATCTCTGGATCATCACACTTCTTGGGTAACTTCTTTTGTATCACAGCTGATACATTCTCCCCAACTAAGAACCATGCATTGTCATTGAATCGCACATTTCTGGTACAAAGCTCCTTTAAAAACCAGGCATACCGCGTTACTTGCTTGATTGCTTCGATCAGTGGGATGTTGATCTCCACCTTGCTGAATACTTTTAGCATCTCCCTGGTTTCTTCTTCTTTTCTATTTTGTGCCAATCTCTCTGGAAAGGGAGGTTTCCGTCTCTCTAGAGTGGGCTTTTTGGCAGGCTGTTTTACTTCTGGGACGGGTACAGGATCAGTCTGTTCAGTATCTTGTGCCTCGTCCTCTGTGGGAATATTTTCAACTTCTTGTTCCAAGGGCACATCGTCCTTCCCTTCTCTTGGCCTGATCATCTCTGGAGGCTCTTTTCCACTCCTCAATGCTACTGCATTCACTTGTTCTCTTGGATTCTCGACCTAGGAAGGTAACTTCCTGTTTTTCTCCTCCATCTTGTGCATGGCTTGAGCCATTGATTGATTTGTTTGCTCATGTGTGAGAGACCAACTTAAGTCTCTTGCTTAAACTTCTCATTCTCCTTAGCCATAGCAAACACAAGATCTTCTAGCATTTGCTTCATTTTCTCCTCTGGTGGTGGTAATGGGCGTGCAGAATGCCCATCCTCTGGCCTTCTCCATCTGAAATTTTCATGGTCTCTCCAGCCAGGATTATAAGTCTGGGAATGGGGATCATATCTTCTGGAATGCCCATTCTGGCCCCTATAGCATTCTCTTCTTCCATTTCGTCTTGTAGAGTAGGGCATTCATCAGTGAAATAAGATATGCTTTTACATACCCCACAAGGTCTGGGCTTCCTCGCCATGCTTGCATCGGACAAGATTTTTTCGATCTTATCACACAATCTATCAATCATGCTATCCTGCTCCGGTGCCCTTTCTGATTCACTTACAACCCGAATGCCCTCTCCACCGAAGTCTCAGTTGTCTTTAGCATTTTCTGTGAGAATTCTGAATGCTTTAACAGGCTATTTGTTCAAAATAGATCCTCCACATGAGGCATTCACAATCGTCCTCTCATGTGGTCTCATGTAACAGCCTGGTCCCGAGATAGGGATTAAAAAATGGGGACAGGGTGTTATTAAGGCTTTATTGAATAAGACGGAAGATTAATAAAGAAATTTTAGGGATAAAGATATACTTTTGAAAGATAAGCGACGATACTCGGGTTTACTTAATTAAGAAAGAAACATGCTTTTGCGGAACGAAACGGCTAACTAATCAGATACTAACATGCACAGACACATTTACAAGTCCAAACGGATAGACAGATACCAACTTGAAGACGCACATCTTCCATGACATGGGCTAATTGATCTAGCCCGTCCAACATTATAACAGCAATGAAATGTGCTGTTTTTGATAATCAATCCACGATTACCCAAATAGCGGTATTCCACCGCTTAGACTTTGGTAAACCTACCACAAAGTCCATACTACTATGATTCTACTTCTATTCAGGAATTTCTATGGGTTGAAGCAATCAAAAGGTTTTGATACAAGGCTTCACTTGGTTGACATAGTTTTTCTTTGCTTGGCACGCAAAGCCTTCCTTTGAATAAGAGCGCATTATTGGCGGCTTCCGAAAAATCTTGCGAGCTATCTGATTGTGCTTCTAGTCTTTTCTTTTCGAGAAACTCATTTCCTTTCTAAGCCTTAACTATCCTTTACCTTAGGTCGGGATGAGCGACTATCGCGGCGTTTTGTGCTTAAATGACTTTAGGTGGTGTTAGCACCTCGATCCTTAACTTCTTGAATTCCTATCAAAGCTCCTTCTTAACTTGAACAAGTCCTAACTCTACATTCTCCTTCCTACTTAGGGCATCAGCTACCACATTTGCCTTACTTGGGTGGTAGTGAGTCATGCAGTTATAATCCTTTACAAGTTCTAGCCACCTTCTCTGCCGATGCTAAGGTCCTTTTACTTTTGCTTTAAGAAATACTTTAGGCTCTTGTGATCTGAGAAGAGTCTCACACTTGGATTCGTAGAGACAGTGCCTCCAGATTTTTAGTGTATAAACAACCGCTGCCAACTCTAAATCATGCGTGGGATAGTTCTACTTGTGATTCTTAAGCTGCCCCGAAGCATAAGCAATCGCATTTCCTCTCTTCATCAGCACGCATCCTAACCCTTTTCTCGACACATTAACGTAAACCATGAAGTCTTTATTCTCTCCCTGAATGGCCCACACTGGGGTTGTGGTTATATCTTCTTTAAGGTCTGGAACTTTCCTCGCACTCAGGCGTCCACCTAAACTTGAAGTCTTTCTTCAATAATCACGTCATAGCCTTAGATATTGACGGGAATCCTTCGATGAATCTGCGATAGTATCCCGCGAGTCCTAGAAAATTTCTTTATCTTATTCACGTTCCTCGGAGACTTCGAATTGCTTACAGCTTCAATCTTAGCTAGATCCACCTTGATACCAACTGTAACTGCCCGGTCCCCAGATAGGGATTAACAAATGGGGACAGGGTGTTATTAAGGGTTTATTGAATAAGATGGAAGATTAACAAAGAAAGTTTGGGGATAAAGATATACTTTTGAAAGATAGGCGACGACACTCAGGTTTACTTAATTAAGAAAGAAACATGCTTTTGCGGAACTAAACGGCTAACTAATCAGATACCAACATGCACAGACACATTTACAGGTCCAAACGGATAGACAGATACCAACTTGAACAAGCCTTTTCATAGGCGAAGGAAAAACATGCTCGAGAAGTAGGAATAAAACTGATTGTGCATCACTTATATATTTAGATAATCATGTCTTGGAGGATATCCTTAGAATCTCGATAAACATAATTGAACTTGAATGAAATTAGAAAGAGTATATCAGAGTAGCAGAAACATTATGGGATTTCGAAAGAAACTTATATAATAGTAAAACAATCTTGGTAGCCAACCCACATCCACAGCCACCATCATCCTCAGCATCTCAACCTGAAAACATTTGAAAAAGAGGGGGCGTGAGCACTAATGTACTCAGTGGGTTTTAATAAAAGCTTCTTTAATAACTCAAGAAATATCCAATAATAAATTGGCGGTATATGGAGAGCAAAACGCAAAAGCCCTCTCCATATCCGCAAAACCTTTTCTTTACTTTTGGGCCCAACCTTGGCTCAAACCTGATGTCAACTGTACCCTTAGACATGCCATAGGATAGAAGAGGGGTTATCTCAAATATCCTCCCGAGTATGCGAGGGGAATACCCAGCAGTAACTCCCTCTAATGATCAAATATCATGAATTCTGAGCTCAATCCTGGTTATAGAGCTATATTCTTCCTTTCTCAACCTTAATCCTTAATTTCTTAGCTTCCTTAACCTCACTAGAATTATCGAGCTTAGAGCAACATCTAAGGATAATCTTTTACTTAAGCATTACCTCGGCCTATAAGGGATTTATTACTACCCAAAAAGGCAATGCTTAATTAGCTAAATAAACTTTAGCAAAATCCAACATTCAGATACAAAGAAATGAACGTGCATAAACATAAATTGCAATTAAAGCAATTCTAATCACCTCATGCTAGCATAAACAACACTTAAACAATTCTAGCATTTCTAAACATGCTCGAGGGCTCAATCAACATATAATATTTTTCCTTTCCTTCATTCCTTGTACAGAGATCAATCAGGCAGAGCAAAAATATTTGATTGGATATTTCATTTGCCCTATATGCTTCTAGAGCTTATTAGCTCAAACTTTAGATGAGTATAGATTTACTCACCTTGATTACTGGACAGAAGATGAAGCAACGAGTTGATGATCCTTCTCTGAATTCCTACGAGGCTCACGTCCTCCTACAAAAGTCGAATCATCGACTTAGCAGCCATCTTCAAAGAAATTAACTATCTAAAGTGAGAAATAATGACATCTAACCTGAAGACTAGAATCTAAGACTAATTTACAGATTGCACGACTTTACGACTTTATAAATTTCGAGAAGAATTTATTTACAGAACATCTCGACTTGATTTCTCGATTTTTAGACGGAGAATAACTTGAATAGATTATTCGAAATAAATCGGAAATATCTTGATTGCTTCTCAAAAATTTAAACTTGAAAATAACTTGAAAATAATATGACTTGAAAAGCTCGGGAAGGGGGTATGAAAATAGCCGAAAAAGAAACGGCGGAAAACAACACGGAGAAAGGGGCACTACGCCGCACATGAGCGTCGTTGGGCACCCTAGCCCCGGCGGGCTCATGGCTACCAAGGGGGGTGTGGTGCGGCGGCGCACCCCCCGCGGTGCTCTCTCCTTCTCTCTCTCTTCATCCCAATTCTGGGCGATCTTCAACTAGGTTCTTCGTGTTCGTTGATTCTTTCGACGAACACAAAGAACACTTAACCCGAATTTTTTTTAAAAATAATGTACTTGAATTTAACATGCAACAACATGCTTTAACTTAAAAAGAATTTTGGCATTATAACGGCATAAACACGATAATCCTCCTTAATATGACGAAATCATTAAATATGGCTTGAACGGAATTTAACGGAATAAACAAGGCTAATCTCTAGAATAATATTAACGGAAGTAAAATGAGAAATATAACGTAAACGTTATTAACTTGGAACTTCAATAAAAATCGAAATACAACTTTAGATGAGCAATAATGAAAAACGCGAAGAACGGAAAGTAAATGCGGAATTGAAAGACGGAAAAAGAAATGGAACTCGAGACCGACGAACAAGAATGGACGGGGTTAGGTGCGTTGAAGGAAGGTGACTAGCTCGGCGTCTTGTCGAGTCGCAACAACGGCAGAGCCGCCCACTACAACCCAACGGCGCCCCTAGCACATTCCTTCACCGCATCCCTTCCACGCCACTCCGCTCGTCGTCTTGCGGAATACTCACGAAGAAGGCTTTTTACTTTGACAGAACTTTCTCAGCTCTCACGAGCTTTCCCACTCACTTGGAAGTGAGTTTGGATGATAAATGAGCAAATGAGAGGTTAGGGGTGGCCTTGTATTTATAAGAAAATCTTTGGCTTCCAAGGGAAGCCACTTCAGTGCAAGAATACTGCAAAAGTTACCCCGGGTTCGGTTAAAAACTGCTTTATTCGATGTCGAGGTCCAAATGGCCTCAGACACGAAATCTAAAAATACCGAGAGACTCATTAGCTCGAATACTAGTGAACCATTTTGATTTGTGAAAAAGACGGGGTCGTCTGAAGAAAAACGAGCAAAGATTCCCTTTTTGGAATTACTTTTTACTATTCACTCAGACTAATAGATTTTGCTCCCAAGTGTTCGATTGACCTCAGAATGGAAATCCGTGAACGCCAACGGAATCCTTGAGTCATTTTCCATAAGAGGGGCCTGACAGAACTAGACTCAGATCAACGAGGAGGATTTCATAAATTTTTCAAAACACGAATACACGCAAAAGTTACTATTCATTCACCTTTTAAATACGTTTTTCATCACTGGGAACTCAAATCACTTCAGAATTAGAATCTAAACACACCGGCATACTTCTTGTGTTAAAATCTTTCTAACGAGACCACGAATGGCCATAAAATTATGAAGATCAAATCTTTAGAAAAGACGATTTCACGAAAATTGACCCCTAAAGTCGTGACTGACATCTGATCTTAATTAACCTTAATTAAACTTCTTCCTTAACTTCTTAATTATCATTAAGAATCCTCTAAACCTTAATCAAAAATCTAGAGTGTTACATCTCAATCCTCCGACAAAATACTGAATCAAATCGTGTTCAGTAATCTGGTGCTGTGGGCATTTCACCAGCATCGTCTGGAATCTTCCCCAATAGTCATAGAAACTTTCGTTAGTTCCCATCTTCAGGCTCCCTATCCTTCTTCTCATTTTTTACACTCTGGATGCTGGGAAATATTTCTCCAAAAACTTCTGTTGAAGTTTTCTCCATTTGGTCACAGCGCAAGTGGATAGTGTGTACAGCCAGTCCCGTGCCCCATCTTGAAGAGTGAAAGGGAATGAGACCAACCGCACATAATCTTCTCATCCATGGTCGGATGGTTAAGTTTGGCAAACCATCTCAAAATCTTGCAAGTGCCTTTGTGGATCCTCTCCAGGCATTCCGTAGAACTTCGGCAAGATCTGGATAAAGTTTGCATGAATATCTAAGTTCTGAGTCACAGCTGGGAGTGTAATGCCCATTGGGCGCAGATTCATGTTGGTCGAGAAGACCAACTGCCTTAAAGTCCTGTTATCATCCGCATTCCCATTTGTGGCCATGTTGATGTTGTGGCCGTTCTCAAACTGTCCTTCCTCCTCATGCCCTTCGGCTCCTTGATCTTCTTGATCTTCTAGTGGTGGTGTGGGCTTATGAGGTCTATTTGTTGCTTGGTGTGCCCTCTTCATTGCTGCCCTGTTTTTCCTCAAAGTCTTCTCTATCTCCAGATTGTACAATAGAGTCTCCTCTGAAGAGCCCCTGGGCATCAACTTCCAGGCTCACCAATTGTGGAAGATAAAATCACTAGAAACCAGCTCTCCGGCAACGGTGCCAATTTTGACACGCGGTCGTTTCGCGCTCAAAAATATATTTGTAAACTACTGAGCCCACAGCGAGCGTAGCTAGCCAATGAGTACGGGTCAATCCCACAGAGAGCTGTTGCGATTCTATCTTCAAGTAACTAATCACAAAGGGGGTTTTGGTGTTGTCACTAAACTGAATTTAAATCTGCAAAAGAAACAAAATAAAATATCAAATAACAAAAGGTTCTGGCATTTGAATTAGAATTTGGTTTAAACATAAAATAAATTGATCATGGGCACACCGATTTTCATATATGATAGATCATGTAGTTATGGTGACCGGATTCCTCTCTGCGTCTCCTCATCCATCCTTTCATTTTAGGTTTAAAAGTGATTCCTCTTCAGTTAAACTCCTAACCAATTACCCACCTCCCGATTCCTCTAAGAGATGTAAGCAAATAAGCAGCAGTGTGCCCTAGACGAACCCAGATCTGTTGTGTTCAACTAATTCCTCTTGCGCCCACAACACCCCATTAATTCCCTTATTACTATATAAACCGACACACAGTCACGATTCACCAATTCAATTAATAGTGGTGTGCCATCTTTACCTAACGAGTGATCAGCCACATTGGGCACTTCAGACACACACTCACGTGGAACAAGGCTCAAGAATCAACGGAAACTTATCATGCATTATTATGCCCCATTTTGGCCTCACGAGTCCAGATTTATGCTCAAACCAATTTCATTGTTCAAATGCCAGAATTAAAGATCTAGCCGAGAAGCCTAGACATAATTGAAATTGCAGAAATTAAAGACATAAAATAAACAAGAACTTACTGAATTAATTAAGCAAAAACTCAACTCCAACATTGAGAAACATAAACATAACCTAAGTCCCGAAGGTTTAAGACCTTTCAGATTGTTTTTGGTCGCCTAAGCAGCGTACTGAAAATGAAATGCATAAATATAAAATGTAGAAATGTTTCAGATTGTCTAAAGATCATTTTCACAATGATTAAACTTTCTTAAATAGTTACATTTCTGAATGGAGTTTTCCCCACATGTGGGGGTCTTCTGCTGAAATTCCGAAATGGCGTGCCCTCTCTGATCTTGTCTGGATAAGATTCAGCTTTATCAAATCCGTATTTTTTAGGGATTGCACTTATCCCCTTCGATTGAGCTTATCTCTTTATTGCAGCGCCTTCTAGGAGTCCAGCTTAGTTCCAACTCTACTTTGGATATGTAGCTATCTTCCACCATCTCTCCTCCAACTGATTTCCGAATTTCACGAGAATGCCCATTCTGACCTGTGGTCAAGTCTGTGCGAGTACTGTGGGCACGGCATCATCTGTCAGCTCCATCCATATCTGATATGCCCACTTCACCGACCGAATGTGGGATGGATACTGAAGAAGTCCCCTGTGCCTCTGAGGAACATATGTGTAAGATAAACATGATTAACTGGGCATAAAATGCCCCTTCCGCCAGACTCGACTCTTGGAATGCCCTTTTGACCGCAACCTGGTTCTTTCCGGCTCAAAACACACTAAAAAGGACATTTATAGAGGATAAAATGCCCAAAAAAAACATGAACTAAATGGACTTATCACAGACACACACTTTAAGCATGATTGTCCTCAAGCATGGGGTGCAACGCATCCAGAAAAACAAAAGAAAAGAAAAGAGAAAAGAGAAAAGAAACAGACTCAAGACACAAGTATGCAAACTGTTACTCAGTGTGGGCACATTAGAAATAATCCAACTAAAATGCAAAGTTTCAGCATACCTAAAATTTGGTCAAAAATGAGTTTAGCTTGGTGTTTCTCACTGACTCTCTTCACTCAGTGTGTACACTCAATTCGGCTGTAATTCTGTACAAATTCGTCCCATAAGTTTGCCAAAGTTCTGCTGTTCATTCTCCAGAAACCATGATGCATTAGTATCAATAGGGCTTTTTAGACTACAATGGGCATTTTAAGTGGGAGGGGTTTTTATTGATTGTACAGACCCCTCCCCAGCTCCTTTCTATTCACTACCCTATTGTGCCCTATTCAGGCACTGAATTTTTCTTCTTTTTGGGCATTCTGAACACTTAAGACTCGGGGGAATTTTATTCAGGCTCTTTTTTTCTTTTTCTTTTTTCTTTTTTCTTTTTCTTTTTTTCTTTTTCTAATCACTTTTTTCTCTTTATATATATATATATATATTAATTCTTTCCCCTTTCTTTTCTAGCCATTCATATATATGCCTTCCCAAAAACAACTCTGCCTTTCCCATTTTTTCCGGTTTTATAATGCCCTGGCTAAGTATAAACCATCCCAAAACAAAATCAACCAGGGCATTTTATAGGCTCAAAGGGGCTGCAAGGTCTGTGTCATTGGTGGGAGTTATTTTATTTCCGTGGTTCAGCAAAAACATGGCCTATCTCATCTACATGTGTATCAATGATTCCCAGAGTTAAACTCAGAACATAGGCAAATTCTAGAACATCATAAGCACAAAATTATTCACACTCATGAAAGAAAACTGTAAAATGAAGCATACAACATATAGGCTCAAGTCTCTAAGGGCATGCTAAACTCGTTCTCCATCCCTATCTTAAGTGGGCATGCTGATTTTTCTGTAAAGCAATTAAAGTTGGATCATCTCGTGAAATGTCCACACAGACTCACAAAATAGCATGCTTTGACTCAACTATCCACCTACACATTTTGCAACCTGCAAAGTGTGGACACAAACTCAAACAACATGACCATAAAGAAAACAGAAAAAATAAAAACAAAACAAAACCTAATATACAATGACAGAAAGAACCAGACTAGTCGGTTACAGGCGTTGGGTAGGAGAACCCAACATGTTTGAAATAGGCCTTCAGGGCTGCTTCGATTCAGGTCAGTTTTTCATTAGTCTGGAACTGGGAATTCTCGATCAACTCAAGCCTTCTCATGATCACTGCGAATGAGTGCTCCCTCTGCGGTGCCTTCCCTGCTGGTGGTTTCCTCGATGAACTTGCCATTGCTAAAAGCATGCTCGAGGGGTCTGCCCCCGGCACAAAGAAAACAGGTTTTCTATCCTCAACGTCAACCACATCTTTCATCCTCCTCAAGCAGTTAAGATCAAAATATTCACGGAGAAGAGGGATTAACTCAGTAGCATGCAAATCAAGGAGCCTGTGTCTAACAACAATTTGGGTGATCAATTGGGTACAAGAAATATGATGCCTAGGGTGTGTTTTAATCTCCCTAAAGTGTGGAATGGCCACAGAGACAAAATTAATTTTGATTTTATGCACCATGCACCACAAAATAAGCAGCTCTTGATTAGTGATTGAATTAGAGCTATCCTTACGGCTGAAAAAGTTATAGACCAACACCCTATGGCAGAATCTCAAAGCATCATTATTTAAGCAATACCCTTTTGTGGATCCGCTTTGAAAAACGGATCCATCCCCAATATCAACCCATTTCGCATTGATTCCTTCTGTAGAGTCGGATACTATAGTTACGACATCGACATACTCTTAGAGCTATCCTTACGGCTGAAAAAGTTATAGACCAACACCCTATGGCAGAATCTCAAAGCATCATTATTTAAGCAATACCCTTTTGTGGATCCGCTTTGAAAAACGGATCCATCCCCAATATCAACCCATTTCGCATTGATTCCTTCTGTAGAGTCGGATACTATAGTTACGACATCGACATACTCTTCATCCTGGAGGCCCAAATATGTCACAATGCCCAACAACACGTTCAAATCATCAGCTGACATAGAAAAACTCTTACCCATCAGTTTAAAAGACAAAACCCTAGTAGATGTAGCAGACTTATTTACAGCTTTAATTTTCAAATTTTGGACAAAATCACTAGACATAGAAGCAAAAATCACACATTCCATATCCAGAAAACACTCCCAACCGATTGCAGCAAACAAGTTCCTTACCTCCTGCTCTATGCCAAGAGCTGCGAGCATCTCACGGTGGACTCCCTTTGAGTTTATAATGCCCCTGACTGGTGGCGGGCACTGCTGGGCTTACTTGGTGTGGGGCTCCCCACCCCTCTGCCCCTTTTGGGCACATAGGCTGAAGTGCCCTCTTCAGCCTTCTTCTTCCGTGAAGAGGCCTCTCCAGCCAGCTTGGCTCCAGCTTTTACACTCACAGATTTCCCCACCCTTCGCCTGGGTGAGGAGTCCTCAGAAGGCTCTTCAGTGTCTGCCTGAGTTTGGGAGGGTGCACTGGTTTCTTGCTGCTCCTGCTCTTCTTCGGTATCCCCTTCCTGGGATACTTCTGGCTGCTCGGTTGGCCTTGGAATGGGCTCGCTAACCTTTCTTTTTCCCTTTGCTTTCTCTAGTGCCTGCTTCTTGATGTCAGCGGGTGCCTCGTCCTCTTCTTGCTGTTCAAAAAGTTGTATCTTCTCCGATTTTGGCTCACCCTCAATATCTTCTATTTCAGTCAAATACTTGTCCAAATCAGTATCTTTGTATCCTTCCTCTTCACCCTCTTCTCTTCCTTTAACTTCCTCTCCTTCTTCATCATCCTCCAAGTCTTCGATCTCCACCGATGGCACAGGGGTCGGAGCCCTAGCTGGCTTTTTAGCTTTCTTCTTTTCAGCCTCTTTTTTAAGCTTTGGTTCAGGCTCTTCAGCAGCCTCTTCCTCCTGCATGCCCTCTGCAGTAGCCTCATCATCTTGCTGCTCTGTTTGAGTCGGAGTTGCAGAAGTTTCCTCCATCGCCTCAACCTCAGGCGCAGGCTCCTTCTCCGGCAGAGTCTTATTAGAAGGTTTGATCGAAGTGGCTGCCTCAGACGCAACTCTCTCCTTGGGCTTAGCAGAGGGTTTCTTCATGACCTTGGCTGGAGCGGGCTCTTCAGAGACAGTAGGAGTCTCAAAATCCAGGCGTGCCTTTTGTCCAGCCTTGGGTGCAACCTTCTTTCCTCTGGTCTTCGCCATTGTTGAGCTTTAGAGTTTTCAGAAACTAGGGTTACAGAAGAAATCGAGAGAGAGAGAGTGTTCTGATTTTTGAAATAGGCGAGTGAAAGTGATAGTGGGGATTTTGTGGGGTAAGGCTTTTATATAAAAGAAATCACTATTCATGATTTGACTTGAGACTCTTCAGATTCCTTAGGAGTCTCCCGGATCAGTATGCCCCATGCTAATGGATAAGCCTTTGTTATGTCCTCCGCTATGCCGAGCTTACCCTTAGTCTTCTTCTTACCAATCTTGGATGTATTTTATGGGGTTTTTGTAATAATGACTGGAATTAATAACTTGTTGTATAAATGAAAGTTATCGAACAGAAGAAGAGATGAGGGTTTTAGAAGGAAGAGATAGAAGGGGAGAGAGAGTTTACAGAAGAGAGAAAAGGAAGAGGATAGATGATATTTCATTAGCTGCTCCTAAAAGTGCTATTACATCATTTTATACCATCTACTGCATAGGGGACCACTTAGGGTAAATAAGAAACCTAATTATAATAAACTATAATTGTGGCCCGGCTAAAAAAAACAGCCCAAAGGAAAAATAACACATTGAAGCCCAATGTTGATTTCGATTAACCCAGATCTGAGACCCGACTAGAATTCCCAATTACTCCAATCTGAGGAACGATAGGTAGGAACCCTAAAAATGTAGTCTTGGCCATTGACGCCTCCATCACCTGAATCTCCTCTTCACCAACCGATAATTCTCCCCTTTGATGGTCGGAATCAATGATATTCGTCAGGTTCATGACAATACCGCCCCCAATTGGAGATCCTTGTCCCCAAGGATCGCAATTTGGGAATTTCTTTTGTAAAAACTTGGAGTCTTCCGAAGAGGTAATGCCCCCCGCGTGCGGTTCCCACTGAACCAGCGTTTGATGGACGGTTGTGTCGTGCCGGCGAATTGTACGGTGTCTGAGGAAAGCATGTGGACGAACAATGACAACTCCATCTGCAGACACCTCCGGAAGCTGAGATAATGGCTCTACTGCCTTGTTGATCTTTCCCTTGAGCAGTGAAACGTGAAAAATGGGGTGAATTTTAGACCCCTCCGGTAAGGCCAGACGATAAGCCACTTGACCGACCTTCTCCAATATCTTGTAGGGACCAAAAAAGTGGGATGAGAGTTTCAAGTTTCGGCGCAAAGCCACTGTGGTTTGTCTATAGGGCTGTAATTTTAGGTAAACCTCACTCCCTACCTCAAATTGTTTGTCGACTCTGTGCCTGTCTGCATAGAATTTCATCCGGTTCAGGGCAGTTTGCAAGTTCTCCTTTAAGCTCTGCATCTATAACACCCTAAATTTCTTAAAGTGTTAAACTGATTTTTAATGATTTTAATTGATGCAGAAATGTGAATAATAATAATTTTTAAAAAAAAAATTAAATAACTTAAATAATAATTTAACTTAATTAGTAGTGAAAACATTTGAGTTGGAAATAAATACAAGAATTTAGTAGATTAAAGTTCTACTTGAATTAGTTAAAGCATTTGAGTAGAAAAATAAATACATGAATTTAACAAAAGGAAATGATACTTAATGAATTAAATTAGCAATTCAACTAGAATATTTTTATTTGAGAAGTTTATCATAAGTTCTAAAAAAATGAAATAAAATAAATAGCATGAGTAGATGTCTAAGAACCAACATGATCCATGAAACATGAATTATTAATAATTGTCTAAAATAAGATTTGACTAATGTAAGCGGAAGAAATAAAAGTTGACTTGACTTGTCATTCGACCTCCCACACGCCACCAAATCAGTTACCTGAAAATGTTAATGAGGGGTGAGCATATATAAAATATACTCAGTGTGAGAAATCATGCAAAGATTTGCCCAGGTTAATAAAACAGTAGAACACATATAACTGATACTGAAACTTGATGGTACCTTAGTACCGAAAAATGATAGTACATTAGTACTAATTGAATCGAATAGCGACATTGACATTTGTGCTCAAATAATGAGAGCCAAATGAATGAACATATAGTCCAAAGATCATTGATAGTAACATGAAATACGGCCAACACGTGATATTAAAATGGGCAAAAATATAAATCCACAGTGCATAACATAAATAAATCCCACACCTTGATTGAACTGAAGGACTTCGAATCAAACACTAGAAATTATTTATTGTCTTAGTCGCGCCGCACCTAGAATACCAAAATAAATAAATCCTATAAATACATGATTCACACTAAAAGTATATGAAAGTTGAACTTAAATAGTAAAATATCTCTAATCTTTAAATGATATTTTAAATAGAATCATAAATATGAATATGAAATAAAGCATAATCAAAATTTGAAAATTATGAACTCTTATTGTTATCCGAACTCACCCAATTGATTTTTGGTAATTAAACTTTCAAATCAGTTACGCTCACAATGCAATTTAACTACTATTAGTTATTCTGAAATAATAATTTATATAAAAAAAACAAAAAAAAAAAAAACCTTAGCTATCAAACCTTAACATTATAATTTAAAAGTTAAACTCATAACTTAAATTTCCATAATATGCCGTGAATGAGAGTTGTGCATGCCTATGTTATTATGAAATACCAATCTAAATATACATCTACCATTAACGTAATTTATAACGTAATGAATTTGAGTATCTAGTCTATGATCAAAACCTTTTAAAAAATTTTTTCGCATAAAAAAAACTAACATTAAAGGACATCTTAACATTAAACCTCATTAGCCTAATATAATATAATTTAAAACAAAGATGATTTTACCATTGTATATAATTTTGGTTATGATGAATTTATACAGAATCTTAAGTATTCATTACAAAGGAAATAATTATCACTAAGCTATAATTAATTATTGTAACCCTTAACTCCAGCAACCAAATAAAAAAATAATAATAAATTATGAAACTAAAATTTCAAGTGATAGATCTAAGATATACTACTTTCATTCTGAAAATAATAAACTCAACAATCAAACTTTATCAAATGCTAGATAAGTATTAAACTAAAAATTTTAAACTTTTACCCATAAGCCATATATGAGAATTGCAGACGGATTTGCCAAATTAAATAATTTCCAAAGACTAATAACTTCTAAGTTAAACGTCACTAACCCATTTAATAATTTAATATTAAAATGATACATAAATTTTAGTTTCGAAACTGACTATAAACTAAAATAAAATAAAAATAAATGAAATCAACTCTCAACTATGAAATTCGAGGATCTAGAGCATATATTTTCTCTGTTTTCAAAACAAATTCTTAACCATTCATTAAACCCAAGGAATAATCTAAAAAAAAAACACTAAAACTAAATTCTAATTAAAGTTAATGGAACAGAAAAAAAATATAAAACAACCAAAACCATTTTAAAGAAGAATCGTACCTGTCGAGAACAATTGAACTTTCTTCAAAAATCGAGAGTATAAAGTTTTCCAGAAAAAATTCTCTTTTGAGGATGTCTTGAGATTAAATATTATCTAGGGAAATAATAGATTGTCCCACACACCTTTAAATTTTAGGAAATTACTCATCATTAATCCTAGGATCGGTTCTACCCAAAATCAAGGTAAAGTGATAATTTTATTGCTTAATAAAAGGTTGAATAATAGTTCTCCTATACAAATATCCGTAATTTATGAAAATTTCTAATAAAAGACCATTCATATATTTGGTTGTTATAGAAACCCTTGTGCTTAATCTAAAAGTATAATTACACATATATACGTCCCCATTCATCCAGGTTAATTTAAATTTGAAATAAATGAGTACACCACATTTGTTTATCTTAACCAATATAAAGATATAGTCTCCGACACTTCCAAATAAAAATTTAAACTTTCAAAGTTAGATAATTTATAAAAATCGTGTGAATATATCCACCCTACTCAAAGTAAGAGAAAATTTTGAAAATGATTCCATAGTTTTAATGTTGACCAATGTATTTCTTAATTAAAAAAAAATCCAAAATTCTGCACCTTCTAAAATACATGTATTTATCATAATATAAATCATATCTTTATAAATCAAAACACAAAAATATATTCAAGCATGCCATCATTTCGTACCAAAAATTTAAATGGTTTAAATGGATTGAATAATCAAACATTTAATGAATATAATAAGTGATTCTAGGGCTTAATTAAAAATAATGAAAAATATTTTATCTCAAAGGATGAACTAAATGTATACACATATGCACGCTCCTCTTATATTTTTTTTCTATATTCATGAAAAATGATTTTCTATATGGTTTTAATAAATAAAACTTAATTCACTAAATAAAATTGAATATATATATCTAGGGGCGCGACTTAGACCATATCATAACTCGAATATTAAAATTCACAAATTTTGATAATTCACGTAATTGAAGATAAATATTTTATTTAAACAGTGATTGAAAAAACGGGCTGTTACAGCATCATTGTCCTCTTGTCCTGTAGGGCATCTTTTACCTCTCCCAGTTGTGTATCAGAGTAGGGTCCCATAGAGAGGAAGGGTGGGGGGTAGCCATATAAGGCTTGGAATGGTGTGAGTTTAATAGATGTGTGGTAGTTGGTGTTGTACCATAGCTCGGCTAAGGGAAGCCATTTCACCCACTGTTTGGGAGAATTTGAGGTCATGCACCTCAGATAATTTTCCAAGCATTGGTTAACTCTTTCAGTCTGCCCATCTGTCTATGGATGGTAGGCAGAGGAAAGGTTAAGGGTTACTCCCATGGCTAGGAACAACTCCTTCCAGAAGTGGCTAGTAAAGACCTTGTCTCGGTCTGTAATGATGCTTGTTGGGAGGCCGTGCAGTTTGTAGATGTGTTCCATGAATAGCTTAGCCACTTGTTGGGAAGTAAAGGGGTGTGATAGGGGTAGGAAGTGGGAGAATTTAGTTAACCTATCCACCACCACCAAGATGACATCTTTTCCCCCTAATTTTGGTAAACCTTCAACAAAATCCATAGTTATTTGGCTCCAAGGTCTATCTGGTATAGGCAGGGGCCGGAGCAGGCCCTGATAAGCCCCTTGGTTGGGTTTGTTGAGCTTGCAAACTCATAGCTTCTAACAACATCTTCCACATCCTTCTTCATCCCAGGCCAGTAAAAAGTCCCCTTTAACCGCATATAAGTCCCATTTATCCTAACATATCCCCCATAGGCAGAGCTGTGCATAGCAGATAGAATTTTGGACTTAAGTTCCTGGTTATTCCCAACTGGCAGTCTTCCCTTATACCTAACCAGGCCTTCAGTTACTGTAAAGTGAGGGTAAGATGTGGGATCTTGCATTTTTTCCTTCAAATTCTCTTCCAACACTGAGTCCCCTTCATAGCTTGAAATAATTTCTTGAACCCATTTTGGTCTCACTGAAGTAATTGCCCTACAGTCCTCAGACATAATTGGTGCTCTGGAAAGGGCATCAGCAGCCCTATTGTCTGTTCCTTTCCTATATTGTATGTCATAATCTAACCCAAGGAGTTTAGTGATCCACTTTTGTTGGATGGGACTTACAATCCTTTGGTCCAAGAGGTGCTTCAAAGCCCGTTGATCAGTGCGAATTATGAATTTTTGCCCTATCAAATAGTGCCTCCACCTCTGGACAGGCATGAGTATGGCTAAAAACCCCCTCTCATAGACTGATAGGGATTGGTTCTTGGGGCATAAGAATCTGCTCAGAAAGGCAATAGCCATGCCCTGTTGCATAAGGACTGCTCCAATTCCCGAGCCACTAGTATCTATCTCTAAGATGAAGGGTTTGGAGAAGTCTGGCAAAGCCAAAATAGGGGCTGTAGTCATGGCTTTTTTCAATTGTTGAAAGGCATGCTCAGCTTCTGGGTTCCACTTGAAGGCATTCTTCTTAAGTAGACTTGTTAGGGGTTTACAGATGAGGCCATAGTGTTTGATAAATTTCATGTAGTATCCAGTTAAACCCAAAAACCCTCTTAGCTGTTTCACAGTGGTAGGAGCAGGCCACCTTAGCATACAATCAACCTTATGAGGGTCTGTGGAAACCCCATCCTGTGAAATAATATGACCAAGGTATTCAATGCTTGTCTGCCCAAAAAGACACTTGGATTTCTTGGCAAAAAGTGAATTCCCTCTGAGTATAGACAATACCCTTTCCAAATGTAGTAGGTGTTCTTCCCAGGTGGTGCTATAGATGAGAATATCGTCAAAGAATACCAGAACACTCTTCCTTAGACAATCCTTAAAAACTTGATTCATTAGGGATTTAAAGGTAGCCGGGGCATTGCATAATCCAAAAGGCATAACAAGAAACTCATAGTGCCCATGGTGAGTACTAAAAGCTGTCAGATACCTATGCTCTGGTTGCATGAGTATCTGAAAATACCCTGACCTTAGGTCAATTTTGGAGAAGAATTTGGCCCCATGAAGCTCATCTAATAGCTCATCAATAATAGGTATAGGAAAATCATGTTTAACAGTGAGTTGGTTCAAGTACCTGTAGTCTACACAGAGCCTCCATGTTCCATCCTTCTTCTTGACTAGAAGCATGGGGAAGCAAAAGGGCTTTTGCTATGTTGAATAACCCCATTTTCTAACAACTCTTTTACAATCCTCTCTATTTCATCCTTGTGGCAATGGGAAGACCTGTAGGGATACTGATGCTTTGGTTCACTCCCTGGCTTGAGGATGATTTGGTGTTCAATGCCTCTAGGGGGTGGCAACCCAGTAGGTTCCAGAAAAACATCATTGTATGCATTCAGCAGCCCTTCCAGCTTCAGATTTTCACCTTGTGTAGGTTTCTGTATAGATAGGGCATAAACTTCCTCAACTTCCTTCTTGGCTTTGGTGTGCATCATCTTAAATAGTGAGTGATGTGATATGAACTGACACTCAGCATTGGACTTGTTAGCATGCAGCTTGATTTTCTTGCCCAACCACCTTACAGTCACCACCATGTTATCATAGTCTAACTCTATTGGAGTGTAGACCTTTAACCAGTCTCCCCCAAGTATTATATCACAACCTTCATGTTGTAGGAGCCTTAGCGAGTGTTTCAGCTTATGCCCTTGCATGTCCCATCCAAACTCATGGGCTAGACTGGAACTGATGAGCCTCTGGCCATTGGCCACTTTAATCAGCAGTGGAGTGGCCTCCCCAATAGTGCATCCCAAGGTTTTGGCAGTGGATTCCTTGATAAAACTCAAGGTACTGCCTGTGTCAATCAAGACTTGTAAAGGATGCCCTGCACAGGTTCCTTTAAACCTTAATGTTATGATATGGTCTGTACCATTAATGGCATTAAGGGATACTTGTACTTCCTCTAATGGCTCCTCTGTCTCAGCACTATCATCAGCCTCTGAGGAGTGATGTAAGTATGTTAGCTCTTCATCTTCAGTCATAATCATAAAATTCATCATGTGCTTACACCTGTGCCCTTGAGTGTACCTTTCATCACAGTTGTAGCAAAGCCCTTGGGCTCTCATTTCAACCATTTGTGATGTAGTAAGAAGTTTAATAGGTGGCTGGGAAGGTGGGTTATCCTTAGGGACAGTGGGTTTAGAAAATGGGGCTTGGACCCTGTTAGAACTGCCACTCCAAGGGGTAGTAGACCTGGAACTCCCTTTTAATTTCTTTGTCAGAGCCTCAATGGTGATGAGTTGGTTTTTGTCTAGCTCAATGGCTTGTGCTAGTGTGGAGGGGTTGAACATTGCCACGGCAGCCCTTAGTTCCTCACTTAACCCACTCATGAAGCTAGCCATGAAATAGGACTCAGTGTAAGTCCCCTGGCGAAACAACAACATGCACTCTCCTCAAACTTATCAACATAATCCATGTAATCCCCCATATGTTTGAGTTTGTTGAATTCAACTACAACTTGTGCTTCCTATAAATCTTCAAATCTGGTAGATATAATTTCCATGAATTGTTCCCAAGTGAAACCTCTCTTGTTAGGGTCAATAGTTTGAAACCAAAGGGCAGCCTTTCCTTCAAAACTCATGGAGGCCAAGGCAATTTTCTGCTCATCAAGCATGTGTGGCACCATCTTGAAATACCCATTACACTTTAACATCCAAACCTTGACTGTGTTCCATCAAACTTGGGAAATTCAATTTTTGGTAGAGGAGTAATAACTTGATTATCCTTCTTCTATACTGAAAATAAGACCTAGCCTGAGAGCTATCATTTATCCAATGCTGAAGGGGTTCTCCCAAAATGGATTCCTCCGCAACTACTCCCTTCCCTTTATCAGATTTCAAAATTTGTGTGTGTAGGAAAGTGATGAGGTTGGTAAGGTGATCAAACTTGCTGTTCATACCTGTTTGACTTTCAGTCATCTGTTCTTTGAGTTTGATTTCAGCTGCGTCCCTTTTCATGGTTTTAGTTTTTAACTGCTCGTCTAACTTTTTGTGACCCTCTTGCAGATTCTTCAGCCTGGTGCTCTCTGCCATTACCGAGGAAATGTGGCTTTGAATACCAATTGTTATGTCTTCCGCTATGCCGAGCTTACCCTTAGTCTTTTTCTTACCAATCTTGGATGTATTTTATGGGGTTTTTGTAATAATGACTAGAATTAATAACTTGTTGTATAAATGAAAGTTAACGAACAGAAGGAGAGATGAGGGTTTTAGAAGGAAGAGATAGAAGGGGAGAAAGAGTTTACAGAAGAGAGAAAAGGAGGAGGATAGATGATATTTCATTAGCTGCTCCTAAAAGTGCTATTACATCATTTTATACCATCTACTACATAGGGGACCACTTAGGGTAAACAAGAAACCTAATTATAATAAACTATAATTGTGGCCCAGCTAAGAAAAACAGCCCAAAGGAAAAATAACACATTGAAGCCCAGTGTTGATTTCGATTAACCCAGATCCGAGACCCGACTAGAATCCCAATTACTCCAATATGAGGAACGATAGGTAGGAACCCTAAAAATGTAGTCTTGGCCATTGACGCCTCCATCACCTGAATCTCCTCTTCACCAACCGATAATTCTCCTCTTTGATGGTCGGAATCAATGATATTCGTCAGGTTCATGACAGCCTTATCCCCTGAAAAATCAGAACAACCTTTATCTCTTCAGAGTGCCTTGCTTCAGAATCCCTATTTCCAAGGGATTTATTTTATCTTCATCTTTCTCTCTCATTATCTAAACCTGCAAACACCATACTTATCCAAAACAAGCGTAAAATTGCTCCCTAAACTAGTTTAATTAACTTATTTAAAATAAATAAAAATAAATTAAGACAAATAAATACCTGGGCTGCCTTCCAGTAGTGCCCCAGTTATTGTCGTGGGCACGACATCACCCCAGATTAGGCGTAAGTGGGCTCTGCGAGCCAGATCACTGTGACATCTTCATCAGAGTGCCCAAGGTAAGCTTTCACACGGTGACCATTCACTTTGAAGCGCCCTCCAGTATCGGGATTTATCAGCTCAATTGCCCCATTTGGGTATTCTGCATATACCTCAAATGGACCAACCCACTTGGTCCTCAGTCATCCTCCCATAAGCTTGAACCTTGAGTGGTACAAAAGCACTTTCTGTCTTGGAATGAATCTCTTCCTTCGAATTACTTGATCGTGGAGCCTTTTCATTTTTTCCTTGTACATCACCGAATTATCATAGGCCTCCATTCTCATTTCTTTCAACTCTTGAATTTGAAATTTCCTGAAATGCCCAGTGGCGTCAGGATCCATATTCAGCTTCTGAAGTGCCCATCGTGCTTTGTGTTCTAACTCAACTGGCAGATGGCAACACTTTCCAAATAACATCTTGTATGGGGACATCCTAATTGGAGTCTTGAATGCAGTTCGGTATGCCCACAGAGCATCTTCCAGATGAATACTCCAATCTTTTCGGTTTGGAGCCACAACCTTCCCAAGAATGGCTTTAATTTCTCGATTTGAGACTTCAGCTTGGTCATTTCCTTGAGGATAGTAAGCTGTGGTGACCCTATGGTGAACCCCATACTTCTTCAACAATCTTTCCAGCATTTGGTTGCAAAAATGGGTCCCTTGATCACTGATGATGGACATGGGCACACCAAACCGACTAAAAATGTGGGATTTCAGAAATGTGGCTACTACCCTTGCATCGTTAGTAGGAGTAGCCTTTGCTTCTACCCATTTGGACATATAATCAACTGCCAGGATAATCTGTTGGTTCCTCCTCGAATTTGGAAAGGGTCTCATAGAATCCATTCCCCAAATATCGAAAATCTCACTGGCATGATTGGTGTCATGGGCATTTCATTTCTTCTTGTAATGTTCCCTACCCTCTGGCACTGGTCACACCTTCTGCAGACGTTGTGGGCATCTTTGAATATTGTGGGCTAAAAGAACCCACAATTCAAAACTCTTCTCGCTGTTTGATTTGGTCTGAAATGCCCTCCGCAAGAATAACTGTGACAATGCTTTAGAATTTCATCTATCTCCTCATCACGAACACATCTTCTGATGATTTGATCAGCACATCTTCTCTATAGAATAGGGCAATCCCATGCATAGAACCTGCTCTCATACCTTAGTTTATTTTTCTGGTACCTTGAGTACCCAATAGGCATTTCCCCAGATTCAAGGTAGTTTACTATATCCGCATACCAGGGTGCTAGTGCCCCTTGCTTAATACAAATGCTCATCAGGAAAATGATCGGTAATGGGCATTACGTCGCCTTTCTCATTCAGCAACCGGCTCAGATGGTTAGCTACCAAGTTTTGTGCCCCACTCTTATCTTTTATCTCGACATCAAACTCCTGTAAAAGAAGGATCCACCTAATTAGTCTAGGCTTCGTCTCCTTTTTGGCCATCAAGTGTCTCAGGGCACCATGATCTGTATAGACAATGCTCTTCGTCCCCAAGAGATAAGATCGAAACTTCTCGAATGCAAACACGACTGCCAATAGCTCTTTTTCAGTAGTGGTGTAATTACATTGTGCCCCATTCAGAGTCTTGGAGGCATAGTAAATTACATGGCTTTCCTTTCCTCTCTTCTGACCTAGTACCGCGCCCACAGCGTAGTCACTGGCGTTACACATAATCTCAAAAGGCATGCCCCAATCTGGTGGTTGAATGACTGGTGCCGTGACCAGTTGCTTCTTCAGAAAATTGAATGCCTTCTTACAATCTTCATCGAATTCAAAGGGAACATCTTGTTGCAATAAGTGAGTAATAGGCTGGGCAATTTTTGCAAAATCCTTTATCAACCTCCTGTAGAATCCAGCGTGCCCCAGAAATCCTCTCACTTGCTTCACAGAAGTGGGATATGACAATTTTTCTATTATATCCACTTTGGTTTTATCAACCTCAATGCCCCTCTCAGAAATCACATGTCCCAGTACAATGCCCTCTCTGACCATGAAATGACATTTTTCATAGTTCAGCACTAGGCATTTCTCCACACAACACTGCAACACCTTTTCCAAATTATCTAAACATCGATCAAAGCAGCTCTCATACACTGTGAAGTCATCCATGAATACTTCAATGCAGTTCTCTAGCAAATCAGAGAATATGCTCATCATACATCGCTGAAATGTACCAGGAGCATTGCAGAGGCCAAAGGGCATTCTGCGATAGGAAAATGTGCCGAATGGGTACGTGAATGTTGTTTTCTCCTGGTCCTCTTGACTTACTGCAATCTGCATGTATCCTGAGTATCCAACTAAGAAACAAAAGAACTTCTTTCCTACAAGTCTTTCCAATATCTGGTCAATGAACGGAAGTGGGAAATGATCTTTCTGTGTGACTGTGTTCAGCTTTCAGTAGTCGATGCAAACTCTCCAGCTAGTTTGCAATCGTGTGGGCACAAGCTCTCCTTTCTCATTGTTCACAACTTGAATGCCTGACTTCTTGGGCACAACATGGATTGGACTGATCCACTTGCTGTCTGAAATTGGGTATATAATCCCTTGGTCCAGTAGCTTAATTATCTCTTTTAGCACCACATCTTTCATCACTAGATTGAGCTTTCTTTGTGGATCACGAACGGGCTTTGCATCATCTTCTGACAATATTTTGTACATGCAAACCGTCGGGCTAATGCCCTTTATATCTGCCAAAGTCCATCTGAGTGTCTCCTTGTACAGTCTCAACAATCTCAAAAGGCGGTCCTCATCAGCTTGATTCAACCCCGCACTTATGATTATAAGGAGAGTCTCATTATTCCCTAAATAGGCATATTTCAGATGCCTTGGTAATGTTTTCAACTCCAGCGTGGGCACTTTGATAATAGAAGGCATCAACTTATCATCATTTCTTCGAATGGGCACACCATAGTCCACACATCCGTATGGCATTTCTTCTAATGAATAAAGCATCATAATTCCATCCCTTATGTCATCACCCTCCTCCAGGGCATCCTGGTCATTTAGTCCATCCCACAATGCCCATTCCAGCAGTTTTTTGTTGCTCACCATAGATAAAGTAGAACGGCTCCGGGAATGAAATGTGTTCACAAAATTGCAATTTTCTGTATCCGGAGGGTGCTTCATGGATTCAAAAATGTTGAACTTCACTTTCTCCCCATCAAACTCACACGCTAGTGTGCCCTTGTCCACATCAACCTTGGTTCGAGCTGTCTTCATGAAAGGTCTTCCCAGCAACAAAACTGAAGATTTTGAAGTCGTTGTGCCCATGTCAAGCACATAAAAATCTGCTGGGAAAATAAGCTCATCCACTTTGACAAATACATCTTCAATGAGGTCTTCTAGATATATATTCAATCGGTCAGCTAGTTGAATGACCACACAGGTCTCCTTTAGAGGTCCAATCTTTAATTCTTTGAACACCGACATGGGCATTACATTGATTGATGCTCCCAAATCCAGCATGGCCTTTTCGACTATTTTGTCTCCAATAATGCAAGGGATCATGAACATCCCTGGATCACCACACTTCTTGGGTAACTTCTTTTGTATCACAGCTGATACATTTTTCCCAACTAAGAACCTTGCATCGTCATTGAATCGCACCTTTCTGGTACAAAGCTCCTTTAGAAACCGGGCATACCGCTGTACTTGCTTGATCGCTTCGATCAGTGGGATATTGATTTCCACCTTACTGAATACTTTTAGCATCTCCCTGGTTTCTTCTTCTTTTCTATTTTGTGCCAATCTCCCTGGAAAGGGAGGTTTCCGTTTCTCTAGAGTGGACATTTTGGCAGGCTGTTTTACTTCCGGGATGGGTACAGGATCAGTCCATTCAGCATCTTGTGCCTCATCCTCTGTGGGAATATTTTCAACTTCTTTTTCCAAGGGCACATCGTCATTCCCTTCTCTTGGCCTGACCATCTCCGGAGGCTCTTTTCCACTCCTCAATGCTACTGCATTCACTAGTTCTCTTGGATTCTCGATCTGGGAAGGTAACTTCCCATTTTTCTCCTCCATCTTGTGTATGGCTTGAGCCATTGATTGATTTGTTTGCTCATGTACGAGAGACCAGCTCGAGTCTCTTGCTTAAACTTCTCATTATCCTCAGCCATAGCAAACACAAGATCTTATAGCCTTTGCTTCCTTTTCTCCTCTAGTGGTGGTAATGGGCGCACAGAATGCCCATCCTCTGGCCTTCTCCATCTGAAATTTTCATGGTCTCTCCAGTCAGGATTATAATTCTGGGAATGGGGATCATATCTTCTGGAATACCCATTCTGGCCCCTATAACATTCACTTCTTCCATTTCATCTTGTAGAGTAGGGCATTCATCAGTGAAATGAGATATGCTTTTGCATACCCCACAAGGTCTAGGCTTCCTCACCATGCTTGCACCGGAAAAGATTTTTTTTGATCTTGTCGCACAATCTATCAATCCTGCTGTCCTGGTCCAGTGCCCTTTCTGATTCACATACAACCTGAATGCCCTCTCCACCGAAGTCTCGGTTGTCTTCAGCCATTTCTGTGAGAATTCTGAATGCTTCAACAGGCTATTTGTTCAAAGTAGATCCTCCACATGAGGCATTCACAATCGTCTTCTCATGTGGTCTCAATCCTCTGACAAAATACTGAATAAAATCGTGTTCAGTAATCTAGTATTGTGGGCATTTCGCCAGCATTGCCTGTAATCTTCTTCAATAGTCATAGAAACATTCGTTAGTTCCCATCTTCAGGCTCCCTATCCTTCTTCTCATTTCTTGCACTCTGGATGCTGGGAAATATTTCTCTAAAAACTTCTGCTTAAGTTTTCTCTATGTGGTCACAACGCTAGTGGGTAGTGTGTACAACCAGTCCCGTGCCCTATCTTGAAGAGTGAAAGAGAACGAGACCAACAGCACATACTCTTCTCATCCATGGTCTGATGGTTGAGTTTGGCAAACCATCTCAAAATCTTGCAAGTGCCTTTGTGGATCCTCTCCAGGCATTCCGTGGAACTTCGGCAAGATCTGGATAAAGTTTGTATGAATATCCCAATTCTGAGTCACAGCTGGGAGTGTAATGCCCATTGGGTGCAGATTCATGTTGGTCGAGAAGACCAACTGCCTTAAAGTCCTGTTATCATCCGCATTCCCATTCGCGGCATTTCCATTTGCGGCCATGTTGATGTTGTGGCCGTTCTCAAACTGTCATTCCTCCTCGTGCCCTTCGTCTCCTTGATCTTCTTAATCTTCTGGTGGTGGTGTGGGCTCACGAGGTCTATTTGCTGCTTGGCGTGCCCTCTTCACTGCTGCCTTATTTTTCCTCGAAGTATTCTCTATCTCCGGATCGTACAATAGAGTCTCCTCTGAAGAGCCCCTGGGCATCAACTTCCAGGCTCACCAATTGTGGAAGATAAAATCACTAGAAACCAGCTCCCCGGCAACGGCGCCAATTTTGACGCGCGGTCATTTCGCGCTCAAAAATATATTTGTAAACTCTTGTGCCCACAGCGAGCGTAGCTAGCCAATGAATACGGGTTCAAGTAACCAATCACAAAAGGGGTTTTGGTGTTGTCACTAAACTGAATTTAAATCTGCAAAAGAAATAAAAGAAAATATCAAATAGCAAAAGGTTCTGGCATTTGAATTAGAATTTGGTTTAAACATAAAACAACTCGATCATGGGCACACCGATTTTCATACATGATAGATCATCTAGTTATGGTGATCGGATTTCTCTCTGAGTCTCCTCATCCATCCTTTCATTTTAGGTTTAAAAGTGATTTCTCTTCACTTAAACCCCTAACAAATTAACCACCTCCCGATTTCTCTAAGTGATGTAAGCAAATAAGCAGCAGTGTGCCCTAGACGGACCCAGATCTGTTGTGTTCAATTGATTTCTCTTGTGCCCATAACACCTCATTAATTCCCTTATTACTATATGAACCGACACACAGTCACGATTCACCAATTCAATTAATAGTGGTGTGCCCTCTTTACCTAACGAGTGATCAGCCACATCGGGCACTTCAGACACACACTCACGTGGAACAAGGCTTAAGAATCAACGGAAACTTATTATGCATTATTATGCCCCATTTTGACCTCACGAGTCCAGATTTATGCTCAAACCAATTTCATTGTTCAAATGCTAGAATTAAAGATCTAGCCGAGAAGGCTAGACATAATTGAAGTTGCAAAAATTAAAGACATAAAATAAACAAGAATTTACTGAATTAATTAAGCAAAAACTCAACTCCAACGTTGAAAAGCATAAACATAACCTAAGTCCCGAAGGTTTAAGACCTTTCGGATTGTTTTTGGCTGCCTAAGCAGGGTACTGAAAATGAAATGCAGAAATATAAAATGTAGAAATGTTTCATATTGTCTAAAGATCATTTTCCCAGTGATTAAACTTGCTTTAATAGTTACGTTTCCGAGTGGAGTTTCCCCCACAGGCGGGGGTCTTCTGCTGAAATTCCGGAATGCCGTGTCCTCTCTGATCTTGTCTGGATAAGCTTCAGCTTTATCAAATCCCTATTTTTTAGGGATTGCACTTATCTCCTTCGATTGAGCTTATCTCTTTGTTGCAGCGCCTTATAGGAGTCCAGTTTAGTTCCAACTCTACTTCAGATATGTAGCTATCTTCCACCATCTCTCCTCCAACTGATTTCCGGATTTCACGGGAATGCCCATTCTGACCTGTGGTCGAGTCTGTGCGAGTACTGTGGGCACAGCATCATCTGTCAGCTCCATCCGTATCTGATATGTCCACTTCACCGATCGAATGTGGGATGGATACTGAAGTAGTCCCTGTGCCTCTGAGGAACATATGTGTAAGATAAACGTGAACAATTGGGCATAAAATGCCCCTTCCGCCAGACTCGACTCTTGGAATGCCCTTTTGACCGCAACCTGGTTCTTTCCAACTCAAAACACACTAAAAAGGACATTTATAGAGGACAAAATGCCCAAAAAAACACAAAATAAATGGACTTATCAGTGACCATCTGAGATATCTCCTTAGTTGATTGAAGAGATTGAAGTCGTAGCTCTCAATGATGTGAAATCTGCTCAGCAGACTGTTGAGAGTCTCGTTGAAGCTTTCTTCAACGCCATCCATATAGTTGTTTTTATCTGGTTCAGACTCAGCTGGCGTAGTTGACTCTGTTGTCATGTCATCATCTGACATGGGTTGCTTTCCTTGACTGTTTGAAGTCGGTTCAGTTGGAGTACAGGGACCTTCTTTAGCAGTTCTCTGCCTTCTCAATCTTGGGACAAACGGCTTCAGGTTCCTTTTTCTCTTGACAAAGATTGTGGGGAGATAGTCTCTCTTGTCCAGCAACACGCCTGGTGAGGGAGAACTTGAATCTGATCACATATGATCATGCTGAGTCGATTGATGAATCCCAGCTTCTCCGTGAATGTTCCAATTTGATGGTCAGAATAGACCATACGAACATTCTGGCATAGTTGTGATAGCACATACGATGCCCAGTCAACTCTGCATCGATTGTAGATGAATGCCATCAGGTGAGCATTTTCGGCACTGAAATGAGTATAGTCCAGGTTGCCTCGCAGGCAGTAGATGACTATATCTTGGAGTTGGATGAACTCCGGTCGTAGACTATCTTTCAGTCTGTGTGAATAATCATTATGCTCAACCCCTGGTTTTGTCCATTGGCTCGACAAATCTCTTTGATTTGGCATGGCTATTGAGCATGCCGGTGAACTTGCTCCTAAAAGTTGGAGGGTTTCC
The DNA here is from genome assembly GCA_026008535.1 of Perilla frutescens. Taxonomy (NCBI): domain Eukaryota; kingdom Viridiplantae; phylum Streptophyta; class Magnoliopsida; order Lamiales; family Lamiaceae; genus Perilla; species Perilla frutescens. The sequence goes on from BRKX01000019.1 coordinate 9,562,716, forward strand.
ATCATGGTTTCCTTGGAGATCACGATTGGTTGTCCGCCGACTGTGGAAATAATGTTACCGTTCCCTGCTACTTGGGAGTAGATATAGAACTCAGCAACTAACTCCAGAAAGCATCGTCCAAACTGAGGACCTTAAGTAAGAAACTGAAGGAGTTCAGTTTCCTCCGCTACTATGACTAAGCGATGGAATTCATCAGCTTTGAATCTTTTCATCATAAAGTCCAGTTCTACAAACTTGTCTCTTTTGAGATTGAGAGCAAGTCTAGCTGGATCTATGTATTGAGCGGAGAGTTCCATTCTGCAAGAAAGAAAGTATTTTAGAGAGATTGAATGGATTATAGAGAGAGATGCAAAGCAATGCAAGGAGAGTTATGAAGATAGATATGTGATCTTTGATCGATATCTCCTTAGCATTTAAAAGAAGCTTTGCATGCATGTACTGCGAGTAGCACTCGAGTACTCCTTAGTTGATTAGTTAATGGATTTGACTGATGCTCAGTTGGTTTAAATATGATGATTATTTCAGCCGTCTATAAGTTTAGCTTTACTTTAGATCAGCGGTTGAGATTTCATTCATTTTGAAAATGGGGTAGTTTCCATAAATAGTAAATATTTGGTGCAGGATTTTGCTATTTATATCTCTCAAGCGATCAACTCACTTTCCACTTTAATGGTTGATTTTACTTAGTAGAGATCTCTCATTTGAAAATTATGCCCGTTGGATTATAAAAAATGAATCACAACGGCAATAATTTTATTAAGAATAAGCTTAAAGAAAAAGCAATTTAAAACTTAACCTTCGTCAGTTGGAATACAGTCCAACTAATGACTTTTGGCGAACTGATAATGTGGCAACTGATTGATCAATTCTTGTCATGTCTTCTTCTCCTTGCACTGATTCATCACTGAACTGATGACATTAGTTGCTGAACTGCTAGATTAAATCTCAGTCAGTTTTCTCTTCTTGATGGACTGAACTGGATTCTCTTCACTGCTCTCGTCAGGGCAGTTTGGTCTCTTCCTCTTTAAGGCAGATCCAGTTCCTTCAGCAGGCTTCTCTGGCCTTGCTTTCTTCACAGATTGGCTCCGGTGCTTAGCTTCAGCTGATGTGACCCTTCGCCTACTCTACAAGTTTCTCTTCAGGGTTGAATTGAACTGAACTTCCTGATGATTCAGTTGGGCGGCTGTCTTTGAGCTTGAAGCGATCAGTGGGGTGACATATCTCTTTAACAAGAGATTGGGTGATGTGGCAGTATCTTCAATATCACATAATTGACTCACTGCAACTGGGGTGAGAGGTGGCTCTCTGTGCATCTGCACAGTTGCAGGTTCAGTTGGTCGAGGTGCCTCAGCTAACTGATTTGATAGATTGTCAAAGTTCAGTTTTCAGCATGCAAAGCTAGTCCTGCAGTTGACTGGCTACTGGACTCCTACTTCTTCTTGAGCCTTGATGTGACTTTCCAATTTGGCAAGAAGGGCAGTTGGAGGAATTTTTTTGGTCAATTGATGACTCATAATCCTCTGTACTTGCACAATTTTTGGAGGAAATGGATTTGAAGACCTTATCCATTTTAAACTCCAAACTTCTTCTCTTTGCTAAAATCTCATGCCGTGAAAAGCAGTGATGAAGTAATGAGACTGGATGGACATTGAATGTCTCCCATTGTACCAATAGAAGTACCAGTACAGTAGCTTAAAAAACTCTTGATCTTGCTTAGCTACAAATGCAAATTGAGTGAGGAGTAAATTAGTTACCTCTTTCTGTGCATTTTTGGTTGCATATTCACCACTGTAGAAAGTGCGAATATCTTCTTCCGTCAGTTGGAGATGAGGGCAAGTTCTCCTGAAGTAGTCAGCTTCATAGTCTGGATAAGGGATCCCGATGAATGGAATGAGCTCATCTGGAGAACAATCTTGAAAATCCGCCGTTGATCCATTCTTTGAAACTGGTGAGAAAACCATATTAGCAGTTGAGGTGGTTGAGGCTGTGGCACTTGTGTTGCCTTTAGTCCTCATTTTCTTCTTAAGTGAGTGGAGATAAACACTTCCTCTCTTGGGAATCCAGTCGGAGATGAGGAGTGGTAATACATCATCATTTGGCAGCTTCAAGATGTCTTCAATCATCTTGCTCATTCTGAGAACGAGTCCCACCATAGACTCAAACTTTCTTGTTCTCTTTGAGTTGGAGGCTTTGAGGACTTGACGCTTGATCTGTGAGAATATAAACTCTGCCCAGTTTGTTTCGCGTCCTTCCGCTAGGTGTATCATCACCTTGTACCTCTCCTGGGTAAGCTGGATTAGGGTTTCAATTGCTCCAAACATCATCTTGTTTGTGATGTCGAGCAGAACTCCATACTTTGGCCTTAGATCAGTTTTAGTTGTGGTAAACCTGAATGCCTTCTTGCAGGTGGGGGCCTTCCACCTTCTCTAGTATGGTTCAGCTGCTTCACTCAAATCTTGAACTGTTGCTCCTTACCTTGGAAGTTGGAAAACTTCAGCAACTGTTCCTTCAATTATCTTGATAGGTCGGCCTTAGATAGCTGATGTAATTTTCTTGCCATTAGCACTGATCTTTTCTTGGAGAATAAATTCACACACCCGATTTTATTTGAAGAAACTGGGTGGTGTTTCTAGGTAGTGAAGAATTTCTATCTTGTGAAGACTAACAAACAGGTTTTGGCCGTTTGATTTCTGAAGAATATCCTGGAATTTCTTCCTTTCAAGGAATTTATCTCTCATCATTTGGTTTTTGAATAAGTTGAGGAAACTGAGGAATTCTGCCATTGAAGAAAATTTTGCTAGAATTTTTAGTTGAGAGAGATGAGAGTGAGAAGAGACTCTTTCTTGAATGATTTGAGAAATGAGTGTGTCTCTTCTTCAGCAGAGGGGACTAGATCTGAATTGATTTATGAGTAATGAATGATACTCATATATCTTTGAAAATTTGTGTCCCTTGCTTTTGTTGTTTGCCTTAAATGCCTTTTTTAAATTGCAACGGTAGGAAGGTGCAGAGTAAATGTTTGACAAGACATTTAATTTTTTTAAGGCAAAAGATAATTTTATTAAGAAAAGATGGGAAACTGAAATTACAAGAAGTTATTCCTAGGGCTTCAATCAGTTTGATTGGCCTCTAGTCCTTCTTGTTGCCAGTTCTTTTTATCTTGGCCCTTCTGGAACTGTCTGGCATGTCCTCATTGTTGGAGGAATCTTTTTCAGAATCTTCAGTTCCAGAGTATGCTTCCAGTTGCAGAATTGACTCAGATAGCAGTTTTACCTGATCCTTCATGCTTTCGATCAGTTTCTTGAACTGCTTTGACGTGTTGTCCGGCTGCTACTTCTTAGCTTGTTGGGCACATAGTCGGCTCTTTTCTGCAGCCAACTGATGCTCTCCAGTCTTTTGATCAGCATCCAGCTGATGCTCTCCAGTCTCTTGATCAGCATTTAGCTGATGCTCTGCATTCTTGTAGTCAGTATCTGGCTTCTCAACAGTTTTAGATTGAGTTGGTGATGCTGCTTTTCGTTCAGGTGGACTCTTTCAGGAGTCCTTTTCCTCGTCATCCCCTTCTTCCGAGGATTTGTATCTCTGGATAGCGCGAAAGACATCTTCTGAGTCAGAGTTTGATTGAACTACTGACTCCGCCATTTTGGCCTTCCCTTCACCCCTTGTTACTGGAGTGGTTGGGATCAACTTCTGCCTCAATCTTGGTTGTGGCCCTCTGATCGTTACTGGAGGTAGTACCCCTTCTTCCACCTTTGGAACGAAATCATCAGGATCAACTTGCTGATGATTTGTCTCCTCCGCCATCAGATCAGGAATCAGCTGTTCTAGAATAAAGCTGACTCTGTTGATGTAGTACATCTTTTGAGGGAAGCACAAGGTGCACTTGATCTCGTCTTTCATGATGTCTACAAATTTCTTTAGTTGTTTGCGGAGAAATAGAGACCAGTCTATCCCTCTCGTCTCCCAAATGGCATTACAGATCTTATATTAGATCTCTGACATTTCATCGTGGCCTTTGCACGATCCTACCATCATTTTTGTGGCCACGACTGATAATACCTAAAATTCCTTTTGGAATTTGGACGTCTGATGATTTATATGGAAGTTTTCAGCAGCATGGTTAGTTTCCCAACTGTTGAAGCAGAACTGTGCGTTTACTTCTATTTCTTCAATGTTGTCTCCTTCTTCTGGTAGACCAAATATGTTCTTCAGGACCGAATGGGTGATTAAGATTTCTATAGCCCTTACTTCAATTTTGATCATCCAAGAGTTCTTCTCGCTGGAAGAGTTGAGAAAGAACTCTGCCACTGCCTCTGGATATACCCTCGTAGGAGCACTTTCTGCGAAAGTTTTTAGTTTCGCTGATTCAATCAGTACTAGAATCAATTCACCCATTTGTGTGTAGTTGGTGAATTATCTGTAGTTGGCTCGACTCAGCAACTTGTCGTGACACAGATCTTTGCAGAAGACTGCTGATTCTTCACCTGATAGTTTGAAGTTGAACTTCCTTCGGTGAATGTTGGCAGTAAATTGAGCCATTTGAAAGGTTAGAAAGAGTTTTCTAAAGCTTTTGAGAGAAGGAAAAACTCTGAATGTAGGCTCTAAGAAAGAATGCTAGAAGGTTTTGTTGGCTTTTGAGTGGGTTGAAAAAGAGGTTCGACCAATTTATTTATAGCCTTCAATTCTGATAGAGAATCTAACAGTAAAAATAATTTGAGAGGGACTTAATTTGAAATGTTCCGATTAATCCGTAGAATAAATCTCAAAATTTATCCGTTGGGATTAATTGAGGAGAGAGATAGTGAGTTCAACGGTAATAATGGTGTAACACGTCATTTTACCGTTCCACTAAGCAAAGTAAATTTATACTTATCTGTTCAAATCTCTCTCTCGGGTGCTTCCCCATGGCTTGAGCTGCTGACGTCATCAGATGATTCAGCTATATCTGGCAATCTCCAGTTGGCTTGACCAGCTTCAACTGAGATATTTCAGTTCATCTGCTTGCTCCAGCTGATCACGAGCTGCTTCTCCAATGTGAACTAGTTAAACTTCCGATCAGTTCTGGCCTTTTGACTTCTCAGCTTCCACGATTCTCATCAGTTTGCAAACTTTTCAGCATGCTTTTTGCTTGAATTGATGGCTTGAGCAGTTTTGCTCCTTTTGTTGACTGAACTGATGCACCTTTTGGTTCAGTTTCAGCTTCTGCTCTCTTATTCTCATCGGCTGGGATTGCTCTTTGCATTCTCCCATTTTCTTGATCATCTTCATCTTCTGAAGCTAGCTCCAATAGCCCCAGTTGGATACATAGTTCTACCAATCTTGCCTCTGGCAATGGCTTTGTGAAGATGTCAGCTATCTGCTTCTTAATGTTGACATATTGGATGCATATGTCTTTCTTCTCAATGTGATCACTGATGAAGTGATGCCTGATGTCAATGTGCTTTGTTCTCGAATGCAGAACTGGATTCTGAGAAATAGCAATGGCACTGTTGTTGTCCCAGAAGATAGGTACTTCGTCAGTTTCGACCTTGAAATCCTTCAACTGCTGCTTCATCCAGAGTATCTGTGCACAGCAGCTTCTAGCAGCTACATACTCCGCTTTAGTTGTTGACGTGGCAACTGAGTGCTGCTTCTTACTAAACCAGGATATCAGTTTATGACCAAGAAACTTATATGTTCCACTGGTACTCTTTCTGTTAATCCTGCATCCATCGAAGTCTGAGTCTGAATATCCAGTTAGACTCAAGAAGTCATCTCTGGGATACTATAATCGAAGATTTATGGTTCCTTTGAGGTATTTGATGATCCTCTTTGTTGCTTCGAGATGACTCTTCTTCAGATTGGTATGGAAGCGTGCACATAAGTCGACTGGCAATTAAGTAGAGAAGCGAACCGATGATGCCTCTGTAATGAGTTTGGCTAACTAATTCTCCTTCTTCATGGAGAGTCAGTTGAACTAATGTATTCATGGGGATCTTGATTATTTTTCCCTTATCAGTTCCAAACTTCTTGATGAGCTTCTTTGTATACTTGTCTTGACTGATGAATATCCCATTTTGGAGCTGCTTTACTTGTAGTCCTAGAAAGAACGTCATTTCTCCCCTCATGCTCATCTCGAATTCGCTCTGCATCAGTTGTGCGAATCGAGTGCAGAGATCCTTACTCTTCGATCAAATATTATGTCATCCACATAAATTTGAACCATTAAGATCTCGGATGATCACTTTATTCTAAACAGAGTGCGATCAATGATTCCTTTTTGGAACCCATTCTTGAGCAAGAATGTTGTGAGGGTTTCATACCAGGCTCGGGGCGCTTGCTTCAGCCCGTAGAGTGCTTTTTTCAGTTTGAAGACTTGATCTTGATAAAGCCATGCAAGGTCTTGAAGAACTAAACCCGGAGCTGCCATTCAAAGGTCCAATTGTGCGTATAAGAGCCAAACAACTCCTATGTTATTTTCAAATCTTAATGCGAAGAAAGATTGAAGTTGGAGAAGAAGAAATTGGACGCAGCCCCAAATAGATTTGGGCATTATCAATTGAAGATGAAGATCAAGATCACACCATGGAGAATATTGCTTGAAGTGTTGAAGAGAAGAAGTGCACATGTGCATGTGCATGAAAGTGACGTGTATGTGTGCATGAAGAAAAATCGTCTCTTAATTATTTTAATTAGGGGATTAATTTATTTAGACTTTAGTATTTAATTACATCACAGTATTTAATTATTTAGGTCATTTTTATTATTTATTTGATGTAATTTTCGTTCACTATAGTATATATTTGACTAGAATTGTATTTAAGGCAATTTCCACGTTGAATAGAATTATAGTTTAGGTATTTTTCTATTATAGTTAGAGATCCTTTTTGGATCAGATTTTTAGGTCTTTTTACACTTAATTTTCGTCCACCCTATGCCCTATAAATACGGGAACCATGTTTCATTGATACTTTAGACATTATTGATCAAATTTGCCTTTGCATTCAATTTGTGTCTCAACCGTTCAAAGCTTTTGATTGTTTTCTGTCCAAAATCATCATTCTCGAAGCCTAGAAATTTCAAGTCTTATTCCAAGGAAATGTTCTAATTCACACGAGGAATTAGGGTGAACTCGCTATGAAGAACAACTTAGAGATTCGTTTTCATCGTACAAGATACGCCAGGGATTAATCGGGTTGCTATTCAACAACACTTTCATCAATGCCACCATCTTCGACATCCTACATCTCTATCAAGTCGTCTGAATCATCCTCAATCAACCAAATTCGTTCGAGCCCAGTTCGAGTGCAAAATCCAAATCCGTTCATCGTGTTCTACAGCAAATAATGTAAGTCCTTCTACCCGTTATCATACCCTATCTAGTCAAGCCATTCTAAACCTTTCAAACACCTCCCACACATCTCATATACTTCCCCTAAACTATCATTTTATTTCAGCCCTTTCTTTGTTGGATTTTGTGTATCATTTTTGTGTCGTAGTCTAAGTGTCGTAATTAGGTCTAGAATTAGTTCGTACAATTATTTTGAGTTATTTTTCATCTATTCCAATTTATTTATGTTATTTGAGTCTTTTGTTTAGGATTTAATCCTTCCAAGTTGACGTGTTTCGATCTAGAAGTCTTCCGCGCATTCTCGTATCCTGTACAAATTGTCCGGGTTACATCATATTTTGGCATCAGAGCCACGTTAGCTCTGCTGGTCGTGGTTCAATCCTATGTATCATTTATTTTCTTTCGTGTCTATCGAGTTGTAATAGTTTAGTTGTTCATTGCAAAAAAAAAGAGTTTCGGTAAAAAAAAGTGCTTCGGTCAAACAAAAAAAAAGAAAAGGGAGACCGATTATAAAAAAAAAGAAAAAAGAAAATCCGATAAAAAAATAGAAATATCCAATTTGATTTTTGATTTACCTTTTGAGTTTAATTATATTTTTGGTACCTCCCTTTTGGTACTAGTTCCTAGTTAGTAATTACCTTGTAAGTCTTGTTTCTTTTGGAAACCTTCCTTATAGTATAGTTCATAGTTGGTATTTTCCAATTGAGTTGAATTTTAATTTGGTATCTTCCACTTAGAGTCTAGTCTAATTAAGGTATTTAGATTGTGTCATACTAGTGGTACACATATCCAAATCTCTTTCTTCCCTTTTCGTTCCTTTTTCTTTCCTTTTTGTCCTAAAACACCTGGTTTTCCAGTTTTTCATCTTCTCCCTACTATTTTTGCTCCCGACCTCCGATTTTTCTTCATAATACTATTTCGGAAACGTCTCGACAAGACGAATCAAGCTCACAGCTTTGATGTGATATAAGTGCTTTTTTGTCCAAATTTCATCATCTTCAAGGTGAAATCGCCATTAGAAGTCCGAGAGGAGCCGATCTTAAGCAACGGAAGAGTCGGTCATCACCACCATATACACACCTATCACACGAGCACCCCATATACTTGAGAGCATACACGAGGGGTAAAAATACAGAGAAAAAACACGAGTGATTGTGAGGAATTGTGAGGTCATATACCTTGTTTTTCTGTCACGTTTGTTCATTGTTTGCAGGTACACATGGAATCCAGAGACGAATATAATAAGACGCATGATAAGGCACCCACATCGCCTAGTACTCCTAAAGATGTGGCTTCATCTATGCCACAGCCGTGGGATGCCCAGTACCACCATCGAGAACTGGAGCATAAGCTAGATAGTTTCTTGGCCAAGATGATGGCACAGCTTGAGCTTCTTACTACTTGAATTGTTGTACCACCAGCTCAGGGACAACTTATCTAGCTAGAAGAAGCCGTTTGACAATTGGTAGTAGCTCAGCGTGACCAACCTCAAGTGCAGTTTAACGATCCATATGATCATGATGCTGAAGAAGATCATGGTGACTTTGCAGATGAGTTAGTGGCCGAGTATGATCCATATCAGAGACGTGATCGACCATGTCAGCCTTATAGACATGCAGAACCCAATAGCTTATTGAACAACATCAAAACAAGCATCCTAGAGTTTGAAGGCCTTCACGATCCTGATCTGTACTTAGATTGGGATCGTAAGGTGGACAAGATCTTCACGTGCTATGACTTTCCAGAGATCAAGAAAGTCCAGCTAGCATGTTTGGAGTTTAGAGGCTATGCAGCCTCATGGTGGGGGATGCAGCAGGAGTGACGTCGGCGTGAAAGATATCCTCCCATCGATACTTAGAAAGAGATGAAAGGATTGATGCGTGGCCGGTTCATTCTTGTACACTATGAGTGAGAGCTCGAGAAGAAGCTAAACTGGATCAAGCAAGGTACATGATCAGTTGAAGAGTACCACAAGGAGCTTGAGATCGCCTTGAACCGAGTTGGGAAACAAGAGACCTTGAATGCTACCATCATCCAGTACATTGAAGGCATGAATCCCGACATCGCATATGAAGTTGAACTCAAGAACTTCACAAGTATAGAAGAGCTGGTGCACTACGCATTAATTATGGAGAGACAGCTCAGAGAGGGATGACGCAGATCGTACCACAGTTCAGCCCCTGTTCAACCCCCATGGAACAAAGGTACGAATTCCATATAACCTTCTACCCCTTCTACTGAGCCTACTCGATCCCAAGGTCAGCCCCTTCGTCATTTCAACAATTCTACATCACAGCCAAGCCGTAGACTCGAGTCTGCACCACCCGTACAGCCTAGGCCGCCTCCTACATGGCCTAACCCTCCAGCACAGCCGCCTAATGCAGCCCCTCCACAAGCTCGTGATGTTCAATATCACAAATGTAAAGGTTGGGGCCAATTTCATAATCAGTGTCCAAACCGGCGCGTTTTGTTCATCACCGAACAAAATGAGATCAAGTCAGCTAGTGAAGACGAGCAAGAGTAGCCTAAAGGTTTCTCCAAGGTTGAAGAAGAGTTGCCTATTGCTGAGCTAGAAGAAGAGAAGCCCGAGCTTCCTAATGTTAGTCTTGTGTCTATCTGTAGTTTGAGCATAATTCAAGACAATGAGCAACAAGATCAAAGAGAGAATATTTTCCACACTCGAGTTGCCATTCAAGACAAGACATGCTCGATAATCATTGACAGTGGAAGTGTGATCAATGCCATTAGTTAATATGCAGTTGATAAGCTTGGACTAGTCACGAAGAAGCATTCAAAGCCATACAAACTGCAGTGGCTTACAGATCGAGGCGAGATCCGCATCAACAGCCAGGTAAGTGTTGAATTTTCCATAGGTAAATATTCTGACACAGTTCTTTGCGATGTTATTCCTATGGATGCAGCTCACATACTTTTGGGAAGACCGTGGCAATTTGATCGATAAGTTGTTCATGACGGGTTTGCGAATACCTATGTTGTTTCGCGAAACGGACAAACTTCAATAGTTCAAAGAAGAGAGCAAAAGCAGCAGCTGCCGCAGCCAAGTTCACCACTGTTACCGATCCACCTCCGACCGAGCTTTCACCAACGACCCATGTCTTTTCCATCACCAAGATCACTCCAAAACGGCTCCATTCTGATTCCTTAGCACATGAAAATACATCTGGATTAGCTACAAATGAAGATAAAATTCACAACCTCTTATTTCCTGTCAAATGAGTCGACAAGGTAATTAACACGGGTATGTCTATTGTGCCAATAACATATAAGAACAGTGCTACTAATGTGTTTTCTTTGCCTAGTGTTGTGCAGCCAATGCGAGATAAGTTCAAGGTAGTAATCAAATTCCATCCCGAGATAACTTTGCACAACCATCCAGCCTTTTACACGAGCTCTGAAGAAATAAACGAGAATGATCAGTCAGTCCCATTTTATCTGCAAGGGATGCATGTTGCATGGCATGGACAAGGACCTGATTTAACTCCCATGGATTTATTTGGTGAGTATAAGAGTTCTTCAATTTTTAATGTCACTAATTTCATTCCTTTTTCTGCAATTGGGGTGAACGTTCTAATTCACACGAGGAATTAGGGTGAACTCGCTACGAAGAACAACTTAGAGATTCGTTTTCATCATACAAGATACGCCGGGGATTAATTGGGTTGCTACTCAACAACACTTTCATCAACACCACCATCTTCGACATCCTACATCTCCATCAAGTCATCTGAATCATCCTCAATCAACCCAATTCATTCAAGCCCAGTTCGAGTGCAAAATCCAGATCCGTTCATTGTGTTCTACAGCAAATACCGTAAGTCCTTCTACCCGTTATCATACCCTATCTACTCAAGCCATTCTAAACCTTTCAAATACCTCGCACACATCCCATATACTTCCCCTAAACTATCATTTTATTTCAGCCCTTTCTTTGTTGGATTTTGTGTATTATTTTTGTGTCGTAGTCTAAGTGTCGTAATTAGGTCTAGAATTAGTTCGTACAATTATTTTGAGTTGTTTTTCATCTATTCTAGTTTATTTATGTTATTTGAGTCTTTTGTTTAGGATTGAATCCTTCCAAGTTGACGTGTTTCGATCTAGAAGTCTTCCGCGCGTTCTCGTATCCTGTACAAATTGTCCGGGTTACATCAGATCTCCAATCTCAAATCTAGACGGTTGCTCGACGTACACATCCTCCTTGAACATCCCTTGTAGAAAAGCACTTTTCACATCCATTTGATAGACCGTGAAGTTGTTGTGAGCCGCATAGGCGAAGAACAATCTGATAGCTTCCAATCTTGTAACAGGTGCAAATGTTTCATCAAAGTCGATCCCTTCACTTTGAGAGTATCCCTTGGCTACCAGTATTGCTTTGTTTCTTGTGATGACGCCTTGTTCGTCCAGTTTGTTACGAAAAACCCACTTGGTTCTGATGACATTCTAGTTTTTTAGCCTATCAACAAGAAACAACACATCGTTTCTTGTGAACTGGTTCAGCTCTTCTTGCATAGCGATTATCCAATCTGCATCTTCAAGAGCTTCATTGATGTTTGCCGGTTTAGTTTGAGATAAAAAGCATGTGAAGAGAGCAAGCACTATTGAACTTCTGGTCTTCTTGGATCTCCAACAATCTTATCAGCTGGATGGCTTCTGAGCCATTTGGGTAGGGTTTTCTCAGTTAGATTTTTAGTTGGATCCTCAGCATTGACATCCTCTGATGTCTTTTCTTCAGTTTGCCCTTCGTCTTCATCAGTTCTTCCCCCTACTTCAGTTGTGGGGTTGAAGGTCTCAGCACAATCAGTTTCTTCATTAGCTTGATTGCCCTCAGCTGATCTGGTACTGGATACATTTCCTTCATCTTCTAGACCAACTTCAAACTCCTTTGGAACTATATGGTCCACGTAGTCCTGCGAGTTATCAGTTTTGCTAGGTAGCAGTTGAACTGATGTATTGAGTACTTCTTTACTCTTGTACTCATTGGCAAACTCATCAAAAACAACATGACAAATTATTTCCACAACTAGTGTTCCTTTGTTGAACACTCTGTAAGCTTGAGCGTATGGGGAATTGTAACTAAGAAATATTCCCTCATCAGATTTGGCACTGAAAGTCTTCAGTTGACTTTTGCCATTGTTATGAATATAACATTTGCAACAAAATACTTTGAAGTATGAGATAGATGGCTTACGACTCTTGTATAGCTCATAAGGTGTCTTGTCATGTGCACTGATGATGGCGCTTCTGTTTTAAGTGTGGCACGACATGTTGACTGCCACGGCCCAGTATCCTTCTGCTATCTTGGCATCAGCTATCATTGCTCGAGCTGCTTCTTTGAGTGTGTGATTCCTCCTTTCAGCTACACCATTTTGCTATGGAGTTCTAGCAGCTGAGTGCTCGTGAGTTATTCCTAGTTTACTCAGAAAATTGATGATCTGTTTGTTGACGAATTCAGTTCTGTTGTCTGAACGAATTCGCTGAACTGATCTTTCTCTTTCAGTTTGCAGCCTCTTGATCATCGTTGATAGCTTGGAGTAGGTTTCATCCTTTTTTCTAAGAAACTCTACCCATGTGTATCTTGAGAAGTCATCGACTACTACAAGAGTAAATCTTTTTTCTTTGGGAGTCGGAGGTCTGACTGGCCCAAATAGATCCATATGTAGCAGTTGGAGGGGAGTTGTTGTCCCTGGATGATGACTTCTGTTCTTAAATGACGACCTCACTTGCTTCCCTTTCTGGCACGATCCACAAACATTAGTTTTCTTGAAAATCTCCTTAGGAAGCCCATCTACTAGCTTCTTCTTGCTAGATGATTGATGGTTCTGAAGTTGAGATGATTGAGTCATCGATACTATAGCCAGCTTGCTTCAATTGAGCCTTTTGAAAGAAAGCAAGCTTCTCCATAACCGGTTGACCAGTCAACAACATCCATGTTGCCTCTCCTAATACCAGTTGGGAGGATTGCTCTAATTGATTTATCTTTGATATCACATGAGCTTCGACTGAAATCAATGGTGTATCCATTGTCACATAATTGACTGATATTGAGCAGTTTGTGCTTCAGTACTTCCACGTGCGAGACTCCATTTACAACCACCTTTTCTTTAGCCACGAACCCTTCTCCAATGGTTCAGCTTCTAGAGTTGTCTCTGAATGTGACTAATGCTTCTTTTACTTCCTTGTATCCTTCTAGATCCTCTCTGTCTCCCGTCATGTGTTTTGAGCACCCGCTATCTAGGTACCAAACCTCCTAGGTCCTCTTCTTCGATAGGATGCCCTTTTTCTGCAAGAGGGACGATTATTTTTTAGGAACCCGCATGTATCGGGTCCTTCTTTGATAATCAAGTGTTTAGGGATCCAGATTTGCCAAACTTTTGACTTAATAGCAGGTAAAGAGTTTTCAGACATTGATCGTGTGATCAGTTTTACTCGCTTTTCAGCTCTCCTCCTCTGAGCTGAGTCATTTGACTTGTACCTGCGATGAGAGTTAGTAGGATAGAAAACTTTGATCATAACTCTCTGATATCGAGCTTATCTAGCTCTCCTATGTGGCCAATTTCTTTTAACTCCATGAGCTCTGTCGCTCTTGTGGTATGGCCAGTTGGAAAACCAGTTGATCCTTGGTTCATCCCTTGAATCCAAGTACTCACTATACTGAGTTGCGAGATCCGTTGGAGTGAACTTCTCCAAGGGGATCTGAATGTGTTGACGTGCTCGATACAACTTTGTATGTACGTTTCTTCTTGAGTCAACATCTCTCCCAGGTTGACTTGTTGTTTGTCTGCAAAGATAGGCTAGTGGTATAGTTCTCTCCTGAACTGATGCCCTATCTCGATGAGACTATGGTCCAAACTGAGTATTTCTCCTTACTCTAGTTGGCCGGTCAGTTCTGTTCACCATAGGCCTGTTTTGAGCTTTGGGCCTTGGATAACCTGGTGATCTGTATCAAACAGACAGTCTCTGATGAGCTGGGGGTCTTGGCTGAACTGACGACCTTTGTTGGTAGGCTTGGTGCCTTTGCTGAGCTGGTGGCCTCTGCTGATAGGCGGACTGCCTGTTTTGAGCTTGTGGCCTTCTTTGAGATGGCTTCCTCTGCTGAACCAATGGATTAAACTGAACTGAGCCTTTCAGTTAGGAGGATTGATTTGACCGTTTCGGCTGATTTGAAGCGATGTTCTCAGTTTCCTCATATTCGGTCTCTTCAACTGGTTGGGTTGGTGTAGGTCTGACGAAGCCAGGAAGGGTTCCTTCTTGATTGGTATGAGCAACTGTCTTCCTTTTTTCTGCGGCAGTGTACCTGTTGTATCCTAACCCTGGACTACCAGTTTCAACTCTTTGATGGCTTAGAATCTCATCAAGAGTTTGAGATCTCTTCTTGAATTTGAAAGATATCTCTTCTTTCTCTTGGATCTCTTGCCTGAGCCTCTCATTCTCAGCTCTTAGCTCATCAAATTTAAGCTTCAATTTCTCACATTCAACTGACTGAGCTCCAAGCAATTCAGTTCTATCATGATCACTACTCAGTCTTTTGACCTCATCTCTTAGGTCATCATTTTTTTCCTTCAGTTGTAGATGCATACTTGATATAGTAGCTAACTGATCTTCTAGCATTCTCAATTGTTCATTTATTTCATTGCTAGAAATAGAAGTTTCGTGAATGTGATAAAAAGAGGTTAAGGAGTCACATGTACTAACCTCTTCTTCGTTGTCAGCCATTAGGCAAAACAGTGCCTCATCTTCGGAGTTGTAGCCGTCGGAGTCAATTCCTGATGGATAATCTGAGTCATCCAGCACAGCGTTCTCTGTGTTGGCCATCATAGCTTTTCTTTTGAAAAAGTATCTCTTCACTTTGGCCTTCTTGTCTTCAGGGAGCTCTGGACACTCATATCTATAGTGTCTTTGCTTGTGGCAATGGAAGCATTCTCCTATGCTTTTATTGGCTACCCTAGGTTGTTCAGCAGACAGTTGGTTTCTCTCACATTTGGGCTCCTCATGAGTTTGAAGCAGAACTGATGCTTGATCTCTGATCTTTTTGAGCTTCTCTAGCAGCTTGGCAACTGACTGGATCTGATCATTGATGTCATCAGTCAGGCTCTCCTTCTTCTTCGTTACTTCTCTTCTTCGATCAGTTGAGCCTCCTGATAGTTCTCTGGCTGGAGAACTTCTTGGCCGGAAGATATTTCTTCCTTAAGTTTCTCTAAACCGATTTCTCTTGCCGTAGAAGGATGCATCCTGGGCTGATGATGATATGGATGCCTCTCTTTTTTAGTTTAGGCTATACTCGTGAGCCTTAAGAGAACCGAAAAATTCTTTTGGGGTGATGTTGTTCAAGTCTCTTGACTCTTTTGTAGCAATCACCTTCATATCCCATTCTTCTATGAGATTGTCCAAAATTTTAGAGTTCATCTCACTATTGGGATAGGTTCTACCCAGATTGTTCATCTCACTGATAATGCCTAGAAATCTCATTTCAAGGCTTAAGATGGTTTCATCTGAGTGCATCTTGAAGGACTCATATCTGTCCACCGCTAGTTGGAGCTTATTTCCTTTGATAGCCTCGGACTCTTTGCATAGATCTGCAAGTAAGTCCCATATCTCCTTGGCAATTCTACAGCTCTTCGTGTCCTTCATGCGATCTTCATCTAGTGTTTGGAATAACGCAGCTTGGGCCACGAACTCTAAGTTCTTCAATTTCTTCTCTTCAATTATGAGAAAATGAGTTGGTTTCAGGATCCTTCCTGGTTGATTTACATCAGCAATGTGGGCTTAATTGTCCATCATTATTGTGATTGGACCTTCTTCGATAACTTCCCACATATTCTCATGGATTGAGCAGAGATACGCCTTCATTCTCATGCTCCAGTTATCGTAGTTCTCAACTGAAAAAATAGATAGCTTATGGTTTCGCATAGCTGACAGATTAGCACGGATAACAAGATCTGATTCAGTTGATCTACAGAAATGGCTAATCCTTAGAATCAACCGCTCTGATACCACTTGTTGGTCCCGGGGCAAGTAAAAATTAGTTTAGAGCAAGGGTGAATACACTGATCCAATTTCTTAACAAATATGCGGAATAGACTGGGCCCTTGACTCGTGAAGTTATCCGTGCTGTTTAGGTGATCAGTTGAGATGATCAGCTAGCTTAGAGTGATGTGTGTGTGCTTGCAGTGTGCAGTTTAAAACATGAAACTGAAAACTGAAAATAGAACAGAGCACACAGACAATTTTATAGAGGTTTGAAGCTCAACTTCTACGTCATCTCTTCCTTCCGTAGAAAGGCAATTCACTATGCAAGTGTAAAGTCCCTTTATTACAGTTACACAGTGAAGACAGGTGTTGGACCTGGCTATCGGTGACTTTATGGATTCCTTTCCAACTGTTGTTATCCCAGAAGTGATGATCCAACGAAAGTAGCCTCCTCAGCCGATTTATGGGTCGGCAGCTCACACTTACCGATCTCAACTGCTCGTTGAGACTTTAGGTGTTATTGCCCATCTTTACAAGGTTTTAGATCTCTTTCGATCTTCAAGAAGACAGTCTTAAAACTAGTATCAACTGATGTGCTCCTTTTGTACGTCTGCGGCTTGAGCTGGGTAGTTGATCATTGTAGAGTGGAACTGAGAGAATGGCTCTGGCTGGACTTCTTCAACATCTAGCTTCATGAGCAGTTTGCTCCTTCTCTTTAGTTGGACTATTGCTTTTGCTGATTTTGAGCGTGAGGCTTTAGAACTTTGGTGAACGTCTTCGCTGAAAGTCTATGCAGAAAGTCTGAACAACAGATCTCTTCAAGAGTCAAAAGTCACGGTCATCTTCTGGGTTGCTCATCTTTTATAGATGAGTGGCTGGTGACCGTTGATGATCACTGTGTGATCATAAATGATAAATCCGTTGAGGGGCTTTCATTTAAAGAGAGCCATTGGGTAGCCTTTGTTCTTCTAACGAGATTTTGTTCCAAGATTTCAGTTGCATTAACTTCAAGATCTTCTTATTGGCTTTTCTAAAATTTGAATTTTAGTTACGGTTTCTGTCTTGATCTTCAGTTCTAGGCTTCTGTTGCCAATTGAAATCTTCAGTTCCTTGGCCGTCAGTTCTGCGCATCCTTGGCAGTTTTGTAAGCTCCAGTTAAGATCATCTTCAGCTGCCAGTTCTGGACTCTGGCTTGATGCTTTCTGAGCTCAAGTTTGATTTGCTTCAGCTAGCATTTTTGAACCAGTATTCTTCAGCTGGCATTTTGGATTGGTGTCCCTTCAGTTGGAACTTCCTTGGGCTGGTCTTCAGTTTTGATGCTGGCGCTTCTTCAGTTGGAATTCAGAACTGATGCGTCTTCAGCTGGTATCCTTCGAACTGGTACTTCATCAGCTGGAACTTCATTCTTCAGCTGGAATTTCTTGAGCTGGCATATCCTTCAGCTCGTACCTTGAATTGGTACATTCTTCAGCTGTCATTCTTCTTTAGCTGGAATCATCTTGAGCTGGCATGTTCATCACCTCGGAATGATGTGGTCTTCAGCTGGTGTTTTCCTCTCTTTAGCTGGTAATTATCTTCGCCTAGAATTGGGCACTTCTGAACTGGTGCCTTGAACTGGTAGCTTCAGCCGGTATTCTTTTTAAGTTGGAATTGGGCACTTCTGAACTGGTGCCTTCTTTAGTTCATGACTGTAGACTGATGACATTTAGTACTCCACTTGATGGTACCTGCAACTTTCAGTTTATCTTGCTAACTGATCTAGCAAGCCACAGTTTTTTTTGAACGGCTCTTATGGCTGGATTTTTTTCTTTTTCTTTTTCTCTCTTTTCTTTTCTCTCTTTTCTTTTGTTTTTTTACTTGGATTGATCATTTTCAGGCTTTGATAGCTCAATTTTTTATATGATCATCCTTAGTTTTCTGCTTGATTTCTTTTCAGTTTTTCAAGGCTCTTTGCTTATTTTGGCATATTTTGACATCTCATCAAAACCCCAATCAGGAAAACCCTTGATAGTTTTTCCTAACATATATATATATAGAGTAATAAATATCAAAGTACACTTACCTAATGATTGGGTGTGGAGACCAAACGTGTCATAGGGGTATTTGAGACATTTACAATCTAAATTACCCACAAAGCTCCCTATTTTTAAAAGTTTTTTTTCTCAATCCCTATTTAATTTTGCCCATTTTTATCAATTTACACTTTTTTAACATTATGTTATGTTTCAGATCATGCACAAGGATAGAGCATATTTTAAATGTGATCCACGAGAGCTATGTAGTACTAAATCAATTGATCTATGTGTGTAATATATAACATTATTACTTATGTATAGATATAAATAAATTTGATATTCTCTATCTAGATGATTTGACAAAATCTCAAAATGTAGAGATGCTAACACCATTCTTTGGGAGTCAGGAACATTAGGTACTAGCTGAAAATATTGATTACATTTTAAAATCTATGAACGAGGTTGGTTCCCATCAAATCTGGGAAAATCAACATTAGCAACATGATGTTTTTCCTGAACTGATGTTTGTTTTGAATGGGATCTATTCCCAGAATATGTTTGAGACTGCATAGGAGTTCCACTGTCAGCCATTAATGGTGTGGTTCGTGAGGCTCCCAGGATTGATTGATATTCCATGTTTCCTTTTCCTTTTGTGAGATTTGATAATTATGACTGAATAATAGAAATGGTATGATTGAGATTATCATATTTGGAATTTACCCCTTTGAGTTGATCTTGCATTTCAGTGGTAATAACCCCTAATTTTTCCTATATTTTGATTTCAGCAGCTTCTCTTTTTAAGGTCACGGCTACCAAAACTTGATCCAGTTTCTTGTGTGCCTCCTAGAGCTCTTTCAAACGCGTTCCTTCAGTCATGCTTCAAGATCGTGGCTCTAGATACCACTTGTAGTGATAACTACCAAACCTTGTAATTTTTGTATTGAATTTTCTGGTAAAATTTGTAATAGAAGCAAAAATAGGGGACGAAGGAGAAGAGTAGAAGTATAAGGTAAAGAGATTGGGTAATTTCATTCTATTTTATAAAGTTAATCCATGCGAGCTTATATATGCCTCCATATGGTCCCCACATTACAATAAACCCTAAAAGCATCACAAAAGCATCTCATATTTAAAATAAAAACATAACATAATTAAAATAAACTCCATTTGGGCCTATTACTTCTTCAGCCACTTTCTTGGGCCTGATTATCGATGCGGCCGAAATTGATAAACCCGATACCCATATCCTCTTCTTCAGCTGAGACCCGCTCCAAATCAATCAGACTCGCCTTCTCATAATCGAGACCTAGCTTATTCAAGACTCTATTTTTACATTTATTCTCCTTCACAGTTCCAATCTTCTCTGGTATCATGACATTATCCCTCGGTTAAATGGATTCTCGTCCCTGAGAATTGAAAGTTGGGAACTTGTGGTGCAGGAAGTGGTCGTCCTCTTACGTGGCTAGGTTAGGATCAGGAACTTGCTAGAGTACCAAGGTTTGGGAAATGGTCCGCCCATGTCGGGGAAGTATTCGGTGAGACAAGGATTGGTAGATCTAGTCGATAGATAACTTTTCCCATCTTTTTTGTTATAGTGAATGGACCATAGAACTTAGCAGAGAGTTTATGGTTGCATCGGAGGGTTACTGTAGACTGCCGGAAAGGCTGTAGTTTTAGATATACTTGCTCTCCGTCTTGTTGTTTGCGATCTGCAAACCACTTCATTCGGGTTTGGGCCTGACTGAGGTTATCTCTGAGAGTCTGCATCATGAGTTGCCTTTCAGAGATGAGGTCTGCTACCTCAGTGGTGCTAGAATCCATGTAGGAGGAAATAGACAGCATAGGAGGGGGTACCCCATAGAGAGCTTCATAGGGTGTGCACTTCAAGCTAGTATGGTAGTTGGTGTTATACTCGTCAGCTAGAGGTAGCCACTACAGCCATTGCCTGGGGCTCGCTCACCATACAGCGTAGGTAGTTCTCTAGACATTGATTGAGTCTCTCAGTTTGACCATCAGATTGTGGATGGTAGGTTGAGGACATATCTAGCTTTATCTCCATTAATCTAAAGAGTTCCTTCCAAAAAGAGCTTGTGAATATAGTGTCTCTGTCTGTGACTATACTTGGCCATGTAATTTGTAGACATTGTCTAAGAATAGCGTAGCAACTGATTCAGCTGAGTAGGGATGTGACAGAGGGATGAAATGCCCAAACTTAGTGAATCTGTCTACCACAACTGGGATGACATTCTTCCCTCCAGATTTAGGGAGCCCCTCAATAAAGTCCATGGAGATATGAGTCCATGACTGTTGAGGAACTGGTAGTGGTTGGAGTAACCCAGGGTATAGGCCATGGTCAGACTTATTCCTTTGGCAAACATCACACTCCTGAACCCATTTGATAACTTCAGCCTTTATGTTAGGCCAGTAAAACTGTCATTTTAGCCTCAAGTAAGTGCCACTAGTGCCGGAATGCCCACCATAACCTGAGTTGTGAAGGGCTATAAGAATATGTGCCCTGAGTTCTGGTAGGTTACCCACCATCAGTCTACCTTTGTACCTTATCAGCCCATCAGTGAGCTGGAACTCAGGATAGGAGCCTGCATCAATCATTTTAGCACTTAAAATTTTTGAGAAGTAGGGATCCTTCTGATAGCTAGTAGTCACCTTCTGGATCCAACTAGAAATTACTATGGTGATAGCCTCATAAGCATCATCTGCAACTTCCCTTCTTGATAAGGCATCAGATGTCTTATTGTCACAACCCTTTTTATACTGTATCTCATAGTTAAGCTCCAACAATTTGGTCAACCCTTTCTATTGCATAGGATTGACTGCCCTCTGATCTAGTAAGTATTTTAGGGCCTGCTGATCTATTTTGATGATGAACTTATGCCCTTGTAGATAAACTCTCTACCTCTGCACAGCCATTAAAACAGCTAAGAACTCTCTCTCATAGATAGAGAGAGTTTGATTCCTTATGCAAAAGATTTGCTCAAATAGACAATAGGCCTCTTGTCTTGCATTAAGACAGCCCCAATTCCAGAACCACTAGCATCAGTTTCAAGCACAAAAGTCTTGGTAAAATCTGGTAATGTTAAGACTGGAGTAGTAGACATGGCTATCTTGAGTTTGTGAAAGGTTTCTTTTGCTGCAGGGTTCCAGTGGAAGTTGTTCTTCTTTAAAGATCGGTCAAGGGCTTGCTAATGAGCCCATAATGTCTCACAAACTTCCTATAGTACCCAATTAACCCCAAGAAACCTCTGAGCTGCTTAGGGTTTTTTGGGATAGGCTACTTCAACATACACTCCACCTTCTCTGGGTCTGTGGAGACCCCTTCCTATGTGATAACATGGCCTAAATATTCCACTCTAGTACTGCCAAAACTGCACTTGCTCCTTTTGGCATACAGTTTGTTGTCCCTTAGGAGTTGGAGGACTACATTGAGATGTTTCAAGTGGTCTTCCCCATTAGAACTGTAGACTAGGATGTCATCAAAAAAGACCAGCATAGATTTCCTGAGTTGCTCCTGGAAAGTGCGATTCATTAGGGATTGGAAGGTTGCTGGAGCATTACACAATCCAAAGGGCATGACTACAAACTCAAAATGCCCATGATGAGTGCTAAAAGCAGTGTCATATCTGTCTTGAGGCCTCACCAGTATTTGGAAATACCCTGATCTAAGATCAATCTTAGAGAAGTACTTAGCCCCATGTAATTCATCAAGTAGTTCATCAATTACTGGAATAGGGTACTCATGCTTGATGGTGAGAGAGTTTAGGTACCTGTAGTCCACACACATCTTCCATGTTTGGTCCTTCTTTTTTACTAGGATCACTGGAGATGCAAATGAACTCGTGTTGTGTTGAATCTGTCTTGCCACTAGTAACTCCTTGACAATCTTCTCAATTTCATCCTTGTGACTGTGAGAAGTTCTATAGGGGTGTTGGTGCCTGGGAACACTGTTTGGCTTTAGTGTGATATGATGCTAAATCCCCCTATTAGGTGGCAATTCAGTTGGTTCCTCAAAAACATCTCTGTACTCATCTAGGAGATAAGTGATGTCTGGTCCTTCCCTTGGTACTATTTGGTGGTTGGCTGGCTTGACAACAAAGATTTCCTATATACCTTCCTTACATCTGGTATACATCATCTTATATAAGGTGTGCCCATAAATCATTTGGCATTCCACATTAGACTTGGAAGCCTGCAGTTTGACCTTCCTTCCCTTTTGAGTGACAGTGAAAGTCATAATGTTGTAGTCCAATTCTATTAGAGTGCAAGATTTAAGCTAGTCTCCTTCCAGTATCATATCATATCCCTCTATTTGTAGTACCTTGAGGGAATATACAAACTGGTGACCCTGTATGTTCCAGCTGAACCCCTTTGCTTGGGAGTCACTAATCAATTTTTGACCATTGGCTACTCTGACCAACAGGGGAGTGGCTTGCTCCAATGTGTAACCCAGCCTCTTGGATGTAGCTTCCTGAATGAAGCTAAGCGTGCTACCTGTATCTATCAGAATATGCAGCTTATTTTCACCCATTTTTCCTACCATCCTTAGAGTAGTTACTCCTTCAGAGCCTGAGATGGCATTGATAGACATCTGGGCTTCTTCCATCTCTGGTTGTCCAGGGTCAGGGAGCAGGCACTCCTCATAGTTGCTAGGACAAGTTTGCATAAAAGCTAGCTCTTCTTCCTCACTCATGATCATGTAGGTGATTCTATTCTTGCACCTATGCCCAAACACGTAGGGTTTGTCACAATTATAGCAAAGCCTTTTCTCCCTCCTTGCAGCCATCTCAATAGAGGTGAGCATCTTAGTAGGAGGTTTTAAGAGTGTTGTCGATTGTTTGACAAGATTAGCTGTAGCAGGGTCAATCCTCTTATACCCTCCACCTGCAGCAGTTGAATTGAATCTCCCAGTATCCTTCAACCTTTTAGCAATTGCATCAATAGTTTGTAACTGACTCCTTCCCAACTCAATCACTTGATGTAGGGAATGAGGGTTAAACATGTGTATGGCTGATTGGATATCTTCACTCAACCTACTCATAAAGCTAGCCATGAAATAGCCCTCTGAATATTCCACATGATTGAATAGAAGCATACAGGCCCTCAACTCCTCAAACTTCTCAACATAATCATCATATGAGCCTTGTTGTTTTAGCTTATTAAACTCCATGATGATCTTGGTTTCTCTTAATTCCTCAAATCTAGCAGATACCACATCAAGCAATTGATTCCAAGTTAGATCCCTTAACTTAGCATTATAGGTCTAAAACCATTGCTCAGTCTTACCCTCAAAATGTAGAGATGATAACACCATTTTTCGGGAGTCAGGAACACTAGGTACTAGCTGGAAATACTGATTACATTTTAAAATCCATGAACGAGGTTGGTTCCCATCAAATCTGGGAAAATCAACCTTAGAAACAGGATGTTTTACCTGTACTGATGCTTGTTCTGAATGGGATCTATTCCCAAAATATGTTTGAGACTGCATAGGAGTTCCACTGTCAGCCATTAATGGTGTGGTTGGTGGGGCTCCCAGGATTGATTGATCGTCCATGTTTCCTTTTCATTTTGTGAGATTTGATAATTGTGACTAAATAATAGAAAGGGTATGATTGAGATTATTATATTTGGAATTTACCCCTTTGAGTTGATCTTGCATTTCAGTGGTAATAACCCTAATTTTTCCTGTATTTTGATTTCAGCTGCTTCTTTTTTTAAGGTCTCGGCTGCCAAAACTTGATCCAGTTTCTTGTGTGCCTCCTGGAGCTCTTTCAAACACGTTCCTTCAGCCATGCTTCAAGATCGTGGCTTTAGATACCACTTGTAGTGATAACTACCAAACCTTGTAATTTTTGTGTTGAATTTTCTGGTAAAATTTGTAATAGAAGCAGAAATAGGGGACGAAGGAGAAGAGTAGAATTATAATGTAAGGAGATTGGGTAATTTCATTCCATTTCATAAAGTTAATCCATATGAGCTTATATATGCCTCCATATGGTCCCCACATTATAATAAACCCTAAAAGCATCACAAAAGCATCTCATATTTAAAATAAAAACATAACATAATTAAAATAAACTCCATTTTGGCCTATTACTTCTTCAGCCACTTTCTTGGGCCTGATTATCGATGTGGCCCAAATTGATAAACCCGATACCCATATCCTCTTCTTCAGCTGAGATCCGCTCCAAATCAATCGGACTCGTCTTATCATAATCGAGCACTAGCTCATTCAAGACTCCATTTTTACCGTTCTTCTCCTCCACAATTCCAATGGTATCATAACAGATAAACATTGCGAAATTGGATTTGAAAAAATTGCCATCAACTACTCTAATTTTTTTAAACAACATCGTACAGAGATTCTGAAGTATTTTTTTTAATTTTTTGGTATCCCACGAGGGATTTGGTCATTCTGAAGGATTCAACATACTAAGTTTCCAAGTTTTCATATTAATTAATTAGCTAATTCTTAATAAATAATATTTATAACATCTTAATTACGTTGACTTTATTGGAATTATAATCACACACATATATGGATGTGTAAAATATGGGTATAGATTTCTTATACAAACAGTTCATAATATTTATTGAAGGACATGATGATTTATTTATTAGTTAATGAGGGCCTAAAATCAAAAGGAGATAATATTTTACATTGTTTTAGATTGCTGACATTGATGAATTTAATTCTAATATTCTCCGTAATTATAAAGTTTTTATTCAAATATGTTCATTTATATGGTAATATGACGACATTGCTAAAAAAATACATCTAAAAAAAATTAAAAAATATGTATCGAAAAATTATCTAAAGTATTCACTACAAAAAAATCAAGTTTTAGCGACAGATTTTTCCGTCGTTAAATCTCGAAAATCCGTCGCTAATCCGTTTTAACAACGGATTAAACACGTTGTCGTTAGATAAAATTAACGACGGAAAAATCTAGCGACGGATTTAACGACGGATTTTATTATTCCAACATTTGTGGCTCGCGAGATTCGAACCCTTGACCTCCCGTAAAGGCAGAGATCTATCTTCTGCATCTCAACCAAGTGGGCTATTATATATTTATGTTTATATTCAGATATAATAAATATATATTACTTCGAAACTGTTATCCTTCATTTATTGAAATATATATTATAATCTTTTAATGTTGTAAATTAAAATATATTATTATTAAATTATTTATTTAATATTATATTATTTTAATTAATTTTCTCAAATATTATACATTTATAATTAATAATATTTAAAAAAAATAAAATTAAAGTGGGAAAAATTATAAAAACAAAAAAATATTAAATAAATATTTTCATTTAATTATATTTTTAAAAATATCATAATATTATCTAAAATATTGAAAATATTAATTTTAAATTCGTTTTTCTTAATTGGGAAATAAAATAAATTAAAAAAATTAAAAATTAAAAAAAAATAAAAATCAAAAATTAAAAATTAAAAATTAAAAAAAATAAAAATTAAATTTAGCGACGGAATTTTCCGTCGCTAAATCCGTCACTAAAATTAAAAAAAATAAAAATTTAAAAATTAATTTTTAACGACGGATTGTTCCGTCGCTAAGTTAGCGACGGAAAAATCCGTCGTTAGTCCGTCGTTAATGAAAAAAATTAAATTAAATATATTAAATTTAATTTTTAACAACGGATTATACCCGTAGTTACAGATAACGACAAAGGTTCCGTCAAAAATCCGTCGTTAAAATTAACGACGGACAATCCGTCGCTAAATGACGACCCGAATTATGTCCGTCGGAAATTCCGTCGGTAAACTGCAAAATTCTTGTAGTGATTTAACACGTCTTCTAACAAAAATAAAATAAAATATTGATATATAGAAGTTGTGTGTGTGTATATGTGCGATTCTTAAGAACTTATAACTATTATTCATAACATAATATGATATTATATAACAAAAATCTAATGAGGTTTAATTTTTTTTAAAAAATATTGTAAATATGCTTAATTATAACTATGTTTTGAAAAATTACAAATACAATATTGTATGTATAACAGTATTATTTGATAAAATTAAAATTATCATATAGCTTTACTATTACAACATACTTAGATATCAACTATTCTGAAACTTTAAACGTATAAAACAATTTCCGTACATCAAATGGGAGAAATACTGGTGTGTGTGTGTGTTGATTTTTTCATACGAATATTACTATGTTAATTATCTTTATTAATTATTAACTATAATTTATTAATGTGTTGCAATTTTGGTTAATTGTAAAATTGTCTGTAAAAGTATGTATAAAAATCTTAGTATATGAGAAAAATGTGTGTTTACTAATGATGTTAACTTTTCCATCCATAAAAAGGTCGTTTTAAAAAGTTGATTGGCTAAATATATCAAATAGTCAAAGATAGAACAACGTGAACCTTGTAGAATAGTCGAAGGGGCGCGTGGCTCTTAACCCTAATATGCATCACAAATATTTAATCAATGTTACGATATTAATTGATGTTTCCCTTTGATTTACAATTTGGATCTTTTATTTGTTACATGAAATTTTATTTTAGTGCTAATTACAATTATTTGTACGTGCATGCAATACTCTCATCATATCTTATATTTATATCATAAATTATTTTCATTTTTTCAAATATATAACAAATTAACACTTTTATCAATTAAATGCATAAATTATTAATAGACAGGTCAAATATATCCCAAATACATTTTTAGTCAAAAATTACTATATGCTCCAACTAGCTATTTAGACTTTCTTTTTGTGCGGTAATCAAATTGATCATATCAATCACATTATATCTTTATTCTAATTTTTAACACCTTTATAGATCTAATCTTGGCCAGGAAATTCACTTGAGATTAGATTTGATTATTTTTTAATAGTTTATATATTCGGTTGATATATAAAAGTGTTAGTTTGGGATAAATTTAAAAAAATAAAAATATTTTGGGATATAAATGATGGAGTTTGGGATAAATTTAAAAAAGTAAAAAGGGCAGACTTGGGTGAGACCGTCTTATACATGAGACGGGTCAATACTCACATGCGGGGATCATTATTTATGAGTGAAGTATCATTAACTCACATGTGAGTATCATTATTTATGAGTGAAGTATCATTAACTCACATGTATTGATCCGTCTCATGTATGAGACCGTCTCATACAAGTTTTTGTCAAAGTAAAAATATATTGGGGTATAAATGACGGTTTAGCCTATCCTATATGATTAAATATATTTTTCAATATGAGATTTTATTATTTTTTTCTTTGTATTTTAGCCTTCACCTCAAATCTAGCACAAACAATTACAATTAACTGCATAGATAAACTGCGCAAATAAGGCAAAAACTACCAATATTACTAAACAAATTAAATGTTGCAAATATTGATCTTTTCCTGTTAATTTCTCTCTTTTATGGTAAAGACATCAACATGCATATACAATGAATATTTTATAGCTCATGGGCATAATAGAAAATTGACATTATAATTAATTATATACAGTGAATAATTTCACCTCGAATCTGGCTATAAACTACATAACAACATAACCAAAAATGGATGCTATTTGTTTACCTATTTCACTATAAAATTGATACCTAACTGCACGTATTCAAAGTTCATCATATAGAAAATTATGATTTTCGACAAATTAAACTAGTGGAAATTATTTATGTACCCAAATCAGAAACAAATAATTATACATGTACATTATGATAAGAGGGTGCCTACCTAAATAAGGGAGCAATTTTATGCTCTTGAGTATCTTTGTCTCGATAATAGTCGATTAATCCCATCAAATTTTCTAATGAATGGAGCTTCATAGGGTTCGTTCTCTCACTGCATTCATTGATTCGGATAACTCCCTTCATTCCGAGTCATGTTTTACATTCACTCCTTCATTCAAGACGAAAAGGGGATATAAGCGATAGAATATTTGAACTGCACACACAATCGAATTCTCATAAGTAGTCAACTAGAAACCATACATCAGTCGTGGAATACCTCAGACGGACCATTTGATGGTGGCAAACTGGCATTAACTTCGACTGGTGCTTCAGATACTCTCGCTTCTGATTTCTCATTTGAGTATCTGCCAGGTACAGATGAAGTCAAGAGTTATCAGCAACTATAAAAGGCGGGGTATTAATTTTCATGTTGATTATTTTTCGCCCAGTCATATCAAATATTGACAAGAAAAAGACAAAATAAATGTCTAAGTGCCTAACTAGGAAAGCCGAGTAGCGTAGATAGGAAGGTATCACACACGTTCTCACATCACATGGCCTAATTAACAACTATAATGACCTTAAGAGAGAGAACATATTCGAGATTTTGTGCCTGATATATTAATATTTGCAATCTTCAGTTATCCTGATAGAAGAACTAGCAGCAGAGGGCAGTAACCAGCTACATTACAGACTATGCTGGAATCAGCTATGATCAGTTCACTGAGGATCAGTTATCAGCTAGAAAGTTTGAATCGAGGTTTTGAGGCTTACATGCTCAGCATAGAAGAAAAAAATTATAAGTTTGCAGTCTGTTTTAATCCTTACGTTGACAATATGGTGACCCAAATGAGTTCCACGCAATCAACCCAAAGAAGCCTTTGTTCAACCGGGATCACACCATAGGTAATGAGATGAGCAAAAGGCCAAAGTTTCCAGCCCGCCTGAAATTAAAAGATCATGTTAAAATGTACTCTTAGAACAAATGCATACTGCAGCAAGTGAAAATGAGATGATTGACCTTAGGCTGATAAAGAAAACCCTGAGAAAAATATCCGAACAGGAAAAAATCCAAAAGTTATGAATTGTGTAAACATGATTATCATCAAGGACAATACCAGTCATCATTACACACAGAATTCGGAAGAACCGAACAGCATATATTAATAGTACTACCAATATTAATGATATATCTCGGATTTCTTTGCATTAGAACCCTCATCTTTTACGGTATTATTATTTCCAGAAAATCCTAAACTGGACAGGCTCTTACAAAAAGGTATCTGCTTAAGCACATACTAAAAACATATATAAGTGGGCAATTAACGAGATTAGTGAAGCCAGGTAAATTGGTTTGCAAGGCCAAAGAAAATGAAATATCAGAAACTTAAGCAACTAAGCTTCAACCATATGTTTAAAGCTTTAATTAAAAAAGTGATATAATCAAACAACTTCATCAAAGGCCAATAAGGCTACGTTGCACAAGCAGTCATTGATCTCATAAACCACCACGAGACATCTTCATCATGGAGGATATGAAGCCGTACATGTAAACTTTATGATGGCAATAATGAAATTTAAGGAGTAAAAGTTTGAACAAGAGAGAGTTCTTACAGTTAACATGGGCCAGAATGTAGCTCTCCACTCACTAAAGATGTTGACAGGGGATTCAAGACGTAAAAAGCCTAAAAGCATAAAATAGATGCTGTTCCAAACTGCAGACCACGCTGTCTGGTCAAATACAACTTTAGCTGGAACCACCCACCAATCATCAAAAGGAAATAAAGCCTGAACCATGACAAGTTCTTAAGAGAATAAGGGCGTTGGTACTTGGTCATAAGTAATTAACAAGAACAACACCAGCAGAAGATATGGAACCAGAACATTACCTCACAAAACTGATAGTAATAATGAGAAAGGGATCCATGTAGCGTAAAGCCCACCAGACCAGACCGGAACATGCGTGTACGATCAAACTCAAATAGAGGTTTTCCTTCATAACACTAGATACCAGGCAAACTAATCAATATCTGACATTTACACCACTAAAAATTTCTAAAAATTCTAGAGGTCTACACTTTACATAGAAATATCAGCTTACCTGTGCAATCCAGTCCCCCACAGAATAAACCACTCCACTTATTACCATTTTTGCCAAGACTGGGTTTGTTTTGAGGGCTTCCTCATAAGCACTCCAATTGTGCTGGGGCGCGTATCTCAATATTTCCAAAAGTGTCCATCCCTGGGTGAACAGAATGCATCAATTCTATGTTATATCTAATGCACAGGAACAGATCGAAATATTAACTTCAACATAAGTGTATTGATGACAAAGAAAATGAGTTAAAACGAAGACTAAGCAGATAAAGTGTAAAAATTATCAGAGAACCACACTTCTAAATCTTACCAACATTGGGTTGTAGGAGAAAGACAATAAAGAAAATCATACACATACTGACATACATAAAAGATACTATGAAACTAAATCAGTACTGGGTATACCACACAAGCTTCAGGACGATGTACACGCTACATAGTTTCAGCTGTCCAAATTTATTTAAAAACCACAACATGAAGAAAATCAGCAAAATGATAAAGAAATGTCATTCATATAATCATATTTGTTTAGACTCAGAATATGAAATCCTCAAAACATGGCCGGTTCTGAATTATGGTTGAAACTCTCCACTATGATGGTAACAAAAAACCACATATTTTTATAAGATTATAAACAACTGAATTCTTCAATTTTGCTTCCAATCCAAAATAAAGATTTTATTTTTATTTTTTTAATCAGCACCCACGATATCAATATGCATCAAACATGTCATTTCAACTATGAAAAGGTGAAAAACACAAATCTTGATTCAAGTCACAACCACAACACGAAAAAGAAAGGGGGAAAAAAAGCATTAACAGAATCAATGATCCCAAACTCACATGCCAATAGTCATGATCAATAGTCAGCAACTTGCTTATAGCAAAAGATCCAGCCGCCAACACAATCGTAGCGTTAATCGCCCGATCAATCAGTCTCTCAGTTTCCTCCTCGCTCTTCCCGTCGCCGGAACCCGGCCCACCTACGCCGGAAGCAGCGGACAAGAACCCGGCCGCACCCTCAAACGACAATCTCTCGCCCCCGAAACCTCCAACCACCTGATCCACCTCCGCCGGCTCCGCTTCTCTCTCCAAGAAAACAACGCCGTCCTGCTGGTCAACCCTGTCGTCGCTCTGCACGGGTATAATGTCTAGATCGTTCGGCACTGAGCTCACCAGCTGGAGAGATTGTTTTTTGAGGCTGGGTATGGAGAGGATCTTGGTGGTGGCGGGCAGGAGCTTGATGAGGGAGGAGGGTTTGGTGGGTTTGGGTTTAGAGAGAGAGAGGAATGATTGAGGGATGGTGGCGGCGGCCATTGTGGTGGCTGGCCTTGCGCCGGTATTGAATCTGCGTTGAGAGAGAGTCAACTCAGACCGTTTGGTAGTTTAATATGACAGCTGGTGAAGAATGAAGATGGGTTTGTTTGGTAGGGTCCGGAAAGGATAGACCGTTTCGGTGTGTGGAACCGAGTTCATGTCATTTGAGTTCTCAGTTCGAAAAAAGCTCATTCGAACTTATTTTGTTTACTAAAATTCCATGATATGAATTTACTGAACTTAAATTTGATATTAGATTAAAATAAATAATGATTATTAATTTAATATTTAATTCTTCATAAATTTATTAATTATCTGAGCAACCAAATTTGTTATTAAAAATAAAAAATTTAATAATTATTTTATTTTTAAATATAAGTAAATTTTCTATAAAAAACTTACATGTATATTAGAAAATTTGTGTTAGCTTGAAAAAACTTATGAGCGGATTTGAATGTGTTCGAAGAGTTTGGCTCAATAATAAACACAGTAAAATTTGAGCGTGACTTGACTCGACCCAACTATAGCCATACAAGTATATGAATATTATGTATCATGAATTATTAAATACTATAAATTCTATAATTGACGCGTTGTATTTCTATATTTGAATATTATGTGCTATATGATTAAATTAATCGTGTAATAGTGCCATTGGTACTCGTGGGCTGCTCTAGAATGAGCTAGTAATTAAATATGCACTTTTTATTAAATAATAATAATTCATAAGAAGTGCAAATATCAGATCATTCATATGTGTCACTGTACATTAAATCAAGTGACTTAGCAAATAATTAAATACATTAAGTAGATTAGGCATGTTGATAAGGTTCATGGAATTAATTAAGGGGCTAGCTGCTGCTGATCATCGACTACTATTAATGTGATAGAATAAATCCAATTCCTTCTTTAATAGACTTGGTGATTTCTTTTCTATTATTCATTTTATAATGCCGCATGTGTGAACTATATTATTGCTACTACTATTTATAATAATATAATATAATTCAAAACTGGTCACAATTAGCAGTCTAATCCAATTACTGTTCACCTTAAAATCAAGAATTGTATTTCTTATCCAAACTAATTAAAATAAGCCTCGCAATTGAATAGAGCATCCACAGCAGAAGCAAAATTTTGACAGAATTGGTGAGGTGGAAAAAAGATGGGAGGAAGTTAGGAAGAAATGGGGAGAGAAAAATAACACTTTAACACTTTTACTTCTCTAGGAAGTGAAAAAAAGTGAGCCTCACAAATGCACACCACCACATTTTCTCTCTTTTTTTATTTTTTCTCTCCTCTTCCATTTGTAGTGGGACTCATGAATAATTAATTTTGAAGAGCATTCTTGATGTTGTAGTAACATGGCACACATATTCCTGAAAATGGAAATTAAACCACCATTGTGGATGGTTTTGTGCAACTCTATAAGGTGGTCTAGTTGTAATGACAATTCGATAATTGAGATATCATTAATTTGAACCTTGGATCTTCTAGATCGGAATTCTCAGTACGTGTCCATAAATTAATAAATATAAAATTATCAATTTTGAAAGAAAAAAAAAGCTACGCAGTTTTCTTATTGATGATATATAAAACAAAAACGTCATTTTTTAATTTACCACGACCATGCAAATAAATGGATATAGATACTTAAAATATTCCGTATGAAAAATAGTTGAACATACAATTAGATATGAGAAGCTCGCTTCATAAATGTTTAGGTCCATGTAAAAAGTGTAATAATTCAATAAAGAAAAAAAAAAAAAAAAAGTAAAATAGAACCAAATTCGCAAACATATGCATATGTCACATCTAACGACGTGGAATCGGACGATGGGCCATAGAATATTTAATTCTTTGAATTCCAACTACTATGAAATATCTCAATTGTAGGTGGCCATTTTTGAATTAATTTTCCAATCTTTTATACATTATACTTGGCTTCGTTTAGGCCACTCATAATTCTAGCATTTTTAGTTTCATTAATTTGAGTTGCTGGCATGAATTGAATTATTTTCTCGGTTTCTTTGGCCACCAAATTTTATTTGATTTATTTTCTATTGTTTTCAAATTTCAAACTGTCTGCATCAATTTATCTTTTTCCATTATTTAGATTCTGTTTTTTAAAGGCCATGGTTTAGATTTGTTTTCCATTTTCAGCTGGTGAAGGGGAAATTCAATGTTAGTGATGAATGTCTAATTTACACTTTTTTTTTATTGCATTTATTTATAAATGCAATAAGTATTATGTATATATTGATGTAAATATTGTAAATATTATTTTAAATCTTTAGTTTTAATATAAGTGGCCAATGCAAGAATTTTTGGGTTAAACAATGCAAATTAAAGTCAAATTGGGATTTTTGTCAACAAAGGCCGCACGAGACAAGAAAAGACGAAGAAAACCAAGTGTTGGGCTCAAACTCGACCAAGGGACGCGAGTTCCCTTAGTCGCGCCTCACAACGCACCCAAACGCGGCACCCGAACGCCAGCCAAGGTCGCGATGCAGAGCCCTTCAGGGGCGTGAATTCCTTTGGCTAAGACGCGGGCTTCAAGCGTGACCTTCAGGGGGTCGCGCCCCCACGACACTGCCGGGCGCAGCCTTCAGTCGCGATCCCCACACATGACCCGTTGGCCCGAGTTTCAACCACTTCAGAGACGTATTTTTCTTTATTCCAAACTCGACCCCTAGGCGCGAGCTTCTCAGGGTCGCGCTCAAGACAGACAAATTCGCTTTTTAACTTTTGGCACTCAATTATTGGTCCATATATCCCCATCTTTTGGAGGGTTTGTGTGACAATCCTTACACTCGAAAATACACCAACCCTTGGAGATATTTTGAAGAACAAGAAGAAGGAAGAAGAAGAGGGAAGGACATCCATCCATCTTGAAGATCCAAGCCATATGATTGAAGATGATGACCAACATTGGGTTTTATCTTCTCCTCTACTCTCTTACACGTATATTTAGAATGAGTTTTGTCATTTCCTTCTTTGTTCTTGCTTTTGATGTAAATACGGGAGGCTACAGCCCTAAGGGCTCTAGGATGTAGAAAAATAATGTGACCCTTGTTCTTAACTAGGGTTTAATCTATGGTTGTGTTTTGTCAAGGTTTTGATTCATACTAGTTCTTGAATGGTGTTGTTTGAGTGGCCTTCATTTAACATCAAATGTATGAATCATATGCATCTAGTCAATCTTGTAATCATAAACATGTATGGATTGAATTTATGTATTTGTCTTCCTAGTTGAATGTCGAATATGTGGAAGGAAACTTGACCCCCTTGTGCTTTTGGTAGCTGTGATCTTGGAATATATTAGAGATAATCATCCTTATCACATACGCACTTAAGAGATGTTCAGGAGATGCTCTTATGAAATTACGTGGTCTTTCTATCGTTGAACGAAGCATGATTGTAGTGAT
Organism: Perilla frutescens; assembly: GCA_026008535.1. NCBI lineage: Eukaryota > Viridiplantae > Streptophyta > Magnoliopsida > Lamiales > Lamiaceae > Perilla > Perilla frutescens. The sequence goes on from BRKX01000019.1 coordinate 9,597,643, forward strand.
AATTCTTTTTTTGTGTTCAAGAGAAGCATTGTGTATCTATGTCTATAACAGTCCGGTCCCGAAAGAGGAATTAACGAATGGGGACGGGATGTTAATTAAGGGATTAATATAATTAGCGGAAGATTACAAAGAGGGAGTGAGCACTAATGTACTCAGTGAGTTTTAACAAAAACACTTTAATAAACTTCAGAAATATCCAATAATTAATTGGCGGTATATGGAGAGCAAAATGCAAAAGCCCTATCCATATCCGCAAAACCTTTTCTTTACTTTTGGGCCCATCCTGGCTCAAATCTGATGTCAACTGCACCTTTAGACATGCCTTAGGACACAAGAAGGGTTACCTCACAAATATCCTTACGAGTTTGCGAGGGATAAATCCAGCAGTGACTCACTTAATGATCAAAAATCATGATTCATGAGCTCAAGTCTTGTTTAAGTCAAAAGATATATCCTTCCTTCCTTAACTTAGCTAGCAATACCAAGCCTAGAGCATTCGTCTAGGACTAATCCTTTAATTTAGTATGATCTCAGCCTATGAGGGATTTATCACTACCCTAGAAGGCAATCCTTAGCAATATAAGCCTTAAGAATTTCCAACATTCAAACACGAGGAAATGAACGTATATAAGCACATATTGCAACTAAAGGCAATTCTATATATCTCATGCTAAGCATATATAACACTTAAACATTTCTAGCATATCTAAACATGCTCGAGAGTTCAATTAACATATAGTATCTTCCTTTCCTTCTTTCCTTTGTACAGAGATCAATCAAGCAGAGCAAAATATTTTATTGGATGTCTCATTTGCCCTAACATGCTTCTAGAGCTTATTAGCTCAACTTTAGATGACTATAGATTTACCCACCTCAATTACTGAGCGGAAGATGAAGCAACGAGCTGATGATCCTTCTCCGGGTTTCCATAGATCTCACTTCCTCCTACAAAAGTCGAATCATCGACTTAGCAGCCTCCTTCGAAGATTTTTAATATCTAACACGAATTTAAATAATATCTAACTCATCCACCCTTAACTAGAATTTAAACACAGATTGCAGGACTTTAGAACTTTTAGATACACTTAGAAGCAAAACATGGCGGTAGAAGCCTTGCACGACCGTGTTAGGCCTTGGGATGAGAATTAACACCAAAACTTGTCCGACACGGTCCGTGCAAACCTTGCACAGACCGTGCAGACCCTTCACAAACTGGTTCCGAGAGTGCTGCACGGGCTGTGCAGAAGGGTTCCCTTTCCTGCACGGTCCGTGCACTCCCACGAACCTTGAAATTCTTCACTCGATGTTTTGGTCGAGGCGTCACTCGGTCATCTCTCCCTTTTCTCGACGTTTTAAACTTAAAAACAAGGCTTAACACTTGCAAAATGTAGGAACGAACATGCTTTAGAACTTTAAAATCGACATTACGAAATAACACGACTATCTCTTGAACATTTAGAAATAACAATGAAGTCTAAATACAAAACTTAAACAGAACTTCAAATGAAATAAATGAGACTAACAACGAGAAATAATAATGAGAACATAATAACGAGAATAACAACGAGCAATATCAACGGGAACGCTATTAACTTTGGAATTTAACAAGAATCGAAATACTAAACTTTAGATGAAAATAAATGAATAACAATGAAGAACACAAAGAATGCGAAGAACGGAAATAAAATAAATAATTTAAAAGACAAGAAAGAAACAGGATTCGAGATCGACGAACAAGAATGGACGGAGTCGAGTGCGTCGAAGGAAGGTGGCTAGCTCGGCGTCTCGTCGAGTCGCAGCGGCGACAGAGCCGCCTGCTACAACCCGACGGCGTCCCTAGTACCTTCCCTCACCGCATTCCTTCCACGCCACTCCACTCGTCATCTCAGAGGAACGTACTCACGAAGAATGTCCCTCGCTCGACAAGAACTTCATCTCAACTCTCTAACTTTTCCCTCTCTCTAAGATTTTGGAAATGAGGATGAAATGGAGTGAAAATGATGGGAGGGGGTGAAGTCCTATTTATAGGAGAAGCTTTGGCTTCCTTGAGAAGCCATTTCAGTGCGAGAACACTGCAAAAATTATTCCGGGTTCGTTAAAAGTTGCTTTATTCGATGTTGAGGTTCAAATGACCTCAGACACGAAATCCGAAAATATCGGAAGAATCATTGGCTCGAGTACTATTGAACCAACCTGACTCAGGATGAAGAAGAGGTCGTCGGAAGAAAGACGAGCCAAGATTCCCTTTTCAGAATTACTTTTTACTATTCAATCAGACTGACAGATTTTGCTCCCGAGCGTTCGATTGACCTCAGAATGGAAATCCGTGAACGCGAACGGATTCCTTGAGTCATTCCCATAGGAGGGGCTTGACAGAACAAGACTCGGATTAATGAAGAGGATTTCGTAAATTTTCTAAATCACGAACGCACGCAAAAATTACTATTCATTAATCCTTTAAATACGTTTTTCATCACCGGGACCTCAATTGACTTCAGAATAAAATTCTGGGAACACCGGCACACTCCTTGAGTTAAAACCTTTCTAACAAGACCAAAATCGGCCATAACGAAGTTAAGGTCAAAATTTTCGAAAAGACAATTTCATGAAAATTGACCCTTAAAGTCGTGACTGACATATGACTTCACTTAAACCTTATTTAAATTTCTTCCTTAACTAATTAATTACTCTTAGGAATTCTCTAAATATAATCCAAAAATCTGAGGTATTACAATGTCCTAGAGTCTTGTTTTTAACTTGTCAATTAAACCATTTTTCTTTAAGTCCTTGATACCTTGCATTTGTTCTAATTTGATTCCTTGTTTAAAGTAATTTATGTTTTGGTATTGTTGGAATGAAAACAACTCTTACTTATTCATAGTCTAGATAATCTACTAATCTATAGTTGTGGTACTTGTGTTATCTATTTTTAATTTCTCATTCCCTGTGGACCGACCTCGTTTCATCCTATCTACAATATGCTCATACACTTGTAGGCATGACACGAGCATAAATGTAAAACAAAGTAATCAGGAGTAATCCAACGCATCAGCTAGCTACTCATACGGGTAGTTTCTTAATTTTTTCAAATATGCATTAATCAATATATTTTTCAAGTGATTTTGAAGTGATATTTCATGTATAATTAATATCGTGAACTCAAAAATGTGTGTTTGATTTATTTATTTTTTGTCTTAATATGTTTTCAATATTATTATTTTTCAGACAATAGTATAACAGTTTTGTAAAACAATATCGTCACTTCAAAAATAAATAACCGGATCATATGGATTACGTAAAAAATATAATTTGAAATAATGCATCATGTATATTTTAGAAGACTCGGGCACTACTCATAAGGATAACATCGAATTTATCGGAGCGGTATGACTCCAACTCTATCCGTCTCTCTTTTACTCAATATTTTCTATCGTCTAGAAGTACTTGGGGGGACCATGATTTTTGTGTATAATGAAACTACCATTTTAGATTCCATTTAAGAGGTGTAGAGAATTGAGCTACACCCTTTTTCAAGGCTTGATGATTCTGCCATTAGTATATATTTATAGTTTTTACTTAAATAGAGCTAGTGTAAAATAATAATTTATATGGTTAAGGGTCACATAATCCCCTTGACTATTATCAGAAATTTACATTGACCCATCTCCGACTATTTGGGTCATATAGTTCATTTGACTATTGTAAGGTCACTCACATTTCCCCCTTCTTCAATAATTTAGGTCACATACCTTCAATTATTAAAAATCAGTTAAGATCCTCTAATTCAAAGTTGTGTGGGCCAGTTGTACCGAACATCTAAATTATTAGTTTTTCTTGGACAAATTTCATATTACTCCAAAAAACTCCATATCTTAAATTAATCATCTAAAAACCTCCCTTTGTTATGTATAATTCATATAAAAAAATTTAAAAAAAAAAACTCATTTTGGAGAGAGTGAATTACATTTGCTAAAAAAGAATGGATGATTCTTATTTTTATAATTTTTGTATTATTTTTTAAATATACAATTAGTAGTTTGACCAAATACTATAATTTTTAAATAATATAAAGTATATTTATATGTACAAAAAAATAAAAAAACTTAGGAAATTATCAAAATAGATAAAAAGTAGTAATATAAGTATATAACCAAATACTGTATTGTTTAATTCACTTTCTCCAAAAGAGATTTTTTTGATGGATTATACATAACATAGTGGGTTTTTAGACTATTTATTAAACACATGGTTTTATTTTTATTTCTCGGAAGAACACAGGAGAGTAATATATAATTTTGTTCATTTTTCTTTCAATTTTAATTATTTTTGGTTTAGTATAACTTTACATTATTATTTAGAGTTTATTCCACCCAATTAGGATTTATAATTATTTTTTAACATTTAATTTTTATTTTTTAATTAATATAATTTATTGTAAGGTTGATTATTACAAACTTAGAGCATATAATTTTTTAAATTTTAATTTTTAGAAATAAATATTAATTATGATTAGTTATAATGTAATAATTTTATTTTTATGAAAAACATTAGGCAATTTTACTGCTGGCATATGGACGAGACACATAATTTGGAGTAGAAGACTATTAATTTGCTTCTTATTTACGAAAGCGAGTGAGTTAGGGTTCATTTCTTCCGTAAATTTTCACAATAAGTAAAAAATTCTTCTTCTTTCAAATGCAAAAGGAAAAAAATGTTTGCAAGTATAACGACTGACATTCGTGAAGTTCTTCGAACGTTATGGGCCCAAAGAATCTTTGGGGGAGATATTATACATGTCGAAATTATAGTGTAAGTGACCATTTTTATTTTATTTTATGAATCTTTACTCACCACGGAAATTGGTGGAAGAATGAACACCAACTCATTAAAAATTAACGGAGTATCTAATGTTGTGAATAAAGGGACAATGAGGACCACTTTTAGTAGACAAGGGGCTATGCGACCTAAATAGTTGTAGATGTGGCAATGTGAGCCACTGACAGTAGTTAAAGGGGTTATGTGGCCCAAATAGTTGGAGAGAGAGCAATGTGAGCCCCTGACTTTTAATAGACAAGCGGTTATGCAGTCGAAATAGTAGTAGACGGGGCAATGTGAACCACTGATAGTGGTTAAGGGAGCTATGTGGTCCAAATAGTAGAAAAGAGGACAATGTGAGCATCTAACAATAGTCAGAGAGATTGTTTGATCCTTAACCCTAATTTATAATATGAAATAATTCAACTCTCGAGTTTAAAGATAAAAAAAAAATAAAAAAAATTCCATGCATCTGTAGACCGTAGTCGGTATAAATATATACGACTCACTTCATGCATCTTGGAGATAAATCAATACATCGATCAATATATAATAGTTTTAATTGTAGATTTTTTTTTTGGTTTTAATAAGTTGTATTAAGAAAAAAGGTGAATAAGTTGTCCTCCATTTCAATTTTTTTTCTTTCCAAAATAGCTCCCAACTAGTCTGCAGACCAAATTGTGGTACAATGAAAATCCACGCTGCCAGCTGGCTGACAAATTTCCTTAACAAAATTACCACGTCAACAAAACATTATTTATACAGAAGAATGAATATATTAATTTGATTTAAAATGATAATAATAAATCTTCTTCTAAAAAATGATTGTAATAAATATTAGCTTAAAGGACATTATGAGAAATAATAAACTAACAAAATGTAGTTAAATTTTGGTAGAATAAGAATATTATTCCTGATAATATTTTCGTTGTCAAGAATCTTGTTTCTCAAAGAAATGTGGAGCAATGCTACAAAATCAACAGCAATGATATCTTGTGATTTCAAAAACCAGAATCATACCTCCTGCTGAATTGGAACAGAAAAGCCATAACAGAAGTATGTTGCATGTTCACGGCGGTATGAAGAGATGCATCTTCATTTCAGAAAGGAAGAAACCGCCTTACTTCTAACTTTCTTTAGGCAGAACGAGGCGATCCTGGCCTTCTATCAACTTTGCAGATCGGATCACATCCCCAGTCTTGATCTGAGACAACGTTTCCCGCCCTGTTGTTGTGTAACTGTGCACCATGGAATTGAAGCATATATTATTTCACAAGTAGCAAAAATGAAATCCATAGCGTTTGCTATTCTTGCCCACAGACAAAATACAAAGATGAAGAATCGGTGAGCAGTGAGCTCAAAGATATGTACCCAAACACAGAAAATTGGCCTTCATCAAAGGATAGCCCTCCTAGGCCAGCCTGCCAAAATAGAGCTGTCTTATTTCACTCCATTAATTTCAAGAAAAAATATGGTGAATGGTGAAACTCATACTGCTCACATTTCTCTTGTCGTAGAGATAGAAGAAAAATTGATTTGGCGAAGAATACTCCTCAGAGGCCTCATTATGAGCCATGACCACTGCTCCATAAACTGATAGCGGAAGCACAGGGAGCTCCCCATCCTTTGCATGGAAATTTGAACGTCGTTTAATGAAGGTAAATTTGATGCTCAAGTTGCATTAAACAATGAAATAAAAATTTTCTGTGAACCTGGACGCTTAGAGTTGTTTTATAGAGTGGCTCAAATTGCCCTGATGGCATTATTTCGAGTGGGACGCTATATCCCTTGTCCTTCCCTAGCTTGCTGTCTGAGAGAATAGCTTGGTCCGTGCAATTAAGTTTCACGCCATCATAAGCCCCATCAACCACCTACATTATGTAAGCATAACATACAATGAGCTAGGATGGCCTAATGTAAATTTATTCCTAAGCGTTCTTGATGTACCCGTAACTGTTATTTTCCGAGGCTCAATATGTAAAACAAAGTAGAAGGAAATGTAATCAGAATATCTACGTGTAGTGACAGTTACCATGGCCCAATTTTTACTCCTTTTATTCAACTACAGATTTACAGATCTGCTGTGGGAGCATGTAAAAGTAAGCAAAGGTAGAATCTAGCAAATGCATATTTAATAAGAGAATTATTTCTACTATTATTCTGGGTTGTTTTGGTATATATTTGACTCGTTAGTATAAGCACCAAGAGGGTGAAAACTAATGCTACATGATTTAAAAAAAAAAAAACACAGTTGTAAAATGGAAAACGACTTTGTGTGAATAATGGTGCATCTCTTGAATTGTGAAAGTTCGGGAAGTACCAAAAAGGATGAAGTGAGATTCCACTACCTTACCAGTTTTGCAAAGTTCCCTGCAGTAAGTGGCGCTGAATACCCATCTACGACAACCTAAAGACAGAACGATTTGTAAGAAATTGGCTTATTTGTAGCACGTGACAGAAACCGCATGCATCTATCATGGATCAGACAATATAAAGTGATGTTAACACTGATCAAATGACTGTCGCACACAGAAATTCATGAGACAAAATACGCCCATTATTCGTGTACCATAATGAGCTGTCTTTGCCAGCAGTTTGGCATAATGTAAGAGTGTAAGACAGTTTATCCAGTTCCAATATTGGCTGAATAAATTGGATCAGAAGTAAACAGAATAACAATAATAGCCATAATGTGTTTCCAAAAGAGTATCTGGTACACCTGAAGTATAGCAGTGTTTCTGGGTTGACCAGCAGCTTCTGGAGAAAATGTCGAGCCGTCCCCTTTCTCAATAGCAAATTCAACTACTGCTCTCCCTGTAAGCCTATGGGAAGTTGTAAGATATCAGCCAAAATGCATAAAATAAATATATAGATTATACAGAGCAACGAGGCAGCAAATAAATAGAGGATACTTCAAAACGAAAATCAAAAGTGTGATGAGTGAGAAGAAGTCAGATGATTACCTTGGGTAGTTTAAGTATTGCGCAGGCAACAAAAACGATAATCCTGGAGCCTGTTGACAAATACATCCTGGACATGTCACTGACCAATTGTGAACATGTAACTAGTCAATCCAGATAAAAGACAAACTGCAGAAAGGATAAGTACAAATTCCAGTTTTGTCTTTCTTTTTTTCTCTGCCCTAAAAATTTCTGCACCGGCGTTTCTGCCAAGCTAAATTTCATGAAGTTTAAGAATTTATTCGGCTTCTGAATGCAACAACAAATACCTGTAGCAATTCCAACTGTGCAACAGTATCCAAAGTAGATGCTAGGCCAACTGATACCTTGTCTGAATCTTTTTCGTTGATGCTCTGAAGAAGGTCTTTCAGTCCACCCTGAAAAGATTATGGAAATCTTTATTAATTTCCTGCTTATGCATAACCCCACATCTGATCAGTGTAGACTTGTGGGTGTGAGCTGGGAGGTATTTAACTGCAGATGTAAGTGAGTCCACAAAAATTACAGGCACCCAAACCAGTGCCATCAATCTGTCTTATACTGTGAAAAGGAATAGATAAAAGACAAAGCCATTAAGCAAGAATTGTGAGTGGTGAGATTTACAGAGGAAATAGTTTGAATCTTGAGGGCCATAATGCAGAACTGCTGGGAGCCTGTGCCCTTGCTCGTAGAAAAGTTTAATGAATGAGACCAGTATTTGGGGATTGGAGGTTGGTATGATACCAGAAATAGAGAAATGGAAATTTAATTTGTCAGACTCAGCTCATATACAATGACTAAGTTGTCTTTAACCTCAATTAGGTTATGTTTCTCAAAAACCATTTCCGGAAGGAAGTGAATGCATGAACATACGTGAGATGACAAGCCACTCCACGACTAAGAACTTTAATAGAAGTAGAACAATTTGAAACACCGTCTCCTGTTGCTAGGAGGTCCCCACTAGACAGGAGAAACAGGTAGTAAAATAGAAGGTGTTCGGGAACTACATGAAATGGTTACCATGGGAACACTGTGCAGGGACAAAGAAGCGTAATTTATCAGATACCCTAAAAACAGAACTGCATCCTACCATTTCAAGTTCATAGCTTTCACTTTGTTCTCCTATATTACCTTCCCATCTGTCAGAGATGCATAGAGAACGGACCCATTTTCTCTAAATTCAGAAGGGATACTAGACAAAATGGCTTCTTTTTCATCCACAGCAATCTGAAAAGGAAAAGGACAAAGTGGATGGATAGCAAGAACCATTGCCACCAGCATTAAAACACAAGATAGTAGAGCAATTAATTAAATTATAATTTACACCAAATAACAAATGAAATGAGAAACACAGCCCTACATATTGAGATGGAGAGAACTTCTTGCAAAGAAATCCTAAAATCCAATTCCATTTCAGACAGAAGTTTTTATTAGAAACAAGAGATGAAAGAAGTAGAATTTTCTAAGTTGAAACAAGAGATGAAAGAAGCAGGATTTCCTAAGTTTCTGGTTCGATAATTGTTGATTTCTTTTTTTCTTTATTGGTTGTCCCCCCTTCATATGATTAAGTGCAGCATTAAGATCAGATATAGATCAGAAAGAACTACTGGATTTGGAAGTCATAGATAAGAAGCAGCAATGTGGAAGATATAGACTAAAAAACAGTCCAATGGCCTACATAACAAAGAGGCTTAACTGAATTAAGCCTACAAGTACAGGCTAAAAACCTAAATATAGTTAAAGCTCAGAATATTAATGGATCGGTACATCATTTCATTGCAAGAAGTAGCAGAGTGGAAGATGAGAAAGAGAAAACAAACAAACAGCCCCATATAACAAAGATGTTCAGCTAAATTTAACCCAAGTACAGGCAACAATGACGATATAGTTAAAGCCAAGAATATTAATCGATTAATGCATCCCTTACAAAATCATATTCTTACTTTTTTTTTTCACCTAGAAAATGCATTTATACGAATGCCAACAGAAACCTCCATCCATCGACAAGGAAAAACAATATCTGACATACGAAGCAGGTTTTCTACCCATCCGAAAGAAGACGGTAACTATAAGAAGGTCGAGTCATAAACTTAGCCCATATAAAAGATACATTCCATCTCTTGTGAACTTATGGACATGTTGTCTTAGTAGAAAAGGTCAAGCATTACCTTGAGAGCTTTCTTGACATTTCCCTCCATTGTTCCAAATGGCTTCCTTTGTGGAATCCTTAGCAAGTATGATATATCCTCCAGAGAATCCTTTAACAGAGACATGAATGATATGATATTTTGGTTATTAACCTCATTTTAACCTTTGTAAAATTAAAAAAAATGTTCTTCAAACCTGTATAGCCTTCATATCTTTGTTAGCAGGGATAGCTCTTCTCAAAGCCAGTTCTCCAGTCCGGGGGATTTTTGTTTCTGGGGAATAAAGTACTGCTTCAGCTGGAGGAATGAGCCAAGAATCATGTTCGGTCAAAGGTACTGGTGATGTCACTTGGAGAAAAAGAATGATGACTGCAAAAGCATTCTCAAACGGCTTCCTTCCAATTTCCATCCATTTCTTTAGTTCAGGGCAATAATTGCACCCATTCATTAACTCCTGTATGAAAGAAAAAAAAAATTCATGTGAAGAGCTGATGTTAATGTTGGATATAAACAGTGCATGAGTTTACAACAAGAAACGAGATCCTAAAGTTGGTTATTTCAATTTTTTTGGCAATCAAAATCAAATCTTGCAAGTCCTCATATATATGTTGTAACCAAATCTCATCATGCAAACAAATCCAAATCAAATAATAGAAGACCAATCGAATCCCTGAACATAACTTCCCACTTATATAATCCTGTAAATGCTATTCTAAACTACATTGCAATTTAGCAACCGACTATTGCAATCACAGTTTTATTTATCCTATACAACTCTAACATGCAATAACTCACACCATACGCGTATTAATAGGAGTTCTCCGTATCATTTCAAAAACTCATCAAGTTAGAAATAAAAAAAGAAAAAAAAAAGTCCAAGGGTTAAGGAGAAATCCATAGCGATCAAGTCATCCTTCGCTAAGATCATCCCAAAACAACGTTTGATTCAGAATAAGGCACGAATCCACACCAAATTTAAAAACTAAGCTAAATTGTTCTCGAATGCCTGAATTCGCAAATAAAAGTAGAGGTAGTAATTACATATTTTACTCCGATTCAATGATATTTTCGTGTTTGTAACTTTCTAGACATGAACTCGAGTTACAATAACATCCGAAGATTTACCAACACGCATCCCCAGTGATGGTTCAAAATTTCATAAAATGCCGGAAATCCAAAGTGCAATATTACAAATGTGCAGAACAAACAAACAATGCTGATGCAATTACTGTAACTACTCAAAATAAGCTGAATAGTGCATAAATAGTACAGTAACAAAGAATAATAAGCAACGCCAAATTTTAAGGGAGTAAGCGGGACTGACCATGGGGCCATAATCCTTTATCGCGAAAATGCGGTTGAATTTCGGGGAGTTATGGTCTCGACGATTTCGATTGTGAGGTAAAGCGAAGCGGGTAGTGAAGAAAGGAGTTGGAATTTGAGGAGAGGTAAGGGAGGAGAGCTTGTTGGGAGAGAGAAGAGAAGCGGATAAAGGGACGGCCATGAACGGAAGTTGGTAGTTGATGATGATGTTGTTTTGGCGCGCCTCATCCAAATCCTAATCTAGATCTCTCTCTCTCTCTCTCTCCTCAATGCGGCGCGTCATCAATTCCTTTCCTTTTTCCACTTGAAAAATAATTGAACTTACAGTGACTGAGTGATCAGTTCGTTAAAATAAAATTAATACTCAATATGAGAAAAAAAATTAATAATAATCACTGGCAATGATGAGCAGCTGATCTAAGAAAAATAAATGGTCAAATTATCTATATTCTTTATATATATATATATATATACATCTAAATTATAAAAAAAATTAACTATATCTAATTTCGAAAACAATTTTCAATTCTGTATAATTTAAATCTGTGGTCTTTAAATAAAATTTTGATTTTTTAATTATTTTTCAAGCACGCATAATGAAGATATGTTATTTTAATTTTATCTTTTTTGACAAATGAGGATATGTTATCATTTATTTGATAATAATATATCCATCAATTCTCAAGTGCACTAGATGCATATCAGACCGTCAATACATTGATCAGATTAATAAGCGCTAACCCGGTGAACCCGCAAAAAAGAACATCAAAACAAGTGATATTTTTTAAATTTTGAGTGATATTTTTTAGTGTTACGGTTGATACTGATTTTGACGGCTTCTGTTTTTTTTTATCAATACTTTTTGAGGATACAAGTGATATTTTTAGACTTTTGTGTGATATTTTTTAGTGTTACTATTAATATTGATTTTGATTATTTTTTTGCGGGTTAACTGAGTCAACATAGATTGACCAAATCAAAGTATTGGTCGACATTAACCTGTCTCATGTGCACCTAATGCACACAAGACCACCCATTATATATCATACTAATATTATATCACGTGCGATGCATGGTGATAGATCTATATGAATAATTTACAATAAATAGTTTTTACAAATAAAATAATTAAATTATGATTAAATTATTAATATAAACAATCATAAAATGTAGTGGGAATATATGGAACTAGCCAGTCAAACTTTTAAAAGATTTATTTTAGCCAGTAACTTTTAAACATATTTTATTTGGCCAGAATTACTATATTACCCTTATATTTATTTTTAACATATTTCAATTCCCCCACCATTCAACTATTTCACTTGTGATAGTGAATTTTGCCTTGAGGCAATCACACACCGTAAGGAGTGTGATTTAAAATTTATTTTGTGCAAAGTTTCGTTTGTGTTTCCGCTGCATGTTGAAGGCAATGTGATAACATTAACTTTAACATTTCATTTAACTTTGCAATTTACATCTGAATTCACATTATTTCAGCCAACAAATTCTAACAAATGACATTGCAGATAATTCACTCCAAGGCCGACATTATCATTACTTTTTTCAAAACAGTTGACCCTAGGATCGATTACTTCATGTACATTATTATTATTATTATTATTATTATTATTATTATTATTATTATTATTATTATTATTATTATTATTCTTCATAACGGAGTAAGTACGGTAGTTAAGAATCCTTACGCAACTCAAATTTCTATCCAGAATGGGCTTTGAAATAGGGCTTTTTTCCTTGCTTATAGAACAAGTATCTACCCTAGCTGTGTCACATGCCACTTCTATAAAAAGTAGAAATTTTTTTCCCTTATGTAGACGCTCAAAATCCTTTTTCACCATTATTTCCTCAGTTTCAATCCCGAGGCGACATCAAGATAAGCGAGGGCACCGCCCATCCTCGTTAATTGGTAAGTTGCTCATCATTTATCCTCTTGATCTTCATTTGTGTGAGTTTATTTATTTTCTTTCGACGTCGTTGAGTGAGGATGCATGAGAATCAATGATCGACATCTTTAGTGACATGGGGAGGCCCTAAACTGTGATTCTAAAAGGAGGAGAGTCGAGTTTGGTCGACCCTAGGATTGACGTGGATGTCAGGTTCGATATCCCCAAAAAATTGAAGATTTTGAAGAAAAATTTGGGGTCTACTAAATGTGGTGAGATTTGGAACTTGAGATGTGAATTTGAACCTGAAGATGAAAGCTCAAATTCGGAGGGAGGAGGTATTGAAAACGCTAAGGGTATGCTTTTTAAAGGTGACGATGTAGTAGTTGATCAGATGGAAAACTCAGATGAGAAAATCAATGGTCCTGATGATTCGGGTGACCTCAGGGTTAGCTCCCAGAGGTCTTTGGGGTTTAAGGCAGAAACAATATCATCTACCATTGACCATAAATTTATAAAACATATAATGCAGGATTATGGAGTTGCCTGTCAGCTGAAGTGATGGTCCATAAATCTTCGAAGAGGGCTTGTTGGCCTCCTAGAGATGCCACTGCATTTTATTCTAACATTTTTGAAAGAGAGGTTCGATTGCTCTTACATAGTTTCTTTCAGAAGATTGAAGCAAGTTATGGAATCTCCCCAGCTTAAATCTCCCCAACCATATGATGGGTATGTTGTTGATATGGTATAACCTGAAGTTTGGTGAACCGACGTTGTAGAAGTGGCATTCATTGTATAAAATCGTTAATGTGTCTGACAATCTGGGCTTTTATTATTTCACTCGATGGACTAGCGGGTTTGGTGAACCGACGGTATTGACCCCAACTCCTAATCTTACCCCACACGCTACACCTGTTCGAGGAAAACCAGATTTAGTGGTAGTTAAGGTGGGGTTTATTTTTCCCTCTCTTGTTGATGGGTCAATGGGCCCGATGCTCGATGAATTAGGGAACAAGATACTTCCTTGAAATTCAGCCAATTCGATATTTCCAGCATTGGTTGAAAATGCAGAATGAGATGGTGGCGGTCGATATTGGCAATCTACATGCGGCTGGATTGAAGTCTCAGATTGCTCATGCACTTAATCATTATGTTTATGTATGTATCCAACTTTCATAATTTTTTTTATCTTCCATATAGCTTGACGTATTAATTTGTTTTAATTCTTATCTCTTGTAGGTTACCATGGCATTGTCATGTGCTTGGACAAATCTTGAGGTCGGGTCATCTTGAACCTCCAAGCTTGATGCTGAGGTAGTTGCTTTGAAGACTGAGGTAGAAAAAGTTACGAGAGAGAAAGTTGAGGCTGAGAAGAAGGCAACAACGACATTGGAAGACTCTAAATCATACAAGAGTCATCTGAGCAAGGTGAATTTTTCTTATACTAAGCTGGAGAAAGAGCTTGATGCTACCAAGAAGCATTATAAATCTGAATTTGCAGTTCGTGATAAGGCCCTTGACACCACTAAAAAAGATGAAGGAATCAACCTCCAGAGAATAGTTGATTCTGAAGCCTTTCAATCCATTCATGTGTTACATGGAAATGAAGATAGCTAAAGGCTTAGTGGGGATGATCAAGGACAAGAATCCTGATCTTGATTTGTCTTTCCTTTATGGTGACGATGCGACGTAGGGTGATAGAGCTATACAACGCGTGACTTTTTTATTATTATTTACACCTTTTGTCGTTCATTTAGAATTCTTGTTGTTTCTGCCGGCTTCAGTGTTGCAGTATATTTTGTGGTGATTTTCACTTTATTTTATCGATGCTGAACTCATGTTTGGGATAGTGACATTCTGAATGACATTTCGTACTTGAACTTTTTTTTTTCAACTTTGGTATTTGGAAGTTATGTATGCAAGTGCATGGTAGATATTTGAACGAGAAAATCTTAGAAATACATACATAAAAATATATGTACTGGTTGTTTTACATTTAATCTGATTGGTAAATTACAATTCTAGGATCTAAGGTTAGCATATACAAATATGCACATTGTCTAAACTATAATTTATCTTAAATCGAGGTTGAACTTGCATTGAGGTTAAACCATGCATTAGAGACGTTAGTATTGAACAACGTTCAAGAATTTGACATTGAATTCATGCCAAGGTTGACATCAATGATATTTCTCAACTTTAAATTGTAAAGCCATTTTTTGCTCTTTGTTATACTTGATGTTGACCTAGAGTGTGTTCGAGATCTGCAGGGTCATTCTTATTTGACTTGAGTTGCCAACATTGACTTTCAACCTATAGGCAGCAAGGTTAGATGGTCGATTGTTGTGCTATCGACCCTCCGACGCTCAAGTCAGTAATTAAAGTAGAGAATAAATTTGAAAATAAATGAAAGCGGTAAAAGAAAATAAATAAAAATTTATTAACTCATTTTTTCAGGATCGATGTTCACCCTAAGGGTTGCAGGGTTAACCTTGAGGGGCTTCTCTATTGAACCTTGGTTGTCAGGGTTGAGTTTCAATCTGCATGTCGCATGACTAGATGGTCGATGGCAGAGCCATCAACTCTCCGACGCTCAAGTTAGTGACGGGTTTAATAAAAAATAAACAAGATAAAACTTGA
The DNA here is from genome assembly GCA_026008535.1 of Perilla frutescens. NCBI lineage: Eukaryota > Viridiplantae > Streptophyta > Magnoliopsida > Lamiales > Lamiaceae > Perilla > Perilla frutescens. The sequence continues at coordinate 9,613,411 of BRKX01000019.1, forward strand.
AAAATTTAGCCAAGAGTTTAGAAATGATACTGCTTGAGGTGAACTGCATTCCAGCTATTTACAATTTTTCCGCCTTCAACCGTTTACAGCTTCTAAGCCCCGTTCCCTACTACCTTGGTGATCATGTAGGGACCTTCCCAGTTAGGGCCTAGTTTGCCAGCCCCGACTTCCTCAGTATTTTGGAAAAAAATTCTAAGGACCCAATCTCCAACCTTGAAAGTGAGGAGCCGGACGTGTTTGTCATAATGTTGAGCTATCTACTGCTGGTATGAGGCTATTCTCATTGTTGTTTGATCTCATTGCCCACCAATTGTGTCTAGGTTATGTTCTAGCTCTTGATTATTCTCCTTTTCATTCACCATTGAAGTCCTTGCATTCCTAAACCCTATCTCTGGAGGCAGGACGACTTCAAATCCATATGTTAAAGAGAAATGTGTTTTTTGTAGTAGTTGTCCGCGTTGTGGTTTGATAAGACCATAGAACGCTTGGGAGATGCTCGATCCAATTTTCCTAGTATCCACCCAGCTTTTTCTTTAGGGTGTTCATGATTGTTTTGTTGGAAGTCTATGCTTGGACATTGGTGGCTGGACATCTTGTGGTGGAATAGGTCAGTTTGATTTCCCATTTTTTACGAAATTCTTGGACTCAAAATTAATAAATTGAGGTCCGTTGTCAGTGACGATCTCGGCTGGTACTCCAAATTTGCAAAAAATATGTTTCTACAAAAAACCTCTTTCCTTGCGATCTTTTACCCATGCGAATGTCTCTGCTTCGATCCACTTTGTGAAGTAATCTGTCATGACCAAGAGAAAAACTTTCTGATTGCTACCCTTGGGTAGTTTTCCTACGATGTCCATGCCCTACTTCATGAAAGGTTAGGATGTTATTGAAGAGTGGAGTAGTTCTGGATGAGTGTGGTTGGGCTGAGTGAACATCTGAAATTTGTCATATTTTTTAACGTAACTCTTTGAATCGGCTCTCATGGTTGACTAGTAGAAACCTGCTGTTCGGGCCATATTGGCTAAGCTTCGCAGTCCAGAATAATTTCCACACTCTCCCTCATGTAGTTCTTTAAGGATATATTTTGCTTCATTTGGACCCACACACTTCAGGTAGGGGCCTGAGTATGAACTTCTGTATAAAGACTCACTGATCATGTTGAACTTCGTTGCCTTAGCTCTGATCCTCCTAGCCTCTATCTTATCTTCAGGTAGTTCATTCTCGGTAATATATTTGATGATCAGAGTCATCCAACCGACTTCAACCTCGACTATTTCCATTGATTTGGTTTTTGTTTTTTCTTTCCACACTGCTGGTCATTGGGCATACGTTAAGGGTATGTGCTTCGATGACTGACAGTCAATTGCTGACCCTAGGTTGGCCAGTGCGTATGCATGTCAATTTTTCTTCATCGCCATATGGGTAACTTCTACTTCTGTGAATGATTTTGATAGCTCATTTATCATGGCAAGGTATGCTGACATTCTAGAATCTTTTATATGAAAATCTCCTCCGAACTGACTTACGATAAGTTGTGAGTCGCTTTGTACTTTGATGGTTGGTATTGTTGAAACCGTTTGTTTGTTATTAGTTTGGATATGTTTTGTTTTGTCTTTCTTTATTTGCTTGTGCAGGAAGATAGTTGGTTGAGATATTCTAGGAAATATGTTGTGGTTGACTAGTTTAAAGAGTTGATCAAGATAAGGTTGTTGCAAGATAAGGTTGTTACGGAAGTTGCGGGCGTGCGGCGCAAATTTAGGAATGAAGATCATGGAGAGATCAAGTTGTTATTTGGAGTAGAGACCAAGTAATTAGTTTAGTATAAATAGGAATTATTTGTATAGAGATAGACACGAATTCTTAGAGAGATATATTCAGATCTGTATTGAGATACTAGTTTTCTACAAGTGATAGTTAAGACAACTTTAGTCAAGACCTTCTGCGAAGGAAAAGATAAAGTGTCTTAAGTTTAGTAAGAGTTTTCTTGTAGTGTTTTTGTAATTCACAAATTCATAGTGAATATTTTGGCCTGAGGCACTTTGCGAGATTATAAAAATATAATCTCGTGAAATTTTCAATTCATTGTTTTGTTACTATATTTCCGCTGCATGTTCAAAGTTGTCCCAACTTTAGATACAACTTTGATCACAACTCTGTCAAAACTGAGAGTTCGGTTTCTTCAATTGGCATCAAGAGCATACACTTAACAAACTAAGTGGTGATCCTGCTTTTGTGAGTACAATGGATTGTACTAACCCGTTGTTCAACAAACCTTCTGTTCTAGATAGAATAAACTATTCTTTTTGGAAAGTTCGAATGCGAGCATACATCAAATCCATTGATGCAAGAGCATGGAATGCTGTTCAAAAGACATGGACGCATCCCAAGACCGTTGATGCTGAAGATGACACTATTCGTACCCCTCTAGAAGAATGGACCAGGTCACAAAACGAAGATGCTACCTTCAATGACAAGGCACTCAACGCAATTCAGTCTTCTTTGGACATTCAGATGTTCAAACTCATAAGAAATTGTGAGTCGGCCAAGGAAGCATGGGATATCCTCCAACAACATTGCGAAGGCGATGTTAGAATTAAAGAATCACGTTATCGTATTCTCACCACTAAATTTGAGAACATGAAGATGGTGGAAGATGAGACAGTTGGAGAATATTGCAACAAATTGCTGGAAATTGCAAATGAGTGCACTGATCTTGGTGATCCAATCACCAACAAAAGGTTAGTTTCTGAAGCCTTGCGAACTCTAACACCACGTTTTGATATGAAAGTTGTTGCTATTGACACGGCAACAACCACTGGATGTTTGGACTTCACAAAGCTGATGAATGACCTGAAGACCTATGAAATGGAGATGAATGAGAATGGTGGGTCAAAGAAGAAGGGAATTGCCCTGACAGCTGGATCAACTTCAAAGTCAACTTCACCCTATGATGAAGACGAGGATGAAGATCTTGAAGAAATCAGTGAAATAAATCCAGACTATGCTCTTCTCACCAAAAGACTCAACACTCTCATTCGAGCTAATAGAGGTAAACAACAGAAGGGAAGTACTGAACAACGTAAGCCTCGCCATGACTCATCTGGACCTTTGGTGATTTATGAAAAGATGAACTCACCTGGAAGAGATCCCAAGATCATAAAGCGTGCTGCGTCAGATCACTTTAGGCCAAAGGAAGTGAAAGATTTCTCCAATATCCAATGCTATGAGTGCAAAGGCTATGGACACTTTGCAAATGAATGTGCAAACACCTTTAGGAAACTTGGAAAACCTGTCACATTCCTATCTCTCAGTGATAGTGAACTGGACACCTCGGGAATCTCTGTGGAAGAAGTCTCAGATAATGCAAACTATGAACATGTAGCCCTAACTGCAGTATGTGCCGATACAGATAATTCAAAGCTTGCTGAAGTTGAGATAACTTCTGACAGCTATGATGAGTCCTATTATGAAACTCTCTTCTGCCTCAATATGGTGATCACTACTACAGATGAGGAAGAAGTAGAAGTTACTGAAGAAGAAACTCTGGAGTTGCTAATAAAGTGGCAGGAACTCTACAAGGAGCTGCACGCTAAATGGATAAAACAGTGCAAGGAAATTGAGTCACTTACTGACGAATCCACTAATCAGAAGGCATCTCTTGCAAGACTGAAAGTTATGTTGACAAAGAAAGATGCAGAGATTGATGATATGGGGATTCAACTCAATTTTGCCAAGGAAACCTTCAAAAAGTTCAACACATGTACTTCTAAACTTGATGAGGTTCTTGCACACACTCAGGTAACTTCCCATGACATAGGTTATGATAAAACTGTAAAAACTGCCTACACTCAAATTCTGTCCACAAGTGGAAAACCCTTTGTGAAAGCTCAAGAAGGTCACTCTACTCCATTAGCAAGCAAGAAGCGCAGAAGATTTGTTTGCCATTAATGTTTTCTCCCCGGGCATATAAAACCCTTTTGTCATAAGTTTCTGCAAGAACATAAAAGGGAGATTCAGTTGAGGTCACAGGCCTCAAAATCAGGTCTTAGAGTTAAAAGTGACAAAACAAAGAACCTGGTCTGGAAGCCCAAAGCTGCCTCCAAAGATACCTGCAAAGTTGTTTTCACTGCTTCAGTATCTGATGATTCGACAACTTGGTACTTTGACAGTGGGTGTTCTCGCCACATGACTGGATCCCAATGTTATCTGACCAACTACCAAAAGATCAATGGTAGTGAAGTCACATTTGGAAGAGGATCAAATGGCAAGATTGTAGGACGAGGAACCCTTAACAGTCCTGGACTTCCAAAGTTGGCTAATGTGTCACATGTTGAAGGGTTAACAGCAAATCTCATTAGCATCAGCCAACTCTGTGATGACAACTTCAGTGTCATCTTTGATAAAAGAAGTTGTACTGTGATTGACAGCCATGGCAACCATGTAATTTCTGGGGTAAGGTCTTCCAATAATATTTATGAAACTAATAGAAACAGCTGTTTGAGTGCGCAGGTGAATGAGGTGCAGCTTTGGCATCAAAAATTGGGCCACACAAATTTCCGAAATATGATGAATCTTCAAAGGCTCAATGCTGTTCTTGGGATTCCAAAGCTGAACGTTTCAAACCCAAGCCTATGTGGAGATTGTCAAAAGGGGAAACAAGTCAAAGCATCGCACCCTGTTGTGATAACTTCTGAGAGACCTTTTACCACTCAAAGCTGCTTCGAACTGCTTCATATGGATCTTATGGGACCAGCTGAGGTTGAAAGCCTTGGAGGTAAGTGGTATTCCTTTGTAATAGTAGATGATCTCTCTAGGTACACTTGGGTAAAGTTTCTGAGAAATAAAGGTGAAACTCATGATACCTTCTTAGAATTGTATGCTAAGATAAAAAACTTTTACCATGCTTATGTTAAAAGAATATGATCCGATCATGGAAGGGAGTTTGAGAATTCTAAACTCTTGGATTTCTGCATAAAAGAAGGTATTCATCATGAATACTCAGCTCCAAAGACACCTCAGCAAAATGGTATAGCCGAGCGAAAAAATAGGACTCTGCAAGAGATGGCCACTGTTATGTTACATTCGAAGAAGTTGGCCAAACATTTTTGGGCTGAAGCTCTAAACACGGCATGTCATGTAAGCAATCGAGTGAACTTAAGAACTGGAATGACCATGACGTCATACAAAATTCTAAAAGGTAAAAAACCCAATCTGAAATACTTGCATGTTTTCGGTTGTGTTTGTTATATTTTGAATGATAGGGACTATCTTTTTAAGTTTGATCCCAAAAGTGACAAAGGTGTGTTTGTTGGTTACTCACTTAACAGTCATGCCTACCGTGTCTATAACCTAAGGACCAAAACCGTGATGGAAAGTGTAAATGTGAGATTTGATTATATGGCCAGTTTGTATACTTCTGCAGATGATACTAATGATTTAATTGAGTTACAGGGAAGAACAGGTAGCACTGAAGAGGAAGAAGAAAAAGTTAACCCTGATGTTGAGCCCACTTCAGCGACAAACGAGGATACACCTTCAGATAACTCTGAATCAGATCTTAACTTAGAATATTCAGAGATACCAGAAGTAATCCAGGGGAATGTTAGAAGAGACCCACCAAAGAGAATTCGGAAAGATCATCCAATTGATCAAGTCATTGGAGATGTTCACGAAGGGGTCAGAATAAGAGGTAGAACTGTTGTCAATTACAAGGAAATGATAAAGATGGTGTGTTTGTCGTGTGTTATAAATGAGGTTGGTACTGTTGTTTTTTTATCCATGGTTGAACCCAAAAATGTTAATGAGGCATTAAAAGATGAGTTTTGGATAAATGCCATGCAAGCCGAGCTACTTGAGTTTGTTAGAAACAAAGTCTAGACACTTGTGCCTAGACTTTCGGGGATAAACGTGATAGGAACTAAGTGGATATTCAAAAATAAAACTGATGAATTTGAAAATGTCATTAGAAACAAAGCCCGCTTAGGTGCCCAAGGTTATACTCAAGTAGAGAGGATTGACTATGATAAGACTTTTGCTCCCGTTGCACGAATAGAGTCCATCAGGTTACTTTTTGCCATTGCATGTTATCTTAACATTACTCTTCATCAAATGGATGTTAAGGCAGCATTTTTTAATGGAGTACTTGAAGAGGAAGCTTACGTGGAACAACCCAAAGGTTTTGAAGATCCAACAAACCCAAGTCATGTGTATAAATTACATAAGGCATTATACGGACTAAAACAAGCTCCAAGAGCTTGGTATAGTCGGTTAACTGAATTCTTGCTTGAGTTTGGATTTTCTAGGGGTCATGCTGATAGAACTGTATTCCTCAAGAAAGATAAAGACATGCTTACAATCGCTCAAATCTATGTCGATGATATAGTGTTTGGGTCGACAAGTGAGAAAGCTTTGAAGGAATTTGTTGAAGCAATGTCCACGACTTTTGAAATGAGTATGATCGGTGAACTTAGCAATTTCCTTGGATTTCAAGTCAAACAAAAGGAAAATGGTGTTTTCGTCTCACAGACAAAATATGCCAAAAACCTTGTAAAGAAGTTCGGTTTGGAGAATGCAAAGCACATGAGGACTCCCATGAGCACAACTGAAAAGTTATCAAATGATGCAGTTGGACCTGAAGTGGATCCAACTTTGTATAGATCAATGATCGGGAGTCTTCTCTATCTAACTGCTAGTCGACCTGATATTATGTAAAGTGTGTGTGCATGTGCTTGATTTCAGTCTTGTCCCAAGGAGGAACATCTTAAGGCGGTCAAAAGGATCATTCGGTATGTGGCCGGAACTTGTGAATTGGGTCTATGGTTCACAAAGGACACAACAACGGATCTTGTTGGATACAGTGATGCTGATTGGGCTGGAGAAATTGATGATAGACGGAGTACAAGTGGAGGATGTTGTTACTTAGGAAACAACCTCATCTCTTGGCACAGCAAAAAGCAAAATTGTATCTCATTGTCCACAGCCGAGTCTGAATATGTGGCTGCCAGGAGCTGTTCAACTCAGTTGATATGGCTGAAGTCGATGTTGGATGATTATGGCCTGGAAAGTGATTCCTTGGTAATGTTTTGTGATAATACAAGTGCCATCAACCTTGCAAAGAACCCTGTTCATCACTCCAAATCCAAGCACATTCATTTAAGGTATCATTTTATTAGAGATTTAGTTGAAAAGAAGTTATTAAAGTTAGAGTATATTAGTACAGATAATCAACTGGCTGATTTATTTACAAAAGCTTTAAGCTATGAGAGATTCTCAATTTTGAGAAAATCTCTTGGCTTGTGTTCTATATGAAAAATACAGTTGACTCAACTGTTGTCACACTTTTGGCATATCATCATTAACTGTGAAGTTGAACAGATTCGAGGATGAAAAAGCCTATTTGAAGGTGAAACCATGATTGTTCTTATAAAATCATATAACTAGATCAAAGATCTTAGATAAATGATTTTTATGAGATTCTTTTGGTTATTCATCTATTCATCATCTGCTTCTCTTCTTAATAAGTTTCCTATGATGTATCAAAAGTATTTCTGACAAATAAAATTTTGGTGACAATAGTTGGTTAATTATAAAAAAATAAAAATAATAATAAAAAAAAACGGAAAATTTTGAAAGTCAGTTCAATGTATCTGGAAATGTATCTTACTCTATCTTTAATACCTATTTTGAATATATCTCTAATATATTGATTCTTATTTATTTGGAAGCGGGTATCTACCAGATATAGTTATATTTTTCCATATTTTATTTTAAAAGGTCATTTTCATTTAGATTCTCTCATTCCTTTCCAAACACCCTTTCGTCTCCCTTCAACCCTTATTCTCTCACTCTCTTCGCCATTTTCGTCATAGATTCTGATAAGATGAAGAAAATTCAGGAATTGCTTAGCGATCCCGAAGCCTCTGCCTATCTTCGTCATCTCTCAACCTTTCCTCCACAACCCTCATTTTTATCTCCGCCGCAACCGATTATCTCTAACCCTTTTCATCTTCTGTCACCGGAGTCTACTCCGATAATCCGACCAAAAGTCCTTTTGTCACCCTTTAGAGGTAATGCTCCTATGGAGATCTCTCCTGAATTAGGAAGTTGTTCGGAAGTTCAGTCAAAACCCCTTTCTCTTCTGGCACCCTCTCCAGCTCAACCATTCTCAGTCTCTCCATCTTCCGAGCAGGCGATAATTTTAGCCCCCGACGGAGTGATTATGTCGACCTATGACACCCCAGGTCTCGACTCTCAAGTTCTTGATACGCCTGTTCTCGCCGATGAGCAACTCGACCCACTCTTTCCTTCCAACGAGGGAAATTTGTACAATGATGGTCTAATTGAGGTTCCTTTTTCTGAAATTGAAGAAGAAACCCAGATGGAGGAATCTGAAAAGCCTTCTTCAACACGAACTCCTTCCAAGAAGAAATCAACTAAATCAAAGAAAGCTCCTCAGACTAGACGGTCCAAGCGCCTTCACATGACCGGTAGCTTATCGCGGACTCCGGTGGAGCCGATTGAGATCGTCAGTGAGGCCGAAGAGGAGGAGGAGTGTGATAAAGAGATATCGGAGAATGATTCGGGCGAGAAAACTCTTTCTGTTCATGGGTCAGACTCGGGGACAAGCGAGGAAGCTGAAGAGATGATTGTTGTCTCAAAGAAGGGTAAAAGGAAAATTTCTTTTTCTTCTCCTTTGAAAGTTCGTGGGAAAGTTGTGAAGAAAGTTAAGCGGAGTGTTGCTCCAACTGAAAAGGAAGCTGATTCAGAATCTGATCTAGAGGTATCCAGGGCTAACTCAATTTTGTTTTATTCTGATCTTGCTAAGCGTAATTGGGATTTCTTTAAGAATAGGAAACTATTGAATGATCCTGCGGTTGATTTAAAAGATTTTACTGGATATAACTTGGTTGAGTTTCTGAAAAAGAGGAAAGTATTGGGGAGTTTTACTTATGTGAAACCTTATGTTGCTGAAGTAGTTAGGTATTTTTATGCAAATTTGACACATGATTTCAGAAATCAAGCCTCTAAGCAATATGGTAAAGTTTTTGTACGAGGGAAGGTATTCACAGTTACTCCGGCTAGGATTGACAAATTTTTGGGAATACCTAATGTTGTTGAAATTGATGAGGAAGTTAATGAGAAGTTGGAGGCTAAGATGGCTGATGTATTAACTGGAGGCCAAGCTGATTTGTGGGTAGCTAATAAGAAACCTAATAGACTTGCTTCTGTCCTCACTTCATTGTTCTCTACACTTCACAAAATTTCTGTGTCAAACTGGATTCCTACTTCTAACATAACGATGGTGCCTTTTGAGCATGTTTGCTTGTTATATAAGGTTTATATGGGGGAAAAGGTGAACCTAGGGCAACATATTTTCAATTCGATTGCCGAGATTGCCATGACAAAATCCAACAAGAAGTTGGTGGCTCCCTTTCTCATTTACAACATGCTATTGGACCAAGGATTTAAGGTAACAAAGAAGGATATTCTGACCTCCAGACTTCCTCTCCAGACTGTACGGAAAGCCTTTCTAGCTGATTCAAGGACTCGTCATCTTCCATGGAGAGATGCTACTAAAACTGCTCCTTCTTCATCCAAGCATCTTTGTACTATTCCTGTGTTTGTTTTGCAGGAACAAATCCATTTCCTCACTGCGCAGATTCAAATCTTTGATAAACAAAGGCGCGTATTCCAACGTCTCATTTCTTCCCAAAAAGGGAGAGAAGGCACCAGCCGAGGAGAACAACATGGAAGTGAGGATGAGGATGATGAAGAGCAGGAGGAGTAGAGGAAGGAAGGCTAAGGTGCTGAAGAACTGCAGTCTGTTGCGGTTTTTGTTTGATGTTTGTTAAACAATTTCTCCAACTTTGTTTTAAAAACAACTATGTTTTTATGTGTTTTTGTTTTGCTGCAGCCTAATTTATGATGCACTGATGATCTTATGATACACTGATGATCATTTGATATTAGAGTTTTAGTTGTTGATGATATGATATCATGTGATTATCTTTTTGGAATTTTGCGTGTTTTGCATGACAGGGGAAGAAATTGAGTAATTATGATTTGTTGTGCTTACTCTTTTGTTCCAAGTACATGTTCAGGGGGAGTTTAGTTATAATTTGATTATGTTACATGTGTGAAGTTGTTTTGGGAAGAAAGACAAAAAGGGGGAGATTGTTGAAACCGTTGGTTTGTTATTAGTTTGGATATGTTTTGTTTTGTCTTTCTTTATTTGCTTGTGCAGGAAGATAGTTGGTTGAGATATTCTCAGAAATCTGTTGTGGTTGACTAGTTCAAAGAGTTGATCAAGATAAGGTTGTTGCAAGATAAGGTTGTTACGGAAGTTGCGGGCGTGCGGCGCAAATTTAGGAATGAAGATCATGGAGAGATCAAGTTATTATTTGGAGTAGAGACCAAGTAATTAGTTTAGTATAAATAGGAATTATTTGTATAGAGATAGACACGAATTCTTAGAGAGATATATTCAGATCTGTATTGAGATACTAGTTTTCTACAAGTGATAGTTAAGACAACTTTAGTCACGACCTTTTGCGAAGGAAAAGATAAAGTGTCTTAAGTTTAGTAAGAGTTTTCTTGTAGTGTTTTTGTAATTCACAAATTCATAGTGAATATTTTGGCCTGAGGCACTTTGCGAGATTATAGAAATATAATCTCGTGAAATTTTCAATCCATTGTTTTGTTACTATATTTCCGCTGCATGTTCAAAGTTGTCAAAACCGAGAGTTCGGTTTCTTCATGTATTTTCATATCTTTGGCTAAGACCAGTCCAGCGATCAGAGCTTCATATTCTGCTTCATTATTTGTTATCTTGAATCCGTATCAAACAACTCTTTCAACGACGTTGCTTTCGGGGGAGATCAGTACTATACCTAAACCAATCCTCTTGAAATTACTGGAGCTGTCAACTTGAAGTGTCCAGTGATTTGAATTATCGCCTTCAATTATTGAGGGTAGTTCTTTTTCGGCAAGCTCATGCTGCTCCGGTGAAAAATCTGTAATAAAGTTAGTCAATACCTATGATTTTATGGCAGTCTGGGGTAGATAGATGATGTCATACTCTCCAAGCTCTATTGTCCACTTTGATAGTCTATCGGATAGGTCTGGCTTGCCCAGCACAGTCTTTAATAGAAATGTCGTCACCACCGTGATGGGGTAGACCTGGAAGTATGGCTTCAACTTTCGTGACGCCATGACTAAAGTGAGGGATAATTTTTTGAGTTAAGTATATCTGGTCTCCATATCGAGTAGTGATTTGCTGGTGTAGTAGACATGGGTGCTATCAGAATATTTTGATACGAAACGACTGAGTGTTGCCAAATGACCTGTGAGCTTTTGTACTTCTTTAACATTGCATGATGCCTTTATATTTTCCACTGCCCTGATTTGGTCAGGATTGGCTTCGATTCCTCTCTTTGTGATGAGGTACCCTAAAATTTTCCCTACGTTACCCCGAAAGAACATTTGGAGGGGTTGAGCTTCATGTTGTATTTTCTTAGCACTTCGAATGATTGCCTTAGGTGCCTAATGTGATCTTTGGCTTGTAGTGATTTTACGAGCATATCATCTATGTTGACCTCCACCATCGACCCTATCAATTTTTCGAACATACGGTTAACCAGCCTCTAATATGTAGCTCATGCATTTTTTAACCCAAATGGCAAGACCTTGTAGCAGTAGATGCCTTGATTTGTGATGAACAATGTTCTTTCTTGATCATCTGGATATAAGAGAATTTGATTATACCCAGAGAAGACATCCATAAAGCTCATGATCTCGTGTCCTGTTGTTTCATCGATAAGTGTATCAATGTGAGGGAGTGGAAATGGATCCTTTGGGCAGGCCTTATTTAAATCAGTGAAGTCAATGCACATTCCGTTCTTTTCGTTCTTCTTCTTTACTACCACACCATTAGCTAGTCAATCAGGGTACTGCACCTCCCGAATTGAACCGATATCGATTAACTTTTGAACTTCTTCATCTATCACTTAATTTCATTCTATTGTGAATTTTCTCCTTTTTGTTTGACCGGCAGGTGATCAGGATCGACCTGTAACCTGTGAGTTATGATAGGAGAATCGATACATGTCATGTTAGCATGCGACTATGCGAATCAATCGTGGTGTTCTGACAAAAATGCAATGAGCTATGCTCGTATTTCAGAAGTCAACCTCGAACCTATTTGAACGACGTGGTCTGGGTAGTCAGGGTGGATCTATACTTCATCGAGATCTTCTATCTTAGGTTTAACGTAGGAGGTTGACCCTCAACTTTCTCCATGCTCATACTTTGAATTTGATCTCTCTCCATGTTTATACTTTGAGTTTGAGCTTTCTCCACATTCATACTTTGAGTTTGACATCGATGTCTCATTGATTAGCTTTACCTCTTATACCTGCACGTGGTAAGTCTTGAAAGCTGATCTGTAGCAGTCTTTTGACGCAATTTGCTCTCCACAGATCTGTCTAATTCCCCACAAGGTTGGGAAGCGCATGACTTGATGGTAGGTCGATGGTACAACTTTTAGCTCATAAATCCAAGGTCTCCCAAGGATGACGTTGTATGCTGAAGGTGCATTGATAATTTGAAACTTGGTGTGCGGGTTAACCCCTTCTGTATACACAGGTAGCGTAATTTCACCTATGGTAGCTTTGTGCTCGCCGCTGAACCCAATCAAGGTCATTGATTTTTTAATGATGTTAGCCCCGGGGACCTGCATTCCCTTCAAAGTAGATAAGAAAATGACATTAGTCGAACTCCCACCATCGATGAGAGTCCATACAGTTAAAAATAAGGACAGAAATAACAAGTATGTTGTGGTGCGGATGTGAAAATTTAGAAGCTTCATTGTTGGTGAAACTCAAAGTTATGAGTTCCATTTCGGTGTCGAGCTTTTGTATCATAGGCGTGTATTTGAGAGATCTGCAATGCCGTTTTGCTGATGCCTGGGACACTCCGCTATCTCGGATCCTCCAGTTATGCAATTAACCATATGCTCAATTGGTGGAGGCTTTGGCGGATCCCTCGGGTTCTCATCATTTTTGCTGAAGGTCTGCTTCTCCTTATCAGTCAGCAAATCTTTCAAATGGCCTCGCTTGAGTAGGTCGATGACTTCGCGATGCAATGTAATACAATCATCTGTTCTATATCGTGGTTTTTGTAGAATTCGCAGTACTTTGTTCTGTCACATTCATGATCTGGGCTCCTCATCTTGGGTGGCCACTTCACTGTACTACCAAGTTTCTTCAAGGCATTAACAGCTTCTGAGGGTGTGATGCACATGTTGTATTCTGGCAAGCATTGATCATATAGATCTATCCTCTCGACCTCGAGGTTTGTAGCGATCATTGCGAGGGTAAGAGTCAACTTTCCTTCTATCATTTCTGCGGGAATCTCTTCCTTCATCTTGACCTCTTGGCTTGGGTCGATAATACTAGTCTTCATTGTCCTCTCACTTAATTTGTGTCCATGCCTTTACTAAAATATCGTTCATTGTCTTGCACGGGTACTTTATGGGTTCTTTGTAGAGGTTTGAATCCCTCTTGAGCCCTTTTCTGAAGGCTGATATGGCGGTGTCAGCGTTGCAGCCTAGTATCTATACCTTTTCTCTATTGAATCTTGTAACATAGTTTCTAATTATTTTATTTGGGTACTGGATAATAGTGTAGGGGTCATCGGAATGTTTCTTAATTTTTCGGCTATTGGCAAACTGTTCTACGTAAAGGTCTATGAGTTATGCAAATGATCCAGTCGAAGCGTTAGGGAGGTTTGTGAACCACTGCAGTGCGGCTCCTGATAAGCTTGATCCAAAACCTTTGCACATGCAGACTTCTCTGAGTTACTTTGGTATCGCTGCGATGAATATCTTCTATTTATACTGTGCGATCTGATCATCCGTATATGAGGTTCCATTGAACAATTTTATAGATGGTAGGGTGAACTTCGAAGGCATCTCTGTTAACCCAATTTCATCCATAAATGGTGAGTCGACAAAGCCATTTGGTACAGCCTTACGGATTGGTAGAGGAACACTAGGAATTCACATTATTATTGCCTTAATACCCGTCAGTCGTTGCTCCAATTCACTTGGGTGATCGATAATTCTCTAATCGAATCCCTGGTTGAACCTGTGTTGCTGTTCAACCCTCTCTTGCTCAAGAGTCTGATGTCAGAATCTTTCATGCTTAGAAGCATGATACTCAAATCCTGGAGATGGCCTTATTGGGCTCTCCTCTATTTGCTGTCTAGCATCTACCTTCTGTGTTAACGCACTAGTACCTGCATTGAATGGGTCCGTAAAAGTAACAAAATAATGGCGCTCAGAGTCTACTGAATTTGGTTCGTTGAACAGATTGGTAGGTTTGATGTAGTCTGATGGAATGCGCTGTCATTGATGGTCAGATCTTCAAGTTTACTGCGGACTGAAGCGTTCTTTGATCTCAGAAGTGCTAACTCTCCCATGGTATTCACCATTTGATATTGTATATTCCTCAGAACATCAGCTAGTGATAGATCAAAATCAGGTGAAGAAGTGGTAGTTCTTCCATCTTGTTGGGGTCCTTTTCCTTCTTTGCGGCTGTCATTAGGCATTGCCATTTCATTTCACAAATATGATCACTGCCCTAAGGTGCGCGCCAAATTGTAGATTTGGAAATCTGTAATTAATTGATTCAGTCCGGAGCAGCAGTCAATCTGTCAAACAAACCCAGAAAATATTGTAAGAGCCAAAGACCATCGAGGGTGACGATTGTTGGGCCTCCGATACTCAAGTTAAGGAAAGAAGAAGGGTAGAAAGAGATAAAATACGAAATAATTGAATAATTAAAGAGTTTAATAATAATAATCTCTAGCCCGAATGTGACTAGAAATCAGGGAGCGTCGTTCAATCCTAGAAGAATGTAACAAACATGCCCGAATGTTGAATCGCCAGTGTGGAATTAGCTCAGAAAAAAAGTAAACTCGGTGTTCTTAGAGTATGATATGAAGCTTGTGGGTATTTCAGCGAGTCGTCAAATGAGGAGGAGGGCCTCCTTTTATAGGTGGAGGTAGCGGCTAGGGTTCACGCGGATCGCGGAGGCAGTTGAAGAACATGCTGACTCCTCTGAACTCGTCAACCCTTCCGGATAAGGCGAAACTGCAACGTTAATTCAGATTTAAAATTGAACTGTTATCTATTGAAAAACTGATTGAACGGTGACGTTCGACCCTCTTGGACCAACGTAAGGGGTTGACGAAAAATGGCCACTACAATTTGTATATTTATATAGTTATCAATTTATTTTATTTTTATAATTTATAATTATATATATATATATATATATATTTAATATTTTATTTTTATAGTATTATTAAATGGACTCCCCTAAGCAAAATTTATGCGTTCGTAACTAGTTCCAGGTATACATCTCGACACACACATTGCATCAAAATGGACATAGTGTGAGCAACAAGATTCGCATCCCTAGAGGAAAATTCTATGATACCGGTTTTTTCCACCTCATTTTTTCATATCTACACCCTTACTTATTTTCTAAAATGATAATCAATTTCATATCTTTTTTTAGCCCATCGCTCCCATTTTCTACACTAAATATCATATCTCCAATTTTTCATTTTAATATATCCAATTCTCCAAATTGTCATAATGGTGTTTCTTTAATGGTTTGAAGTAAAATAATTTTGATAGAGATTCTAACATTAATTATTTTTCCTTAGAAACTTTTTTAGGAAATAAGAATCAAATTAATTTTTTTTATATTGAATAAATAATTAAATATCCGATATGTTGTAAAATATTCTTATGATATGATGTATAACATATCAAAATAATATATAATAAATTAAAGTCTGATTAATGGGCACCTTTTAAATAGGGTTAAGTAAAATAATTAAATACATCAGCAAGTCTTATTTAATACACTGGCAAGCCTTATTTAATATAATAAATTTAATATTATGTATAGGCAACATTTTTATTTTTACGAGAAATTAATTATAATGAAAGAAATACATCGGCAACTACAATTTCTATTTTTACAATATAATATAATATATTATTTTACACATTTTCTATAATTTTTTATATTGAATAAATGACTAAATATCCAACATATTGTAAAATACTATTATGATATTATTTATATCATACTAAAGTAATATATAATAAATTAAAATCTGATTAATGGACATCTTTTAAATAGGATTGAGTAGAATAATTGAATACATCAGCAAGTCTTATTTAATACATAGACAAACCTTATTTAATATAATAAATTTAATATTATGTAGTGGCAACATTTTTATTTTTACTAGAAATCAATTTTAATGAAATAATTATACAGGCAACTAAAATTCTATCCCTCATGGGAATATAATATTTTCAAAAAAATTTACTTTCCTACCAACTAAACAAGCCATAAAAAAGTCTCACCCATTTTTTTCACACACGAACATGAAAATCATCCAAGTTCATATCATTTCCCCCCTGGATCTTATTTTGGTGTCCTTGTCCTTTAATTTCTTGTTTTTTCCAGATTTTATTTTTTTATTTTAGTTTTTTCTTTTTTCTGTTCTTCATCCAAGCTTCATCTTCCAGCCATGTTTTAGGTCTGAAATCCAAAAATCCTTTGTTATGGTAGAAAAAAAACCAAATTATGGGAAATCTGCCCAGAAAATGGACTTGTCTTCCAACTCCAGCTCAAAGAAATCCCAGAAGAAACTTGCCAAAATAGCCTTCAAATCTGGGCAACAATCTACAAAACAGAAACCAAAACTTTCAGTTTCATCTCCCAGACACATTACCAAAAAGCCAAAAATTCAAACATAAAAAACATCATCTTCCAGCTCTCCCACACCCAATCCCGTCCCAGACACCATTCCTCACCAAGAAATTCCAGAAAATCAAAACAACCAGACACAACAACCTGTTGTTCTCAAAACTCAAACTCCTGGCCCCTCATCTACATTCAGCCTTACCCAAACAAGTCAACAAAAATTCCAGCCTCCCATACCCGCTCAATCTGGTATCCAGACACGTTCCCAGACTGTTAAACATCTAATACAATCCTTTTTTTCCCATCCACAAAGACATCTCCGCCTCTTACACACCTGTCGGATCCTTCTCGGATTCCGACAGCTCGACCCCTTCCGATTCTTTGTTTAGTCGAAGTTTACTTAGTAGTTTTCATATATTGCCTACCTCTCTTTACTCTTAGCGATTTATATAGGACAAAGCCACAACCCCTTTCTGATTTTTTAGGGATTCTCTGATATTTCGGGGATAGCCTCTTATCCCCGTAAGGGTTTTTGACTAAGTCATGCTTATCTTCCAACGTACCTTTGACCTAGTCCCTTTATTCAAACTCTGCCTAAGCTCGCCTTTTATGCTATATCTTCGTCCCCATCAACTTTGGTTCCTTCGACCTCCGAACTCTGAATTTCGGCACTTATCTTGCTAGGCCTTGAGACCCTTGGGCGAATATGGGCCTTATTATTGGGCTTTAACGAAAATAGACCTCTACAATTAGCCCCTCATTACTTGAGGCTCGAGGATTCAGAATCATGTAATGAATGTCGTCGCAATGCAGAGGGACGATCACAATCTATTTCGAATGATCACAAAGCCCTAAGTTCGAGGACGAGTCGACGGTATTAACAAGTAACCATGAGATCAATCCCCTGAAGGCTCCAGACTTGAAGGAAGGTCCTGGGAAACTGAAGAGGTCGTGAGAGCAGAACCCGAGAGGCTCCAGATCTGAATGAAGGTCCTGGGAAGCTAAAAAGGTCGTGGAAGCTGACCTCGTAAGCTCCAGACCTCAATGAAGGTCCTGGGGAGCTAAAAAGGTCGTGAAAGCTGACCTCATAAGGCTCTAGACCTGAATGAAAGTCCTGGGGAGCTAAAAAGGTCGTGAAAGCTGACCTCGTAAGGCTCCAGACCTAAATGAAGGTCCTGGGAAGCTAAAAAGGTCGTGAAAGCTGACCACGAGGGTTTTTAGACTAGAAGACAGGTCTGAGGGTAAAGCAGTCTATTTAACCCTTCTTACCGACTTTCCATCTTCTCTATAACTCTAGCCGTCTGATTTGCAAGATATGTGCTTAGATTTAATTTCGATCTTTTGCGGGTTTAAAAACAAATTCGTCCAACCCTTCCCTTCTTACTTTCATTCAAAGCACGCCCAGTTACAAATTCCCATTGAAGATTTTGCTCGAATTCCTCTATGAACCTCGCGCACCTCCATTCTTCCCAGAATCCAAGTTTCTCCCGCGCTTGACAGAGTTTCAATTTTCCAGGTTATCCCTCAATTCTCTTTCCCGTTTTCTTGAGGATTCTTGGGTTGACGTTTTGAGTTTTTACTTTAATAGTTGAGGCAGTAGAAGATTTTAGGCTTGGTTTTCTTGTGGATTTCGCGTGTATAAACCTGGTGTGGTTTTTTTGGAATTTTTGGTTGTCAATCGATAGGTTTTATCGCCGACGAGTTGGAACAGAAATAGGGTTTGAACATGGGGTAGGCTATCGGAGTTTTTGGGCTTAGATTCCTTGATCCTGAGTAGGATCTTCTTTCGATAATCGCTTATAGATTCACATTAGTGCTAGGGTTTTTCTTACCATGAGCATGTCGGGTAGTGGTGATTCCGATGAAAGGAGCCGGAGTTGGGGTGGCGGCGCTGGGACAGTTGAGTCGGAGCAATCCTCCGGCTCTGTCTCTGAATCTACTGAAATTGTTATCCCTCCGACCAAGCCATCTAGGGAGAGGTCTGCCATTATTCCTCGTGTCGGAGGAGGGTCAGTGGTGAGTCACCTTAAGGCTTCGAAGGTGGCCACCAAAAAACATGTGGATAAATCGAAGAAACGGAAACCCAAGGTTGCGGGCTCTCCTTCTTCGAATGAAGATTTCAAGGCCGCCGAGGTTGCTCCACAAGTAGGAGATGACCTAGTTAAAAAGGTAACTTCTCCAGAATACTCGAGGTCAGGGGTAGAGATCCATGTCCCTAGGCCTTCTAATAGAGCCAACAGACCCCCAACTAGCTTTACTGTTTTTTATACCTTAGTCATCGACAAGGGAGTAGGGCTTCCTCTTCATCCTTTTTTCACTAAGATCTCACATTTTTACGGAATTGCTCCTGCCCAAATATCACCAATAGGGTGGTATCACATGCTGGGCATGTACTATCTCTGGGAAAACCTAGGGTTTCCCGAACCTAGCGTCGGGGAATGGCACTCCTCATATAGAATAGTGGCCAGCCCCGGCCAGAAGGGTTTTTATTACTTTACCAAATGGGTTGAGAAATGAACACCTCTAATAAACTCTCTTCCTTCTACGTTGGAAGATTGGAAGCCGAGGTTCGTCTTCATCCCAGCTGAAACTTCGATCGATAGGATCTTGCCAGCATCGTTCACCGAAGCCTGTGGGTCTTCGAAGCCTGCCTCTGTTCCTTTTTTAAAAAAAAATCATAACTATCCCTGACGTCGTGCTTTGTGTCTTCCCATAGGCTTCCATAAGCGAAAAGACACAGTCGGCACTGAGGCTGAGCGAGTCGAGGCCGCTTTCTCCCTTTCCAAAGAAGACCGCCGGTTTGAAGCTGTTCGTCGGGGCCGAACCCTATTTGACATTGGAAAATTGAAGATTCGTCCCTCTGATGACAAGGTGAAGGCCTTGGCTGCAGCTAAGGTGTTGAGCCCCTCGTCGTCTGGCATCAAAAGACTTGTCGGAGCCATGCCTTCAGCCTCTCCCCCTCTGAAGATGCAAAAGGATCATACGGGCCCCGAAGCTTCTACTCCTTCTCTTATACCTCCACCCGTAATCGACGTCGAAGCCTTGGCTCCTAAGAGGGCTTCGAAGGGGTCGAGCAACCTTAAGGTGTCTCTAAGGCCTTTTCTTCACAACGTCCAATCTGCCATTGATGATGGCTGCTCCCCTTTGGAATTTGAGAGAGATGGCCTGGAAGAGCAAGCTCGACTCGCCTTCCAAATGATGTCGAAGGTTTGCTTATCTCTCCTTATTCATATTTGTTTTATGTGCTTATAATTATCCTTAAGTGAGTGTTTAACATAGACTAGTTCATCATGTTTCAGGCCCTCTTCTACCAATACCAGCTCCAGGGTCGGGTCTCTGGACACGCTGAGAGCCTCGAGAAGAGCTTGATGGAGCTCTCCGAGGAGCAGAAGAGGATTGCTGAGGAGAGACGTGACATGGCTGCGGAAAAGTCGGTCCTGCTTGTTGAGAGGGATTCGGCTCGTGCTTTGGCCACTGTGGCTCAGGTACAGCTTGACAGGGCTTTGGATCACCAAGCCCGTTTGGAGATGTCGAAGGCCTCTCTGGAGTCGAGGCTAGCTGCTGTTGAAATGAGGATCAAAGAGCTCGAGGCCCGCCATGCAACTCTGAACTTTGCCTCGTTGGTCGATTCTGCAGAGTTCAAGCCCTACAAGGAGCTCTTCTATCAGGAGGGTGGCTCTGCAGTGGTCGAGGCAATCAAGGAGAGAATGCCTGAGCTTGATCTCTCCTTCCTTGATGCTGACGATGAGGCGGAGACCGAGGCTGTTAGGGACTCCACCAATGGGACCGAGGAGAAGAGGGCTGAGGCTAGAGAGGATGCTGCGAAGACGGCTATTTCGGAGGTCGAAAAGAGCGTAGAGGGTCATCTGTGAACTCTTTTACTTTTCCTGTATAAAAACTGTAGACAAATTTTAAACAACAATTGATATTATATTTTTTGTGGGAATTTAATATGAATAAGTTGCTACATCTATTGTTTTCATGATTGAAGCCTTTATTGTTACATCCATAGCGATAAGTGGTAGGATTATAAGCAATTTTGTCCGTCTTCTGAGGACTCCTTCTGAGGCTAGTTCAGAGATGATTAAAGAAAAATGAACAAATGTACGGCGCGAGTGTTATTCATCCGCCTCCGAACTCATAGCAAAAGGGAGTCAGACGGGCTTCTTCTCCCGACTCTGCTAGAAGGCGAGAGTAGGGGCCCCTGGACTTCGGGTTCTGTTAGTCACTCCGACGCTCAAGTCAATAAACAAATAATAAAGTACTTAAAAAATTAAAAATAAGAAAGGAGAAGTACGATACTCTTTTTTGGTTTCGAGGTCGATTTCTTCCCTCGATCTTGCTGGACGGCGGGGGTCGAAACTCCTGGGATTCAGGTTTCTTTTAGCCACTCCGACGCCCAAGTCAGTAAATAATGTAGCGATAATTTAAGGAATAAAAAGTTGAAGAGTTCAGAAATGATACTGTTTTAAGTGTATGGCGTTCCAGCTATTGGCTATCGAATGCCCTTCTTTCGATCGGAGTTTGTAAGCTCCGTTCTCTATAACTTTCTCGATCTCATAGGGGTCTTCCCAGTTTGGGGCTAGTTTCCCAGCTCCACTTTCCTTTGTGTTCTGGAATACTTTCCTTAGCACCCAATCTCCTTTTTGAATGTTCGCAACCTGTGTTTCTATCAAAGTGTCTTCTTATTCTCTACTGGTAGGCGGATATTTTCATTGCGGCTTTATCTCGAAGTTCATCGATGGTGTCGAGGTTGGCTTCGAGCTCGAAGTTATTGGTTTTATCCGGCCACTTAGTTATTGCCGATCCTATTTATGCTTCTATTGGGAGGACTGCTTCCGAGCCATATGCGAGAGCGTAAGGGATTTCTCCCGTAGCGGTCCGGGTGGTGGTCCGATAAGACCAGAGGACCTCGGGGAGCTGTTCGACCCATTGTCCTTTGTGTTCAGGGAGCTTTTTCTTCAAGGTATTCAGGATTGTTTTGTTGGTCGCTTCGGCTTGACCATTTGAAGCTAGATGCATTGGTGTGGAGAAAGAGAGCTTGACGTTCCAATGGCGGTAGAAGTCTTGGAATTTTGAACTTATGAATTGGGAGCCGTTGTCGATGACTATTTCTTTAGTGCGATGTCTCTTATTCGTGCGAATGCTTCTGCCTCGGCCGATTTGGTGAAGTAATCTGTCATGACCAAGATAAAGCATTTCTGATTCAACTCCTTTGGTAGCGGTCCCACGATGTCCATTTATTAATTAGGATTAATTTTATCCAATTAGGATGTATAATTATTTTTTGGTTAATCTTTGTTTGGACATTAGTACAATATAAACATGTGTAGAATGTTTACTATATTCGGATGAATGTATGAATATTTTTTGAATTAGATATATGATGATTTATGGGTATTTCAGTTATTTTTATTATTTTGGAATTATTTTAATTGTTGAAAATCTATAAAAAAATTTACAGCAGGCATACATAACGGCACTTATTGGAAACATACATAACGGCAGTGAAACTAAAAGACCGTTATGTATAATACCTAAAGATAACGAAAACTAAAAATATTTAATAACGGTAAAAATCCATTATGTATCAAAATATACATAACGTAAAAAAGCATTATCTAAACTAGAAACAACGTTATGTATTAATTCATGTGGTATATTTCATAACGGAGAAAAATGAATTCTTATAACGGTACAAACCGTTATATATAACAGTAATAGATCACGCAATGAAGAGTGTTATGTATGAAAAAAACCGTTACGTAAAAGTTCATAGATAACGGAGGAAGTTAAACTTTTATAACGGAAGCAAACGTTATGTATGAGAGTTATAGATAAATATCCGATGTCATGTTTGTTGCTATAACTGTTATGTATAATAACATAGATAACGGATATGATTCCATTACGTATGAGCGCAATCATAAATAACACCAGTATACGTAACAGAGTTTTTATTACATACATAATGGATTTTATCCGTTATGTATGAGCGTGTTTTTGGTAGTGACTCCATGAATCATGTAGCAAATAAAAGCTCAAAGGTGCATGATCAAGAGGCACAGTAGGACACATCAAATAGAGGGGAGTAGCCCCGAACCACACATCATCCCAGAAGCTAACATCACTCGCCCCGACCGACCAAGAGATATATTGCTGAGCACGAATACCTTCAGTCTGAAGGCGGTGCCAAATACGGATGTCGTGAGGAGAGACCGGCACATGATCCGTAAATAAACCACCACAATACTTCATCGTGGTGAAGCGAGCACATAGGGAGTTCTGAGAATGGAACCTCCACCAGAGTTTAAAGCTACAAGCATCATAAATATCCGACAGGCAACGAATGCCCAAGCCGTCCTTAGCAGTCGGAAGACAGATCTGCTTCCAATTGATCCAATAGGCTTTTCGGGCCTCGTCATTCGACCCTCAGAAAAAATGAGCCATGAGCTGCTCTAATTGATGGAGAATGCACTTGAGGAGTCTCATGACCTGAAGGTAGTGGAGAGGGATGGCGGAAAGGGTGCTCTTAATAAGAGCGAGACGGCCGCGAAATGAAAGGTGATGGTACGACCAGCCATGGATCGTTGCACTGATCTTCTGTTGAAGATCGAAGAACAGCTCCTTCTTGGTACATCCTTTATAGAGGAGGATACCAAGATAGGAGATGGGGAGGGAGGCGGGGGAGAAACTCGTAACCTCCTCAATCGATGACTGCCATACCCGAGCATGCTTCGAATGAATGATGAAACTGCTCTTCCTAGCATTGATTTGTTGTCCCGACACAGCAGAATAATGGGTGAGGAACCCCATAAGACAGGACAGAGCTTCCGACTTGGCCTGAGTGAATATAAGAATATCATTCGTATAGGTCAAGTGAGAGACGGGAAAGCCATTTCTAGAGGTACGATAAATCATATCAGGGTGGGATTTGATAAGTTTATCGACACCTCTAGATAGATGATCAGCAGCAAGGAAAAATAAGGATGGCAAAAGGGGGTCTCCCTGGCGAAGGACACAAGATGAGTGGAAAAATCCAGCAGGAGATCCATTGATGAGCACAGAAAACCACCAGTTCTACACACATCTTTGGATGAAGCTGATCCATCTATCCGAAAAGTTCATCCTGCAGAGGACAACAAAGAGAAAAGGTCATCGCAACCTATCATAGGCCTTAGCCATATCGAGCTTGAGAGAAACATTCGGGGTGGAGTAGACCTTGGGAAGATTATGGATCAGCTCATGTGCTAACAAGATATTATTACTGATAAGCCTACCCTGAACAAACCCGCTCTGATTTGGCATGAGAAGCAGGGGGAGTAGAGGAGCAAGGCAGACGGTAAGAATCTTGGATATGATCTTGTTAGTCACGTTGCAGAGACTGATGGGACGGAAATCAGCCCATGACTGTGGATGAGCTGCTTGGGGAGAAGGATAATGGTAGTGGCGGTAAATCTACGAGGAAGAGAGGACCTATCAAAGAAATCGAGAACGGCCGCCACTACATCCGAAGTAATAATGTCCCAACAGGACTGGAAGAAGAGGGGGGAAGAAGCCGTCGGGATCAAAAATACTATTCTTGCAGATCCCAAAAATGGCTAATTGAATCTCATCAAAAGAGGGGGCAACACATAGATGTTCTCAATCAACAAAATCAGGCAAGGTCTGGATATCATCCAGAATAGGAGGGTCGAGGTCACTAGAATCAGAGAAGAGAAGAGAATGAAAAAAGAACACAGCAGACTCTCAAATCTCATCATCGGAGTCTAGCAACTAATCACCAGTCTGTATCGTGTGGACCATGGTCTTATAGCGCTTCTGCTTTACCCATCCTTGGAAAAAACGGGTGTTGCCTCGCCTTCAACAACCCAATGGATGGCTGCCTTCTGGCGCTAGAAATTCTCCTCCATTTTGGCCTGGAGGGTGTACTCAGCTGTGGAATGATGAAGCTGGGCACGAAGCTCAGGGATGGGATGAGAGTCATCGGCGGCCTGACAGACAGCGACCATCCCCTCTGCCGCCCTAAGCTTGTCAAAGATGTTTCCAAAGACATTCTTATTCCACCACTTTAGGTGTTGCTTAACCCGATTAAGCTTGAACTGGAGATTAAAAATTCCCTAAAAACCTGTAGGAGTAGCCCAGATCATCGAAATCTGATCATGAAAGGTGTGATGCCGCACCCACATAGACTGAAAATGGAAGGATGATTTAGGAATCTGGAGGGAAAACTGACAAGTGACAAGAAGAGGAGCATGATCTAAACGGATACGAGGGAGGTGAGTGATAAGTCCATTTATTTCGTGTTTTTAGGGGGCATTTTATCGTGTATAAATGTCCTTTTTTAGTGTGTTTTGAGTCGAAAAGAACCAGGTTGCGGTCAAAAGGCATTCCAAGAGTCGAGTCTGGTGGAAGGGGCATTTTATGCCGAAATATTCACGATTATCTCGCACATATGATCATCAGAGGCACAGGGGACGTCCTCAGTATCCATCCCACATTCGGTCAGTGAAGTGGGCATATCAGATACGGATGGAGCTGACAGACGATGCCGTGCCCACAGTACTCGCACAGACTCGACCACAGGCCAGAGTAGGCATTCCAGTAGAATTCGGGAGTTAGTTGAAGAACAGCTGGTGGAAAGATAGCTACATTATCCGCGGGAGAGTTGGAACTAAGCTGGACTCCTGGAAGGTGCTGCAACAAAAGGATAAGCTCAGTCGAGGAGATAAAGCTCAATCTAAGGAGATAAGAGCAATCCCTAAAAAAATAGGGATTTGTTAAAGCTGAAGCTTATCCAGTCCAGTCAGCGAGGGCACCCCGTTCCGGATTTTCAGCAGAAGACCCTCGCCTGTGGGGGAGACTCTACTCGGAAATATAACTACTTAAACAAGTTTAATTTCTGGAAAAGGGGGTGGTTAGATACTCTGAAACATTTCTACACTTTACATTTTCTGCATTTAATTTCCGTACGCTGCTTAGGTAGCAAAACAATCCAAAAGGTCTTAAACCTTCGGGACTTAGGTTATGTTTATGTTCATCGACGTTGGAGTCGAGTTTTTGATTAATTAAATCCGTAAGTTTTCGTTTATTTTCATGTCTTTAAATTCTGCAAGTTTGATTATGTCTAGCCTTCTCGGCTAGATCTTTAATTCTGGCATTTGAATGATGAGATTGGATTAAACATAAATCTGGACTCATGAGGCCAAAATGGGCATAGTAATGCATGATTAGTTTCCGTTAATTCTTGTGCCTTGTTCCACGTGAGTGTGTGTCTGAAGTGCCCAATGTGGCTTATCACTCGTTAGGTAAAGAGGGCACACCACTATTAATTGAATTGGCGAATCGTGACTGTGTGTCGGTTCATATAGTAATTAGGGAATTAATGGGTTGTTGTGGGCACAAGAGGAATCAGTTGAACACAACAGATCTGGGTCCGTCTAGGGCACACTGCTGCTTGCTTGCTTACATCTCTTAGAGGAATCGGGAGGTGGGTAACTGGTTAGGGGTTTAATCGAAGATGAATCACTTTTAAACCTAAAATGAAAGGATGGATGAGGAGACGCATGAGAGGAATCCGGTCACCATAACTAGATGACCTATCATGTATGAAAATCGGTGTGCCAATGATCGAGTTGTTTTATGTTTAACCAAGATCTAATTCAAATGCCAGAATCTTTTGTTATTTGATTGTTTTCTTTAGTTTCTTTTGGAGATTTAATTTTAGTATAGTGACAACACCAAAACCCCCTTTGTGATTGGTTACTTGAAGATAGAATCGCAACAGCTCTCTGTGGGATCGACCCGTACTCATTGGCTAGCTACGCTCGCTGTGGGCACAGGAGTTTATAAATATATTTTTGCGCGTGAAACAACAGCGCGTCAAAATTGGCGCCGTTGCCGGGGAGCTGGTTTCTAGTGATTTTATCTTCCACAATTGGTGAGCCTGGAAGTTGATGCCTAGGGGCTCTTCGGAAGAGACTCTATTGTACGATCCGGAGATAGAGAAGACTTCGAGGAAAAACAGGGCAGCAGTGAAGAGGGCACGCCAAGCAGCAAACAGACCTCGTGAGCCCACACCACCAGAAGACCGAGAAGATCAAGGAGACGAAGGGCACGAGGAGGAAGGATAGTTTGAGAACGGCCACAACATCAACATGGCCGTAAATGGAAATGCCGTGAATGGCAATGCGGATGATAACAGGACTTTAAGGCAGTTGGTCTTCCCGACCAACATGAATCTACGCCCAATGGGCATTACTGTGATACCCCGACCCCCTTTTGCTAAATTATAAATTATAATTTTAGTAAATGATTTCGAATTAATATTGTTGAATATTAATCATGTGAGTATGTTTGTATGTTATGCCGTTGTTTTATTGCAGGTTGTCTTACTCGAGCCAATACGTCATAGCACGGTGGTATTATACTAAGTGTATAATACACGTTAATGTTTAATGTTAAAATTTGTCGAGTTATGTGATGATAATCGAGTGTGTTTATATTTAAATTAATATTTTTCCATACCTTGAACACCCTAACGCTGAGTTGATCGGGGGTCGTTTAAAATAAGGGGGTGATTTTTGGCATGTCGCGCGCTCGCGGGAGGTGCGCGCCCGCGGGGACGTGCCCGGTCACGGGAGACTGCGCGCCCGCGGGGCTGGCGAGGGACGCGCGCCCGCGGGGGCTACGCGCTCGCGGGGAGCGTGGGCCGAGAGAGGGGTTCCGCGGTCGCGGGGACTGCGCGGTCGCGCGGGTCCGGGGATTCTCTACCTATAAATACAACACTTGTTCATTTTCTTCTCACTTTCCTTTCACTTGGGCGATTCTCCTCTCCATTTCTCTCTACAAATCCTTCATCTTTGTGGAGTAGATTCTTCCATCATCATCCATCAACAAAGGTAACCTCTACACCTCTCCTTCTTGGGGATTGAACACCATTTCCTTGTTGTTTTGGGAACTAGGGTTTGTATCCAAATTGGAAGATTCTCGATTTTGTTGATTTCCTTGCTTGATATCTTGAACATATGGTTTACTTATCTCCTTGAAGCTATATGTGAAGTTATATTGGATTCCTATGGTTCATTGTTGCTAGGGTTTGGATTTTTTGCCCTTATTTCCCTTTGTTTTGTTGATAATCGTTTGGAGATGTTGTGTGGGTTGTATGGGGTTGAGTTTCATGTATGTTAGAGCCCTAGGATAAAGGTGTTTGTATTTGAAATGTTGGGTCTAAAGGATTTAAAATGAGTCATGAGCTTGTGGTTTAAATGTGTGCCCGTGATGTGTTCGATCAAATGCTTCAAAGAGTTTTAATGCATATTTTGAGTCCAAAATCGTAGTATGAGCTTGTATATCCATGATTGTGTATATGGATATGTTAGAAGACCTTAAAGTAAAGTATAGCATGAGTTTACTCAAAGTTATGATTTATTTGTATAACTCGACATCTAAATTGAAAAGAGAATAAAAAAGGTGATAGGTGACGTGTTGGAGCTCGAGGAGGACAACTTGTGCACGGTAAAGGAGTATTCAAGGTTAAAAGGATTCAAAAGCGTCTTTTAAGGTGGGGTAACTCTAAACTGTGAACACGTGCAATGTTATAGTTATTGTTGTGCTTTGATTGTATAAATATGAAGGGTCTTCGGACCGGTGAATGAAAGAGATCCTTCGGGGTCGACAAAGAGACCCTTCGGGGCAGAGATCCTTCGGGATCGATAATAGACTCGTTAATGTCCTCCCTGGGGGGTAGGATGTCTGCGGGCATCCCTACAGGGATAAAGATGTTCATTAACGGGGGCATCATGATGTTTAGACCCTACGGGGTTGAGACTAGTCTCCACAATGTAATGAAAAGTCCATATGTTATATTTTCACTTGTGCAATTAGCTATAACTGTTTACAGTGTTCCCCACTGAGTATGTTGTTAAATACTCACCCCATTCATTCAATGAATTTCAGGTTGAGGAGTCGGAGCCCGAGTAGGAGCGTTGTGAACACAAGAGAACCCCACAAGCTTGTGTTTATCTTTTGCATGCTCCTTTTTGAAAAATACTTACATTACTATCATTATTACATTGATCACTCTTTTTGCTTTATGATCAATGATTATTGGGGATGGGAATAGCCCGATCTTTTGTAGGTTATGATGTATATAATTTGATAACTATGCCAAACAACTTAAAGGCGGGTCGTTTGACCTTGGAGCCTTTTATGTGCGAATTATATTGATGAATCCCTATATTATGTTTGTTAATTTAGGGTGCTAGATGGGCGGGTTGTGTAAGCCTATGAGCCCGATAGGTTAGATGATTGCATGCTTCATAGGACAAAATTTATATTGTAAACTATGATGCCTTACCTCATCGTGCTATGTATAGTATCATATTTTGACCTAAGCTTCCGCTCATATTAAAATAAGTACACAAAATATGTAAATAAATTGTATATTAAGTGACGTGGCCAAACGGAGTAGTTTGGGGCGTTACAATTACACTCCCAACTGTGACTCAGAACTGGGATATTCACGCGAACTTTATCCAGATCTTGCCGAAGTTCCACGGAATGCCTGGAGAGGATCTACAAAGGCATTTGCAAGATTTTGAGATGGTTTGCCAAACTCAACCATCCGACCATGGACGAGAAGAGTACGTGCGGTTGGTTTCGTTCCCTTTCACACTTCAAGATGGGGCACGGGACTGGCTGTACACATTACCCACTGGCGCTGTGACCACATGGAGACAACTCCAACAGAAGTTTTTGGAGAAATATTTCCCAGCATCCAGAATGCAAGAAATGAGAAGAAGGATAGGGAGCCTGAAGATGGGAACTAAAGAAAGTTTCTATGACTACTGGGGAAGATTCCAGGCGATGCTGGCGAAATGCCCACAGCACCAGATTACTGAACATGACTTGATTCAGTATTTCGTCGGAGGATTGAGACCACATGAGAGGACGATTGTGAATGCCTCATGTGGAGGATCCATTTTGAATAAACAACATGTTGAAGCATTCAAAATCCTTACGGAGATGGCTGAAGACAACCGAGACTTTGGTGGAGAGGGCATTCGAGCTGTAAGTGAAACAGAGAGAGCATCGGACCAGGATAGCAGAATTGATAGATTGTGCGATAAAATTGAAAAAATCTTGTCCGGTGCGAGCATGGCGAGGAAGCCCAGACCTTGTGGGGTATGCAAAAGCATATCCCACTTCACGGATGAATGCCCTACTCTACAAGATGAAATGGAAGAAGTGAATGCTATAGGTGGCCAGAATGGGCATTCCAGAAGATATGATCCCCATTCCCAGACTTATAATCCTGGCTGGAGAGACCATGAAAACTTTAGATGGAGAAGGCCGGAGGATGGGCATTCTGGATGCCCATTGCCACCACCCAAAGAGAAAAGGAAGCCAAGTAGGCTGGAAGATCTTGTGTTTGCTATGGCTGAGGAGAACGAGAAGTTTAAGCAAGAAACTCGAGCTGGACTCTCGCACATGAGCAAACAAATCAATCAATTGGCTCAAGCCATGCACAAGATGGAGGAGAAAAATGGGAAGCTGCCTTCCCAGGTCGAAAATCCAAGAGAACAAGTGAATGCAGTAGCATTGAGGAGAGGACAAGAACTTCCGGAGATGGTCAGGCCAAGAGAAGAGAAGGACGATGTGCCCTTGGCGGAAGAAGTGGAAAAAATTCCCACAGAGGATGAGGCACAAGAGACTGAGCAGACTGATGCTGTGCCCATTCCGGAATTGAAGCAATCTGCCAAGATACCCACTCCAGAAAGACAGAAACCTCCCTTTCCAGAGAGATTGGCACATAATAGAAAAGAAGAAGAAACCAGGGAGATGCTAAAAGTATTCAGCAAAGTGGAAATCAACATTCCACTAATCGAGGTAATCAAACAAGTGCCACGGTATGCCCGGTTTCTAAAGGAACTTTGTACCAAAAAGGTGCGATTCAATGACGACGCAAGGTTCCTAGTTGGAGAGAATGTATCGGCTGTGATACAAATGAAGTTACCCAAGAAGTGTGATGATCCAGGGATGTTCATGATCCCTTGCATAATTGGAGATAGAAAAGTTGAAAAGGCCATGTTGGACTTGGGGGCATCAATCAACGTAATGCCCCTGTCGGTGTTCAAAGAATTGAAAATTGGACCTTTGAAGGAGACTCGTGTGGTCATTCAGCTAGCTGACCGGTCCAACGTATATCCAGAAGGCCTTATTGAAGATGTATTGGTCAAGGTGGACGAGCTTATCTTCCCAGCAAATTTTTATGTGCTTGACATGGGCACAGCGACTTCAAAATCTTCAGTTTTGTTGCTGGGAAGGCCTTTCATGAAGACAGCTCGAACCAAAATTGATGTGGACAAGGGCACACTGACGTGTGAATTTGATGGGGAGAAGGTGACGTTCAACATCTTTGAAGCCATGAAACATCCCCTGGATACAGAAAATTGTAATTTTGTGAACACATTTCATTACCCGAGCCGTTCTACTTTATCCATGATGAGCAACAGAGAACCGCTGGAATGGGCATTGTGGGATGGACTGCTTGACCAGGATGCCCTGGATGAGGAAGAGGATATAAGGGATGGAATTATGATGTTGTATTCATTGGAAGAAATGCCACACGGATGTGTGGACTATGGTGTGCCCATTCGGAGAAACGATGATAAGCTGATGCCTTCTATTATCAAAGCACCCAAGCTGGAGTTGAAGGCATTACCAAGGCATCTGAAATATGCCTATTTAGGGAATAATGAGACTCTCCCTGTAATCATAAGTGCGGGGTTGAATCAAGCTGATGAGGACCGACTTTTGAGATTGTTGAGATTGTACAAGGAGGCACTCGGATGGACGTTGGCAGATATAAAGGGCATTAGCCCAGCGGTTTGCATGCACAAAATTTTGTTGGAAGATGATGCAAAACCCGTTCGTGATCCACAAAGAAAGTTCAATCCAGTGATGAAGGATGTGGTGCTAAAAGAGATAATTAAGCTTCTGGACTAGGGCATTATATACCATATTTCAGATAGCAAGTGGGTCAGTCCAATCCATGTTGTGCCCAAGAAGTCGGGCATTCAAGTTGTGAAAAATGAAAAAGAAGAGCTTGTGCCCACACGACTGCAAACTGGCTGGAGAGTTTGCATCGACTATCGGAAGCTGAACACGGTCACGCGGAAGGATCATTTCCCACTTCCGTTCATTGACGAGATGTTGGAAAGACTCGCAGGAAACAAGTTCTTTTGTTTCCTGGATGGATATTCAGGGTACATGCAGATTGCAGTAAGTCAAGAGGACCAGGAGAAAACAACATTCACGTGCCCATTCGGCACCTTTGCCTATTGCAGAATGCCCTTTGGCCTCTACAATGCTCCTGGCACATTTCAGCGGTGTATGATGAGCATATTCTCTGATTTGCTCGAAAACTGCATTGAAGTATGCATGGATGACTTCACAGTGTACGGGAGCTGCTTTGATCGATGTTTAGACAATTTGGAGAAGGTGTTGCAGCGTTGTGTGGACAAATGCCTAGTGCTGAACTGTGAAAAATGTCATTTCATGCTCAGAGAGGGCATTGTACTGGGACATGTGATTTCCGAGAGGGGCATTGAGGTCGACAAAGCCAAGGTGGATATAATTGAGAAATTGTCATATCCCACCTCGGTGAAGCAAGTGAGAGGCTTTCTGGGGCACGCTGGCTTTTACAGGAGGTTCATAAAGGATTTTGCAAAAATTGCCCAGCCTATTACTCACTTATTGCAGCAAGATGTTCCATTTGAACTTGATGAAGAGTGTAAGAAGGCATTCAATGTTTTGAAGAAGCAACTGGTCACGGCACCGGTTATTCAACCACCAGATTGGGGAATGCCCTTTGAGATTATATGTGACGCCAGTGGCTACGCTGTGGGCGCTATACTGGGTCAGAAAAGAGGAAAAGAAAGCCATGTAATTTACTATGCCTCCAAGACTCTAAATGAGGCACAGTGTAATTACACCACTACTGAAAATAGGCTATTGGCAGTAGTGTTTGCATTTGAGAAGTTTCGATCTTATCTCTTGGGAGCAAAGAGCATTGTTTATACAGATCATGGTGCCTTGAGGCACTTGATGACCAAAAAGGAGATGAAACCAAGACTGATTAGGTGGATCTTACTCTTACAAGAGTTTGATGTTGAGATTAAAGATAAGAGTGGGGCACAGAACCTGGTAGCTGACCATCTGAGCCGGGTGCTGAATGAAAAAGACGACGAAATGCCCATTGTCGATCATTTTCCTGATGAGCATTTGTATTCAGCAAGGGGCATTCCAGCACCCTGGTATGCGGATATAGTGAACTTCCTTGAGTCCGGGGAGATGCCTATTGGGTACTCAAGGTACCAGAAAAATAAACTAAGGTATGAGAGCAGGTTCTATGCATGGGATTGCCCTATTCTGTGGAAGAGATGCGCTGATCAAATCATTAGAAGATGTGTCCCTGATGGGGAGATAGATGAAATTCTAAAGCATTGTCACAATTATGCTTGCGGAGGGCATTTCGGACCAAACCGAATGGTGAGAAGAATTTTAGATTGTGGGTTCTTTTGGCCCACAATATTCAAGGATGCCCACAACGTTTGCAGAAGGTGTGACCAATGCCAGAGGGTAGGGAACATCACAAGACAAAATGAAATGCCCATGACGCCAATCATGCCAGTGGAGATTTTTTACATTTGGGGAATGGATTTTATGGGACCCTTTCCAAATTCGAGGGGGAACCAATACATTATCCTGGCAGTTGATTACGTGTCAAAATGGGTAGAAGCAAAGGCTACTCCCACCAATGATGCAAGAGTAGTAGCCGCATTTCTGAAATCCCACATTTTCAGCCTGTTTGGTGTGCCCGGGTCCATCATCAGTGATCAAGAGACCCATTTTTGCAACCAAACACTGGAGAGATTGTTGAAAAAGTATGGGGTTCACCATAGAGTCACCACACCCTACCATCCTCAAGGAAATGGCCAAGCTGAAGTCTCGAATCGAGAAATTAAAGCCATTCTTGGAAAGGTTGTGGGTCCGAACCGGAAAGATTGGAGTATTCATCTGGAAGATGCCCTATGGGCATACCGAACTGCATTCAAGACTCCAATTGGGATGTCTCCATACAGGATGTTATTTGGGAAGTGTTTCCATCTGCCAGTCGAGTTAGAACACAAGGCACGATGGGCACTTCAGAAGCTGAATATGGATCCTGACGCCGCTGGGCATTTCAGGAAATTTCAAATTCAATAGCTGGAAGAGATGAGAATAGAGGCCTATGATAATTTGGTGCTATACAAGGAAAAAATAAAAAGGCTCCATGATCAGGTGATTCGAAGGAAGAAATTTAGCTCAGGGCAGAAAGTACTTTTATACCATTCAAGGTTCAAGCTTATGGGAGGAGGACTGAGGACCAAGTGGGTGGTCCATTTGAAGTGTATGCAGAATGCCCGAATGGGGCAATTGAGCTGATAAACCCCGATACTGGAGGGCGCTTCAAAGTGAATGGCCACCGTGTGAAAGCTTACCTGGGGCATTCTGATGAAGAGATCACAGTGATCTGGCTCGCGGAGCCCACTTACGCCTGATCTGGGGTGATGTCATGCCCACGACAATAACTGGGGCGCTACTGGGAGGCAACCCAGGTGTTTTCTTGCTTTAATTCATTTTTATTTATTTTTAATAAATTTTCCATGTTATTAAACTAGTTTAGGGAGCAATTTTACACTTGTTTTGGATAAGCATGGTGTTTGCAGGTTTGGATAATGAGAGATAAGGATGAAGATAAAATAAATCCCTTAGAAATAGGGATTCTGAAGTGAGGCATGCTGGAGAGATAAAGTTTGTTCCGATTTTTCAGGGATAAGGTTTATCCATTAGCATAGGGCATACTGATCCAGGAGACTCCTAAGGAATTTGGAGAGTCACAAGTCAAATCATGAATAGTGATCCCCTTAATATAAAAACCTTACCCCACAAAATCTCCACTATCACTTTCACTCGCTTTTGCAAAAAAAAAAATCAAAACCTTCTCTCTCGATTTTCTTCTGCAACCCTAGAAAACTTTCAACTCCAACAATGGCGAAAACGAGAGGCAAGAAGGTCGCTCCAAAGGCTGGACCTAAGGCACGCCTGGACTTCGAGACCCCCGCTGTCTCTGAAGAGCTCTCTCCAACAAAGGTGGTGAAGAAACCCTCTACGAAAGCTAAGGGAAAGGCTGCATCTGAAGCAGCTGCTTCAAGTAAGCCAACCAAGGAGACCCCACTGGAACAGGAGCCTACGCCTGAAGTCGAGGCGACGGAAGAAAGCTCCACTACTCCAACTCAAACGGAGCAGCAAGATGCTGAGGCGACTGCTGAGGGCACGGAAGAAGAAGAGGCTACTGAAGAGCCTGAGCCCAAGCCAAAGAAAGTAGCTGAGAAGAAAAAAGCCAAGAAGCCCGCAAAGGCTCCGACTCCTGTGCCGTCGGTGGAGATCGAGAACCTGGAAGACGAAGAAGAAGGAGAGGAAGTTGAAGGGAGAGAAGAGGCCGAAGATGAAGGAGACAGAGACACCGACTTGGATAAATACCTAACTGAAATCGAAGATATTGAGGTTGAGCCCTAACCAGAGAAGGTACCCCTGTTCGAAGAAGAAGAGGCGCCCGCTGACATCAAGAAGCGGGCACTGGAGAAAGCGAAGGGCAAAAGAAAGGTTGGAGAGCCCATTCCAGAGCCAACCAGGCCAGAGATGTCCCAGCAAGGGGACTCTGAAGAAGAGAAGGAGCAAGAGAAGCCCAGTGCGCCCTCCCAAACGCAAGCAGGCTCTGAAGAGCCCTCGGAGGACTCCTCACCCAGGCGAAGGGTGGGAAAAGCTGTTGGAATGAAAGCCAGAGCCAAGCTGGCTGGAGAGGCCTCTTCGCGGAAGAGGAAAGCTGAAGAGGGCACTTCAGCCCCTGTGCCTAAGAGAGGCAGAGGAGTGGGGAGCCCCACACCGAGTAAGCCCAGCAGTGGCCCGCCACCAGTCAGGGGTATCATCAACTCTAAAGGAGTCCACCGTGAGACGCTTGCAGCTCTTGGTATAGAGCAGGAGGTACGGGATTTATTTTCTGCAATTGGTTAGGAATGTTTTTTAGATATGGAGTGTGTGATTTTTCCGTCGTTGTCTCGTGATTTTGTCCAAAATTTGAAAATTAAAGCTGTGAACAAACCTGCCACTTCTACTAGGGTGTTGTCTTTTAAAATGATGGGTAGGAGTTATTCTTTATCTGCTGATGATCTGAACATGTTACTGGGCATCGTGACATACTTGGGCCTCCAAGAGGAGGAGTATGTTGATGCCGTGACTGTAGTGTCCGACTCTGCAGAGGGAGTCGATGCAAAATGGGTTGATATTGGGGATGGATCCGTTTTTCAAAGCGGATCCACTAAGGGATACTGTTTAAATAACGATGCTTTAAGATTCTGCCATAGGGTGTTGGCCTATAACTTTTTCGGCCGTAAGGATAGCTCAAATTCAATCACAAATCAGGAGCTATTCATTTTGTGGTGCATGGTGCACAAAATCAGAATTAATTTCGGTTCTGTGGCGATTGCACATTTTCGAGAAATCAAAACACACCCTAAGCATCGTATCTCTTGTGCCCAGTTGATCACCCAACTTGCTGTTAGGCATAGGCTCCTTGATTTGGATGAAACTGATTTGACCCCCCTTCCCCGTGAATATTTTGATCTTAATTGTCTGAGGAGAATGCAAGATGTGGTTGACGATGAGGATGGGAAGCCTGTTTCTTTGTGCCGGGGGCAGACCCCTCGAGCATGCTTTTAGCTATTGCAGGCACATCGAAGAAACCACCAGCAGGGAAGGCACCACAGAGGGAGCACCCGGTCGCAGTGATCACAAGGCGTCTTGAGTTGATAGAGAATGCCCAGTTCCAGACAAATGAAAAGCTAACCCGAATAAAAGCAGCCCTGAAGGCCTATTTCAAACATGTTGGGTTCTATTACCCAACGCCTGCAACCGAATGACCTGGTTCTTTCTGTCCTTTAGATTAGGTTTTATTTTTGTTTTTGTTTCTGTTTTCTTGTTGTCTTGTTGTTTGAGTCTGTGTCCACACTTTGTAAGTTGCAAAGTGTGTGGGTAGGTAGTTGAGTCAAAGCATGCTTATCTGTGAGTCTGTGTGGGCATTTCATGTGATGATTCAGCTTTAATTGCTTTACAGAAGAGTCAGCATGCCCCATTAAGATAGGGATGACGAACGAGTTTTAGCATGCCCCGTGAGACTTGAGCCTATATGCTGTATGCTTCAAATTACAGTTTTCTTTCATTCATGAGTGTGAATAATTATGTGCTTAAGATGTTCTAGAATTTGCCTCTGTTCTGCGTTTAACTCTTGGAATTATTGATGCACATGTAAATGAGATAGGCCATGTTTTGACTAAGCCACTGAAATAAATACCTCCCACCAATGACACAACCCTTGCACCCCCTTTTGAGCCTATGAAATGCCCTGGCCGATTTTGTTCTGGGATGGTTTATACTTAGCTAGGGCATTATAAAACCTGAAAAGAAAGATGGGTAAGGCAGAGTTATTTTTTGGGAAGGCATATATATGAAGGGCCAGAAAAGATAGGGGGAAATAAAAAAAAAAGTGATCAGAAAAAGAAAAAAAAAAGAGAGAAAAGGAAAAAAGAAAAAAATAGTCTGAATAAAATTCCCCCAAGTTCTAAGTGTTTAGAATGCCCAAAAGTAAGAAGGATTCAGTGCCTGAACAGGGCACAAGAGGGTAGAGAATAGAAAGGAGCTGGGGAGGGGTCTGTACAATCAATAAAAACCCCTCCCACTTAAAATGCCCAACTGTAGCCTAAAAAGCCCTATTGATACTAATGCATCATGGTTTCTAGAGAATGAACAGCAGAACTTTGGCAAACTTATGGGACGAATTTGCACAGAATTACAGCCGAAATGAGAGTATACACTGAGTGAAGAGAGTCTGTGAGGAACACTTAGCTAAAACTCATTTTTGACCTATTTTAGGTGTGCTGGAATTTGCAATTTTGGTTGGATTATTTCTGATGTGCCCACACGGACTAACAGTTTGCATGCTTGTGTCTTGAGTCTGTTTCTTTTCTCTTTTATTTTCTTTTTTTTTCTGGATGCATTGCACCCCACGCTTGAGGAAAATCATGCTTAAAGTGTGTGGGTGTGATAATTCCATTTATTTCGTATTTTTAGGGGGCATTTTATCGTGTATAAATGTCCTTTTTAGTGTGTTTTGAGTCTAAAAGAACCAGGTTGCGGTCAAAGGGCATTCCAAGAGTCGAGTCTGGCGGAAGGGGCATTTTATGCCGAAATATTCACGATTATCTCGCACATATGATCATCAGAGGCACAGGGGACGTCCTCAGTATCCATCCCACATTCGGTCAGTGAAGTGGGCATATCAGATACGGATGGAGCTGACAGACGATGCCGTGCCCACAGTACTCGCACAGACTCGACCACAGGCCAGAGTGGGCATTCCAGTAGAATTCGGGAGTTAGTTGAAGAACAGCTGGTGGAAAGATAGCTACATTATCCGCGGGAGAGTTGGAACTAAGCTGGACTCCTGGAAGGTGCTGCAACAAAAGGATAAGCTCAGTCGAGGAGATAAAGCTCAATCTAAGGAGATAAGAGCAATCCCTAAAAAATAGGGATTTGTTGAAGCTGAAGCTTATCCAGTCCAGTCAGCGAGGGCACCCCGTTCCGGATTTTCAGCAGAAGACCCTCGCCTGTGGGGGAGACTCTACTCGGAAATGTAACTACTTAAACAAGTTTAATTTCTGGAAAAGGGGGTGGTTAGATACTCTGAAACATTTCTACACTTTACATTTTCTGCATTTAATTTCCGTACGCTGCTTAGGCAGCAAAACAATCCGAAAGGTCTTAAACCTTCGGGACTTAGGTTATGTTTATGTTCATCGACGTTGGAGTCGAGTTTTTGATTAATTAAATCCGTAAGTTTTCGTTTATTTTCATGTCTTTAAATTCTGCAAGTTTGATTATGTCTAGCCTTCTCGGCTAGATCTTTAATTCTGGCATTTGAATGATGAGATTGGATTAAACATAAATCTGGACTCGTGAGGCCAAAATGGGCATAGTAATGCATGATTAGTTTCCGTTAATTCTTGTACCTTGTTCCACGTGAGTATGTGTCTGAAGTGCCCAATGTGGCTGATCACTCGTTAGGTAAAGAGGGCACACCACTATTAATTGAATTGGCGAATCATGACTGTGTGTCGGTTCATATAGTAATTAGGGAATTAATGGGTTGTTGTGGGCACAAGAGGAATCAGTTGAACACAACAGATCTGGGTCCGTCTAGGGCACACTGCTGCTTGCTTGCTTACATCTCTTAGAGGAATCGGGAGGTGGGTAACTGGTTAGGGGTTTAATCGAAGATGAATCACTTTTAAACCTAAAATGAAAGGATGGATGAGGAGACGCATGAGAGGAATCCGGTCACCATAACTAGATGACCTATCATGTATGAAAATCGGTGTGCCCATGATCGAGTTGTTTTATGTTTAACCAAGATCTAATTCAAATGCCAGAATCTTTTGTTATTTGATTGTTTTCTTTAGTTTCTTTTGCAGATTTAATTTTAGTATAGTGACAACACCAAAACCCCTTTGTGATTGGTTACTTGAAGATAGAATCGCAACAGCTCTCTGTGGGATCGACCCGTACTCATTGGCTAGCTACGCTCGCTGTGGGCACAGGAGTTTATAAATATATTTTTGCGCGTGAAACGACAGCACATCATACCTAATCATCGATCAAAAAATTGAAAATCAAGTCGAGCTATGGGTTCGAGAATAGCAACAATAGAAAGATGGTGAGAGCGAATCATGTCTTGAAGCCGCGTCTGGGTAGGAGAATTGCCAATTCCTTGGGCATTCCAAACAAGAAAATTCACACTCATATCAATAGGAGGGAGAGGGGAGAGCACCACTCACTCTTGATCTCGATGAGGGGCCAGGATCAAAGGAGGAATGGCGCAGATAGCCGTGCTTATCAGGTAGAAACTCACTATCCTCAGAACGAGGAGGTAAAAAAAGGAAAGAATGAGGAGGAGCACGCTCATGAGCAAAGCTATCAGGATTCGAGGAGTAATCCATGTTGTCCTCCTCTAAAGCACCAATCATGTCCTCAACCACTTTATAGACGATCGAGACGAGGTGAGGTGCAGACTGAGCATAATATGAGAATGTTCCAAGATCAGGGGATCCTGCTAAAGGGGAGAATACCAATTGGCGGACGCTTGCTTTAAAGAGATGGAGGATGCAACTTTTAATGTTGCACCCGCACCCACTTCCTCTTCTTAAGAGATTGGGAATGAAAAGAGGACGGAAACGAAGGGGCCACAACTTTGCCTTTATCAAGCTAGGAAGGCCCATGCCGAGACAGGGAAGGATTCTTAGCTGGGAGAGGGTCCTCACGATGCTGCTTTTTGTGGGAAGGAGGTTTTGTAGGGTGGCGAGAGGCCGAGACAGGTCTGTCAGGATGAACGATACCATTAACAGTGAAACAATCATCAATAATGTGCTCAACATGTCTACATCCCTTACAATAAACAGGCAAATGTTCAAAAACTACTTTTTGATGTATAACAACTCCACCAATAATCAACAGCACCTCAGAAGAAATAACAGCAGTCAAATCAATCTCAATGCAAATACGAGCATAAGATAGACATGCTCGGGTGGTGGTGTGTCTATCAATCTCCACAGGAGCAATCAAAGAGGCCACAGAGAATAAAGCATGCTTCTCAAATAAGTGCACAGGTAAACCGGGGAGTCGACACTAAACAACAACAATAGGGAATTCATGT
Organism: Perilla frutescens; assembly: GCA_026008535.1. Lineage (NCBI taxonomy): Eukaryota > Viridiplantae > Streptophyta > Magnoliopsida > Lamiales > Lamiaceae > Perilla > Perilla frutescens. The sequence goes on from BRKX01000019.1 coordinate 9,654,070, forward strand.
GACACAGAAAAAGTGGGGGTCCATTTAAAGACACGCATAGGGAAGCCATTTATGAACCAAGTTGTCTTATCAGACGCACCAAGCAACAGTTTCACATAATCACATTTTTCAGACAACATGATCAAAATGTGCTTGGCATTCAAAAATTTCCACGATAGATTACCCGTGAGTTTGAGATTCTCTAGGGCTAACTGATAGAGGATTAGAAATTAGCATGGAAATAGTGAAACATTTGCCCAGATCATAGTGAATACTAAAAATTATCAGGTCAAGAATTGAGAAAGCATCATGACAATCTCCCTGTGGAAACATGCTATTGTATGAAATATATATATATATATATATATATATATATATTAAAAGTAGATTGAATTATAAACCTTCTAGCCTGCAGGTAGAATCGACGATGCAGAATCCACTGCTGCAAGAAAGCAATGAAAATGCAAAAGACAATTTTCCAGGAACTTTCAATATAAACACTAGTTTATGTAACAGATCATTACAAATTTGTTAATACAAGCCAGTGCCAAGAAAAGTTCACATCAAAATCAAACAACTAATTGTATGTAAAGGCAAGATAGAATATTGAACCAACCTTCCAAAGCAGCACAGACCTCCAAAAAGCACCGAAAACAACATTGCAGTTTCCCGTCTGCAATTAGAATGCTTCCAATCAACACCTAGCAAACATATAAAATTGATGATGATATTCTCCCTAAATAGAAAAGAGAAGACAAGGATACATCTAGATTCAAGAGGAACTCAATTTCTAATGATCACTATCTTTAGTTGGGTACATGCATTTATAGTGTCAAAAGACAAGCTTCAGCTACCTCTTTGATTGGAGAGAACATAAATCAATATTGCAAATTGGAGCATTGCTAGCCAACTGTTATCACCCTCGAAAGGAACATAAAAAATTGGATGTGTAATAAAAACTAAATAAAAAAAATGTTCATATTAGTCTATAAAATTCCTCCAATCTTGAAATTAATGAAGTAAAATAAAAAAAACTCAATTAAGGCATAATAAACAGAATGCAGTAGAGCGGAAGATAAATCACACCTTTTCTGTGGAGGAGCAGAGCTACGGTTGCGCGAGATTCCGCTATGAGAAAGAGAGGAAGACGAGGAGGAGCTAGAGCGAGAGCGGGAACGCGACCTTGAAGTGGAGCGAGAGTCGTCAATCAAAATTGCCACAATTAGGGTTGAAATTTAGGTCGGGAGCAGGATTAGATTTCGAAGTTGTTAGCACATCGTAGGCGGAGGTGGTTAGGCCGGAAAGGGCTTTGGCGCAGCGGCAGAAGAGGATTTTGACGTTTTTAAGTGAAATTTTTGGGAAGGGGCGCGACCATCGATGGGGTTCATCGGGAACATTGTGGAGGTTGCCTTTGTACAGTACTATCTCGAAATTGAAGAAGATGTTTCTTCCGGGGTGGTTCAGGCATGGTAGCCATTAGGTAAGAGGGAATGGGAGAGGGAAGAGGAAAGAATCAGAGCTGGAAGTTTGAGGAAACGATCGAGAGAGATGAAGTGAGAAGAGTTTTTTTTTTGTTAGTTTTTTAATTTTGTAAAATGAAAAAATCAAATCATTGGTGGGAAACTTTCCGCCTAAAAATTTCGGATTAATAATTTAATTTTGACTTAAAAAATAATAATAATTAACACACATACATAACGGATATTCATAACGGTCAAAGTTACCGTTATATAATGTGTTTAACATAACACAACGCATAACAGTACCAAATGAGCGTTATAATTGTGAAGAATATGTAACACTCACAGATAACGCAAAACTCAAAAGCGTTATATATGATCGGAGATAACACTTCTCTCGTGACGGATTTTTGAAATATGCGTTATCTATACTAAAAATGCGCTCATACATAATGGATATTTAAAATATCCGTTATGTATGAAGTGTTATGTATGAGGGTCTTTTTTAGTAGTGAGTGTGGATAGGTTGCATACATTGTGTGAGTTTTATGATTTGCCTACTGAGTTTGAGGATTCCCTGAGGTCTGCGCCGATCCTGTGGGGCGAGAGGGATGCCCCGAGATGGAATTTGACCCATCATGGTGAGTTCTCTTTGACTTCTGCTTGGGAGTGTATCAGGCATCAGGCTCCGAGGCGGACCCTCTTGGCTGACTTTTGGAGTGATTATCTGACCCCTTCCATGTCCATCTTCCTCTGGCATCTGTCTTTTGATCATATCCCTATCGACGCCAAGCTTCTAGCTAGAGAGATCTCTCTAGTTTCTCGTTGTCAATGTTGTTCGGTTCCCAGTACTGAGTATGTCCCTCATCTCTTCCTCCAGGGGAAATTTGTCCATGCGGTTTGGATGCACTTTTCTTCATGGTTTCACATCACACCATCGCACTTTACAGATATTTCACATACACTTAGTTATTGGAGACACCTTATTGCACGTGCCACACACTGACATATTTGTTTTCTGTTCCCCTACCTAATCTTATGGTTTACTTGGACTGAGAGGAACGACCACAAGCATAGGGGTCGTCCCTTCCGGTCATCTCATATTATTTTTCAGGTTACTCAGCATCTTCATCAGCTCATGCTCAGTGGAAAGCTCCTGCCTCTTCAGTGGGCCGACTGCTATCCATAGGTTCATTTCATGCCGGCTGTCGAGACGATTAGGCAACCTCTTAGGTCCCGAGCAGTCATCGGCAGCCTCCTTCAGAGCCATGGGTGAAGCTGAACATTGATGGATCATTTGATAGTTCTCAGCAGACTGCAGCGGGTGGCGAGCTTATCAGAGATCATTAGGGTGAGCTAATCACCTCCTTTTGTCTTGCGTTGTAGGCCAATTCCAGTTTTGAGGCGGAGTACCGATCTCTCCTTCAGGGGCTCCTCTTTCTTCCACAGATATACTCTCACATTTGGATCGAGTTAGATGCAGCAGCTGTGGTGACAGTGATCACTTCTGATGCGAGGCTCGGGCCAGCTCAGGGAAGTCTTCTCCAGACTTCGTCTTATCCTTCGAGACCTTCATGTCCTGACCACCCACATATACAGAGAGGGCAATCGCCCTGCAGATTTCCTCACCAGGCTGGGGCATGAAGTGGACGGACTTCAAGTTTTTGACACAGCGACGGTCCCCAGGCCTTTGTCTTCCTTGGTTAGGATGGACCAGTTGGGCTATCGTAACTTTAGGTTTCGGCGCCGACTCTTTTATTTGTTTCATGTACCCAGTTTGTATGTTTTGGTCTTGCATTTTCCTGTTGTTGTTGTTTTCCTCCTTAGGTTCACCTTTGGAATCTCTAGCTTTAGTTTTATACTTTTTTTTAAAGCAACGTCATGGAAAACAACCACAATAATGCATGCATAACAGAAAAGACCTCCATAATGTGGAAAAGACATTCAAAATCAAGATTTTGAACCGTGTCAGACTCTTATAAGAAACCTTCACATTTAAGCATAATTTAGAAGCTCCACCAACGCGCATTCTTAATTGAAAGAACGATCACAATGATACCGAAAACAATCCTTCTGCTCTCATGCCACAAATTAAACAAGCATGCTTCCCATAATCAATCAAGTAATCAAATTATATCAGCTATTGCTATCAAAACCAACTATTTTGCTCTGGTTTTGCTAACATCTAGCAGTATCAAAAGTATACATCATTTTCTTCTTGAAATTCCTCATCTTCACTATCCAAAAAGTAATCATCATCATCATCCCCCCAAAGTTAGCATTAACATTACCTCCCCGATCCACCCTTGATCCTATCCAATCATCATCTTCCTCATATTCCTACTATCCTTCAGAAAACCACGAAATCCTCAAGCTGTTAGACTCCATAGCTCCAATGATTTCGTCTAAACCCTGCTCCACAGAAGCTAAATTCCCATCAAGCTCACTAACCGAAAATCTCTTATCCCTATCACCCCTCTCATCAACAGACTCACTCCATTCCCTCTTCCTCAATTCCAAATCACTCTCTTTAATCTCTCTATTCTCTACACTAATCCACGGCACCCAAACATCAGCATGCCTCCCCAATGATCTATCCTGATCCCCCACCATGACGGTCCCCAAATTCGGCCCCCTCGCCTTCCTCAGCATCTTAGTGAAATCCGAATCATCAGACACTAACACGATCCAATCAACACCCCTACTCATAGAATGTAGCATTTGCCTCTTCAACGCCCAATCTGCCGCTTGCGGCTTATCCTGCACTGTCTTAACGTACACTCCGGCGTGCCTTAGCTCCTGCGTTAACCCGTATCCGACTTTCGACGTCACCAGCCTCCGCGTCGCCTCGTTGTACTTCTCATTCCCATTGATAAACCTCTCCTTGAAACGCTGTCGTTTCTTTCCCTTCAAGCTCTTCATTCTGTTCATTTTCTTTTGCCTCCCCCTCTCGTGCAGTTGCCGGAAATGCTTCTTCAAATCCATTTGAGTCTTACATTTCCTCCCACAAACAGAGCAAATGTACGGCTTCAACGACGTCGATAGTCCTTTGCGTTCGAGAAAATCAAGATGCCTTTTTCGCGGCGATCCTTGACGACCCACTGGGGTAGATGGACGAGAGCGTGATGGTTGGCATAAGCCGACATGTCAATCATGTCTTTAGTTTTATACTTCGCTTATTTTCTCCCTGTCACAGGTTTATCCTCTACAGGTTTTACTTATGTTTTTGGTGGGGGTCATTTTTGGGCCCTCTCCATCCAAACGATGATGTAGCTCCGTTTTGTTGATATATACAGGTCGGGGATCTGCCTCAATCCCCCCACCCGTTAGGGTGTTCTTCGAAGAAAAAAAAAACTAAAATTATATTTTTACAATATAATATATTATTTTACACATTTTCTATTTTGATAATTAAGAAATTTAATTTAAACTAAACTCAGTTGCGTAAATTCAAAATTGGTGAGGCACAATGTCAATGATTCTCGCGCCAGAAACAATGAAATAATTGAGTTTAGTAAAAAAAGAGGAATAAAATCTAGAGTGTAAAGAAAAATAAAACTATGAATATCAACTTTATGGGACGCATCTCAAAATATTAGACTATAAGGCACCACCTTAAGGTTAGGTAGCATAGAATATTTCCTATACATGTGATTGAAGTTTTTAACTAATACAACTTTGATAATTTCAACTAGAGATGAGAGTTCCTCTATCAAAAATGCCTCCCATCAAAAATAATTTTTATTTGTAAAAATTTGGGGGTCATATAACACTCAAATAAATTCCCTCGTCAACGTTATCATTCCTGTTGGGGTAAATTAGATAATGTGTTATCTTTATCTGCTTTCAATTTGATACACAATTTTTCAAAAATTTAACAGTCGTGTTAGAGTTTGATTGGAAACTAAACTTAAAGATCAACTCGAACTCAAACAAAAAAATTGAAAATATTTTTTGAAAGCTCGTGAAGTAAAGACTAAATAATCTAATGGTGTAAATAAATGGTCGAAAATATAACTAGAAAATATCGACGCTGACGTGCGTAGACATTGTCGATTATATACCTCTTTTCCTATCACCCGTCGAACAATTTATTTAGGCTATTAGATTATTTACCCCCAAGATTTTTCAATTTTATGTTTTGATGAACTTTCGATTGTCAATGATAGTTTTAAAATGAATGTTGACGACATAATCGTTAAAATTTTGGATAGTATATCAAATCTATACATATATTAAGTACATGTATTAATGCAAAATTGTGTAATAGACAACTGTTTTGATGTAAATTGTTGTCTGTTACACATTTTATCTTAGACAATAATTTTTGAATAATAGACAACATATTTGAATTAATAGACAACAGTAGTGACATTTATTGTTGTAAGTTTTTCTTTTTTTTTTGCATTTTCCATGACGGTTTAGATTACAATCATTGTATTTTAAGAAATTTTTACAATCGTATTTATTATTTTTTTACTTGGAAACTTGAGGTTTATAATATTTTTTATTTTATTTTTCTATGCATAAATGGATACTTTGTAGTACTCTATATTTGTCGCCTAAAACAATAATTTTCATTTATATTGCACTATAATAATAATAATAATAATAGTTTTTTTTTTCTATTTCAATTTCATCATTAAAATAATTAACTAATTATATTTTTTTTATACATGTCATATATTCAAATAAACCAAATGTTCTATAATCGTGGACAATTATACATTGTTATTTATAAAATTGTGATGTTGAAATATTTCAATTCGATCTTTCTAATATGAATTTTCATTTAGTTCCTAAAATTTAATTTTCTTTTTGTTTGTCGTAACTATACAAAATTGATCTTCTTGTCTAATTAACTAACGCATGTGCATATCATTTTATTAATTTTTAAAAATTGAACACAATATAAAAAATTTAAAAATAATTATAATATTACAGATCTAAAAAAATAATAATTATTTGTGCATGCACGTGAGAAATACTAGTAAAATTATTAAGAAGTGAAAAAGCGTTGTGTTGGTAGAGCGAGTTCAAGTAGCAGCTGTGACAATCACCCCCCGCAGTCGCACGACAAAATTAAACGTGATTCCCAAAAAGAAAAAAGAAAAAAAATAATTCGATGGATCCCAACTGAAGCAAAATCTGGTGAAGCAGTTCCACCGCGGCCGCGGTTAAATCGGGAGCTGTAAAAGAGTTTCCACTTTCAAACTGCTTCTATTACTCTCGCATTCTCACTCGCCGATCTCAACTCCGTCGACGGACTGATGTTCTCTGCAGATCGGTGGTAAAAATGGCCAGTTTTTTACCTCAGTTTCAGAGTATCAAATCATCATTCGATCACGTCGTTCTCTCCGGTAACTCCATATTCACGCACCAATCATTCATCTTCAATTTCGCTTTCTTGTTGCTGCCGCCTACTGTCTCTGTGTGTGTTTTCCTTTTATCTCTGCCTTAATTGTGCATTTTATTAAAATAATAAAAAAAAAATAGATATTTGCTCGCTGAATGGTAGGTATACTGATTGCATTGATCTCTGTATTTGAGTACAGCATTTGCATCAGTTGAAGAAGAATGGCATTCAATGGTAGATATTTTTGTGTTTTCCTTTCATGTGGCTGTTTATCTGTTGCGACTAATAATTTTAGCTCTTTAATAGTTTATGGTATAATTTAACTAATGAATATAGCCTGCTGGTGTTTATATTTTTCGTTTGTTGTTTTTTAGGCTGTACTCGAGGCATAAAATTGAATTCACCATCAGAGTGACCTATTCCACAATAATGCCTTAAATTTTTGTGGTGTGTCAATTTGCTTGAGTTGAAAGATTTTATTTGGTGTAGATCATAGATTATGAGTGTTTGTTTAATAGAAAGCGATTCTATGCTATTTTTTAATTGTGCATATGATATAAAAGAAAGATTATCATTAATTGTTGATTTCTTTTGGGTAATTGTTGAAGTTAGTTTATAAGCATTGCTTTATTTTGTTATAGTTGAGGATGTAAGTGATCTCTGGCCCACCGTCAAAAAGGGTTTTGAAGAGAGGGTGCCTTTCAAAAAGGCTTTTCTGAACAACAAGACCCGCAATCCTGTGCTTGTTGATGAATTACCTGCTGAATTTATACTGACTACAGATGCAAGGCTACGTAGTCGGTTTCCTCAAGAGCAATCATTATTTTGGTTCCGAGAGCCTTATGCTACTATTGTTCTTGTTACTTGTGAGGTAAGATTTTCTGCCTCTCAAGATATCTTCAAGTTCATCACTGTTATCTGCCTTGCCTCAACTTCTGTTCTCCATGGGCTTACTATTTTCATCGCTGTCCTTATTTATTTGCATAATCTCTTTCCATTATACGTAACTATTCCCTCTGCTTGTAGGATCTTGATGAGTTTAAGAACATTCTTAAACCTCGCCTCAAACTAATAGTTCAAAATGATGAACGAGAATGGTTTATTGTTTTTATATCTAAAGCACCAGCTCACAACGACCAGGCCACCAAGATGGCGAAAAAAGTATATGCCAAACTTGAAGTTGATTTTAGCTCTAAAAAGAGGGAAAGGTAAGACTTCCATTGGAAGCATGTGGTTTTTAAGTTCTCTGGCTGGTAGTGGACTTAGAATTGTTAATATATATATATATATATATATATCTACCATGCCTGTTAAAATTTTGCGTAAGTAGTATAAAGGATTTAATCAAAGTAAAGACAAATCAAACTTTCTTACGGTTACTAGCAGGCAATCCTGATTCGATAGTCTCTTGCTTCATATAGGTGTTGCAAATTGGATATGTATGGACCTGATGCAAATTTCTGGGAAGACTTGGAGGCTAAAATCATGGAATGCATCAGAAATACACTTGATAGACGTGTTCAGTTTTATGAAGAGGAAATTCGCAAGCTCAGTGAACAGAGATTCATGCCAGTTTGGAACTTCTGCAATTTCTTCATTCTGAAGGTACTTTTCTTGTGCTACAAAATTTTTGAATCCGTAAATCAGTTAAAAGCTCATTCAAAAAAATATAGTGTATAGGCTCACTCTTTGCCACTTGGCATTATCAGTCTTAGAAAATACCTATTCTGCCATCTCAAAGATAGGGCTTTACTGAGGAGCTCATTCAAGGCATCCCCAGATGGATTTTCCTGGAAAATACAGCTGTATATGCTTGCTCTTTAAGTTCTAACAACATCATTTATCAAAGAAAAAACCTATTATATTAATATATACGGGTGCTTCTCTGTATTCCTGCATTCTACTGGATCCACATTTCCTTCACATTAATATACAGGTCCACGTCCAGGCCCAGCCTAACCCCTTGCCTAGGTACATGTGGCTTTGACCAAGAATAAAAGAAAATATCTTTTATACTAGCCACAAAATTAGAGAGTAACCTAAGATCTGATTCAGGGCATTCCATTGGACTCAAATATTGTGATAGGTAAAATGGATATTTCCTCGAACGATAATACTATAATACTATACACCTTGTTGAAAGTGCTGCTATATAACTGAATTTTCTGAATACGAACAAATGAGGATCCTGCATAAATGCTAATTAGCAATAGCTCAAAGATATATGTGGTATAACCCAGTATTATATGCTACTAAATTGATGGCGGCAAAGAATTTCTATATTTCGTACGTATAGAAGTAAAAGATATACTTAACACATTAGCACAAATGAGGGGAATTTTGTTATTTAGGAAAAAAAGATTATGGCCTTGTGGGGGGTCAGAGAACACTGACATTTGAGTCTAAAGGAAGAAATAATGGAAGGGTAGAAGAATGACAAGATGGAGCCTGTTTCTTTAGATTTTAACAAAACAGCAATACGTTAGGTTAACTAAATAGGATTGAAATGTGCAAGGGGAGATTTTGATTTTGGTTGAACAACTTATCTTACCCAATTCGATGTCCTTTTTCCAAATGTTAGACAATTTGGTACCTTGCTTTCTCTCATATCCTGTCACAAAGCGCCACAAATTTCCATCAAAATGATTCTTGATTCTGCAAGTTTGACTACGCAATTGATGATTAATTTATTTATTTTCATTTAAGTCTTAAGATATGGCCAATTACAATTTTCTGATACCTTTGGCCCTTTTCAGATTAACATATGTCAATCCTGTAAACTTTGTGGGCATTATTGTCATATACTCATGATATTCACCTCTATGACAGGAAAGTTTGGCTTTTATGTTCGAAATTGCTCATCTCCATGAAGATGCTTTACGTGAATATGATGAGCTTGAACTCTGTTATTTGGAAACAGGTGCTTATTACGTTTCCTACCTTTTGAATGTTATTGGACATGCAAGTTGATATGAAAATAAATGTAGTCAAATTGAATCGTGTGTTCTTTTGCTTTTCTGAATGAAGCAATTCATAGAAATCATTACTTAGGCTTCAAGAAAAAAACATGAGCTAATTTCTTAGATTTGGAAAGGGAATATTTTTTAAAGCAAATATAAAACTGTTGGTTTATTTCAAATGGGCCCCTTTCATGCTGGCCTCACTGGATCTTATTTTCAAAGGTGCAGATGAACAACCTAAATTTCTTTGCATTTTGTCTTGCATTTCAGTTAACATGGCGGGAAAGCAAAGGGACTTTGGTGGAGTGGAGAAGGGAGACGATCAGGCTACGTTGCTTGACCCTGGAAAAAAAGCATTAGCTCAAATTGTTCATGATGACTCTTTTAGGGAGTTTGAGTTCAGGCAGTATTTGTTTGCCTGTCAAGCAAAGGTGTGCACATTATTGTAAATTATCGTAGCTTGTTTTATGTAATCTGCTGTGCTCTGTCATACTGCAGGGCTTGTGTTCCAACATTATGTTTTTTCTATTGATATGATATTGAACATTGAATATTGCATTGATGACATCACAATGAATAGCTTAGGCTGTTCAAAATGAATTACTCTTTTTGCTTTTCTCTAAAAAAATTAATTGCAGCTTTCTTTATGTTTTTCATGGACCTTCACACATGCTCTAAGAAGGTTTCAATGACTTCATTAATGCAGCTCCTCTTTAAATTGAATCGTCCATTTGAGGTTGCATCAAGGGGTTATTCATTCATAATCAGCTTCTCAGGGGCATTGGCTTTGCATCAGGTATTGGCATTCAGTTCTGATGGTATTTGCTATCTTCTTATTCTAATTGCATTGTGTTGAATTTCACCTTTTGAAATTCCTATATATTGGGTTCTCTCAGAGTATGTTGCCATTTTGCATGCGTGAAGTCTGGGTGATTACAGCTTGCTTGGCATTGATCGATGCAACTGCTTCTCACTATGAAGAAGGATTAGCAGCACCTGATGTTGAAAAGGAGTTTTACCGTGTCCAGGGGGAGCTATATACTTTGTGTCGTACAAAGGTAGTATTGTACTTTTGTAAGAATTAAATCTAGAAAACTGAACGGTGGGTACAGCAACTCTGTGTGTCCTTGCCATGCAAGTGCACAGAATGTCTCTTTGCCTGGGAGATTGGTCATGGAATGCCGATAATTGCTGGGCTCTTAGCGCACAGTCCTATTTGAGTTTTATTATTATTATTATTATTATTATTATTATTATTATTATTATTATTATTATTATTATTATTATTATTATTATTATTATTATTATTATTATTACTGCTACTACTACTACTACCCCCCCCCCCCTGCCCGCCCAACACACAAGAGAGGATAAGTACTTTTTCCAGTTTATTATGACCAGATTGGTTGACATAAATCATATTTTCCGCAGTTTATGCGGCTAGGATATTTAGTTGGCTATGGATCAGATATTGAAAGAAGTCCTGTTAACAGGTATGCGCTCAATTTTACTAAAATCTTGTATTGGTTCCTTATGCTCACCCCAGAAAACATAGTATCTAGTGTTATTTTTGTTCTTATTCTGTGCAAGATCTGTTCTTGAATTTGAACTGTTATAGAAATGATTTAGTTGGTGATGTTGGCAAAAGTAAAGTTGTCATGCGAGCAGAACCAGATCAATCTGTTAATCACCATAATGTATTCTGGGTTACTGTACATTGCTGTAACTCTTGTATTTTCCATGCAGTGCTTCACTCAGCATGCTGCCATGGCCTAAGCCTGCAGTTTGGCCATCGCTTCCATCCAATGCTTCATCTGAGGTGCTTGCAAAAGAAAAGGTAAGTCCGAAAGGATAGCAATGGAACACTGACCATTTCCGAAAATTTTAAAAGATTTTCTGACATGAGAATCATATCACTAGAATGGTTTTGCTTTAATATAAATTGATTATATGATTTTCTGTTTTCAACATTCAAATTATCGACATAACTGGATTCATATTTATGTGGCAAAATGTCTTGGTCTTTTTTACTTTCTACTAATTGCTTATGCTTGCTCTATAATTGGAAGTATGGCCTGCAAGATGTGTACTATATTATTGTTGCCATATTAATTGATTCTCATCTCGTGATGCATGTAATATCTATATTCTATACTGTTTGTGTAGATGATTCTTCAAGAGTCTCCACGCCTTAAGCACTTTGGCATTCAGAGGAAGCCGCTGCCTTTGGAACCATCTGTTCTTCTGCGAGAGGCAAATCGTCGTAGAGCATCTCTTTCAGCTGGAACTATGTCTGAATTGCTAGATGCTCGTCCTAATTATGGTGATGGGTAATGAATCTTACAGATTGCATAAACTGTATGGATATTAATTTTGATTGTACATGCATTTCATATGCAATGTGAGCAAAAGCAACCCTTACCTTATGATCTAATTGTCTGAGCTATATGCCTAAAACAATGAAAGAGTAAATACCAGTGCTTTTACACATTTTCATGTGATCTAGTAACTATATTAGAACAAGAAATGACCAAGACAGAAGCAATGAATAATTAAAAGTGAATGGAGCCTGATTTCTGTTTGGTGCAGATATAGCTATATAATATTTCCCCCTCAGAAAAATTCTTGAATTGATCATCAGTGATTTGTGTTTCATATGGTCAATATAGCAATTCAAAATATCTTGCAAAACCACAAAATCCTACATATTCTGTTACAAAGAAAAAAGTACAGAATATACCGTGTTTGGTGGTACTTGTGCTAACTTGATATGGCAATCACTTGGGAATAATGGAGAGATTCCAGGGGTTTTTGATGGACCCTATGAAGAATTCGGAGATGATTCATCTAAAGGCTGTACTTGTTAACTGTCTTTAGTGATCTGCTGAGTGACAAACTTCTAATCTGTGGTAGCTTGTACAGTATCAGAGTGGTATTGATGGTTGTTCCTGAATAGATAGATGAGGAAACCTTGAGTTATACATTATAGAAAGATTATTGATAGTGTTGTGGGAAATTATGGTTATGAGTTTTTGGTGGTTTTTTGAATGGTTACTTTTCTTTTAACTGTAGTTCTGTTGCTTGTTAGGTTTCTTGTATTAATTACCAGAGGAGGTCATCTCTTGCAACTTTACTGGGAAATATAGTTTTACTTATATGCAGATTAATAGACGCAATTTAGTTCATTCTTTTTTTTATTATCTTCCAAATATAACATGGACAAATTTCATTTATTAGGGATTTTACTTTAGTAAATATATGTTCATTGAGGAAAAGACCTTGACTTATTCTTAAATCTGCTTCTATAATTGTCCTGTAAAGTAAGCTGAATTTCTGCAAAATACTCAGGGTAGTGTGCTATTCATTTCTTTATATTGAGTTGTATCTGGGATCTGTGTGAATATTACTACCTTAGGATGTAAAAATTTCTCGACTTTTCTCAGACCTCTTTTACTGACAGTTCAGGACATTCGTCTGCGGTGCCAAAGGTGAATAATGTCTCCATGTCAAGGACCTTCTCCTCACCTGGGAATTTTGATGGTTCAATTGATCGGCCTATGAGACTTGCAGAGATATTTGTTGCTGCTGAGCATGCCTTGAGAAATACAATTTCTGATGCAGCGCTGTGGAGATGTTTATCCTCTGTTGAAGAATTTGAGGTAATTGGCTTCCAGGCATCTACATTCTAGTAAAGTTTATCTCAAGTTACTATCGAGGTCAAGTTGTTTCCAAATACAATATTATCACATACATGTCTACTTCTAAATTTTGATGGTGGATTGAATTACTCCATGTCAATTCTGAACCTTCTCTGTGAGATCTGGTTGAAAAGGACTTGTTCCAATTTGATATTTGGAACAAAATTGTGATTGGATAAGCTCATGAATTGTTTGAACTTCTTCAGACATTTTAAGGGCATCTATGATACCATGCATGTAAAAATCAAATAAGGGAGCTTATAATAAGTATCTTTAGTAGCTTATTAGCTCTTTTTAAAATGTAACAAGATTGGTTGTAATTACGCACTGAAAACCTATTTAAGCTCTTTGAGCTATTTTATCTGAATAAGTTGAGAGATTGCTTACATAAAGTCTAAATCTTATTTGATCATGAAACTTATCATTGTTTGATATAAACTTAGGGACATAACCTCTAAATGAACTTTGGAAGCAATATTACCTAAAGTAACTGGGATTGCATAGTTGGTAACTCTTCTTAGAGCATATTCATTCTTTTGTTTCTCAATACAGAAAAGTGCAAGTCTGAATGCTTTATGAAAAGTTACTGCTACTGTGCAGTTGTGCTATAGTTTCGCCGGAGTTAGCTAATATCATTTAATCAATTATCTGTGATTTGATTTTATGTATTCCAGCAAAAATATCTAGACCTGTCAAAGGGTGCTGCAAATAATTACCATCGGTCTTGGTGGAAGAGACATGGAGTTGTTCTTGATGGTGAAATCGCAGCTGTCTACCGTAAGCATGAAAATTATGATTTTGCTGCAAATTTGTATGAGAAAGTTTGTGCTCTTTATGCGGGTGAAGGATGGGAGAACCTGCTGGCAGAAGTTCTCCCAAATTTGGCAGAGTGTCAAAAGATATTGAATGATCAAGCTGGCTACTTATCTTCTTGTGTGAGATTGTTGTCATTAGATAAAGGATTGTTCTTACCCAAGGAACGTCAAGCATTTCAGTCTGAAGTTGTCCGCCTTGCTCATAGTGAAATGGAGCATCCTGTGCCCCTAGATGTCTCCTCTTTAATAACATTTTCCAGCAATCAGGGACCTCCTCTAGAGCTTTGCGATGGAGACCCTGGCACACTAACTGTTGCTCTATGGAGTGGATTTCCAGAGGATATTACTCTCGAATCACTTAGTGTTATGCTTACAGCTACTAATAGTACTGATGAGGGTGCTAAGGTATACATTCCTTTCAATAATCAAACTCCTTGATGCCATGTTCTCAGACTTGCATCTTTTGTATGTAATGGTAACTCAAGCTTCTTATGTATTCAGGCGATAAAGACCTCTGAAGCTATTGTTCTAAGGCCTGGCAGGAATAATATAACAGTTTCTTTGCCCCCACAGAAACCAGGTTCCTATGTGTTGGGGGTTCTCACTGGACAGATTGGTCAATTAAGATTTAGATCACATAGTTTTTCGAAAGGTGGGCCTGCAGACACTGATGATTTTATGAGTTTTGAAAAACCAACAAGACCTATCTTGAAGGTATTGTGTGTAGCTTTTTGTCATGGGTTAACACTTTGTGCTGAACTGGCGATGTTGAATTATACAGTATGAGGATGGCTCATTAATTTACATATTATGCTTGGTGTTATGCATGGTAAGGAATATATGTTTGATGTTTCTTATTTTATATTCTTATCTAGGTAGCCATGCCAAGGTCTCTGGTTGATCTTGCTGCTGCTGTTTCATCTGCTTTGCTGATGAATGAACCTCAGTGGGTTGGGATAATTGTTAAACCAATAAAATACTCCCTTAAGGGTGCTGTGCTGCACATAGACACTGGCCCTGGCTTGAGGATTGAGGAGAGACATGAAATTGAAATTGAGAAGCATGAACTTAAGGAAAATAACAAGGACGACTTGGATAATCCACCTGACAATCTTTCTCCAGTGTCTGCCAAAGTTAAACAATTGACTCTTGAAGATGGCAAGATCAAGTTGCCTGACTGGACAAGCAATATTACTTCAGTTTTATGGATTCCACTAAAAGCTATTAGTCATGGGTTAGCAAAGGGGACTCCTGCAGGTTGGTATCTGATCAGTTTGGTAGTGAACTTTTTTAAAATGGTATGCTTGACTGCTTCAACTAACTATTTGTTTGTTCTCTTTAGGTACTGTTCCTCAAAGACAAAGTGTCGTGGATGGTTTGAGGACGATTGCTCTAAGACTTGATTTTGGAGTTTCTCATAACCAGACATTTGAGAAGTACCAGCCTTAAATTTTGCTTTCAGATTTCATTTCCTTCCCAACTCTACTTTTTGTAAGTAACTTGAGCCTGAAATAACTGGGATTACATCACAGGACAGTAGCTGTGCATTTTACGGATCCTTTCCACGTGAGTATACATGTTGCTGACAAATGCAGTGATGGGACCTTGCTTTTGCAGGTATATATGTTACAATTTTCTTGTGCAACCTTTTCAATGCACTCTTCAAATTACCCTACACTTGTTTTCAGTTTCCATTTTGTAATGTAATAAATAGTTTCTTTAAATTCAATATTATATTAATAGTTCTCACATCCCCCCCCCCCGCCGCCATAAAAAAAGAAAAGAAAAGAAAAGGACAGCCTTCTTGTACTGATAAGTATGAATTGGTTGGTGACTGCCTTCTAATTCTTAGCTCTGTTTTCCTTCCATATTCTTTCTCAGGTCATTTTGCAGTCACAGGTAAAAGCCTCTCTAGCCATCTCTGATGCTTGGTTAGATCTTCAGGATGGCTTTGCTCATACTGGAAAAGGTGACGGGAGACCAGTGTCTAGGTTCTTTCCTCTAATTGTTTCTTCTAAATCGAGAGCTGGAATTTTGTTTAGCATCTGCGCGGTAGATACACCAGCCAAAGGTAGGCCCAGCTTTTTGGTTGAGTTCCCACATGTTCTTTCTACTTCGTTTCTGATCTATCTCTATACTTCCTTTCTGATCTACCACTATGCATAGATAAATTCATGGCATATTAACATAATGTAGATGTGCCAAGCCCTGCTAAGTCTATTCCACATTAGGTCATGCTAAATAATTTGCTGCCATGCATGTATCAGAAATATATGTTGCAACGCATCATAAAAGCTGATGTTAATTGGAGTGAGTGGGTACCTCACAACCTACGAAGTTGAGATGGTCTAATGTTCTATATTGTCAATGCTGCTTATACTGGTACTTTTCGAACATTTTTTTACTGAAAGCTAAAATTGGATAAGTATAACAAATCATCTTTGCAAATATACCATAGAATAATAAATTTTAGTAATACCATTAGTCTGAACTGGTGCATTCTTCAACTCTCCTCATTTGTGCTTTATTCTTCAACAGAGAAATTTGGTGTGTTTCTGTCTAATCAGTTCATTACTTTTGCAGATGAAGCAAAGGAATTGGATCCAGTCAGCATATTGAATATCAGATATACAATATCTGGTGACAGAAATCTTGGAGCTCACAGCCCCGTAACTGAGGAACTTACTGGACCTGATAATGATAAGACAGAACTTTTGACCTTTAAGAGTGCTCTTGTTTTACAGAGACCAGTGCTGGACCCTTGCTTTGCAGTTGGTTTCCTTCCTCTCCCTTCAAGTGGTCTCCGAGTTGGGCAGCTTGTGACCATGAACTGGAGAGTTGAAAGGTTAAAGGACTTGGACGAGAATGTGGCTTCTGATGACCTTGTACGTAAATTTACTTGCTGTTCTGTTTTTCAATGCTCCATCGTTACAAAATGTGTATTCACAATTGTGGAAGGATGATTAGAGTTTACCAAGTGAGGTTCAGTATAACTGAATGACTGGTTTCTAGGACATGCGACACGAGAGTTGCTCATTATAGTAGATTATAGAGTATAATGGCATAGATGGTTAGCATGTATCATGTTTCCACTGTTTCGAAGCATCTAATATAGTTTCATCTGCCATCAACCTCACAATGAGTTAGGAAGTAGGTCGAAATGAGGGAGTGTCTAAACACAGTGAAGAAAACCCAAGAGTGTGTATCGATACCGTCTACATAATAATAGTATACAGTATCACATTGTATTCATACCGGTGAATCATTAATTTTCTTGTGTGACAGGATGAAGTGTTGTATGAAGTCAATGCTAATTCAGAAAACTGGATGGTCGCTGGAAGGAAAAGAGGATATGCATCACTCTCCACAAAACAAGGTATCGAACATCCTTACCATTCATCTCCCCCGTCTCTATTTTAGTTCTGCGGGGGATCATATAAGTAATTCATGGTATTATAACAGGTTCAAGGATAGTGATCTCAATATTATGCCTGCCTCTGGTTGCTGGATATGTCCGGCCACCTCAACTTGGTTTGCCAAGCGTCGACAAGGCAAATATCAGTTGCAACCCCCCTGGGCCTCATTTGGTATGCGTCTTGCCTCCGCCACTCAGCTCGTCTTACTGTGTACCAGCAGCCTGATCACTTGCTGCATATATCTGTGTGCAAGCCCTCTCAAGCTACCTGTGTCTACTTGCAGTTTTTTGCTGTTGATTTTGCTCGAATATGAAATTTTTGTAGGACTGATTTTTTTTTTATATTCCGATTACACTAGTCAGAGCACTTCATTTGTTGAGAATAGTTTGATTTTTTGCGATTCATGTATAGTCTTCTGGGACTTTTACGATTTGACACTGCACATGCAGATGTTGTATTATTACTGTCTGGTAAAAAAAATGAAACGTAAAAATATATAATATGCGGAACTATAAAGTAAGAAACGTTTCAATTGGTGGTGGATCATTATCAATCATTCATGTTCACTAGTGACTACTAAAAAATCACGATTAATCTATGGAAAATTTCGTAAAAAAAAAAAAAAAAAGCTGTGGCTAAAAGTATTTACTTTTTAAAAATTTATCCATTCTTTAAATACGTGTGTTCCTTGAGCTAGTGGGAATCATCTATTATAGCTCTTTGTATGTGTTGGAATGACTTGAATTTGTTTCCCAATTCAAACGCATTTTATCTGGATTGTGTAAAATGAACGATGAATATTACATCGAACATATCTCCTTTCATCGATTTTATTTACTAACATATCTTCCATTTCCATGTCTTTCCTAAGATAAGAGAATGGGTGTCATGTAATGTAAATAAACGTCACTATTTTCCGAACCACAATTCTCCTATACATCACCCCTGACCTAATAAGGCACATACATCCATCAGACGGGTCGGGATCAACGCGGGTCAACCAGTGTTGACCGACGTTGACCCGTAAAAAAAAACTGGTAAAAATCAGTATTAATCCTAACACTAAAAAGTATCACTTAAAATTCAAAAAGTATCACTTGTATCATTAAAAAATTATTGATCTGCTACTTATCTTATATGAGTTCATGTAGTTCAAATTATGATTTTTTCCATTCCAATTAATATTTAGAGTTTGGGAGTTTAGGTTTTTTTGGGTTCATGATTTTTTAGGGTTCATAGTTTTTAGAGTTCATGATTTTTTAGAGTATTTTAGGGTTCGTGGTTTTTTTATAGATTTTTTAGGGATTTTTGTCGTAATTTTTAGGGTTCAACTTCTTTTTTAGGTTTATTAATCTCAATTATGAGTTATATTTATTTCGAAAAAAATAAATTAATTGTCGAACACAATGCACGAGCTCACGCTAACGTTAGTGTTAGCGTCGGGAGAGTCGCCAAATTTAAAAAAAAATTATTCACTTTAATTTTAGGGTTTATTAAATCAATTTTAGGGTATATATTTATATTTATTTAAAAAAAATAAATTCATTCATTTTAAATTTAAAGTTCACTAATTGTATTTTGAGATTTACAATTCGGGAGGGAATAAAAAATAAAAAAATCGAGAAAAATAATTAAAAAAAAAAATTCTCGCATGTGTACCTCACGCGACGTGTCGGAGATGGGTCAATTTTTTATTTATTTTTTCTGCTGTTGGGCTTTATTGAGTTTAGACCAGTTTGATGGTCCATATTCATACATCATCACACGTATAGGAAATCATTTTTTTCCAAAATATACTGTGGGAGCAGCTAATTACCTTGACCTGACCCTGACTCTTTATTAGTGGTTGAGACTTGAGAGTTGATTTGAATCTCGTGTGTAACGTTGCGTTTGTTACTTTATTTCCATCAACACTTCAACTCTATATATTATTGCTTAGAATTGGAAAACTAGGACACTAACGTTGAATCTCCAGTCTCAATCAGAGCTATTCCCCTACCTAATTAATATTATTTGTCCTAGGAGTGATTTCTAAGTTAATTAAAAATTATTGACACCTCATAGTTATAACGTCATTCAGTATTGTCAAAACCCAGTTATAATGACAATTCATGATTTTCAATATTTGGGTATATTCTATCTTTTTTTATTACATAGGTGAAGAAAATGGCATTCTATGCAGCTAATTAATTACTTCCATTAATTTTATGTATTGCAGTAGAATTTATATTGTTTAATATATATTCATATATACATTGATTAACTTCTATATGGTATTATAATTTATGTGACACGGACTTGAAATTAGTAGGATAGTTATTTAATAACCGATCTCATATATGATACATTATATTGAGAAAATACAGTAAATTATAAAATATTAAATTGATAAAATACACACTTTATTTTAAGTAAATTGTTTTTTATTTATTAAACTTCGTATGGTCTCAAGATTATTAATATATACAAAATTTCCTGTATTTTGAGGAAAAAAATATATCTTATGTGAAATGGTAATTTAAAAAAAAAAAAAAAAAGAGAGTGAGATATTTTTCCCAAGTTCAATCTCTTCTGCTCGCCCTCCCCAACCGAAAAAAAGAAGAAGGTACATTTAAATACTATACATAGTTCATAAAGTATAATATAAATAAGGGAAAAATTCACTAAGTGACCCGAATTGTTGATAAATTAATAAATTTGTCATGAGATTCAAATTTCGACAACTGAAGCATAAATCAAAATTATGTATCCTCTCATTTTCAACTCTAAATTCACATTATTCGGATATTTTGATTTAATTATACTTCTTCATGGAATTATTGGAAGTCAGATAATTATTAATTTATCAATAGGTTACGAAATATGATGTAATTAGTCATAACTTATGACATTTTTGTGAAACTGTAATAATTATAAGAGACGTATAATTTAACCTATAAATAAGGTCCTTAGTGTCGTATTTCAATCATCATCATATCGATCGATATATAACTAAGAGTTTGAATTCCCAAATTAGCTCAGTGTAATGAAGAAGGTGGACAAGCTTGTGATGGCAATTAATTGCTAATGAGTAATGAACACGTACATAAGCCTAATTAAAGATTGCATATATTTAATTTGAATGTGGGATCAGTTAATTAGGTATTTATAAACCTAATTATTTTCATTTATTTGCACATGCCTTATTAAAATGATACTCTTTTATTTAATAGTTGCAGTCGAGGTAGATTCAAATTGATATCTGACCTTAAAATATAATTTACTCAAAATCATTGAAATTTAGAAATAAGCAATCATTTTCCTATCAGTCCTCTTAAACACATCATGTTTTGATGGTTGGACCCAATGAGGTTAATACATTTCCACTTTTTCTGTCTTTAAGAAATTAAATAACCAAATAAATAAATAAGATAAAGCAGCTTAATCACATGACAAAAGTATATTGTTCTGTCTTCTTCACTTTGCTCTCAACTAAAGCCCCTTTAGCTGCAATTTGGCTATTATAAATAATATACCCACTATGATTTTCAAACTCATCATTACCATGTTTGATTATATATATTATGTCAACGGCAGTCTCTCCTAAGATCGTCTAACGGGCGGTTTCTATATTTACTCATAATATATGTATGGGGTGATCTCCTGTGAGACAGTCTAACGGGTCGTTTTCGTTAGACGGGTCATAATCCGATTCGTTATCCTAACTTCATATTTAGTGACATTTCAGTTCATAGTATGTGACACTTCAGTTTATAATTGGTGATACTTAGCTTCATCTCTCGTGATACTGGGCTTCACACAATAGTTAAAGATATTACTAAAAAATATTTCATATCTGGTGACACTTTCAGTTCATAATATGTGACACTTCAGTTCATAATTGGTGATACCTAGCTTCATATTCGGTGACACTTCATTGTTATTTGCTTTAATAATTCAACGTGATAGTTCGTTGTACATGCTTGTTATGTTAGTGATACTTCACGTTACAATTGATAGGACTTCACATAATAGTTAAAGATATTACTAAAAAAATATTAAAATTTATTAAGACTTATGCTGCTTCATATTCGGTGACACTTCAGTTCATAGTATGTGACACTTTCGTTTATGATTGGTGATACTTACCTTCATATCTGGTGACACTTCATTGTGACCCGGATCTGGGTCGGATCTTAATATCCGTCTAACGGTTTATGACCCGTTAGACGTCTAACACAAGTCTTTGTCTATATGTATATATCTATATATATATATATATATATATATATATATATTGACCTGATTCATGTACCCGTACAATTATATATATAAAATGTAGAGTGGATTTAGATATGAGACCGTCCGATGAATCTTTGACTCATTAAGACGTTCAAACACAACACTTTTATGTTATGACATTTTATCGATTTGATTTATTTCATATCTATTTTAGATTAAGTTTTCATTGATGTTGTACACAAACCAAAAAATTATCGTTGACATGAAGTATAGATAAGATGAAATCGAGAATTCAAGAGTGTACGTGTACAATATAGCTTTAAATTCAATTAGCTACTTTTTGTCTTGCTTTTTTTCTTTTTTCTTTTTTCTTTTTTCACTCAATAATTGCACTAACGTGAATGCGGGTCAAGGTCTTAATTCTTAATGCTTAATCATGGTAGTTTCACTTTAATTTGGCTTAGGGTTAGACTTTAAAGTGTGCTAATTATATTCAATACACGTTGATTTTTAGAAGTAGCCGTAGTTAGCGATTTTGGAGGAAAAATTAGAACTGTTTTGGCTAAATCCATTCTTAAGCCTTCTTCTATCCTTGATCCTGAACTTAATGTAGTAGTACTTTATGGGGTTAGTTTATGTTTCCAAGAGAGTTTAGTGTTAAGTGTCGTATATTCAAATTCCTTATTAGCTATCCGTTTGCTTGATAATGGTGTGGAAGTTGAAGAATATCGAGCGAGAGCTTCCACCTTTGGCGGAGGTTATTAAGTCAAGACTTAGGAGATATTATTGCTTTTAGATATGTGCTTAGGGAAGCTAATATTTTGACACCTACGCTTGCACCATACGTTTGGTAAGGAATGTGAGTTTTTTTCTTATTTTGGACTAAAGATTTTCTTCCTTGGTTGAGGGGAGAGGTTTGAGTAATAAAATGGTTATATTATTTTCAATATTACAGTATATAAATTTATATATAATGAGCGCAAATATTTGAATGAAACACAATAAGTATCATTAAAATTTAATGTTTAAAAATAGCAAGTATAGCAAATAAATTAATTAGGTGGAAGAAAAATGTCAAAGTAGGATAATCTCTTTTTATCATTCCGAATTCGACATTCATTATCTATATTGTATATGCATGTATTTGCATAATTTTTATCATAACCGTAACGTTTACTAACATATATAGTATTACGTCTTAAGCAGCGGCGGAGCCACAATGGGCCCGGGGGGCATTGGGCCCTCCTAGAATTTAAAAAAATAATAATATTATAGTAGTAGTATTTTTTTTAGGAAATATTATAGTAGTATTTTAATTTAATACTTAAAATAAAAATAAAAAATATACTAATCTACTCCTAGTCGGTAATCCCACGTACTGCAACCTAGAGTCCAAATTCTATACTTCAGATCTAATTCAAATAATACTAAAAAAAAATCAGTCAACCCATTTTCATTCTCGTTTTAACTCTATTTTACTAGAATCAACCTCAATTCCATATATAATGGTAGTAACTCTTATCTTCTTTAATACTCCATCCGCTTCACAATAAGTGTCATTCTAACATTTTAATTTTATTTCACAAAAAGTGTCATTCTACACAATCGAGGTAAAAATTATACATTTTTCTCATATTTGCCCTCATTTAATGTATTCAAACAACCATATTCAACTCATTTAATGTATTTACATAAGGATGTATAAGATAATTTGATTATCTAATTAATATATTTATTAATATGTGTGCAGTCATCCAAATTGATACTTATTTAAAAACGGAGGGAGTATATTTATTTCTCATCTTAGCGTTGAGTTTTAAATTTTAGGATTCATTGAAGATTCGAACATTGTGATGCAATTTTAAGAATATGAGAATTTTATAAATTTAAAAAATATTTTTTTTATCATTCTACTTATGGCCTTTTATATTATGAATTGAGCCCCCCTGAGCCTGGCTCCGCCACTGGTCTTAAGTCACTTAAAAAAAAAGTCTTAAGTCACTTTATTCCGATCTTCTACATCAAATGAATTAACAGATGACTCAAAATCAAATATTATAATTGGTAAACAAAAATCAAAATACCAATAATATTCACCTAGTGACATCTCGGATTAAATCCTCTACTACACTTTGTGTAATACTTGGTGCCACATAATTCAATTTATTAATTTTTTTCTGATTTTTAATTCAATTTCAAATTATTATGCTTTATTTTAATTTTACACTTATTAATTAGGGTTCATCCTACCCAATTATGGTATATTTTATATAGATATTTAAATATATTTAAAATTTAATATCATTTTATTACTATATGGAGGTAAATTTTATTAAGTATGATCATAAAAAAATACCGAAATATTACAATATATAATTTATTCTTATTTATAATTGATCTTGAGTTGGGACCAAAATATTTTATTATTATAAAGAGATTATTATTATTATATAGAGTATTCTTATTATATAGAAATTTTACTCTAGTGAAAAATTGGTGAATGTGGAGGACTCAATTAATTCAAAAAATATTTAATGGCATAAAACTGAGTTGTCTTTCTCAATATGTACCAATATATATTATCCATAGAAAGATATACGATTGTGACCTGATAATGACTTTTGGGAGACATCTATTTCAACTTTTTATTTGTTTATTTATTTTTTTTCATCAATTTGTCAAAACCAAAGAAAGTATTGGGTATGGGTCCAAAAGTTTCATTAATTTTCGCCGTTTAGATAGTTGCTACAGATTTTATTTTCTTCCACTAATAAATGACTCATTAATTTATACGAAAAAGAACAAGAAAATAAGACGAATAGTCTAAATTCTAACTAACACCTTTTGAAGTAATTATATAGAGTTGGATCTGTTTTGACACTGTTATTTTATATCACTACTAGTATTTCTCTAGTATGTTGTACGAATTTAAATATTAATAAATTAATATTTTAAATTTTAAACGTGACCACATTATAAATGAATGGGAAAATATCTAGAGACGGACGCATGAATTTTAACTTAAATAATATATTTATATATAAAAAAATGTCAAAAATTGAGGGGAGGGGGTGCCCCCACTATTCCCCTGTGTCCGTCCCTGAAAATATCATGGGTCTCAAATATACTCAAATATTTATGGTGGGTTAGAGATCTGTTTCACACAAGGATAAAAATATCGCGAAATATCGCGGATATTGACATTGCGATACGGATATTGGGGGGAAGATCTTTTTTCCCAAGTATCGACGAGAAATCGCAATATATCGCAAGATATCGCAATATATCGTGATTTTTTTAATATTTCTATAATATATTTTGATTTTTATTTAATACTATATATTTTTGTGATCTTTCTTAGGTCTTCAATGTAATTATTTGAGTTGCAATATTCTTTGTTTTATAAAGACATTTACTTTGCAAAAAAATATAAGAGAAAGAAGACCGGGAAATCAATGGATGTCTTAAAAAGAAAAGTGAGATTCATCCAATATAATCAAGGATCATAAGTATATATATGGTTTGCTAAAGGATATGGTGTTGGAGGTTGGTTTTAAGAATGTTGTACAGATTGTTACTGATAATGGTTCCGCTTTTGTGAAAGCAGGAAAAAAAATCATGGGTAAGTATGATCTGTATTGGACACCATGTGCTGCTCACTGTATCGACTTAATATTTGAAGATATTGGAAAAAAAGAGACGGTTGCATAGGTAATTGCAGAGGCTAAACAATTAACCAATTACATTTATAACCATGGTTGGCTACTTGCACTCATTCGGGAGATGTGTCAAGGAGATATTGTACGCCCCAGGAGCTACACGTTTTGCAACAAATTATAAGGTTACAGAGCAAGAATATCTAGATCTGGTAGATATAACAGCTGATGAAAATGATGAAGAAGAAAATTCACTTTTTCAATGGGTTCGCCCTGCACATTTAGGCGATAATGAGGGAAATCTTGATCTAAAAATAGTTGCTATGGCTCATGATTATGGCATTGATGTGAATCAAGTATTACAAAAAGAAGTGGGTAATACTTCTCGTGATTCAAGAACAGATAGCTCAACAGAGGATGGGGGAAATAGTGATGGAGGAAATGATGGAAGTGGTGGAAATGATGATGGTGGTGGAAATGGTGGGAACAATCAAGACGATTATGGTTCAAGTCATACGTTATTGAGTCTATTCAGTTGTGAGGCCAACTTCACTCATGCAACACAAGATATGGACCACGGAAGTAGAGCTAGAGGTTCTGGAATAGGTGCAATAGGAAAGGAATATATAAGGAGACATGCATGGACTCAAGAAGAAAGTCCAATGACTGATATTGAAGAACTTTCTGCCAATCTTGATTCTATGAATATGGGTGACACTGATCATAGTGATATGTCCCAAGATTCATATGCTTCTTACACATATAGGAGTTCACAAATTGATTGGACTACTCAAAATGTGTATCAACAAAATAATTGGGTCAGTGGACATTATCCAATTCATGGTGAAGCTGTTAGAATAAATCAAGAAACATATCAAGCGCATGTGCATAATTATATCCATAATTACTCGAACGTTATAAGTTAATACCAATATTGTTTAGAACAAGATGGCATTCCATCTATTATATTTGAATCTCATAGATCTTCATTTTGGTATTAATTGTACTTTATAATGTTTATTTACTCATTTTATGTTGTATTATGTATTATTTTGTCAAATGTATTGTCTCAGACGGTATTTATATAATGTATTATTCATATATTTGCTTTCAAAATACAATTCTATGAAAAAAATTAGTGGAATATGTGCATAATAATATGTCATAATAGTTCCTAAAATTTCATGCTAAATTTCCAAGATTTTAATATGATTTCCGTCATTTTTTTCAATTTTCTGCGATATCGATATATCCGTCGATATATCCGTAAAATTGAAGTTGCGATATATGTTGCGACAGCGATATTTTCATCCTTGGTTTCACATACTCTATAATTACATTTAACATGTGTAAGCATATAAATATTAAATATATATGTAGCATTATTGAATATCACAACATCAGTTAACCTAAAAAAATAGAAAATTAATAACCATAACATTGGTATTATTTTATTATCTTTTCAAAGTTAAAAAAAAAATTTCTCCGTCCCAATTATGTAGTCCCTAATACTATTGTATCCTAATTATATAGTCTCAGTACTATAAGGTGTCGTTCGGTTGATTAGATTGGGTGAGATTATGGGCTGGATAGGACTAAGTCCAATGTTTGGTTAATAAGACCCAATCTTGCAAGGCCCGAGACTCAATACAAGATTAGATTGCGCTCTATTATTTCCATGATTACCTATCGGAGCTCCCTCTTCCGACAAAAT
Organism: Perilla frutescens; assembly: GCA_026008535.1. Lineage (NCBI taxonomy): Eukaryota > Viridiplantae > Streptophyta > Magnoliopsida > Lamiales > Lamiaceae > Perilla > Perilla frutescens. The sequence goes on from BRKX01000019.1 coordinate 9,681,345, forward strand.
CAATCTTGCGCAACTAATACAAATATGCCCTTACATATTACGGCAGACACATTCTTCTACCTCTCCATCTTCTTTTGTTTTTGTATTTGGGGTTCCATTTGTGAAATTTGAGGTCAGAAGAAAAAAACAAGCAGCTTTTACACAGGTATCTAATTTCTACACATCTTCACCTTCTAATTGAGTTGTTTAATTTCTAAGGTTCTTGATATATACATGAATATTTGCATCAATTTTCACACAGGTTGAGAAATCAATACCGACCCCTTTGTTTTAGTCCATTTATCATCTCTTTTCTTCTTGATTTTTTATTTCTTTTTTCCTACTGTAAAATTCATAGTCTTTTTTTATCCGATGCTGATGGATGAATAAACGAATTTAGTTTTGTGTGAATACGCTAATGTAAGAAAACCACAATCTAATAGCACATGTTTTTGGTAATGAGAATAATATTCATATTAGTGTCTGTTTGAAAAATTATGTTTAATTCTAACTTTGTGAGTTTGTAGGAGGATTTCTTAAAATTTAATCTTGATAAAGTCATTTTTTTGCCTTTATTTTTTATGGTTTTGGGATGTTTATTTAAAAAGAAAATAATAGTTTGTGCAGAACATGTAAGCTTCCTCTATAATAACTGTTATTAGAATTACACTTTATTAGTAGTTCAATTATTTTGTTTAATTCTTATACTGATTATGATATTTTAAATAAACGTGTAGGATTTCAAAATCAACAACCGTGGCATATGGATCCTTATAAAAAAATGCTTGTAGCTATGTTCTTACATAATTTAATGTGGTAAAATTCATTTTTTTTATGATATTGCTTGCTTATTATTTGTATGGGGAAGAGGCTTTTGAATTATGTGAAGGGCAACCTGAAATTAGGTATAGCTTAATAAAGTGAATGAGAAGCCAAAAATTATTTTTTGCACAACCTTATTGAAACTAGTGATGTTGTATGCATCAATATTCTTCGTATGGATCGTCGTTGTTTCAGTAGATTGTGTAAGTTACTTCAAACTCATGGTGGGCTGCAATCATCCAAACATGTTTCTATTCAAGAACAAATAACTATTTTCATGAATGTTATAGCTCATCATACTAAGATTAGAGTAATAGGTTTTCAATACATGAGGTCATATGACACAATAAGTAAATACATAAAAAATGTCTTGCGTGCTATCATGACTGTGCATCGATATATGTTAGCTACACCACAAGCAGTTGAGAAAGGTTCTGAAGATAGATCGTGGAGATATTTTCAGGTAACATTAATTTGCATAATTAGAAAATACTAGAGGTACTTCTTTTGAGATGTAGGAGAAACTTAATTAGTAATTCATTTTTTCATGTCTCTTTAGGGTTGTCTAGGTGCTCTTGATAGTACATATATCAAAATGCAAGTTCCAGCAGTAGATAAACCTAGATATCGTTCAAAGAAAGATGATATTGCAACGAATGTTTTAGGAGTATGTGATAGAAATGAGCGGTTTGTATACGTATTGTTGGGATGGGAAGGGTCCGCAGCTGATGGACGTGTGTTGAAAGATGCAATTAGCAGGGAAAATGGTTTAAAATTGCCGACAAGTAAGTTACTTAGATTAAAAAACAGTTGTCCCATAGAAATAGTAATTTTTTTTATGTGGTAACTACACTATCTAATCGCCTTATGTAGGTTCCTATTATTTGTGTGATAGTGGTTGAACAAATGGTGAATGATTTCTAGCCCCATACAGTGGATATAGGTACCATCTTCAAGAGTGGAAAGCAGGTCATAGAGTAGCTCAGAATTACCAAGAGCATTTCAACATGAAACATGCTAAGGCGAGGAATGTAATTGAGCGTGTATTTGGACAATTAAAAAGTCATTGGGCCATATTACGTAGTAATTCATACTATCCAGTTCAAACACAGAAAATATGATAATTATGGCTTGTACCTATTTGCATAATTTTATTAAAGATAATATGGAGTCGACCCTGTGTTAGATGATGAAGAATATATCATCCAACTTGAGCAAGTAATGGCAGCTAATAATGAGGAAAATGGAGAGTATATTGAAGTTGTTGAACCATCACAAGCTTGGAATGCTTTTAGGGAGCAACTCGCACAACAAATGTGGCTAGATCGCTAGAATAATATATTAAACTTGTACTTTGGATTTGATTTGTAAACAATATATTATGATATTGTTGGTTTGTACCTAAGTTTAACAGTTCTATAACTCGCATAACCTTGTCAATTTTCTTTACTGTCATAGTTTTTTTCTACTCTTCAGGATTTTATATTTACATGTTTACCAACTTTGTGCAAATTGTCTTTTTGTAATTTCTCTGAAACTCACTGTTTGGTCCTTTGTATTATGATCAGTCAATTTCAAGGACTAGTATGTTGCATGATAGCTTTGTTTTGGTTGAAAGTTACAAGATTTGATTGTTAAAAAATATGCACACAAGCCATGAGTTGACGGATAACATTTACTTTTAGTTTGATACATGTATGAGCCATGAGTTCCTCATATAACAACAACTTCTCGAGGGCCCCAACTCCTCCACCGCCGCCGCCACCACCGCCTCATGTCGTGAGTAAGGAAAGAAGAACCTGGACACGTGCTGAAGACGATGCTCTAATTGTAATTCTGAAAAAATTGGTGGTTGACGGAATGCGTTAGGAAAATGCATTTCGCACGGGTTATCTAGAACGTATTGAGAAAGAGTTGCAAGTACGATTCCCTGGTACTGATTTGACCTCAATAAATGCAACATCTAAGTTGACGGTATGGAAAAGACACTACTATTCGGTGTTGAACATGATTAATACTAGCGGGTTTGGTTGGAACGACTCAAGCAACACGATTTCTGTTGAAGATGATGTATGGCTACAATATATTAAGGTAAAATTTACTCTTTCTTGTCTTTAGAGCTTAATCATGAAATTGATGATTTAGTATAACATGATAAATAAATATCATGTAACTTCATAAAAAAAAATGACTTAACGTTGAGAAATTTGATACTTATTGTTGCATTATCAATCACTACTTTCTTTACCATTCTCTTATCTATATTTTTTAACTGATAAGATTACATGAAATTACATATATAAATATACATATATGTTGTATTTTACATAAAGTTTTGGACTAGTCAATTTGTACTTGGAGTCTTGTGAGTCTTTTTAATCTTTTTTACTGTAAATCATTGAGAATCAAATCAGGAAGATAGATTTTAATAACGGAATGTATTATATCATGTAGGTCCATCCGGGAGTTAAATCATTACGATTCAAGTCATTTCCATACTTTAAGGATTGGATCGAGATATTTGGAAAGGATCACGCAACTGGAAAAAATGCGCAAGGTCCAGAAGATCTTGCTAAAGCTGCGAATGAAGAGCCATATATACCTCACTTTGATGTAGATGAGTTTTCCCTCAACCACAATGTTCATGTCCAGGGGAACTTCAACTCCAACCATCATGAACACGCTGACAATGAGTTCTCACGTGAAGATGTACCCATTGCAGATGATATTGTTGATGATACTCCTTCTCCAGGTGAATGCAACTCCAATTCCATTAACATGAAAAAAGGGATGATGGCAAGAAAATTCCGTTCACTAGAAAACGCAGCCGACTTGACTCTGCATCGAAGGAGCCAATTATTGTTGATCTCATGGATGCATTCTTCAAACAGAAAAATGAATCCATTAGTATTTTGGTCGAGAAACTCGATAAACGAGGTGAAAATCTAACCAAAAACAAACCTGAAGTTGTTGACAAAACAAAACTCGTTCTTGAAGCATTGAGAAAAATAGGTACTCTTACTGAGGAAACTCGGCTCTATTTGGCTTACAAAATTGCGACAGATGCAAGTGTTATGGACTTATTTCTCAACTTCTCTCAAGACAAACAAGTCACGTTCGTGAATATGATGATGGCCAACAAGGTGTGGTAATGAAACTCAAGTGTTGCTTATTAATAGATGCATATGTATATAGTGTGGTTGTGTTATGTTAACTCGTGTACGGTTTCCAGATGTTAGAACATTATCTTTTGGTATTTTTGTTAATCTATTACCAGTCATAGCTTAGTGATTTGGGCGACTTTTGATGAATGTATATGACCTATGACTAGTTGGTTTATTATGAAATTATAAAAATTTAAGATCTATTTTTCGTTATTGTTTTTCTGAATGTTAAATAAACATAGAGTTGCTTTGTTGTTGTTGAGGAAAATCAAGGATTATTTTTTATAACTAGTATAATGAATATCTTTATAGAAAGATAATTAACGGCTTACAAATAACAAATAATTTAAGCATCTATTATGAAACCGTTTAAATAATTTTGTACTATTATCAATGCATATTTTGCTTATGATGAATATATATAGACATACTTTATAAAAGCATTTAGACTAATTTTATACTATAATTTTTTAATGCAAGTTTTAGTATTGTGTGATTAAGATATTTATAATTTAATTCAAATTGTATGTTAATTTATAGTTTAGTTTTATATTAAAATATTTTTCAAGTGAAAGTAAGAAATTTGGAAGTGAAATTCATAACTTAACATATCTTGTAAAATATGTTATGTAGGGGTATATTAGTAAATGATCAAGAAATTAGCATTATATAATCTTGCACCAAACATGATTGTAAGATTGTATAAAATTGACAAATAAACCGAACAATTTTTTTTAGCCATGATTCAATCTTGGTCTATCACATACTATATCTGACTCTTATCTTATCTTATCTAGGAACCGAACGGGGCCTAAGTATTATTAATTTTCATAGTAATGTACAAATACACCCTTGATGAATCTTGAAAATTAAAAAACTGACCACTTAAAATTTGAAAGTCATAAATATTCAATAAGGGTGTTATTGGAAGTTTAGTTTTAATATCTTATTTTCATAAATATTTTTAATCTATGCTAGTAGAAAATAGACTATATAATCGGGACGGAGGGAGTATATGGTATTAATTGAACAAAATACATAATTTGAATTAAAAAAAAAATCAGACCTAATATAATTTTGTTATTATATGTTTTGTTTTTTTAACATAACAATCATAATCAATTTTTTATCAAACAATATCTAAAATCGATATTATTTTGGTTGCAACAATCATATTTTAAACTCTCTTATAGGGATTTTCTTTAAAGTTTGACATAATAATCTTTAGTTCAATGTTGTAAAATTATTGGTATTGAAATATTTAACTTCATGCAACTATTTTCTCACCTAATTACCACAATTATATAAAAAAATAGTTTTGGGCTTTGAAAAAAAATACGTCACATTTATTACATGTTAAATAATAAATTTCAACAATCTATATATATATATATATATATAGACAACAGTTATGGTGTAAAGCGTTGTCTATTACACACTTTGTCTTAGACAACAGTTTTTGAATAATAGACAACAGTTCTGGTGTAAATCGTTGTGTATTACACATTTTGCCTTAGACGACAGTTTCTAATTAATAGACAACAGTATTAACATTTATTGTTGTAAATTTTCTTTATTATTATTATTATTATTATTATTATTATTATTATTATTATTATTATTATTATTATTTTCATTTTCCATGACAGTTTAGATTACAACCGTTGTATTTTAACAAATTTTTACAATTTTTTTTATTATTATTTTTATTTGGATTTGAGATTTGTAGAATTTTAAATTTTATTTTTTTATGCATAGATGGATGATTTGTAATACTTTACATTAATATTTGTCGCCTAAAAAATAGCTTTCATTTATATTGCACTATAATAATAATAATAATAATTTGTTATTTTTTCTATTTCAATTTCATCATTTAAAATAATTAAATAATTAAATTTTTTTATACATGTCATATATTCAAAGAAACCAAATGTTCTATAATCGTGGACAATTATACATTATTATTTATAAAATCGTTACGTTAGAAATATTTCAATTCGGTCTTTCTATCATGGATTTTCATTTAGTTTCTAAAATTTAATTTTCTTTTTGTTTGTTATAACTATACAAAATTAATTTTCTTGTCTAATTAATTAACACATTTACATATCATTTTATTAATTTTTAAAAATTAAACACACCACATAAAAATAAAAAATAATAATAATAATAAATCTAAAAAAATAATAATTATTTGTGCATCGCACAGGAGAAATACTAGTTTTAATATAAAACAAAAGCGTAGATTTTGAGAAGAAACGTGTGAGCATGTTCACCTTTATTCCATATGAAATATCTTCATCCTTCATCCCTACTAAGGATGGTGTGAATAATCAATCCATTCATCTCTACGACTCTTATCTCCTCAACATATGCACACGCGATGGAGAGTTTTAAAGCAATAAAGAGAATTTCAAACCGGGATAAATGGCTAATTTCAAGAATATTATAAGGAGTAATTTGAAGTGTTTTCAGGAAAATTTTATTTATAAATGCAAAACAATTGTGATTCAAAGGGTCATAATTTTCACGAGTACTAATGTAATCAGTTGGAGTGAATAATTTTTAATATTTTAATATGAAAGTGATTGATAAAAACAATATATAAATAAGTCTAGAAAATGAAAACATAAAGATATGACCAATTACAATATTAAATAAGTAGATTTTATATTAATTAAAATAAATGATGGACTTAATTGTATCTACAGGTTAAAAAGAGATTAAAGAGATACATAAAAGAATTATAATATTAAATAAATAAAATCAATATTAATTATCATAGTAAATTGTGTGTTTAATCACGTAATTACAAAATATTAAGTAATGACAGAAAAAATTGCAAATTCGTTGAAAGAAATTGGGGGGGGGGGGGGGGGGGGTTGGAAAGGGTATAAATAAAAGAAAAGATCCCAGGAAAGAGGGAGAAAAAGAAAAAAAGGCAAAAAAAGAAAAAATTCAGAAAAGAAAACAATTAAGAAATAACATGAAAAATAAAAAATAAAAACAGAAAAAAAGGCACACTGGAATCGATCCCTCCATCTTAGCTGATCCCTAAACAATAAAGCCACTACACTAAATCCAGTTTCAAAAAAATTCTCAGAAATATTATTTTAAATAATGTTTTCACTAAATATTTTTAATGACAAATTTGTCCATATAATTTTACTTTAATATATGTATAAATAAATGATTTTAATTATCGACATAATATCTGGAGAGACATAATTTCGATATACTCATCATTTTACAATGAAGTAACTCAACTTATATATAATTTCAAACAAAAATCACATTGTAACAATTTTGTAATAATTAAATATGTTGTCCCTCCGTTTTTTGGGTGCTTGAAAATTGAGTGAACTAACCAGAGAGTGAAGCGAATGATTTTTTAGAAAGATGGGTGAATCACATGTCATGTCCATATATATATATATATGTTTTTTAAAATATTCACGTTTTTTTTTACTCACACACCCGATCTGTAGTATTGAGGAGATTCGAACCCGTGACTTTTAGTCTCCAGATAACCTCACTCCACCACTAGGCCATTCCCATACCATCGGGACTTTTTAAATATTCACGTTACCCCTTATTTAGTTTACTCATCTTTCAAGTACCCTAAGAGTGGGCGGAGGACAAATTTATTACAAAATTGTTATGATATGATTATTTTTTGGTAAATATCGATAAGTTTGTTTTTTATTTACAAATGCATAAACCATAGGATATTCAGGATAATATACCATATTTGGTTGTTGAGGATCTCTCGAATTCCATTGAAAAAATAAAATATATATATATATATAGGATTTGGTGAAGAACCCCCAATGAAATTATTTGATTCCGCCCCGTGTAATGAAATGGTCAAATTCAAATGTATTGGTAGATTTTCCACAGTGATTTGGGTAGGAGTGTCAATTAATTGTTTGTCTCATGTAATTTGTTAATTAACAAAAAAAATATATTATTTGCTTATTTTTTTTCCTTATAAAAAACAGAAGAACGCAAAATAAATTTTGGTGGTTTCCTCCATAAAACATTCACCTCTTCCTATCACAAAATTGAGCCCACTATATATCACACTCAGTGGAATAGTACGTTTTATTAATTAGCAATACTATATATAAATGATACTGTCTATCTAACACTATATGCTATATGCAGTGGCGGATTCAGAAAATGCAATTCAATCATGATTCATTATAAAATTAAAGTTGATATCAAATTAATAAATATGTAATCTAATTCGTAAAAATTGAATTGCTAATTCGACCATAATTTATTTAATTTGTTTTGATTGGGGAGAATTTGTTTAATTTGTTTTGATTTGTGTATATTTAATTTTGTTTCAATATTTATTTATATATTTGAGTGAGACCCAATTTCCCAAGCTCAATTATATATCCGCCCCTGGCTACATGACATAACAGTCTTGGTACTAAATATCATCACCACACAAAATACAAATAAATGTATTTTTTTGGCAAAAGAAATTCGATTAATATGTGTACTATATTATAAGAATTGAAATTAATCATAATGTTAAATTAATATTTCGTTTTTTTTTTCGTGGAACTTGTTAAACCTGAATTGAACCGTTCACTTGGACCGGTTGAAATCGTGAACCGGTCGAACTTTCTTTGTTGAGAAAAAATTGTGTATGAAGAGAGGAGACGTCTGGGAACGCTGGCCCCTTTTTCAGTTGATATTTAAAAATTGAAGTAAAAAAAATGTTGTGAAAATGAAGATAGTGGTGCAACATGAGATGAATGAATTTTTAAATTCCGAAATAAACTAGAGAATGGGCGTTATCTCGTTTTCAAAGTCGTACGATGCTGACCCACCAACTACCCCTAACATGCTCCTCAATTATATCTCTTACTTATGTCTTCCACAATATTTCAATTTCATTTGTATTTTACTCTTACTCATCGCTACGTCCAAATTCAATTTCAAATTCAAATTAATTGGTGTTACTTTAGCAAACATCTAATGCTAATGCTGAACCTAATACTGCATCCATTAAATTCACTCACTATTACTAATAGTTTTAATAAACTATCGAATACTTCGAATTCGGTTACATCTGATTTTTTAAATATTAATTTATCTTTTTTGTGTGATTTTACAAACAACTATACAAGAGTGGAATTCAACCGGTGTATATTTTCAATTAATAAATTATTTTATTAATTGTCACGGTGAAAGTTAAAGGAGATCCTAAGATTCTGAAGATAAATTAGAGTTCCTTAACATAAACATTTCTTATCTTTGCGAATAATTTTCCTTTATTTCATTTTACATTTTTACTCATTAATCAAACATATCAATCATTTCAACTAAAATAAAATAAAATATGAGATGAAATTTGAGTAATCTTGAAGCAAAAAAAGATCCAACAGTTATTTTGTGATCTTACAAAACAAATAAAATCTTATAAAATTCATTTAAATCATCTTATAATTCTTTAATTTGGGGATGAAATTTGATTCCTAAACCTCCTACTTTATTTAGGAGGTGTAGCAATAGCGCTGGTGAGGTGTTCTTGGAAGACAAATAATATCTCTAATTAAATAAAGCAAAAATATAATAAGTTCAGTTAAGCATTCGGTCTTTAATTAATAAAATTGCATTACATAAACTCATCAAACATGATTTGATCGATCCAGTATTTGTTGATTAATCTGAATCATTAATTCAATTAAAGTCTTAATTTTTTTTATTAATCTAAATGGTTAACATAATTGTAACCAATTCAAATATAAAAATCTAAAAATTAGAGAAGGAATAGCTTATATATATATATATAGAAGTAATATATATTTATAAAAATCTGAAAGGAGTATCATTGATCAAATTTACAATTTAGTGAGAAAGCCTACTCTCTCTCGCTCGCTCACTCTATTACAGTGCATCTGGTTCCACTTCGTTTCCCCAGACAAATTTCAGACACATTCAGAAACAACAAACAAGATTATTTTCTCTTGTCTTCTCTTATCTATAGACATAATAATAATTCTCAAACTATGATATCTTCAACCCCCTTTTCTCTTTTCTTTTCACTCGTATTATGTCCTGATTTAAAATAAAAAAAAAAAAAAAAAAGAGGAGATGATCCGATCCTGATTTAATCTGAGAAAAAGACGATCGATTGTTGAATCTCATCTCCAATCGAGCCTGACTTCGGCGGAGCCCACAAAATGCTGACGTGGCTTACGGAATGAGATGATGTGGCTGCTGACCATAAACGCCGTTACGCGCTCCGACACCCTAATCTCCTCCATCTTCAGCTCATTCAATCTCTGCACGTACTCCTCCACATGCACGAGGTCCCACACCACCCCTACTCCCCCCGCCTTCAGCACTCGCACCACCTCCCCTAACACCCTCATCCTCTCCGCCGCCGCCGCCGCCGACTTCGCCCCGTACTCCTTCCCCACCGTGTGCACGAACGCCGCCGACACCACCACGTCGAAGTACCTGTCGCTGAACGGCAGCGTCCGAGGATCTCCCGGCCTGCACTCAGAAATCAGAATTAATTAATTAATGAATGAATCGATATAAAAATCTTTCTGAGTCCTAAATCGATATAAAAAGTCATCCATTACCTGCACGTGACGTATTCCTGGACGCCCTCGAGGCCGGCAGTTCGCAGGGTGAGGTTCGGGCTGGGAGAGCCGGTGCGGGCCTGGGGTCGGGCCGGGCTGAGTCCGACGACGCGGCCGGAGGAGCCGGACTTCTTGAGCTGTAGGGCAACGGCGTTGAGGAGGATGCCGCGGCCGCAGCCGAGGTCGAGGGCGTGCTTGACGGAGGACCAGTCGGGGACGAGGGAGACGATGCGCTGGGACATCTCCCAGTGGAGGGACACGGCGGAGTAGAAGAAGTTCGTGGCGGCGAAGAAGAGGCAGACGGCGGAGAGGGCCGTGACGGAGCCGGAGAAGCCGGCGGCAAAGCGGGCCGAAGCCGGGCCGGGGAGGAAGTGCTGCAGGAAGAAGCAAATGGGTTCGAAGTAGAGGAGGAAGGCGACGGAGAGGAGGGAGAATCCGACGGCGTTGAGGAGGAGGAACAGCGGCGTTTGCCAGTCGTCGACGCCGTAGATCGCGTAGATCTGCGTCCAATCTCTGCCGGTTTTCCCCATTTTACTGAAAATCTGATTTGGAGTTCAAGCCGATCTCCTCTTCGTCATTCTTGGAAAGATGAAATTTTTGAATATATTTGAAATTGCAGTGGTGTTGAGTAAGTTTAGTTGTTTGTGGGAAGGGAATATATAATATTGAGAGCTTTTTTGCACTTACCAGCAAGAAATAGAAATGGAGGTAGCAGCAGCTCAACACTGAATTTCAGATCCGTGGAATGCAGAGAATAATTTTGTGATCCCGACAAGGAAAGATTTATTATCGACTCACACAAGTACACTTTCCTTTTCCTCCTTAAACGCTCTCTCTACTACACTACTCCCTCATAATAGAGAGAGAGAGAAAGATATGGGCTGACAGTAGTAGTACTGAGGTGTAAAAACACACAGGGGTGTGGGTGTGGGTGTGTGAAAAATCAAAATCAAAATCAAGAGAGAGAGAGAGAGAGAGAGAGAGAGAGAGAGAGAGAGAGAGAATTGGGTGGGGGGGGGGGGGTGGTAAGAGGGGAATGATAGAAAGCTTAAAAACTGTGGGATTGATGGATTCTTATATTGAAAGGGATATTGAATCTTGGTTGTTTGGATTGCGCAATCACGCGTTTTTACGATTCTTTCATCAAAGATTATTGGAATATGGAAAGGGAGATAAAATAAAAAAGTTAGTGTTTTTTTTCTCAGCTAACAGTGGGAATGACTCAGTGGGGTGCGCACAGATTGGCGTTTTCTGGTTTTTCTACATAAACCACCTATCTATAGATACATACGGACATGCTAATATGCTATATATATATATATATATATATATATATTTATTAAGATTAATAGATAATAATAATAGGAGAAGAAAAGATCCAATGAGATTGAGTGAAGTTGAGGTTGGGGACCTGGTCAACTGGTGGAAATGGTAACTGGACCCTTCAACTTTGAATCAGCCTCCGTTCATTCGGTTCTTTTCTTTTTAATTATTCCTTTCCATCCCAAATATTTGATCCATCTCACTCTCTAAAATAAATATGTAAGGCTGTCAAACATTCAAAATTTATAAAATTCATCAGAATTCGAAGTTTTGTATCAATTAAATACCAATAAAATTATAAATATACTATTAAATATAGGTTTTGATCCAAATTTTTACTCATCTTATAATTTTTTATATGTAAAACGATTTCACACACGTGTTTGTTAATTAATACGGAGTATTTATTTTGAATAACTATTTGCTTAATTAAAATTCATATTTTACTCATATTTAATTGGGTTAATTACCTTCAAATACATAAATTTTGGGGTGTTTTTGTTTTTTCACACATTTTAAAAAATGTAATTTTAATAGCATGAGTTTAACACATGTTTGATTTTTTACATGATTTTCAAATTCAGACACTTTAATTCGACCAAAATCGATCAAAAATTCATGTAATTTAAGATAACTTGGTGTACACGTAGATGTACACATGGAAATCTCCTACAACCACGTCACTTCAGTTGACCGAAAGTTGAAAATCATGTCAAAAATCAAATAAATGCTAAATTTATATTATTAAAACTATGTCTTTTAAAATGTGTGAAAAACTAAAAACACCCCAAAGTTTATGTATTTTAAGGCAGTTAACCATATTTAATTAAATTTGTGTCTTATAATAATTTCATGGGTTAATTTATTTTAATACCCAACGTTGAGGTTTCAAATATTCACATCGATGCCAAACGTTTGCATATACTGATCAATCTAACACGACAACAAGTTTCTGACATTTCAAATCTCATGTGTCTTGCTAGAAAAAAAAAAAGTAGTGATCTATAACCAACTAAAATATACAGCCATCTTCTTGATTCAAGTAAGGCATGTTGTACTTGAGATGTCGGAAATGTACTCCCATACTAGATTTGTTTTATTATGCAAATGTTGGATAGCAATTTTTTTTGAAATTTTGGAACAAAATGTTAGTGATGTGAAGCATTGGGTATTAAATGTAATTAACTTTAATCTAATGTACCATGCCAGCTTCAAAAATAAAAAATGATATATTTGTAAATGACTAGAAAATTAAATAATATTAAAAATAATAATATTGTTGTAAACTAGAGAGAGACGAGAGAGAATATCAATTGTATGTATGTATCCAATATGAGGACCAAATGCCTCTATTTATAATAGTACAAGGGATAGGGTTTTAGAGTTAGTAACTTGGCCATCACTCATATCATATATATCTATTAGATATATTTACAACACTCCCCCTTGAATGACCAATCTCTAAAACAAATGTTGCCTCATTAAAACCTTGCTAGAAAAACCCAGTGGGAAAAAACTAGTCGAAGGAAAAAGAGTACAACTGCTCCTCCTGATCTTGAGATCACTGTAGATCATTGAGTCGGCGCATGCCAATCTTGTGTACCAACTTTCTGAATGTTGATGTTGGTAATGCCTTTGTGAATAAGTCCGCCAAATTGTCACTTGAGCGAATTTGTTGAACGTTGATATCGCCACTCTTTTGGAGATCGTGTGTGTAGAATAACTTGGGAGAAATGTGCTTCGTCTTATCACATTTGATGTATCCTTCCTTGAGTTGCGCGATGCAGACAGCATTGTCTTCATACAAAACAGTTTGATTGATCTTTGATGAAGCTAATCCGCACGACTCTTGGATGTGACTTGTCATATTTCTCAACCATACACACTCTCGACTTGTTTCATGGATTGCAATAATTTCAGAATGATTTGAGGATGTTGCAGTCAAGGTTTGCTTCACGGACTTCCATGATAGAGCAGTTCCACCACATGTGAAAACATAGCCAGTTTGTGACTTGGCTTGATGTGGATCGGATAAAAATCCTGCATCCGAATACCCTACCAGAGAAGAATCAGAATTTTCCGAATAATATAATCCAAGGTCTATGGTACCCTTCAGATAACGTAGATGTGCTTAACACCATTCCAATGTCTCAAAGTGGGTGTAGCGCTATATCTTGCGAGAAGATTTACAGAAAAAGCTATATCTGGTCTAGTATAATTAGCCAGATAAGTTAATGCTCCAATTGCACTTAGATATGGTACTTCAGGACCAAGTATCGTTTCACCATCTTCAATAGGTCGGAATGGATCTTTCTCCTTATCAAGAGATCTAACGACCATTGGTGATGTTAATGGATGGGCATTATCCATGTAAAAGCGTTTTAACACTTTTCCTGTATATGTGGATTGGTGAATAAACGTTCCTCCTCGGACACGTTCAATTTGCAAACCAAGACTAAATTTTGTCTTTCCCAAATCTTTCATCTCAAATTCTTTCTTCAAATATTCAGCAGTTTTATTGAGCTCTTCAGGAGTCCCAATTAAATTCAAATCATCGACATAAACTGCTATAATTGCAAATCCACTTTTGGTTTTCTTTATGAAAACACAAGGGCAGATATCATCATTCTTGTATCCTTCTTTTAACAGATACTCGCTCAATCTATTATACCACATACGTCCAGACTGTTTCAGCCCGTACAACGATTTTTGCAGTTTAATCGAAAACATGCTTTTGGGTTTTGACTTTAATGCTTCAGGCATTTTAAATCCTTCAGGGATTTTCATATATATGTCATTATCTAATGACCCATATAGATAGGCAGTTACTACATCCATAAGGCGCATAGCAAGCCTTTGTGACACAGCCAGACTAATCAGAAATCTGAAAGTAATCGCATCCATTACTGGAGAGTATGTTTCCTCATAATCAATTCCTGGTCTTTGAGAGAAGCCTTGCGCTACGAGTCTTGCTCTATATCTCGTAACTTCATTTTTCTCATTTCTCTTTCTAACAAATATCCATCTGTATCCAACAGGGGTTTCAGATTCCGGAGTTATGACTATAGGTCCAAATACTTTCCGGTTATCACAGGAATTTAATTCCATTTCCATAGCTCTTTTTCACATTGGCCAATCATTTCTCTGTTTACATTCTGTAACAGATTTTGGTTCAGGATCCTCAATTAAAATTTGATGAGCTATATGAAAGGCGAATATATCATCTACAATGATATGTTCTCTCTCCAGTATCTGATTGGAAGATAAATAATTTATTGAGATCTCATGATTTTCAGATACTTGTAATTCTTCAGGAATTACATCACTTTCATTTGATTGATTAATCATTTTCGTCATTGTTTGGTTTCCATCTTGCCCCTTTCTTTTTCTAGGCACAGAATCTTTGGAACCAACCGGCCGACCACGTTTTTGACGAATTTTAGACTCATTTGCTGCCAGAGCTATTTGTCCTTCAGGGACATCAATTTTGGCTGGAGTATTTGCAGCATGTATGTGAGATTGTGTCACTTTTCTTGTATCAACAAAAGCATCAGGAAGTTGGTTTGCAATCTTTTGCAAATGAATAATCTTTTCAACTTCTTGTTCACATTGATTAGTTCGAGAATCAAAATGTGACAAGCTTTTCTCATTCCAAGATATTTCCTTGTGCTTTTCTGGATGTATATTTGTTCCACCTAATGTTGGAAATGTCATTTCATCAAAATGACAATCTGCAAAACGTGCAGTAAATAAATCACCCGTTAAAGGTTCAATATACCTTATAATCGAAGGTGAATCAAATCCAACATATATCCCAAGCCTTCGTTGGGGACCCATTTTTGTTCGTTGTGGGGGTGCAATTGAGACTTGAACTGCACAACCAAAAGTTCGTAAGTGAGAAACATCTGGTTCTCGACCAAAAATAATTTGCATTGGAGAGTATTCATGGTTAGCCGATGGTCTAATACGAACTAATGTTGACGCATGTAATATGGCATGACCCCAAGCAGTAGTTGGGAGTTTTGACTTCATAAGTAACGGTCTAGCAATAAGTTGAAGACGTTTAATAAACGATTCTGCTAAACCATTTTGAGTATGGACATGAGCGACTGAATGTTCAATCTCAATTCCAATAGCCATACAATAATTTTCAAATGCTTGAGACGTAAACTCACTAGCATTATCAAGACGAATTCTTTTAATTGAATTGTCTGGGAATTGAGCTCGTAATTTTATAATTTGAGCAAGTAGTCTAGCAAATGCTGCATTTCTAGTAGAAAGCAAGCATACATGTGACCATCTAGAAGAAGCATCAATCAATACCATAAAGTATCGAAAAGGGCCACATGGTGGATGTATAGGTCCACAAATATCTCCTTGAATTTTCTCTAAGAAAGATGGAGATTCAATATTAACCTTCGTATATGAAGGTCTAATGACTAACTTGCCTTGTGCACAAGCATCACATGGGAATTCATTTGTCATAAGAATCTTTTGATTCTTCATGTTGTGCCCATATGAATTATTGATTATTCGGCGCATCATAGTTGCTCCAGGATGTCCAAGCCTATCATGCCAAAGCAAAAAGCTTTTTGTGTCATTGAACTTCGGGTTCATGACATGGTTTGTCTTAATTGCTTTTATGAATGTGTAATACATCCCAGAAGGTAGTGTTACTAATTTTTCTTTTGTTCGCTTATGGCCGGATACAAAAGAATTTATGCAGAGATATTCTTTTCCACCTTCTGATATAGTCTCGATATGGTATCCATTATAGCGGATATCCTTGAAACTTAGTAAGTTTCTTCTGGACTTACTAGAATACAGGGCATTTTTAATATATAATTTAGTATCATTTGGTAAAATGATACAAGCTCTTCCGGAGCCTTCAATGATGTTTGATGCACCTGATATTGTGTTAACATTATCCTCAGCTAATGTCAACTTAAGAAAATATTTCTTATTTTGGAGAATGGTGTGTGTAGTGGCACTATCAGCAAGACAAATATCACAAGATTCCATTTTAATGTCTAAGACGTTTTTAACAGAAGATCAATTATTATTGAGTAAAAATACGAAAGGAAAAAAAAACAATTGTTTTTTAATGTAAAAACTACGATGTGAAAGTAAATAAGCAATGTCTTCTTATCAACTAGAAATAAATGATAAAGGACTAAACAATGTCCATATGATCGTCTTCAAGCACACCACCACTAATCAACTGATCCATATTATCTCCTTTTGGATCGTCAAAGAAGTCGGAGACATCTAAGTGAGTAGTATCAATTGGGCCGTCAAAGTCAATGACATTGGTTTCTTTCTTGTCTTTTCCCTTGACCGAATCTTGATATAGATCTGCAAGATATTTTGCAGTTCGGCAAGTACGTGACCAATGTCCATTCATGCCACATCTATGACATGCAGCTTCCTTTTTGGATGAATTGTGCTCGTTGGATGTTTTCTGCCTTTTGTTGCTAGAGGTTGCATCATTTGGTTTACCGCGTCCACGACCGCGACCATATCCACGTCCACGCCCACGTCCAGGTTGGTTCCCACGACCACGTCCATTGTCATGGTTGAAAGTTGCATTGACTTCAGGCAATGCAGCGGAACCAGTGGGGCGGAGTTCATGATTTTTCATGAGCAATTCATTATTTTGCTCGGCAACCAACAAACAAGATATTAGTTCTGAGTACTTTTTGAAACCACGCTCCCTATATTGTTGCTGTAACAGCACATTAGAAGCATGAAAAGTGGAGAATGTTTTCTCAAGCATGTCAGCATCAGTGATACTTTCTCCACAAAGTTTCAATTTTGAAATAATTCTAAATAATTCAGAATTATAAGCACTCACAGACTTAAAGTCTTGCAGTCTAAGATGCATCCACTCGTAACGAGCTTTAGGAAGGACGACAGTCTTTTGATGATCAAACCTTTCTTTCAGGTTTGTCCACAACTCACTCGGATCTTTGACAGTCAAATATTCCGTCTTTAGATCATCATGAAGATGATGACGAAGGAAAATCAGCGCCTTAGTGCGATCCTGTTGAGATGCTTTATTTCCTTCTTTTATTGTCTCCCCTAGACCCCTTGAGATCAGGTGAACATCAGCATCAAGAGTCCATGACATATAATTCTTGCCCGAGATGTCAAGGGCGATGAACTCAAGTTTGGCTATGTTTGCCATTTGTGCAATTCTGCACAAAGAATCAAGGATATATTATCCATATGTTTAATTTATTTGCTCTTTAGAGCATGTAATATTCTTCAGGAATATTACTTGTGCTACTTTAATAGCATCAATTTATGATCTTGAATGTAATATTCTTCATGAATATTACTTGTGCTACTCGAATAGCATCAATATTTAATTTTTCAAGATTAAATCGGAAAAGACCGATTATTATAACAATAAGAAAAACAGACATAATATATTAAAGCCAATAAACATGATGTAAAAAAAAACATGTACCTTCTAGGATTGATGGACTTCTAGAATTGAAGGAGCGTCGTGCTGATAACGTGTTGTAAACTAGAGAGAGACGAGAGAGAATATCAATTGTATGTATGTATCCAATATGAGGACCAAAGGCCTCTATTTATAATAGTACAAGGGATAGGGTTTTAGAGTTAGTAACTTGGCCATCACTCATATCATATATATCTATTAGATATATTTACAACAAATATAACTATATATATATATTTTTAGTGAAATATAACTATACATTTGGAACACCCAGAAAAAAATGTTGGATCAAATTTCAGGAAGTGGACTTAGGGTGGGTAAAAAGTATTTAAAATCGAGAACCGAACTGAATTAAATCAGTTTTTTCAGTTCGGTTTCTTTTAAAATTCGATTTGATTCGGTTTTTTTTTTCTAGTGGTACTTTTCAGACATTGGTTTATAATTCTAAACCTCTCAAAGGAAAATTGATCTACTAAATTTCTATATTATTGGAAATGCTCACCCGTCGCCGTGGGTATTCAATTTTTTTATATATAATAAATATGCAATAATTTACATGGCACTATCCAGTCATTAATAAGCACATGCTATATATTGTTCTTACATAGATGAGTGGGACTGTTTAATCGGCCAACCCGCTCGTTCAGGTTAGCTTTATCGGGTGTAGGGTTATTTAGTTCGATTCAATTTGGGTTGGTTTTTCTTTGAATTGAAAATTCTTGACTTTAATTCTATCTCTTCGATTTTCGGGATATCCCGTCGACAAGTTTTTGAATAATCAAATTAACATATTTAGATTATCTTAATAACCTCTAAAAAATTTATTTTATCATAATTTTAAAAGATAAATATATACTCACGTCCTAAACTTTAATCTGTTTTGCAAAAATGTCTTTACCTTTAAAATATGTCAAAAAAATAGAACTATTCACATTTTTACAAAATTATTGTATTTTCGATGTCGGATTATTATGAAGGCAAGCCGGAATCTTAGTGTGTAAATCACATTTTACTATAGAATTCCAATACGAAGAAAATGTGGGCCTGCCAGTTCATCCGTAATAATCCTTGTATATATTGTGCTTGAGGCTAAATTTTTATTGATTGGTCAAAATAGAAGTTACAAATTTGGCTTATTGTTCTCCAATATAAACATTACATGCAAACTTTGGAGTTGCGAGTTCAAATATTTAATAATCAAACTGGCTAATCTTATGTCTTAACTATGATGTATATTTCAAATTATTTAAGTCTCGTTTTTTTTTCTTTTGTGTTAATTTGATGGAATCAAAATTACTGTCTCAACAAACTTGATCTAAAGATGCATAGTTCAGTTAGTGTAAGTATAAGAGTGAGGTAGTGAGATTTTGATAAGGGCCACAATGTCGGGATTTAAGTAGTTCGATGCATAGTTCAGTTGGTGTAAGTATAAGGGTGAGGTAATGAGATTTTAATAAAGGCCACAGGATTTAAGTCATACTGATAACATTTTTAATTAAATTTCTTATTAACACAATACCGCTAGGAGTCCTCTTAGAAGTGGTTCATCCAAAAAATATAAGAAGTAGGTTTTTAAGTTGAGAGAAGAATAGCAGTAGATCTCGTCGTCTCTAGCAGTTTATAATTATCAATTGATGTTTCATTTTCCATTATAGAGTTATTAGTACACAACAAATAAACAATATTGACGAAGCTAATTTTGTTATTTTAAAAATTTGTTAAATGACCTGCCGACTTGACCGTGCATAATTTATTTTATTTTTTAATCTATAGACAAATGGCAATTTATTGACGAAGCTAATTTTTATACATAGATATTTTAGAGCTGGGCTACTGCTAATCAAGGGGCATATTTAGTCAAAGGCGAACCTATTCTATTACTTTACTTTTTTTTCTCCCCCCTTTTCAAAGGCTATATATGTTCTTCTATTTAGAAAAATAAAAATAAAAATAATAAGAGCCATCAGGTTGGAATATAACTACAGAAAATAATGGCATATGTTAGTTCACATTTTATTGATCTTATCTTGATTATAAAATAATTGAGATTGAATAATCTTTTTTTTTATGCAATAGAGCTTAATTATGAGTCAAATTCAAATGATCTGATTAACTGATTTCATATATATTACTCATGGGAGTAGCTGGCATAGACTGATTAAGATATATTTTGAATGAAAAAGAATATATTTTAATTGAAGTGCTAAAATGAATGCAATAACATTTTATTTTATTATATTTATTTCCTTTGAAGGTCGCCATCGAAACCAACGTAAATGTGAATTTACCTAAAAGAAGGGGCAGATCGGGTCCTGACACGAAGGATCAAATCATAAAAATTCAGAATTGCCCTTTTATGAAGTAAGTTGTCCCAACCCAAAATATTAATGTGTAGGACGTACAAGTGTATGATGTCCTGTAAGACCACGCATGTTAGATTCCCATTTTTTCGCTTTTCCAGGAGTCTGGTATGAGGCGCGCTCTTTGGTTTAAACATAATTAAATAGTTATAAATACTGAATATATCACAAAATATGAGTTTAAATTAGGATTGTATTAAGAAAATTGGGAGCCCCAGACACTATAATATAGAAGAAACTAATGTAGATAAAAATTTGTATTACACTGTCTTAGGGGTTAAAATTCTCATCCAATCACATACTTAGTAGTATATTTATAATTTTGTTGGTATTTAATTGTGTTTAGATCTGAATTTTAATTAACTTACTCTCAAAAAAGTATATACGCACGTTAATCAACGGTGCCAAACGTGATTTATGCTCGATCAAAGAATTATTATGTTGGAATTTGAAACCCGCTATATC
Source organism: Perilla frutescens (assembly GCA_026008535.1). Classification (NCBI taxonomy): domain Eukaryota; kingdom Viridiplantae; phylum Streptophyta; class Magnoliopsida; order Lamiales; family Lamiaceae; genus Perilla; species Perilla frutescens. The sequence goes on from BRKX01000019.1 coordinate 9,702,541, forward strand.
CGTACAAATGTAAATATTTGCTGCATTATTGTTTTCACGGCATACCGAGAAGAAAAAAATAAGGAGTGCTGATTTTTCCATTAACACGAATAAAATAAATAGTTGGTATCAAACCGTGTATCAAATAATTAATTTGCTTACAACTAAATTAAATAAAAAGAAACGAACGTTCTTGTTTATGCTGTTTAACGATGATATCTTCGAGAAGGTACGTACTGTACGGATTCTTTTGAAATTTGAACGGGTCGCAATATTTGGGGTTTTATTAATGCAAATTAATTTTGACTTTACCCTTGTAAATATTCCTTCTCATTTTGATATGTTTAGAAATTAGAATTGTATATTTTATTTTTATAAAGTGAATCAAATACTCAAATTAATTGTATTAATAAAAAAAACAAAAAAAAGAACAAAAAAATCCTAAATAGCCCAGATACCACAAACTGATAACTCGAGAAAACAGAACCTCAAAAGGAGAGCTCTTCTAGAAAAGCAGTAAATAATTGACCTGCTTAAGAAAAAACCCAAAACATAAATAATTACATCAATCAGCACCCATTGAAATTAAAAATAAAGTGAACCAAATACTGTTTTCTAACAGAAAAAAAAAATAAAAAAAATATTCCCACACATCATTAGATATACTGTATATACGTCAATACGTGTGTGGACAGTGAAATTTTAACAAATTATATTAGTGATATCATTTCATAATATACGTAATTTACGTATATGGGTAATATATACATACGTGAGATAAAGCAAAATTTATGATTTTTTTTTGTTTGAACAAAATTTGAGAAATGCTGGCTTGCATGAACAAAGAAATATTTTAACTATATACTTCAAATTGCAGTGGGCCTACATTATCTTTTTCTTAATCATTTAAAAATTCTTTAATTATTTAAGAAACGTCTTATAAAATGTATAACTTTCATAAGGTTGAGTAACTATGACATCGACTTGAAACGCTATGTGCGTGATCTCAAATCTCAAAATAAAAATCAACAGTCAAATCTAGGAACCGATGTTGGCAACTTAGCATACATAATTAAATTAAAGTGGCCCCAAACTCTTAATTAAAGGTAAATAAAAGAAAAAAAAAGTCGTAGTTTCATTTCATTTTCATATAGTTTTGAAAAAAAAAAGTAGAATATGCGTGACAGAGGCAGAAAACGCGGTGATGGCGTAAAGCCCTCCAAATGTTGGCCGCTTTGACGGTGGTGCCACCATTTTTTTTATTATTATTTTTTTATTCTCTTATTATTTTAATAAATAATCGATCATCCTCTTTTTTTTAGTATTGATATTTTTTTTATAATAAGATTTCTGGATGGTTTAATTTAAATTGATGTATTAAAATGCATGCTTATTTTTAATATTAGATGATTATATTAATATTAAAAAAATATTGGAACATTAATTTCGATTTAGAATTAATTAATATTACTAAAAGTACTCGACTTATTCCGGTTAGACAGAAAAGGATCAAAGAAGCTACGATATTATATTGTATGTAATATATATAGACACATGCATATGCATATCCTTAATCACTACTCATTAAAATGGTTATTACAGATAATTATATAATATCATAATCAGGGGCGGGGCTAGCCTATCGGAGACCCTGTGCAAAATTTAAAATTGAGCCCTTTATTAATGGAAGAATATGGGCGGTCCCTACTTATTAAAAAGGGAATTATGTTAAAAGGCCCCAAGGGCAAGCAATAAAAAAAATGTTACACTAAAGAATCGAACCCACGCGTTAAAAAACTTGAAACAAGCAATTTTCCACTGAACTAAGTAATTAATTGATAATATTTTTAACTATTTATCTATATATACATATATTGACCTATATATATATTCGGGGGCCCTCGATTTTTTGGGACCCTGTGCGGTCGCCCACCCCGCACACCCTCAAAACCGCCCTGATCATAACGGGGGAAGTAATTAGTGACAAAGACTACGTAAAAAAGACAATATAGTTGACTCTTTCAAACGCCAATTCAATACAGTTATAACTAAGTCATCTTAACGCAAAGAAGATTATTTCAAGAGATGAAGTAAAACCGATAAATTATTATATTTTAAAACACTAAAAATTTCCAACAAGAAATACCGAGGAAAAAGAAGAAAAAAAAACAACAAAAAACGAACCCGTAAAGGATCGGGCCATGCACATTAAAATCATTTATGAAAAAATAAATTCCCTAATAAAAAAATTCATAAGTGGAGAGAAAGAGTGCAATATTCTACAATTCACAAAATGTAGATTCATATATACATGCAAATATATATGCAATGCAACCCATCGAATCAGAACTCAGAAGTAATAAGGTATCCTTCCTATCACAACAGTATATATGGGATTCCCATCTATTAAACATTTTTTTTTTTACTTTTTTTTAGATGCTACTTGCACTATAAAACTTACTCTTTACACTACAAAATAAATTAGTTTAAAAATAATTAGTTATAAAATTACTTAATTATCTTTATTAGAAAATTCAAAATAAATAAATAAAAAAAATCCTTGCTCGTTCTTCTCGGGTGAGAAGGCAGAAAAGCATCTGCGTTCTTCTCCGGCTAGAAGACTGACTTCCCTCTTCACCACCGCCACTGCCACTATGCCACCGGCGAGAAAACAAAATCGCCATCTAGAAAGAGTTGAGTTCTTTTTTTTTTTTGAGATTTTTCAGATTAAATTTTTTAAGAGGGCTTTCACATGGCACAAATCGAGAGGAAGATTTTCAGGGGAGAAAAAATAACGAGAAAGGAGGGTGGCGGCGACCGGTGAGATGGCGAGCGGTGGACTCGCCGGAGAAGATGGCGGAGTGGACGAGTTTTTTCAAGTTTGAGATTTTGTCAATTAAATTTTACATTCATCTCCAATTCGAGTGTGCAGGGTTGGAGTCGGGTCTAGAGTGGTCGTCTGGTCGTCAACTGTGATGAAAAAGAAATCAGAGCAAAAGGCAGCCGCAGAAGAATGCAGAGTGGTAAAGAAGAAGTCTGTCTTCTCCGTTCAATTTCATTTTTTTCTTTTCTTATTTGTTACAATTATTTTATTATTAGATAATTTTTTTTTGAGTGATGATAAATAAGTCATAGTGTAATGCAGAGAGTAAAATTTATAGTGTAAAAAGAAGGTGAAGTGCAAAGAATAAAAAGTGTAGTGCAAATAACAATTCTTTTTTTTTTAAGAAATGACAAAATTTGCATGAGACCGTCTAATGGATCAAAATTCGTAAGATGGGTCAAAATTTGAATCAAAAAATATATTTAGTGATAAATTTCATTTGTACTTGTATTAGTACTTAATTGTGTTCGATTCATAAGAAAGTCTCACACAAGACTTGTTAGGAGTTGATTTTTGTAGTCAACATTATTCGAACCATGATAAATAAGTTAGATAAGTTAGTTTTTTTTATTATTATTGAAGTGACGCCGTTTAGAACTCGTTTGGTAGGTTTAATTTGTTGCATAAGCTAGTTTTGATTTCTTTGTTTTTGGTTTTGCGGACGACCAAGTAAAACACCTAAGATTTGTGTGGAGTTGTTGCTGTAACCGCCTCATTTTTCATATTTATAGTTCAACGCAAATCAATAAAGAGACGTGGACTTACAAGATTAAAGTATTCTAATCTATCATGTGGTACCATAGAAAAACCTGGTAAAAATGAAGTATTGATGAGTGATACACAAGAGTTTTGTGAGATACAGACTAAGGGTGAGAGATACATGAGAGTTATATTGAGAGAGCTCTGAAAAGGGGGAGTGAAGATGAGTGATTCAGGAAGCTTCGCTCAAGTGTGTATACCAAAATTTGATGGAGATTTTGATCATTGGAATCTCCTCATAGAGAAGTTGTTGAGATCTAACAAGTATTGGAGAATGGTGTAGTCTGGTTTAGAAGAACCAAAAGAGGGTGTTGTGTTAACTACGGCGCAACAGAAGTTGGATGAGACTAATCTCAAAGATCTCAAAGAAAAAAACTATCTATTCGCATCCATCGACAAGACCTTTTTTAAGACCATCACACAAAAGGATACATCTAAACAACTTTGGGATTCTATGAAGGTGAAGTATCAAGGGAATGCTTGAGTCCAGAGAGCATATCTTCAGGTCTTGAGAAAGACTTTTGAAACTCTAGAGATGAAGGCAGGAGAAAATGCCACATATTACTTCAGCAGGGTGATGGTGGTGGCTAATGACATGAGAAATTGTGGTGAAGACATGTCTGATGTCAAAATTGTTGAGAAAATTTTGAGAACATTGACTGACAACTTCAACTACATTGTTTGTTCAATAGAGGCAAAGTTCTCTACTGGTTCATGAACAAAAGTTCAAAAAGGGAGGAGATGATGAGCAAGCCTTAAGAGTAACAACAACACCTCCACCTCTACAGGGATCTAGATAAAGATGCTATTCTCCTAGAGGTAGAGGTAGAGGTCGAGGTTTCAACAAAAATGAGACCGAATGCTATAAATCTCATAAGTTGGGTCATTTCAAGTATGAATTCCCTACCTGGGAAATGAGAACAAACTATGTGGATGAGGAGTATGAAGAGATGTTATTGATGGCTTTTATCGAGAATGAGTAGAAACAAAAGGAAGAGGTATAGTTTCTTGACTCTGGTTGTAGTAACCATATGGCTGGGAGTAAATAACTATTTATAACCTTAGATGAGGGATATAAACATTCTGTGAAATTGGGAAATAGATCTAGAATAGAAATATTGGGAAAAAGGAGCATAAGCATGACTATTTGTGATACATTACTGACTTTGAGAGAATTGTTCTTTGTACCTGAATTGAGTAGTAATTTATTGAGCATTGGACAATTGTAAGAGAAGGGTCTCACCTTGGTGATACATAATGACACTTCTGAGATTTATCATGAAGAAAGAGGATTGATGTTTCAGACAAAAATGTCAGCAAATCGAATGTTCCTACTGATGGCTATGACTTCTAATAATCTGAGCCAAAGCATGAAGTGTTTACACATTAAAGATGAGGAAGATGTAGTTGTCCTATGGTACAAAAGATTTGACCATTTAAGCCATATAATCTAAAAATGTTGCAACGGAGAAGTATGGTGAGATGATTGCTTCATTTCAGGTTACAAACAAGAGTTTGTGAGAGTTGTTTGGTAGGAAAACAACATTGAGCCAGTTTCCCAAAGAAAAGCCTGTGGAGGGAAGTGCAAAGCTTTAATTAGTGCATGTAAACTTGTGTGGTCCAATTACTCCAGCCTCCAATAGTGGAAAAAAGGTACATTCTCATATTTATAGATTATTATAGTAGAAAACTATGGATTTATTTTTTACTTGAGAAATCAGAAGCTTTCAACTATTTTCAAATCTATAAAAGCAAGGTTGAGAATGAGGCAAGAACATTAATTTGTTGTTTGAGAACTAATATAGGAGGGGAGTTCACTTCCACATATTTTAATGATTACTGCCAAGAACATAGAATCAATAGACAACTTACAGTTGCACTAACTCCACATCACAATGGAGTAGCAGAGAGAAAGAATAGAAGTATCATGAACTTGGTGAGGTGTATGCTTAATGAAAGAAAAGTTCCTAAGTGTTTCTGGCCAGAGGCAGTACAGTAGACAACACACATCTTGAACAGAAGTCCAACATCTATTTTAAAGGATAAGACTCCAATTGAGATGTGGAGTATGAATCAACCATCTGTTGATTATTTCAGGATCTTTGGATGTGCATGTACTTGATCAAAGGAGAAAGAAATTGGATGATCAGAGCATTTCATGTGTCAAGTTAGGAGTTAGCTCAGAATCTAAGGCATACATGTTGTTCAATCCAATTACTAAGAAAGTGGTGATAAGAAGAGATGCACTTTTTGAAGCAGAAAAAGGTTGGAATTGGGCAATAACTAAACTAAAGCATGATATTATTACATGGGATGAAGATGAAGGAGAGTTGAAAGCTGACTCAGATGGTGACACGCTAGTTATTAGCAAATAATCGCACCACAAGTGCACGACGTTATTGTAATACTTAGGTGAGCAAGAGTATCGTATCTCACAAAGACTGCTACTTCCTAGTTCTTAAATACAAGCACCTAATTAATATCTAGACATTGACTAAGTAGATAAAAAGAGAATAAAACAAATAACATGAAATAAATGCAAGAAATAAAATATTAGACTAAACATATGAACGAAACCTAGGCTTTAGGAAAATTGGATTATTATATCAATTATCAATATTCATTAATTCTATCAACTCGACTTATGTCTTTAATCTATAAATGGTGGGGGATTACTAGTTTATTAGCAGGCTACTTTTAAAGGCATATACCATAACATAGATATAATGAGCACGCATTTCACTGTGGTTGGTTCTTCACACATGTCATTACTCCCAATCTAGCACACGAAGATCTATTCAACCCTATGTGATACTTGTTCACTTGGTCGGTCCTTCCAAGCACATATAATCTGATTTCTATCTTTCCATCACTAATTTTTCTCTGGTCGGTGCTTCAAATTAATGACTAACATGCATAAATGGTGATCAAGCATCCATACAAGATATAAATAAATGCATAGAAATCAAACCCTGAGAGATAGGAGGAAAAATAATAATTAAATCATATCATAAAATTCATAATATCCAATCCCTAAAGCCTAGCTATGAAATTAGCTAGACATAAGTAAACAAACAACCAAAACTAGAGTACAAGTGTTCATGACAGAATTGATAAAAGAACCAAAAAACACGGAGTAATCAAGTAGTCTCATCTCCTTTGCAGTAGCACTCCATCTCTAGCAACCTTGTAGACTCCCCTTGAGTAAATGGCAAACCTCTGTCTCCTTCCTTCTCTCTTGGTGTATTCTAATTTTATAAATGTAATGTGGGATGTCTCCTCTCGTGTATCAAAATGAGAGCTTTTATATCCAGGTTAAAAATCTTGAATTGAAGATAAAAAAATCACATTCTTACGGGCCCGTACACATGGGTCGACCGAGTTGGCTGGGTCGACCCAAAGGCCTAATTTGCATAGGGTCAACCCAGGTGAAGTTGGGTCGGGTCGACCCAAGCCTTAACAAATTATACTGGGCCGGGTTAACCCCGAGCCTTTTTCTCACTAGGTTTTGGATTTTTTCAGGATTTAATCATTTAATCCAGTCCGTTAGGTTTTATTTCAGTAATTAATTAAGCCCAAAAGCCTAATTAAGTACCTCTTCAACTCCTCTTGTCTGTATTTAACTGTTTTACTTCAAATATGCAACGAAATCACAACTATTACTGCAAAACTAGCAAACACATCAAAAACTCCAAATGATAACAATATAAGCACAAAAACTATATAAAATACACAACTTCATATAATAAACATCATCAATTCATATCCAAAAGTTGTGTAAAATACACAACTGTCAAATGATGAGGATAACTGTGATATAAACAACTCCATTAATGTTGAGATTTAAACCAGAAATAGTCCTGCTACTCCAAAGTCTCCATCACAAACCACACAAGTAGATGAGCCAAATTCAAAGGAAGAACTACCAGAAAAAAATCAAGGAAGGCCTCTAGATTATCTCAAGGATTACTATACTAATTCAGTTTTATTGTAAGAGGAAACAATAGATAGGGTCGTGTTTATGGACAGAGCAGATCCAACCACATATGAAAAAGCAAGGTTGGAAGAAAAATTGAGGGTTACTATCGAACAAGGGATGAGGGCCATAGAAAAGAATAATATCTGAAAACTCACAAATTTACCACTAGGAGCAAAAAGATAGGATTAAAGTGGGTTTTCAAAATAAAATTGAATGAGAATGGAGATATGGATAAGTACAAAAATAGATTAGTTGTGAAAGGTTACAAGCAGGTTTATGACCTAGACTATAGTGAAGTATTTGCTCCAGTTGCAAGATGGGATACTATAAGAACTATTTTGGCATTGACAGCTCACAAAAACTAGAAAATCATTCAACTAGACATGAAGTCAACCTTTTTGTATGGGGATTTGACTGATGATGTTTTCATGGAATAGCCACTTGGTTACATACATAAGGATGCAAAAGAGAAACTATGCAAACTCAAGAAGGCACTATATGGACTAAAGAAATCCTCAAGGGCCTGGCACAACATAATGGAAGATCATTTTAATAAGGCGAGATTCATAAAGTGCTCTCATGAGCACACCTTGTTTACCAAATCCTCTACAGCAGAGACTGATATATTGATAGTAAGTATTTATGTTGATAAGATCATTCCAGAGAATGATTCTTCGATGCTGAGAGAATTTAAAGAGTCGATGGAGGAAGAGTTTGGGATGACAAATTTGGAAGAGATGAAGTATTTTCTGGGAATTGAAGTTTTACAAACTCCTAAAGAAATATATCTCAACCAAAGACAAAATGTTGCAGATATAATAGAGAGATTCCATTTAAGTGATTGCAACTCAGTTAGAAATCCAATAGTGCCTGGAGAAAGGCTCACAATTCAAGGAGATGGAGATGGAGATAGAGTTGATCGAACATTATACAAGCAAACTCATTCGCAACCTGTTCTACATCATTGTTACAAGGCCATATTTTTTAATGTATGTTGTGTGTTTGTTGAGTCGTTACATGGCCATCCCTACTGAGATACATTTGCAAGCAGCCAAAAGGGTTTTGAGATACCTAAAAGGAACTTTGGGTATGGGACTTTATTATAAAACATGAAGTGGAGCTTTAGAAGGGTACGTATATAGTGACTACGCATGAGATGTGAAGGATGGGAAAAGCATGAGTGGCTATGTATTTTACTTGGGCATCAAAGAAACAACCGGTAGTCACTCTTTCTACAATAGAGGCTAAGTTTGTTGCAGGAGAAGTGCAACTCAATGTGTTTGGCTAAGGATGATATTGAAGCACTTGGGACTCAAGCAAGAGAAATGAACAATGGTTTGGTGTGATAATAGTTCAACCATTAAACTTACTAAAAATCATGTGATGCATGGTAGAAGTATTGGTGTGCCATTTCATTTCTTGAGGGATTTGACAAAGAAAGGAAGGAACAATTGAACTATTGCATTGCAGTACAGGAGATCAAGTTGCAGATATTGTGACTAAGCCATTGAAATGAGAGGTTTATGAGCATCATCATGGTAAACTTGGGGTTTGGGAGATGCCAACTGTATAAAATAATCGCTACCAAGATTCGGTTTAGAAGAGACTTTGTTAAGAGTTGAGTTTTGTAATCAGCAGTATTTGAACCATGATGGATAAGTTAGATAAGTTAAGTTTCTTTATTAATTGATGTGACGCCGTTTACAGTTCGTTTGGCAGGTTTAATTTGTGGAATAAGCTAGTTTTGATTTCTTTGATTTTAGCTTTGTGGAAGACTAGGTAAACACCCATGATTTGTGTGGAGTTGCTGCTTAAAATAAAAATATATTCTAAAATGAAATTAATGAATCATAAAATTAAAGTGAGTTAATTTAATTTTTTTGATTCGTCAGCACATGCCTAACACTCGATAATTAATTTTTTCGGATTACATATAACTTATAATTGATAGTAATAAATTTAATAAGGATCAATAAATCCGGGATGAAATGAATGATTTTTGTAATGAAGATAAAAAAATTGAAAAATGTAACAATATTTTTTTTTAAAATGGACCGTATGACGTCAGACGTACGGTCCTATATAAGAATTGTTCAAATTAAATTGATTAAATTACTTAATTGATCATGTATTTCTATAGCGAGGTTAAATTGTTAATGATTCCATCAACTTTTCGAACTTTATAATTTTTCATGTTTATTTTATTGTTAATTAATAAAAATGACCGACACTAACCTAAATTATCTATGTTTACTGAACAGAAATATCATATCGTCAAATATATATTGACCCATAAATTTTACAAAAAAAAGGGTTAAAAGGTATCTGATTCTGTACTATATCTCTCCTTTTATTATTACTGCTTGCGTAGCAATTTTCCTTTCCCACACAAAGTTATTACTTAAATTTATCTCACTTGATTATTTATATATTTGCATAAATTCACCGAGTATAGTATAATGTATTTTTAGTCTTGTAATTATATATAGAAGGGGCAACATTAAAGATGTGACAAAACTAGTCCTATAAACTTTCACAATCATGCAATTTTATTAACTATTTTCGATCGAAAAACAGTACAAAAATGTAGGTATTTAATTAGGTGAAAATGTGGCATTTGGCAATCTAAATATAATTAATTAGGAGAAAGTGAGCCAAACGGTAGTATTAAGGTGTAAAACACGAGGAAAAACTATCTTAATTAGCAATCAATTTGTTGCAAATTATAACAGTTAATTCTTATAAAAAAAATGCTTGCAAATCTTAAATCTGGTCTTCCAATAGTACAAGTTCGGGTTATCAACAAAGGATTCCTCAATCAGATCATCGCTCATTCTACGAGCTAAAGAGTGCTATTTTTATGGGGGGGCCATTTATTTATTTTTGAGGAAACAATTAAATAATTAATGATGATTATATTCACAACTCTTAGGTTTCTCTCCACAACCCACAAAAATAATTAAAATATAAAATTTATTTTATTAGATAAATTTGTCCCCATAAATCTAATTAAAAATAAAATAACCCTCACATGTCTCTCCCCGATGATTGATGATTGGGAAAAGAAAAAAAATCAAGGTTATCGCCTTTGTCCATCCAAAATCAGAAATGTAAAACACCAATTCAAATTCTGTAAAACACCAAATCCCCAAATTTCCCCATTTCAAAACCCAGAACATGGGTAATTCAAATTCTACCATAAATCTTGCATAAATACATGAAATTCAAACCATCATGGCATGGGTAATTGAAAAATATAAGACTGAAGGGTGGAAAACATACCTTGGATGTCGGATTTGAAAGAAAATTGAGTGTGTGTGCGTGTATATGTGAAGGGAGAAAGTGAAAGTGAAGAGAAAGAGGAGAAAAAGAAGTTAAAACCAAATTTCTGCATTGCCACGTCAGCATGAGATTCACAACCTCGGTCCTGATCGCGACCGGGGTCGCGAATTTCCTTCTGTCCACCATGGAAAATTCGCAACCCAATCAGCACCAACTGTCCACGTGGAGTCGCGATCGGGGTCTAGATCCACGACCCGATCGTGAATTTTTTCTTGGTCACCCCCCTGTCGCGACTCGACAGAATTTGGCCAAGCTCCCACTCGTGACCTCGTTCGCGAGTCTGGACTCGCGACTCGGGTCGTGAGTCCTGCACTGTGCATCCCGGCGAATTTTTTTGACCTCCGTGCTTTTGCTGTACTCGAACCTCAAACCCCGGATGTGATTTACTGTATAATAGAGGGTCCAAGTAAAGGTTTCACCAACCCCAATCGCAAGTTTCTTTGCGTATGCCTAATGTGTGAATGAACACAACATTGAAGGTCACTCGGAGCTCCTCTATCATCGATATCTCTATTCCGCGATTCTTACCCGCAAATCTCAGCAAAAAGACACCAAACCAAACAAAAGTAAAAGGAAGACGCTAACAAAAATAAAACAAAGAAAACAAAACTAAAAAAAAACACATTGGGTTGCCTCCCAACAAGCGCGGATGACCTTTTTGAGCTCAAAGCTCCAACAACTTAATGGTGGACACCTCATGGCGCTGCTCCGGACTATAGTACTTCTTCTCTTTATGCCCGTTGACAATGAAACACTCACCAGTTGGGGATAACAGCTGCACTGCACCACCGGGTAGCACTTTCTTGATCACAAATGGCCCCGACCACTTGGACCTCAACTTTCCTGGAAATAATTTCAAACGAGAGTTAAATAATAAAACATTATCACTAGGTAACAACTCCTTTTGAACAATCATCTTATCATGGAACGCCTTGGTCCGCAATTTGTAGAGCAATGAATTTTTGAAGGTCTCCGTGCAGAACTCGTCGAGCTCATTCAGCTGAAGCACTCTCTTATTCTCCGCTGTCTTGAAGTCGAAGTTCAACTGCTTCACAGCCCAATATGATTTGTGCTCCAACTCCACCGGAGAATGACAAGACTATTCAAAAAGCAATTGGTATAGAGATAGTCCCAACGACGTCTTGTATGTAGTCCGGTACACCCAAAGCGCATCATCCAACAATAAGGCCCAATCCTTCCTATTGGTATTCACCGTCTTGTCCATTCGCTTGTGGGTGGTATGGCGTCGTCACTTTGTGCTCGATTCCATACTTAGCCAACAGTGTCTCCAAAGACTTGTTGCAAAAATGTGTTCCCCCATCACTCAATAAAGCTCTAGGCGTTCCAAAATGAGAGAACAACTTCTTCAAAAAGCAAATGACGACCCGAGAGTCATTGGTGACTGTTGGGATGGCTTCAACCCACTTCGAGACATAATCTACGGCTAGCAAAATGTACTGGAAGGCACTAGAAGAGACTGAGAATGGTCCCATGAAGTCGATGCCTCACATATCAAATAGCTCGACCTCTACGATGTTAGTGAGTGGCATCTCATTTCTCTTGGAAAGCCCCCCCATTCTTTGGAATTTATCACACTCCCAGGTGAACTCATGGCAATCTTTGAACAGAGATGGACAATAGAAACCACTTTACAAGACCTTGAAGGCGGTGCGGTTGGCAGAGAAGTGGCCACCACTCGGCGAAGCATGGCACTGCAGAAATATGGACCTCCATTCCTCTTGAGGCACACAACGACGGATGATTGTATCAGAGCAATGACGAAACAAGAATGGGTCATCCCACATGTAGAACTTCACATCATGAAAGAATTTCTTCTTCTGATGTGAAGTCAAGTCCGGTGGCAGCACACCTGCAGCAAGAAAGTTAACATAATCTGCAAACCACGGGGGCTGGGATTTTACCTGAAAAGCTACTCATCTGGAAATTTTTCATTGATGGGCACATGAGCCTCTTCACCTTCCACAAGTTGCTCCAACTGAGACAAGTGGTCCGCAACCACATTCTCACAACCTTTTCGATCTCAAATCTCGAGATCAAATTCCTGCAACAATAAAATCCACCGGATCAAATGAGGTTTAGCATCCTTTTTGTCAAATAAATACCTCAAGGCTGCATGGTCAGCATAAACTATAGTTTTGGCACCAATGAGATAAGCACGAAATTTATCAAATGAATACACCACTGCCAACAACTCCTTCTCAGTTGTCGTGTAATTTACTTGTGCCGAATCCAAAGTTCGACTGGCATAGTATATGACACGGAACAGCTTGTCCCGCTTTTGTCCAAAGCAGCTCATACACCGACATCACTTGCATCACACATTATCTCAAACGGCTGTGACCAATCAGGTGTGATCAAGATAGGGGCACTCACCAAAGCTTTCGTCAAAGTCTCAAAGGCCTACAAGCACTCATCAGAGAAGTCAAATGCAACTGATTTTTCCAATAAATGACTAAGAGGGTTAGCAATTTTAGAAAAATCTCGAATAAAACGCCGATAAAAACCGGCATGGCCAAGAAAGCTTCTCGTAGACTTCTCATTGGTAGGCGGTGGTAATTTCTCTATGGCAACAATCTTAGCCCGATCGACCTTTAAACCTGCAGAAGACACTTTGTGGCCCAAAACTATACCATCTCGTACCATAAAATGACACTTTTCCCAGTTGAGAACTAGGTTGGTATCTTCACATCTCTGCAAAACTTGAGTTAGATTGGCCAGACAATTATCAAATGAATCACCATAAATAGAGAAATCATCCATAAATACTTCCATAATGTTTTCAATCAGTCCATGAAAGATAGCCATCATACACCTCTGAAAAGTAGCAGACGCATTGCACAGACCAAAAGACATATATCGATAGGCAAAAATACCATAAGAACATGTAAATGCAGTCTTTTCTTGGTCCTCAGGAGCAATCATGATCTGATTATAGCCAGAATAACCATCAAGAAAATAGTAATATTCATAACCAGCTGATCTGTCTAAAATCTGATCAATATAGGAAAGGGGAAAATGGTCCTTTCTAGTAGCAGCATTCAACATACAATAATCAATACACACACGCCAACCAGTCACAACTCTAGTAGCAATCATTTCATTCCCTTCACCCTCTACAACAGTCATGTCCCTCTTCTTAGCCACAACTTGAGTGAGACTAGTCCACTCACTATCAGAGATAGCAAAAATGATACCGGCATCAAGTAATTTCAAAACCTCTTTTCTAACAACCTCTTGCATTATCGGATTTAACCTACGTTGATTTTGCACACGTGGCTTATAATCATCCTCAAGTAAAATCTTATGCATGCATATAGACGGGCTAATCCCTTTCAAATCAGAAATAGACCAACCTATAGCACTTTGATACTTTCTCAAAACATGCAAGAGACTATCCAGCTGAGACTCAGAGAGGTAAGCAGAAATGATTACCGGTTTGGTCTCATTGTCGCCCAGGAACGCATACTTGAGATGGGCAGGCAGTGGCTTCAACTCTAGCTTTTTGGTCACTTGTGGCTCTCCATCCTTAGACTTCTCGATTTCATCCCTCAGTGGTAGAAATTTGGATCCTCGCCTTGGAATTTCCTGCAATGAATTCAATTCAGCAATTGCATCAGTTAATTCTAAGTTATCAAATTTGAATTCATTTGTAGCAAAATAAGAATGGAGCAAAGTTTGCTCCAGAGAATCCCTCGGATCCATAAAGTTGGCTATATCAATGCAGGAGTCCACCACTTTGAGCACTTTGCACTCCTCGATTTGCTGGGCATCCTCCTTATCATGGAACTGCATGGCTTTGAAGAGGAAAAAAGTGACACTCTCGTCATTGACACGAAGTGTCAATTCTCCCTTAGCCACGTCTATCAATGCCTTGCCCGTGTTGAGAAACGAGCGCCCCAAAATAAGCGGGGACCTCAGAATCCGCCTCCATATCTAGCACCACAAAATCAACGGGAAAAATGAATTCATTGACTTTGACTAAGACATCTTCAACTATCCCCCGCGGATGTGTCACTGATCTATCTGCCATCTGAAGACATATGGTGGTAGGCTTTATCTTCCAATGTTCAATTTTTGGAAAAGGGACAATGGCATCAGGTTGATACTAGCCCCCAAATCACATAGAGCCTTCCTAGTGTGATCACCTCCAATGGTAACTGAAATGGTGAAACTCCCTGGATCCTTAAGCTTAGCAGGAAGCTTCTTCTGAATGAGAGCACTGCAATTATCTGAGACGTTTACTATGGCATAATCACCCAACTTTCTCTTCTTGGAGATGACGTCCTTAAGGAACTTGGCATAACTCGGCATCTGTTGTAGAGCTTCCACCAGAGGGATACTAATCTGCAGTTTTATGAATATCTCCAAAAAGTTGGAGAACTGCTCATCTACTTTCTTCTTCTAAAACCTTTGAGGATAAGGAATGGGTACAGTAGATGATGCAGGGGCTGGCTGAGGTGGCGGTGCTGCAGAACTGTCGGCTGCTGGATTGTGATGTTTCAAATCGTCCTCTACCTTCTCATCTTCGTCCTCAGGAGTCGATGTATGTCTTGGATTCTTCGGACCTTCATAAGAAGTCCCGCTTCTCAACTATATTGTCTTGCACTGCTCCTTGGGATTCACAGTTGTATTGCTGGGGAACTGACCCGGCTGATGCTGATTTCCAACGACTGTAGCCAACTGTCCCAACTGCTTCTCAAACATTTTCATTTGAGTCCCCATGGCTCCAACATCATTCTCTAGCTTCTCAACTCTAGATTGAGACTCTCTCATGTACTTCTCTGCCTTGCCTATAAAAGCCATCAGAAGTTCATCCATCTTCGGCTTCTCAGTCTTGTGCCCTCCATACTGGTGTTGTTGCACCATGTCTACCGATCTTAATTTCAGTTTGAAATTATTAGCATTGATCCCGGGACCGAAAACATGGCGATGGTTAAGCACCGGCGTGAACATCTGGTTAATTGGAACTGAGACAGCTGCTCTGGCGGCTTTTCTAGCAGTCTCTTGCTCTCAGAACCTTTGCTGCATCTCCTCGAGTTGTTGCTGCATCCGACGCATTTGTTCAGCAGTAACAGGAGCCGCTGGTTGTTGGCCTGCCATTTTCTCTCTTCTTCTCCTTGCATTCTGATGTCATGTAGTAGCTTCAATCTCAGGATCAAGAGGCTGCAGTGGCTCTCCTTTTGATCTTGTGATCATACACAACCTATGGACACCAAGAGACAAAGAAAATATTAAATTAAAACTAAATAAACTTAAATGTCTAGATTAACAATATAAAATAAAATCGAATAATAGTAATAAAAGAAATAAGTCCCCGGTAATAGCGCCAAAAACTTGTTCGGTATTTTTATTCCACCTAAACTGCAAGTGTACAGTGAGGTTTTTAGTATAATGGCGAACAAGGTCGAATCCACAGAGACTTAATGTCTAATCACTAGTTATTCTATTTATCCTACCGATGTTATCTAGACTAACCAAAATTAAAGGGATCAAACTAATTAAAATAAATAATTAAAGAATTAAAATACCAAAGTCCACAGCAAACAGAAATTTGCAGAGAAAAGTATCAGAGAAACAAGCATATTCTAGGATTGATTAATCATCAATTAATCCACCTAATTAACTAATCCAATTTTCTGCCTATGTTGGGATTTTAATCACACTAGAGCAACCACAAAATTATCCAAAATCTCTTCTCAGAGTAGTCAGAACGTAGATCACACGTTGAATAAAAATGTCTCCATTTATTATCTAACATGCAACTCCTAAATGATCACATGGTTTAATGCTCTCTTAAATAATCTAAACTCTCTCGAGTGTTATTAATTACCAAGTTAATTACTCCAATCAATTGTTGAAACTCCTCTCTCGGTTTATGAATCAACACAATAAATACATCAATTAATGGCCAGTCAATTGACATAACAATTCAGAACAGGAATAATTAAAGTACAATAAAACTCATAGACACAAAAATTGGAATTAATTAAAAAGACTTCATAATTGAATCATAAATCAACCCTAGAATACTAGGGTTTAATTGTTCATAATTAAATAAACAATAAAAATCTCAATCCAAAAATCCATAACTAGACAAAAATTGAAATAAACAAAACCCAGAAGATTAAATCTGCCTCTAATCTTGACTAGCTCGAATTCCTCGATCTTGTTCTTTGCGATGTCTTTTGTCGGCTATTTTCCTCTGCTTTCAAACTTATGGTAGGGTTTCCAAATCTCCAATTTTCATCCAAATCCATCCATTTTATACCGAGTAGGAAACAGACCCAAAGAAGGAAAAATCCGCACAGGCCCATGGTATTCGCGGGCTCGCTCTCGACCGAGTCAGTCGCGACTCGGATCGCGACTCCACGTGGCGTCCGCGTGGCCCAGAATTCGCGGGTCTTCAACTTATTCGCGACTGGGTCGCGAAAATGCTTCAATCGACCCCCGTCTTTGTCGCGGGGTGGCAGGACTTGGCCTCCGGGCTGATTCGCGACAGTCCGGACTCGCGATCGGCTCGCGAATTTTGTTCAGCTGAACCCAGCCTCTGTCATGACTCGACAAAGGCCAGGCCTTCTCCTCACCCGTGAGCCCACTCGCGACCTGACACGTGGACCGCGGCTCGCGATTCTTCAGCTTGATTTTGTCCCTTTTTTCTCGACTATTTTCAACACACAAACACTCGGGACTCCAAACTTCGCTCAACACATCGCTTTTAAGGACACTCCTGCATGATTTGTTAGGCAACACCAAACTTCCAAAAGTACGAAAAAACCCGAATAAACTGAGATAAAACCAAGGATGAAAATATCGCTATCGCAACATATATCGCAACTTCAATTTTACGGATATATCGACGGATATATCGATATCGCATATCGATATCGCAGAAAATTGAAAAAAATAACGGAAATCATATTAAAATCTTGGAAATTTAGCATGAAATTTTAGGAACTATTATGACATATTATTATGCACATATTCCACTAATTTTTTTTGATAGAATTGTATTTTGAAAGCAAATATATTAATAATACATTATATAAATACCGCCTGAGACAATACATTTGACAAAATAATACATAATACAACATAAAATGACTAAATAAACATTATAAAGTACAATTAATACCAAAATGAGGATCTATGAGGTTCAAATATAGTAGATGGAATGCCATCTTGTTCTAAACAATATTGGTACCAACTTATCACGTTCGAGTAATTATGGATATAATTATGCACATGCGCTTGATATGTTTCTTGATTTATTCCAACAGCTTCACCATGAATTGGATAATGTCCATTGACCCAATTATTTTGTTGATACACATTTTGAGTAGTCCAATCAATTTGTGAACTCCCATATGTGTAAGAAGCATATGAATCTTGGGACATATCACTATAATCAGTGCTACCCATATTCGTAGAATCAAGATTGGCAGAAAGTTCTTCAATATCAGTCCGTGGACTTTCTTCTTGAGTCCATGCATGTCTCCTTATGTATTCCTTTCCTATTGCACCTATTCCAGAACCTCTACCTCTACTTCCGTGGTCCATATCTTGTGTTGCATGAGTGAAGTTGGCCTCACAACTGAATGGACTCAATAACGTATGGCTTAAACCATAATCGTCTTGATTTTTCCCACCATTTCCACTACCATCATCATTTCTACCACTTCCATCATTTCCTCCATCACTATTTCCCCCATCCTCTGTTGAGCTATCTGTTTTTGAATCACGAAAAGTATTACCCACTTCTTTTTGTAATACTTGATTCACATTAATGCCATAATCACGAGTCATAGCAGCTATTTTTGGATCAGGATTTCCCTCATTATCATCTAAGTGTGCACGGCGAACCCATTGAAAAAGTGGATTTCTTTTTTCATCATTTTCATCATCTGTTATATCTACCAGATCTAGATATTCTTGCTCTGCAACCTTATAATTTGTTGCAAAACGTGTAGCTCCTGGACGTACAATATCTCCTTGACACATCTCCCGCATGAGTGCAAGTAGCCAACCATGATTATAAATGTAATTGGTTAATTGTCTAGCCTTTGCAATTACCTCTGCAACAGTCTCTTTTTTTCCAATATCTTCAAATATTAAGTCGATACAGTGAGCAGCACATGGTGTCCAATACAGATCATACTTACTCATGAGTTTTTTTCATGCTTTCAAAAAAGCGGAACTATTATCAGTAACAATCTGTACAACATTCTTAGAACCAACCTCCAGCACCACATCCTTTAGCAAACCATATATATACTTATGATCCTTGATTATATTGGATGAATCCCACTATTCTTTCTAAGACATCCGTTGATTTCCCGATCTTCTTTCTCTTATATTTTTTTTTGCAAAGTGAAATGTCTTTATAAAGCAAAGAATATTGGAACTCAAATAATTACATTGAAGACCTAAAAAAAATCACAAAAATATATAGTATTAAATAAAAATCAAAATATATTATAGAAATATTAAAAAAATCGCGATATATTGCGATATCTTGCGATATTTTGCGATATCTTGCGATATATTGCGATTTCTCGTCGATACTCGGGAAAAAAGATATTCCCCTCAATATCCGTATCGCAATGTCAATATCCGCGATATATCTGCGATATATCCGCGATATTTCGCGATATTTTCATCTTTGGATAAAACACATTTAAACCAACAAGAACTCTACACAAAAGTATACTAAAAACAGTGTAAAATCTCAGTTTATCAGTGAGACAATCTACAAAATAGTAGAGTTAAAACTCGAGCAGCGGAACAAGTAAGCAAGAACAGAAGCCAGTAAAAAAACAGAGAACAATAAAAGAAAAATGAAATGATGAAAATAGAGAGTTGAAGAGTTGGGAAAGATGTGTCTCTAGGACACGTGCGCTCAGATCTTTCCCGTCGAGGGCACTGCAACTTCCGGCGATACAGACTCAGGCCACAAAGGGGTTTAACTGTGGGATTGCATGCTTGAAGCCCTCTAAATCAAGCTCGTAGGCAAGGGCTCACACTCTCTCAACTCACAGCCTTTCAGGAAACCGAGGGTCAGGGATCCGGCCAATTAAACAGAGAAGAAAGCTTTTCAGAGCACGAAGCTTGTAGAGATCAAAGATCAGAGATAGGGTTTGGAGAGAGATGAAGCGGTGCGAGAGATTAATAGAGAGAGGGAATGATCAAATTAGATAAATTAAGATTAGGCAAGATATATAAGGTAAAATAGGTTTTAAGGGTTAATGGGCCAACAGTTGAACCTTAAAATAAATTAGGGATTGAACCAAGTGAGATAAAAGGGTAATGAGCCAATCTCCACGATCAGTAAGCAATTTGGACTTGCAACCTCACATATCTTGACTTTTGCTGAAACCACAATTTATCAACTCAAAACTATGAACTAACAATAATTATATCCAATCCCCAATTTTTTTAATTATACGTTCGTTTTTCGACAAACGATTCTTCAGATTTCCTCGAGTTTAGAATAACAGCTCATACACATTAATTATAACGCTCTTTTTATCAATCAAATGGATGTGGAATATTTAGCGCAACGGTGGCAAATATTAATTTCTTGATAAAATACAATATGAAAATAATAATTTAGTGTTTATGTTGATTGTGTTTGTATTAATTATTGTTTAATCTTGACACAATAAGAACATAAAGTAGTATATTTTCATCGTATCATTATCGTATTGTCACAATATCACGTACGATATGAGATTTAATTAAACTATAAATCATAATATTTATGGATTTTAATTTTTTTAAGAAGGTCGCATAATATCATAAATGAACAAACGTAAATTATTTATTTATATTTAGTAAACATTTTTATTTTATTTTATCGTTTTGTGTAAAATTTCATATTCATATCAGTGTAGATTCTAATTAAATCATATTTCTTTGTACTCAAACATCGTGCCAACGTAACACAAAACACGAAATTACACAAATTCTCACCCCTAATTCACCATCAATTCATCATATTAATGTGTGCGTGGTGTGTATAATTTGTGCTTATAAGAGGACTCGAGGTCGGCATAACTCATTATACATAACTTCTGACAAAGATCATACTTTTATTCCAAAACAAAATAAATCATATTTTGGACAAAAGAAAAAACGAAAAAAAAAGAGGTAATAAATCAGATTTCTCTTTGCGATAAATATCTTAGAAATATTATAAGAGAGAAAATATGATTCACAATTAATAAAGAATCTTGTATGCAAAACACGTAAAATATAATTTAATAATTTTAGGAATTAATTAAGTTGCGTTGAAGCTGGACATGCCAAATAAATAAACATGCAGATCAATTAATTAATACTAGTGTTTCGATCATTTAAAAATACGCTCGCACTACGAAGATAATAATTGATAAATATAAAATATTAATGTTATAAGATTAAAACCAGACACATCACACACTAATACGTAGACTTTCTAGAACAGCATGCAAAGTAAGTCAATCTTAAGCATGTGCATGGATCCTAAAATACTACCTAACCGCATATAATTGATTTTATTTTATTTAGTTGATGGTCAATGCCCATAGGTGGAGACTAGTTTGTTGACCTTTAATCTAGTGAAGGTTTCTATACACAATAGATAAATCCAAATTAATTAAATCAGTAGATTAATTTGTGAATCGGCGTTGACACATGCAGCCCCCTACTTATTTTTAAATTAAACTGTTACTGAAACCATTGTCACAGTAAAACTTA
This sequence comes from Perilla frutescens, assembly GCA_026008535.1. Lineage (NCBI taxonomy): Eukaryota > Viridiplantae > Streptophyta > Magnoliopsida > Lamiales > Lamiaceae > Perilla > Perilla frutescens. Next base: position 9,724,239 of record BRKX01000019.1, read on the forward strand.
TAAATTAAATAGTCCCCGAAATATAAGTAATTAGGCCACATTTGTTCTATATACATACACAGTATATATTCTTTGGAGACCAAAAGTAATTAAACTTCATGTGTACGTAAAATTAAATAGGTTTACTTACAGAAAAAAAAAAAGAAAAAAGATTTATATTTACGGAACAAAGAGAGTAGCTAATACTTATATACTACTCTCTTGTTCCATGTGAATATTTCTTTTTACCCATAATGCACAACCGGTTAGTGGTTAGGAATTTTCTTTGTTAAAAAAAACTATTTAAATAAAAATAGTTGATTGTACACAGATTATGTGTGTGTGTGTGTGTGTTAACTTAAGTTTTAAAGCTCGTTGTAATTAGTTCATCAAATTTCGTTTGATTCGAATGGGTTCTTGAGCTTTAAGTTGTGGTGTGATTGAGTCCTCAAAATTTTGTTTTGACGTCCAATCAAATCCTCCAACTTTGAATTGTGTAATAATATATTAATAAGCCACTTTAGATGTTTTTATAACATAATTAGACAATATAATATAATGTGAAAGTTTAAGAATTTAATTGACATCAAATGAAAGTCACTAACTTTTCAGTACATCTGGTGTACTAAGTAACTTAGTACAACGAGTTAAATTTTAATCAAATTCGCGGGTTCCTCCCCATTTAAAAAAATAAACTTGTCAGAAAATAAAAAAAATCACCAATAACATTAAAAAGTATTACTCAAACGTCCAAAAGTATCAAGCTTGTAACTTATCTTTAATAAGTTTATTTAATTCAAATTAGAGTTTATTCTATTACAATTAGTGTTTAGAGTTTATGAGTTTTGGTTTAGAGTTTTTTTGGGGATTTTAGATTTTTTTTTTTAGCTTTTTTTAAGTATCACTCAAACATCCAAAAGTATCACCCGTAGCTTTAATAGTATCAGAGCATATTTAATTTGAAAAATTTAATTGTTGAGCCCAGTACACAAGCCCACGCGTTAGCATTGGACAAGTGCACTGCGCGAGTGGCCGAATTAAAAAAAGTAATTAATTAATTTTAATTTTAGGGTTCACTAATTTTATTTTAGGGTATATAATTAATTTTTTAAAAAATAATTGTCGAGTGCAGTGCACTGCGCAAGTCATTGATTTAATTTAATTATATTTATTTTAACAGAAAAACAAGCAAAAAATTAAAAAAAAAAAACATAAAAAACATAAAAACTGGGTGGGAAGGTGCGCCGAGTTCACCGAAAACCAGCCTAATGAAAGCATATATGATGACTTAGTTACAGCAAATTTTGTCAATATCATCCCATTGTAGATATTTTTATAATTTTATAGTTACAACTAGTAATGATAATATGATTTTTTTATTTTTTTTTTGAGCAAGATAATATGATTAAATATGAGGGAAGGGTCCAAAAAATCGGATTGGAGACCAGACCTGTTCTGAACCGAGTTTATATTGTATAAATTAAACCTGTGATTTACTGGGCCATAATTTTATAACCATATATGGACTTAGCCTGAGGCCTGTTAATATATATAATTATATCAAATATTGTAGAATAATATGGGCCGGGCACAACTATTCAAATTGTAAGTGAAAACCAAAATTTTATCACTTTGGAATGAGTTAATTTAATTAGAAAAATGTAACGTTTTCCAAGTCTAATATATAACATATTTCTAGTGTCCCGGTGGGGATGACTTAGTGGTTGAATGAGATCGTTTGGAGACCAAAAGTCACGGGTTCGAATCTCCTCAAAACCACCAGATAAATAAATAAAAAAAAAAAACCTTTTTTTGAGCTAACGTCCTCTAACCAATTTAGACTAAGCTTTACGTTTATTTTATTACTCTCTTCCGCATGTTCAGAAACATGCATGTCAGCTAGTTGCGTACATAACTTATAAATTCATCAAATTCTCTAATAAAAATTAAAAATTCATCAAATAGCTTCATATCTATGTTCTTTGGAATATTTTGAAATGCTTCAACGTAACTATGATGTTTGGTCATTACAAACACAATTAATATAAATTGTAATTCTCCATCGTATGTAATATAGTCTAATAGAGTTGATCAGCAGATACTTTACTTCATATGTATACTTAGTCAAAGGCCAAATATATTAAAATATCCAAATTAACTATTGATTTTGCTTAAAAAAATGTCACATACTATTGATAATCTACAAAAAAAAATCTGAATTATGGATTTGTTATGTAAAAATGTCCTCGGCCAATATTTTTTTAGTATGATGGAGAATTACAAACAATACTAATTGTCATGAACAAGGAGGGAGACAGTGGATTTAAGGTTGGGAATAGCTCCAGCAAGGCGGAAATGGAAGAAATGTCTGATCTTGATTGTGCGAATTTCGTTGAAGGATTAGTTGTGAAGAAAGAATTTGAGAGTTAAGTATTTTATGTTTAATCAAGAGGCCCAAGTTGTTTTGGCCCAATTATTTATGTTATTGTTTATTTTAACACATGTTTAGAGCTAGTACAATATCATCTGATCCTAGTACTATATATAATTATATATTGCGAAATTATGAATGAAAGACAAGAAAGAAACTTATATATGAATTTCCTCCTCCAGTTCTACAATTTCCCCCATTTCTTCTATCTTTTCTCTCATTTCTACTCTATCAAGATTACGTCTTTAATTACAACATAAAGACAATCGGTCCACTACAATACATTAAACGATTAAGAACATATATAATATGATAACTCAATTCAGTGACAATACACCTAGTCTAGAACCAATTCACTTCTTGAAAGTTAAAAACCGAACAAGGTACTTACACTTTAGAACACCTCTAAACGAACACATTTTCGATCTTCACACATTCAATATAATGAATTAAAAACGTAATGTTCACCTATGTCCCAAGTGCCCCCCGCTCAATCTCCGTTAGAATGTCCACAAGATTGTGTCTTCAAGGTAAATCTAGCTCAAACATTTGTTCGAAAATAAACTGTCCGCTAGAACACCATGCCGAACACCCGGAACAACCTAACAAAATAATAAAAAATTCTATGGAATGATATCCAAAATAATTAAAATATGTATCGCAAAATCTCCTGTACATCAGATGCATGGGTCGGCCCGTGAGACGGACCCGACCTGCACCGATCCGACCCGCGCACCGACCCGTCATATAAAAGGATTTTCTGGCACTGTTCACTCATTTACATCATTTCTTCTCGCTTGCAAACCCTAGCCCTCTTATCCATCCGTCTTCTTCATCCCGATTCTTCACCAGTTTCTGTAACCCGTAGCCGCCTCATCTCCACCGCGATTCCAAACCCTAGCCGCCTCATCTCCGCCGCGACATCTCCTCCACGATTCCAAACCCTAGCCATCTCCCTAACCCTCTCCGGTGTCCATACTTGCTCCGGCCTTCGGCGGATCTCCTCCACGATTCCAAACCCTAGCCGCCTCCCTAACCCTCTCCGGCGTCCATACTTGCTCCGGTCTTCGGTGGTTTGCCGGACGACTACGCTTCTCAGGTTTCTCTCTCTCTCTCTATATATATCTCTCTGTCTTTGTCTGGATTTATCCTCCATTTTTTAAAACCGTTCTTCATCAATTGAATGGAATGGGAATATCATCCCTAATTTGGGGTTTAATTTCAAATCTCTTTTTAATTACAGTCTTTAGATTATTTTATTTTAATTTTTTCAGATTTTTTCCCCTTTATTATTGATGCTCGTGTTTTTAGAAGTTTTTCCCCCTTTTTTTAGAATTTTTTTCTCTTTTCTCTTTGAAAATTATTTATGCTTTTGTTGTGAATTCTGTTTGTAATTAGTTTAATGGGGGAGTGTTTCTGGGCAGTTTCAGTCCTTCAATTCTTGTTGTCCACTTTTTCTAAATCATAAGTGATAACAATAATGTTTGCTTTTAGTCTTTTAGAGTTCTGCTTATAAGAGTGTCTGTTATTTGATGCAGGTGGTCTCAGAGAAACAGAGGAAAGAAGCGGCTCCTTCTGAAACTCCTCTCAATCACACTTCAGATAAAACAAAGTATTTTCTGGCTGAGGTATGTGAAAGCTGAACACAAAGAGTATGGGAGAATTAATTTGCAAGAACTTTGAGGAAAAATAAGTATATGACATTTTTACATGACATAAAGACCTATATGCTTATGTGTTACATTTGAGGTAGAAATATATATATATATATATGACATTTACTTGTAATATTTGCATATTATGTAGTAGTTCAGATGTTATGTTTATGTATTTAAGGTCCAGTGTACACTGTTTTAGATCTGTGTTCTTTTGAATAGTCTGCATATTATAGTTCAGTATCAATGTTACTGATGAATAGTACTAGATGAGATTCGTGTGAGTATCTGAATTTTATAACAGATTTATTTTTGTGTGTTTCTGTGCATTTTGAATTTTGTCTATTGATTTTGACATTAGAAACTGATTGGTACCATTTGATGTGTTGATTTGACTGATTAATTTGAAATTGTGTATAATTGTTATGAATTATGATTTTAGGTACCATTTACAATGCTTATTAGTACCAATTGAATCAGAAACATGTATCAAAATTTTCAATTTATGTTTGTCTGTTATCTGTTTTGTTAAATATGATGTTTATCTTTGTAAAATTTTGTATAGCCTGTTTTGACACTTTTATTGTTTGAATGTGCATGCATTTGTGTACAGAGTATCAATTTGCATGATGTATAGTACCAAATGAGATGTTTACAAGTATCAATTCTGTTCTATATTTTATATTTTGTATGTGTGTGCAATTTATATTTTTTTCCCAAAATCTTGAAACATAATTGTACTATTTGAGTTGACTTTATGTATCAAAATTTGAAGTATTATGTTGTATAGTATGTTGTGCTTTTTATATGTGCACGTATGAGTTCAATTTTTATATACATTTTGGTTTAGTTAGTGTTATTGGTTTATATGTCTATATTTTTATCATCGTGTGGTGTAGTATCACTCTGTATGCTTATTAGTACCATTTTATATGCATAGTAGTATCAAACTATTTCATACAGTAATTATGTGATCTATATCTTTCATAGTTTGTGTGTTTTAATATTTGGTTTCATTGACTTATATCAGGTTTGTTCAATGAAGAAAAGGTGTCCAAGAAGCAAGAAGCTTCCAAGGGTGTGAATATCACCGCGAAGTGTTTGATGTTTTATGTTTTGGTTTTTTTTTTTTATCGTGAAGTCTGTTGGTCGAAAAAACCTTCGAGCCCCGTACTGTGCTCGTATTGCCCTTACTGGAACAAATGATTTAAGATTCAAAGTGTATAAGATGGTGCTTGCATTCATGAACAGGAAGAAGAAGTGAGTGAGAAGTTTATATGTATTTTTTGGATATTTGTGGTGTTACGCTGGATATTAGATCAAAACTTAGGAATATTTTGATGTGGTGCTTTGGATTTGTTAGATGTGTTGGATTTGGTGGTTTGGGTTTGTTTACATGAAGTTGGTTATAATGTTGGAGATGAGTTGAAATATTGTTCTTGTTTTATTTTTGTGGGATGAATGTTGGTGAATGGATGTTTTTATATTATTTATTTTGATTGAATAAAATGGTGGTTTTGTATGTAGTTTACAGGTTGATGTTGAATTTTGTCCTTTTAATAACTAGCATAACCTGTATTAAACAAGACCTATATTTATTCACACATACAATCGCAGTACCAATTGTTAATCTATATAGTATAAAATCTTCAATAAAAAAGTAACTGTTGATTCCATGTTAAGGTGTAATTTTGATATACGTATATTGATTTTAAGGAAAGTCAAATTTATTTTCAGAAATGATATTAGTATCATTCGTGTATTTATAAAGCATCACATTTTTAAAAAAAGTAACAATACATCCTGAAGAGTATCATTTATTTAGCGTAAATGTATCAATTGTAAAACAAAAACGTATCATTTTTAGAAACAAATGTAATATCAGTTTAATGAGGATCTTAAAATCACAGACAGAGAAAGAGTGTCTTGTATCTTTCCTGCTTCACAATATATCAAGTTTAAAGGACTCCCTTTTCAGCTCATACATATAGAATGTGCAAAACAAAGCAGGCTAGAATCAATCACCTAACACCATTGCAACCTAACTACACAAGAGTGCAAAAAAGGACAAAACACAAATAAATGCAACTGCTACTAGCTAATGCATCCATTGTAGCTTTAGCTTCTACTATATGTGGAGAAGTGTCCTTTCTTCTTAAACTTCACAAGAGTAATCAACATTTTTTATTCAAATTGAACTCTTAAAACATCCCAAGATAAATTTAAAAAAATGAGCAATCTTCAATCCAATAATCTGCAAAATAAATTTAAGAAGTGAGTCAGTCAGATAGAACAGGTACCATTTAATAAGCATGAAAGTATCAATTGTGCTGAAGACAGGTACCAACCTGATATCGATCTAAAACAAACGAGGGTTGGGAGTTTTGGAGCCAAACTCACTCAACTAATTTGAGCTTCCTTCAACATTGCTCTTCTTCTTTCCAGCCAATTTAGTAGCAGTTGAAGCTTTTCCATCAAGAGCAAGTCTAACAAGACCGAAATCTGCTACTTTAGCTCTCATATCATCTCCCTGAAGAATATTCGATGGCTTAAGATCCCTATTAATAAAACTTTGTTGAGCCAAACCATAGAGGTATTCAACACCTCTAGCAACATCTAGTGCAACAGTTAGCCTCTTTATCCACTCCATGGGCTGCAAACCTTCATCTTTCCAGTTGAACAGAAACCTGCTGAGTGTGCCCTGAGGCATGTATTCGTACACAAGCAGCCTTTCATTTCTGTCTAAGCAATAACCCAAAAGAGCAACCAAAAATTGTACTTAAAATACAAAGCTAATATCCTTACTAAGCAATGTGTAGGAATGATAATGCTCGACATTTTTAACTTGCACCTGCAACAACATCATCACCCATAACAAGTTGAAGATTCAAGATTATGATGAATACATTGAATTCATATTCATATAGGGGGAATTAATTATTAATGAATTGAAATAGCAACTACATCAATCTCAAGTTGTAGTATTCATTGCTCTAATTCTAAGAAGAGTGCATTCTAAAATGCTTCGAGCTGCAAAATTGTGGGTGATTTCAGCAAACATAAACACTCGATTAAATAAGCATAATTCACCAACACTAATTTAAGAACTCGAATTCAACAATCAGAGATCCAGACAGGGTCACAGTATCACCTAATGTGCATGAAAGTATCAATTAAAATATTGTACAGTATCAGAGTCGTGGGGGTAAAACCTGATCAGTTTATGTAAAAATTTTACCTCCGTATTGTCCTCGTATAGGGATTACCTCACTGTCAGAATCATCAATTATCACAAGAGCTTTCGAATAATCTCCCCCATTCATATTAATTTCATCCATCCTAAGCAATATACACATCCAAGTATATTTTTCAAATTCCCAAAAAAAAATTCGAAAATCTAAATTATTCAATTCTAAGAATCTGAAAAATAAATTTCCCAACTACAATGGACACAATTGAATAGGTTTGATTGAATTCTAGAGTGTTACCTTGAATTTTTCAAGCTTTACAAAAAATTGAATCAAAATTGAATTTCTTCAATATATAATGTAATGTCTCCGTCCTAGCTTCCGGCGCGGTGGTGCTGGCCTTCCGGCGGCGGCGCTGATGGTGGCGGCGGTCGGGTGAGGTCGCCGATCCTCTCTCGCCGTCGTGTGGTCGTCCTCTGCGCTGTCTCTCGACTCTCTTCTTTCTCGCGATGTTTCTGATTTTTCGTTTTTTTTTAGGTTAGACATGGGCTGGATCCGAGTTCATGGGCCGACCCGTCTCATGGACCGGCCCATGCACCTTATGCACAGGAGACCAGCCCAATATGTATTAGTTCATTCAATACGTCCATCCTCCGTCTTCTTATAGATATTGAGCACCGTAGTATTAGAACTTTTCTTTGTTACTTGTTCAAAGGCGTCAGCTAATCATGCTTGTGTGTCTCCCAAGAAGCATTAGGTCTTCTAGTCGTAGAATGAAACTAGCTAGCTGTCAGTTGAACATGGTGATCGAGGACATTCTCAAGAACACGTACGTACTGCAGCAACATCTTCTCTCTAAAATAAGCAGTCTTCCACTCAAATGGATAAGGAATTTGCAATGAATATCTATATATATCCAAAATAAATGACTATCAATTAACTACACAAATTAAAATTACTCTAAGATTAATTAGTTATCGTTTCACGAGGTATTCCCCTGCCGCTGCCATCCACGCGTCCGACCAATATTATATTTCTCCCCTTCAATATTAGACCATCTACCTCGGTCCCATCAATCTAGACAACAGTACTATAATTTATACACTGTTGACATGCATCAAATATATATTTTCAACTATTACAAATAAATACCTAATATGTTTTCCAACCGCCACGTCCAACTTTACATCTTTTAAATACGTGATATATATGAACGGACAAACTCAAATACAAAAAAAAAAGCTAAAATAAGTATGAAACAATTTTGAATAATTTGATCTATCGCCTAATGAGTCCAACCTAGAACTCGCAATAAACTCTTAAATAATATTGTATGTAAATAGCAGTCTGATAGATAGATAGATGTTGAGAGTAGTTTTAACTAAGATAGCTAGTACTAAGAAAATAAGTCATATTTATATAGGTTGTCCTATCGTTTTGAATAAGCTGTAGCTAGAGAGTAGAGAGTGAGCTGCTGCTTAATTAGCGATCGAGCTGAGTGAGTTATGGTTTGTCTGTGCTTTTTGGTGGATGAGAAAATCACGGTACGGCGGCACAAGCCGGTGGCGGGGATGTGCTCGCGGTGCCGACATAGCGCAACGGTGGCCGACATGCAAACAGTGAGGAGGTTTTGCTGCATCCCCGTCTACTGGAAGTCGTGGAAAGCCATCATTTGTAGTTTTTGTGGGATTATTCTCAAATCTTATAACACTACTACTTCTACATGATCATCAATGCATTCAAGGTCTATCATATCGTCTCTCTATGTTCGTCTTCTTCCTCTTTTCTTTTTCTTTTTCTTTTTCTTTTTAATCTAGATTTTGTTCTCTATACTGTATATTCTGTAGTTAGCTAGGTAGTTTTTGTGAGATCACTTGTGCAAACCATGTTATATTACCTGCTCCACTATCATTTTTTTTTATTCGGTTCTTATTTCTTGTGCTTTAATTTAGTTTTATACATGTCAATTATGACTCATTTTGCCTAATTATGATTTACTATAATTTTTTACTATTTAATTTTTCAAATGATCAATTAATAAAAAAATTTAATAAATCATAATTAATTAGGTAGAATGAATCCTAGATAATAAGTGTAAAGTTAAACTAAAACACACAAAAATTAAAATTGAAAAAAAAAAGAGAAAAAACTAAAACATATTAATGGTGGAAAATGAAATGTAACACGATTTGTCACATGAGATCTCATCCGAATTTATAAACTTCTTCTGAATAGAAATTAAGCCATTCCAGAATATTCCAAAATGGAATTTACAAGACGTGCTGTATTTTGATGTCAAAGTTGCAGATGCGTACACAGTATTATCAAATCAGTAATGTGGATAATCAACCAGTCCGTCATTTGACGGTCTAAGGAAGCAGGCCAGACGGGCTAATCTGCAGAGGGGGTAGCCCGGGCCGTGAGCCTTTTGTTTAATTAATTTTAGTTTATTTTAAATTTTAAATGGGGGCTGGTCTCTTGTCAGGCCCAAATAGGATCCAACACGGTCAGGCGGGCGCAAGGGTGTTACGCACCGGTTTTTTTTTTTTTTTCTTTTGCTTTTTTCTTATTTATTTGTTTTTTCTCCAAATATCATATATCTCTTAAATTAAAATTAATTAATTTAATTTGACGATTTGCGTCGTGCACTTGTCCGACACTAACACGTGGGCTCGTACAATGCGCTCGATAATTGATTTTTTTGAATTTAAATATATACACTAAAATAAATTAGTTAAATTTAAAATTAAAGTGAATTATTTTTTTTTTTTTCATTTTTCTTATTCGACAACTTGCACACTCGCTCGACACTGACGTGTGAACTTGTGCACCGTGCTCGATAATTAATTTTTTTGAACTAAATATAAACTCTAATTGGTCCTAATAAATCCTAAAAAAAACCACAAAACCCCATTAACCCCCTCCCCCCCCCCCCTAAAAAAACCTAATAAAATTCAAAAAAAAAAAATAAACCCAAAAAAAGCCCTAAATCATAAACCCCTAAACTCTAAACATTATTTGGGATGGAATAAATCATAATTTGAATTAAAGAAACTCATATACAACAAGTAGCAGACCTAATACTTTTATGGTTGCAGGAGATACTTTTTGGACTTTGGACTGATATTTTTTAGTGTTAATGGTGATACTGTTTCTGACAAGTTTTTTTTTTCCTGGGCAAGTTGAGTCAGGATTGACCCGCATGCCCGCCCGCCCGCCCGCCCGACTATTTGTTTTTATATATTTTGGATTTTCAAAGTCTGATAAGAGATTTTGTGTTTTAAATTTGGATATTGAACTTTGAAGGTGTTTTTGACTATTTTTGTTTGAGTATTTAACTTTGATGGGTATTTTCAATTATTTTTGTTGTTTGTTTGACTCACTCCAAGTAGAAACCAAATTTAAAGTAAAAAAAATGTGAAATTACGTTAGAAAAAAAAAACTTGAGCTTGAACGACGAGCTTTCCTGGCCAACGATTCGTCCCATCCCGTTTGCTCATCTTGATAGCTCCAGTCATAATCAGTATCTCATCCCCTGTTTGGAAACTTTGAAATTATAGATAAAAAAATATTCATATATTAGAAACACGGAAGCAGATGAAAAACACTTAACATATATCATTATAGTTTCCCACTTTCCATTGCGTGCTAGAACAACTTATGCGTCTCATTCCATGTTATAAATAGGGGTTAATTACGTCCCCTTGGAGTATTTTTTGAGGTCAAAAGTCTCAAGTTCGACCCACCACCAACACCACTAGGTGTGAGCCTATCACACCTGGCTTGTCAAGTGTTATTTACCTCCCATGTGTAGGTTTGCAGGCTATTAGCGCACCACGGTAGCCAGTGGCGGAGGGAGCATGGGTCCTGGGGTCCATGGACCCCCAGAAATTTGGTAAAAAGGTAGGGGTATATTAGTAATTTCACAATTTTAATTAAAATAAATAAAAAACATAATTCAGGTTGTATTTTATTAAAAATGTTTGCTGCCCCTTTTCCTTCCACATTTTATTTTTATCATTTTTTATTTTGAATTTCTGAATTTACTTCAAGAATGATGTGTTTGTAAATGTCACCAATGAAGTTATTATGCAGCGATTTCAAAGTATGAAGAATAGAAGAGACATGTTATGAATTGATTGTACTTATCTTTTGTTATCTAAACATTAAATGTTGTTATGTAATTCTATTTTTGTTTTTAGAAATCTGCTTGTGAATTTATATACATATATAGTTATGAATCTTATGATAAGTTGGACCCCCACCCTAAAATGTTTGGCTCCGCCGCTGACGGTAGCGACTGCGGGTTACCTTGGACATTCAAAAAAAAACAGGGGTTAATTACACTTCAATATTCAATGTCTTTTTTTCACTTTTATTTCAAAGTTTTAAAAGTTACACTTTAATATCCAACGTTTAACAAATTAACACTTATAACAGTAGTGCATTTTTCCAGTGTCTCAAATGTTGACATGAAATGCTTGTTAAACCTATATTAACACCACACCATTTAATTAAATCAGACAAAAATCCACCAAGATTTCCAGCATTCCAAGTTAATATTTGAGACAACGGAAACTTGCATTAGTCATTATGTAAGTGTTAATTTATCAAATATTTAATACTGAAATATAAGTTTTGAAATTTTGGGAACAAAAAGAGGGAGGGAGAGGCAAATGGTTGGGTGCTGAAGTGTAATTGTTAACCCTATAAATACTGTAGTTACATTTGAGATAGAAACGATTCCAAACTTTTTATAGAAAATAAATTATTTTGTTGAACTATTTACTAATCTCAAAATTTTTATCTATCATTTCCTTAAATCTTCCATACAAATTGATTCTATTTTAAGAAGAACTGAACTTAATGTTTAAGTACAATAAGAATAATTTTAAAAAAAAAGTGAAAAACAATTCGTCATTATACAAATCCTAACTACCGTCACTAAATAGGTGATTGGTATGAAAGAATGGAATTATGTATGAATGAATGAAATTAGGAATGGAATAAGGGTCTGAGTGGAATGACGATTCTGATGGTTGGTATATCTACGAAATGAAGAACGGAATGAAATATCAGTTTTTTTATTTTATATAATGAATATTTTATGTAATTTAAAATTTTCTTATAATTGAATAAAGTGTACGTAGTAGCTAATAAATATCAACGCATGCCTTAATTTATTTTGTATATTTTTAAATCCTATTTTTCTTTTTTAGTGTATGATTTTTTCTAATTTTTTTAGCAAATTATAATTTATTTATTTTTATTCTAAAATATTTAATTGATCAATATATAATAATTCGTATAAGTTAATAAAAATATTTTTACTTCATAGAAAAATACTTTAACATTTCAATTTTTCATTTGAATATATTAAATTATATCAAATACATAAATATTTAACATATTTTTATGTTATATTTATTTCGGCATCACTTTCATTTGTCTTCAACAAAATTATAAAAGCTATCAAAACTTGATTTTAACGTATATTTTTAAATTATATTTTGAAAATAAATAAATAATATAAAAATAATTAAGAAATAATAATAATAATAATAATAATAATAATAATAATAATAATAATAATAATAACAATAACAATAATAATAATAATAAATTATTTAATTTGATTTTTGATTTATTTTTCTAAATAAATCACGTCATAACTAGGTCCGTTATAGTAAAAATTAATTCAGGGACGTCATTTAGCCGTATCAAACAGATTGTTATACTTAGCGTCTTAGCCTCTTATATATAAAAGAAGTAAAAGAGAAATAAAACTAATAGTTATGCAATCTCAAATCTTTTGAGTTTGATGTGCTTGGTTATAAATTATATACGAGTTAAATCACAATACATAAGCTCTGAAAAATATCTTTTATATGGATTTTGGATAAGTGTGTGTGTGTGTGTGTGTGTTTAGTGGGGGTTATGCATGCATGAAATTTATTTTATTTTGTTAGGATTTTTTATATTGTGGGGTTATAATTAAGGACAAAAAAGTCCAATTAATTAATATTAGTATTTTATTAAATTTGTGGACAATAAAAAGAAAAAATGGGACTATGAATATAATTACAAGTACTCTTAGCCTCTTATATATAAGAGTTAAAAAAAAACTAATAGTTATGATCTCAAATCTTTTGATTAATTTGACATGTTAGGTTATAAATTGTATATATGAGTTATGCTGCAACACATCAAGTTGTATATGTGTTCTATCAGAATAAACATCAATTGTAGGTGCTCCTGAACCAATCTAATGTTAGATTTGCGACAAGTCGTCGATAGATCAAATACTAAATTATTATATATTTATAAATGCCATGACATTAATTTTGTGAATTTATGTGAAAGTCAGGTTAAAATCTTGCATTAACCCAAAATATAATATATTAAATTTCGAGTTACTAATTAATTTTATCTTCTATTTATTTTTATTAGTATTCGTTAAGCTCAGCTAGCTAGTTCATATATGAGATTACAATTTTCGTGGAACTGTCTTTTCTAAAAGAAATTACGTACAACTGACATGCGAGTTTTCAAACTCGAGAATATCTTTTCAAATTGACTAATAAAAAAAAGAAAAAAAAAAGCGAGAGCGAGTAATAATAAAATGAAATATAATGTTAACATCGTGTTCCTAAAAGGTCACGATCTTACTCAAATCACGCAGGCATCCATGCATGATTAGCGTATGTGTTTGTCTACGTTAATTGAGACCACGGCTATTCCATTTTATTACAATTTTTACCCTTTTTTCGCTTATGTTTGGCAAAAAAAATTGGAAACTAAAAATTTACATTATTCTTTTAAGGAAACTAAACTAAAAATATACATTAACACAATGATTCTAGCTTTAAATATATGAAATTTATTTTATTTCATATATATATATATATATATATATATATATATATATATATATATATAAAGGGATGGATCTGATGGGAACCCTCTATGAGGGAAATAGGAACCCATCCAATTAGGGCTGTAAACGAGCCGAATCGAGCCGAATACCTTCAAGCTCGAGTTCGGCTCGTTTAAGTTATACTCGGTTCGAGCTCGAGCTCGAGCTCGACTCGAGCTTCGAGTTTGAGTTCGAGTTCGACTCGAATTAGAAAATTCGTGATCGAGTTCGATTCGAGCTCGGCTCGAGTTCGACTCGATAAGGATATGTTCAAGTTCGATTAAAAAAACTCGATAAAAATCTCGATTAAAGCTCGATAATAATAAAATTTGTGATCGAGTCCTTTTCTTTTCTTTTCTAGATTTTCTTTAATTATATTTATTTTTATTTTATTTTCTTTAAATTAATTACTTAATTATGTAATTGTAGTCATGCTTATTACTCATTTAATTATTTTTCATTATTAATATAGATGTATTCAAATTTTAATATATATTTACCTTAATTTGAATTAAAATACAAAAAAAAAATTCTAATATAATTTATAAATTATAATTTACTCATGTCTCATTTTATTTTTATTTTATCGATCATTCATTTTCACTTTTTATTTAAAAATTGTATTCATTAGTTAATTAGTAATTTATCTCACTATCCATGATAGCTTATTATTTTTCTTTCAAACTTCAACATACAAATATTTTACAATCATCTTAATTCAAATTCAAATTTTAAAGTGTTTTGTATTATGCAATTTATAAATTATAATTCAAACATATCTCATTTTCTTACTATTTTTATCGATTATTCAGTTTCATTTTTATATAAATTGTAATTATATTAGTTGATTGATGATATAGTTCATTATTCTTGTTAGTTTATTATTTTTTACTACACATTTACACATGTTCCAACTGATAAGTAAATAGTTATAATAATCTTAATTCGAACACAAATTTCAAAGTTTTTTATAATATGATTTATAAATCATAATTTATTTTTATTGTTATATCTCGGTTTTCTTTATTTTATTGGTATATAAATTAAATATTTCAATGAGGCACGCTAAAGTATACATAATATTTGTATATTATATAATAATTGAGTAAATTGATATAATATATATTGTCGAATCAAATGAACTAAGTAATTATCAGACACTATTAATTGTTTGTTGATGAATAATTGTGATTTAATTCAATATAATGATGTTTGTTTGATATCATAGGTTTAATCAAATTCATTTGTGTTTATTTCATTATCAAATCTCAATTCTTAATTATAACTATAAACTATAATTTTAATTACCTCATAATTAGATATTTTTTTGTTAGACTGCTTCAAAATTCAAATATACTATTTTATATTAATATTTTAACTAAATAAATTGTAAATGGATATCTTAAAGTTGGATAATCAATATTTTATTACATTATTTGTTATCATATAAATCTATTTACATATTCCTATTTTTTGTTTAATAAAATAATTTTAACTTAATGTTTGTAAATCTCATTAATTGATTCCCTTTTTTTATGATAATACTAATTCTTAGATTTCGTAGGGTTCATATAGTCTATTATTATTAGTTGAATATATTTATCTGATAAATTGATAATATGATATTATATATGTTTATATAAATATTTGCATATATTTAAGTTTTGGAGAATTGTTATAAAAACGTTATTTGATTCAATTAACATAATTGTTAATAATTTGATCAAGTGACTATAATAACAAATTGAAATACATTTGGCTAATGTTTGAATCTTGTTGTGGGTGAAAATTTAATTTTTTTTTAGCTTATTTATCAAAGCTCGATTAAGCTCGATTAAAAGCTCGCGAACTACTCGATAAAAGCTCGTTTATAGTCGAACTCGAGCTACTCATGAGAAGCTCGCGAGTAGCTCGAGTTCGGCTCGAGAAAATTGTCGAGCTCGAAAAAAAGCTCGAATTCGGCTCGTTTAATAAACGAACGAGTTTTGATCGAACTTTTTTCGAGCCGATACCCGAGTAGCTCACGAACAGTTTGGTTCATTTACAGCCCTACATCCAATCCACTCATTCCTTAATCTGAATGACCAAGATTAAACAATTTCAGAAAAGGCACGTGAACTATAAAATTGTTCAACCATCATCGTCTCGCTATGTGAAGTAGAAGTCTCCATATCACCAGATTGAAATAATGCTTTCAAGTTACGCAGCTCAACTAAAAATGAATTCACCTTCTCCAGATCACGCTTAACAAATCCCAAATAAGAATAAAACTATGAAAACAAGTGATTTAGCCAACTCCTATTATCATCTTACACAAGGGATTTACCAAATAACTCAGCACCACCACCATGAATATGCTTAACTAATGCAGTTCTTGTCCAACAACAAGCAATATACTTAGGTGGTATTGAAACTATTTTCATATGCTTTAACAAAAGAAAAACATGAGAACATAATATATATGTCATCCTTAATGAACGTCTTACAACTACATATAAGAGTATCATCATCTTTGTTGTACATCACCGTGTGAATAATCTTACTGCCATCATCTACATCATGCAGTAGCCCAGAATCACAATAATTAATTCCTGCAACACTACATTTAAAGCACGAAGCCACAATTTCTTCTTGCGCCTTCATAAACATTTCAGAAGTATAAATACTAGTTTCATGTTTTTCAATTTCCATTGGAGTCTTCGTTATTAAAATAGTTGATTCATCAAGACTCTCATACGGATCATATGCATGCTTCTGTGCATCAATAATGTTAGTGCCATCTGCACTAAAGTGTTTGAGATTGTCATGATCTTTATGGAAATTCAAAGAACACAAAGGTTTTGGTTTTTCAAGTTTGAAGATCATGTTCTGGACATTATGATATGAACATTCCGCTGCCAATCTGATTGAAGATCGAAGAATGTACTTGAGCATTTTCGTGAACATGATCATGTACATGTTTGTCCAGAGAGTTTCCAAGAGACGTGCCAAGTTGATTTCAAGGAGTTGAAGCTGCCTTTTCAAGATGGACGTTTCAGAATAGAAGCTACCTTGTTCGAAGATGAAGATCAAGAAGGAAATAGGCGAGTTCTATTCAAGGAAGGATTCTAAATTAGGAGTTGTCCGATTTAAACAAAGAAAGCTTCCTTGTTGAGTTTGAGTCAAAATAGGATAATCTGATTACCTTGTTTAGGTTATATCTTGTGTTTATAAATAGCTTGAGAATCAGACTAGTTTAGTGAGCACAGAGTTTACGAATACACAAATGGTAGAGAGTCTAAAAGACTTCATCTTTGAAGCATATAGTATTAAGATAGACTAGGTTTGATCCTTGTGATCATTGTGTGTCTAATCTGTGTTTGGAATTCTTTTATTCACATCTTTAAAGGAATCTCGGGGGAGATTTCTTGTGGGAACTAAAGGGATTCTAGGTTGTAAGGGGATCTTACAATTCCGTCCATCGAAAGAGGTTGTAGTGTGTAGAAAATGGGTCAAGTGACGGGAGGTCATCGTGTAATAGCCTTTGTGATCTTGTAACGGAATAGTGAATTGTTTCTCACGGACTTGTGAAGTCCCCCTGATTGTAGAGTGAAATGTAGAGAGGTGATGTTGGAGATGAATATTGAAAATCTATAACTTTATCTCGATAATAGCGTAGAGTTAACTTTATTGTAGTGGTTCTTGTTGGAGATGGCCTTATGACCCCACCCCCAACCCCCCCCCAATATATATTTTTTTAAATAGGGATATTTAGGAAAATTTTATGTTTGCCTTCCAAATATATTTTTTAATTTAAAATTCTTGTTGTTGGGTTTGATATAGTTTTTTTAAAAATATGATATTAGTATATATAATTGGGCTTGGGCTATTGGGTCTAACTCAAATATATAAATAAATATTAAATAAAATTAAATACACACAAATCAAAATAAATTAAACAAATTAGGGTGGAATTAACGATTTGACTTTTATGAATTAGATTATATATTTATTAAATTGATATCAAGTTTAAATTAATAATGAATCATGATTGAATTGTATTATCTATTTATTTTAGTTTTTTATTTCAAATTATTGATCAATGTTATTCACATAATTTATTTTATAATTGTATATTGATGGTAAGTTATCATTTTATTAATTCGTCGCCTGATTTATAATTTCCACACCAAATGATTAGTATGAATTAATTATTATTCCAAATTTTATTGCTAGTATAACCAATTAAATTTCAATTAATGAATTAGTTTTTAAAAGAACTCAATTCAAATTTTATTTTATTCATGTTATTATTTTCAGTTATTTATTTGAATGAAAAATGACATTCTTTTCTATTTAATTTGAGAAAGGGAGAGGAAGATGAATGTTTAAAATAATCCCAAAATATCACGGTTTCACTAGAGAAATATTGAACAAATGAAAATTGCATCATTTCACAAACATATAAATGATATAAAGTAATTAAATGCATAAATATTAACAACCATCTCATTTTCAATGTTATTTCTTTATGGTGCGAATAAATAGGAAGTACGAATAGTTGCCGATTCGCCCCCAAAAAAAATTCTGAATCCGCCACTAACCCTAAGCTCTCTTAATCCAGGGTTCCTCCTCAATAGATTTGTTTTGTAATTTTTAAAAGTGTACATACACATGTTTTTGGGAGAAAAAAAAAACACCATATCATGGTCAATTAAAAAATTAATGTAAAGTTACAACTTTATATATATATATATATATATATATATATAGCTCAATTAAGTGTGATGAGTTTCCCATCACATAAGTTTCAAAAAAATCTTTCTTTTTGTGTGTGTGTGTAGAAATGTTAATTAAGTTGCTATAAATATTGACCTTTTTAATTATTACTACTTACTCTTTAAATATCTAACCTTCAAATTCAATGTTGAAAACTCTCACTAATTAAACAATCTCTATCAAATTAGTCTAGTTAATCACATGTATATATAACAAGTGTATCTAATTAATATTACACACACACACACACACATATATATAGGGTTGGGTTCAGAAGGAACCATACTCTAGGTGAGAACCGAGAACCAATCTAAGTCATAAATCCGGTATATTTGGACGGTCAAAATATGCTCCAGATTTTAAAAAACGCGGTGGGAATCTCATAATAACGTCCAACTTCGTTGCCCCTAAATCTTAGTAAGGGTAAAATCGGAAATTTTAAAAATATATGAATACTCAGAATTTACGTGTATATTTTTTAATTTAAGGTTTTAGCACTGTCATTTCCTATTTTAGCATTGTCACGGCCTTTTTTAGCATTGTCATGATTTATTTTAGTATGACTCTTTTTTAGCATTAGCATAAAAAAATGTCTTCGACATTGTAAAAAAACCACAAATCAACAATGTTACATGTTGAATTATCAATATATGAATACTCAGAATTTACGTGTATATTTTTCAATTTAGGGTTTTACCACTGTCATTTCCTATTTTAGCATTGTCATGACCTTTTTTAGCATTGTCATGACTTATTTTAGTATGACTCTTTTTTAGCATTAGCATAGAGAAATGTCTTCGATATTGTAAAAAAACCACGAACAAATACTGTTACATGTTGAATTATCATGAATACTCAGAATTTATGTGTATATTTTTCAATTTAAGGTTTAGCACTGTCATTTCCTATTTTAGCATTGTCATGACTTTTTTTAGCATTGACATGACTTATTTTAGCATGACTCTTTTTTCATAAATTACAAAAATACCCTCAGTTCATTAAAAAGTTGATAATATTACAAGAATGCCACCGCATTTTTTCAATTTTAGAACCTATCTTGGCCGTCCAAATATACCGGATCTATGGCTCAGATTGGTTCTCTGTTCTCACAGGGAGTTCTAACTCTCTCTCTCTCTCTCTCTCTCTCTCTCTCTCTATATATATATATATATATATATATATATATCATAACACACTTATGTGACTCACTTTTTTCCACCCATTGCATAAGGGTAGATTAGTCAATCATTTATACTATTCTATATAGTAGATACATGCAAAGTCGTGCGAATTGAGTTAATTATAACAATATATATATATTATGTATATTGCATGACTATGTATGCAATTGATTTACAAGATTCCATATATATATATATATATATATAAAAGAAGATCGTGAATAATTTAAAAGATTAATTGCAATTGATTAATAATTGTGCATTTCCATAATAATACATTAATAAATAATAATGTTTGAATTAGAATTGTACAGATTCTATTATATATTGGAGGTTCCGTAATATAATACACTAATAAATATCATCCACTAAGAAATAAGAGAAGGAATGTATATATCTTAATTAGTTGGAAATTCAAATTATAACATATTAATTATGTACATTAATTATGCTAATTATAACATTACATTAATAGCTCATGCGTGTACATTAGTTTTATATATAAATGGACTTAGTTATAAAGGCCACAAACGCTTTAAAAAATGAGGGTGAATAAAAAATATATTCGAATGGAGTCTTGAGACAATCAAAAGAAAGACAATATAATTGAAGCAGTGAAATAGAATTGAATTCAAAATGCATTATTGAGACACGAGATTATGCAACCAAAATCTTCCTGGAGGTTGGATATGTGTCGCAGACTATTGAAAAGAATAATGCAAGATATGAAAGCCTTAGAGATGTGATATTTTAGGGTAGGATGTGAGGTTTTTTTATTTACAAATTTAAAAAGAATTGTATTTTTTTCGTCAAGTGAAAATATTTATGTTCACTTTGTTGTTGATGCATGGATGCTTTCTCAATATCATTTGTTGGGCAACGGAAAATTATCTTTCAATCCAGTTTGAGCTTATTGTGTTAGCGCAAGTAAGCGTAATTTTTTTTAGCTATTATTGTATTTTTATTTATTTTTTGTAATGGAGGTAGTGTTCAATTTGTGTAGAGAAAAATATATATGTTGGTATATAGTTATGATATTATGAAAATCACATATTTTAGATAAAATTAAAAATATAGAATTGAAATTTATGTATCACATTTTTTTTTATCATATATGAAAGGAAATTGAGATGGGTGATGGTTTGCTTAGCGGCTCCCTGATGATTCTTTAATGGAGATATTAGATTTGGGGCGAAAGCGAATGAGGTGACGAATTCTGAGAGACAACGAGGTGGTGGGGGGGGGGGGGGGGGAGGGTGGAGCTAAAAATGATCCTACATTCATCCCATGTTAACATTTTTTTTTTCAAATTATATTATATAAAAGGTTGTTGCAATCCCCCACCCCACCCATTTTTATTTTCCTTCAAATTTGTTATTCGGTACAATATTTATTAATTATTGTTAAAATCAAAATTGAAAAATAAAAATATTTCATGCTAGCAAGTATTTTTAGCAACAAATACACATTTAATATAACTAAAAGACACCATATTTCAAAAATATATATACTTATAAATTAATTACATATATAAAGAAAACTAATATGATAATTTGATGGTAATGAAAAATGGGCTAACAAGTTAATATTGATCAGTGGCTTTATATTTAAACTAAACAAATCAAAATCCAAACGTGATGGATAAATACTACAAAATTGGATTAAAAAAATGCACATCATCTTCTTAAATATTTTTACACATCTTAGGATACAAATTATGATGCATGCAACATAATTTGTGATTTATTATTAGTTCACTTTGGAGAATTTAACAATAATTATCAAGCATGAAAGTTTCAATTTTTTATATTAATTAGTTATAATAAATAATATTTGTAAATATCAATATATAACAATATTAACATTGATTTTATTGAGATTATAATTATAATTATAATTATAAGTATATATATATATATTAGATTCAGACCTTTATATATATATATTACTAAAATATATATGTATAATCATATTTATTAATCAGTTCAAAATTTATTGCGTGTCATGTTTTGTAGAATTTATAATTTGTTAATGAGGACATAAAATAAAAAATACATTGTTGACGATATTGCTTCAAATTGTAATTTCCAAAGTTCTTATTAAAAAAAAACATGTACGTTTTCATTAATATGATATGACATTATTAAAAATATATATCAAGTTTTAAAAATATGTATTAAATGCCTACAAAATATGTATATATATATATATATATATTAGTTTAACTTTAAACTACATAAAACAATCTCCGTGCATGGCACAGGAGAAATGCTAGTATACCTTCATAAGGTAGTTGCGGTGCATTGACGATCAATGAAAGAACAAAACACTAATAGTTGAAAAGGATAACACAAGATGTGCGATAGAATCATATTGAGGTTATTTAATATGTGTTATATAAATAATGAGTAATGAAGACTTAATTAATAATTAAATGGTTAAAGAAATATTTTTTATTTTTATTTTTTATGAGAAACAACTCAATCAAGACGTGACCTTATTGTATAATTATATTTTCCACTGCATGTGATAAGTTGATAGTTAAAAACAAAAAGGTGTATGATTTGATATGATATTAATTAGTATTTAAAAAAAGTGGAAGGAAACCTTAAGGAAAAGGGACAGATGTGGACGTAGGCGTCGATGGGCTCATGGCCATGTGCAATAATTCGGCGGTTATTAGAAAAAAAAAAAAGAAAAAAAAAAAGTGTTTCGCTCAACTCTCCTCTTAACGCTAACGGCAACGTCCTCGTTAATATTCCGGGACTATACTTAATCCTCGTTTCCTCAATTCAGTCACTTTTGCCCCTGAGTTCGAGAAAGGGGAAGTTGGAATCGAGTGACGATCACTCATCTTTATTTTTAGAACAGAAAGTAAGAAAGACACATATTTACGTGGTTCGCTAATGATATGTTATCTATAAATGTTCATCAATCAAAACTAGAGTATGCAATATCACGTGCGAAATACAAATTTCATAACTAAATTTTGTTGCGTGTGTAGTACTTCATTCATTCCAAAAATGTAGTCTCATTCTCCTTTTTACACATATTAAGAAAAATCATTTAATTTACTTAGAAAAATGAAATTAAATAATTTTTTCCTATTATACAATATTTTTATTAATTCAAAAAATAAGATATTTTAATTCAAAATATATTAAATAGGGGTATGTTAAGAAAAATGAAAATTTAATGCACATGTATAAAAAAGTGGACTATAATTTTAGAACGGACGAAAAATATATAATGGACTACAATTATGAGACGGGGGAAGTATTATTATGTGCAAAATACAAATTACATAACTAGGATTTGGGGTGTGTGTGTTTATATTAATATATATTTAACCCTGAAACTCAAAACAAATCAGACTTAAAAAATAAATCTCAAAATAGAAAATTGAGTCCAATATAACATGCACCGTATAAGTCGTGGGTGTCCATACCAATGAGATCCCATGCAACTCAATGTCATTTTTTAAGGCATCTCAACATTAATAAAATTGAGAAGTGCCACTAAATTGTAAAACTTGTGGTTGCAATTAAAATTTCTAAGTGAATAGTTTTGTTAACTATATATATATATATACACAGTTCTCTATATATGATGTGTAAATATGTAATCAATTTAGGATTGGAGTCGGAGTTATATCCTCGGGTGCCTTATATTTAGGGACCAAAATATGTAACGGTCGTCTCTTATACAATACAATTACTATACAATACTGTCAGACTGGCACGTGGGTGTCATGCGCCCGTTGTTTTGTTTTTGTTTTTTTTTTCTAGTGTAATTTTCATTTTTCAAATTTTATTTCGATTTTCTATTTTATCCTTTTGTTTTCCTCTAAAAAGTTATAGTAAAACCGGATTAGATCCTCTGTTGCAATTCCTATTCCATTTGGTGTTGCATAACTAAAATTTTTTTTAATTTTTTTTTAAAAAATATTAATATACTCTAATTGGGGATGGATAAACCCTAAAGGGAAAATTTTAATTAAATAAAATCATAATAAATTAAAAATAAAAAAAATATATTTTTTTATTTTTTAAAATGAAGGCTTGGAACAGGAAATGTAATAGGAAATGCAACAGGTGATCTGGTGTGATAGTAAAACATCTATAAATTAATACTCTATAAATTAATAAACTCTCTAAAATAATAAAATCTTCCGGTCCAGACGTGGGCCTTTGTAAAAAATCATCAAATTCGATAAGATAATAAGATAATAATTTTTCGGAAAATCCCTTTATGAATATGAGATCCCATTAAAACTCTAAATTAATAATTCATAAATATTACAATTATAAATATTATGGTAATTTGCTAAAATATGAATCTATTGTTACTTGTTTTTTCTTAAAATTTAAATCTAATTGGATTTCATCCCTAACTTTTTTAATTGCTGGTGTCGAGTTCTCTAGCTGCAACAAAAAATTGTGAAGAGTTATTGCCGCGCTCAAAGCCTCATTTCTTGTGACTGGTTCCAACGGTATTGAATCATCTTCAACTTCATCATTAGTAAGATCTTCAATAATATCAGCAACAATTTCTTCTAAACTTTGAATGAATTAATGTAAAGGTGTATATTTAAGTAATTCCAATGAATTTTGACACAAGCGTCCATGAATATAATAGTTAATTGTATACAATGAATTGATATTATACATGAATATATTTAGTGACAATAGGGCTTTTTAGCCACTTCAAAGTTTAAAAAACTTTTTTTAGCCACCAAACTTTAAACATTATTTTTTTAGCCAATTTTACTACAATACCCTTATTTATTTTTAAAAAAAAAGGTAAAAGAAAATTAAATAGTTTCTCTCTCCAAAAACACACTCTCTCCCCTCATGGCTTTGCTCCTCTCGTCATCCCCACTTCAGCCATTCAAATCTGCAAATTTGCAGAACTCACCACCACCACTTATTTCTCCTCTGCAAATTAGATTTACATTATCTCTCTCCTCACTTATTTTTCATCTTCATAAATCTGTATTTAAAAAAAAAAATCTGAATTTGCCATCGCCGCCTCTGACGCTCTCGCCGTTGCCATCGCCGCCACCACAACCACCACCCCTCACTGTCGCAGTCGCCGGCGTCGCCGTCGCCCCTCCCCCTCACAATCTTATTTTGCTTATGAATAATGTTGATTTTGTAATTTGAGTTTGAATTTTGGTTTGGAAATGAAATAGCAAATGGAGAAGAACATTACGAAGAAAATCCTATGCACGTTTTTTATTTTTGTGGTTCTGTAAATTTTGGGACATCTGCATACAAAAATCTGGAAATGTATTCTTACCTACGCACTGAGCTCAGCGTGCTGTCCCTGGGCACGCAGGCCCCGACACGTGGAGTCCCCCGGGCGTGCTGGCTCGACGCGCGTGTAGGCCCTGGCGCGCGGCGTCCCCCGACGCACTAGCCTGACGAGCGCGCGGTCCCCGACGCGCACACGATCCTCAGGCAGGCAGACCCCGGCGCGCACACGGTCCTCGGGCGGGCAGACCCCGTCGTGCGGCATCCCCCGAGCGCGCGCGCGGTTCCTAGGCGCGCAGGCCCCGTCGCGCGGCGTTCCTCGGGCGCGCTGCCCCAGTGCGCACGCGGTCCCCGGGCGTGCAGGCTTCGGCGCGCGTGCTGTCCTCGGGAGCGCGCAGGTAAGAACACTGATTTTTTTTTTACGAAATGATTTTTTCAATTTTTTTCATTTTTCAAATGCGCAGGGAAGGGAAGAGAGAAATGGTTTTTTTAATTTATCTTTAAAAAATGGAGGAAAAGGGTATTTTAGTCCAAAGTGGCTAAAATAATAATGTTTAAAAATAGATGGCTAAAATAAGTTTTTTAAAGTTCTAAGTGGCTAAAAAAAATTGACCCATATATTTAATTAGTTACAAAGAATTGGTTGATGCATGAATATAATTAATGAAACATACATGAATTCATTTATTTTCAATACATATGTACTAAATTTTCTGAATTTAAAAAGTCTCTCTTTTAATTAATAAAATATTAATTTATTGATATATTAATATCTCTCTAAATTAATAAAATTTTGTGGTCCCAAGGTTATTAATTTATAGAGGTTTTACTCTATATCTTAAAATAAAATTAGTGAATCCTAAAATTAAAGTGAATTGATTAAATTTATTTGAAATGAATATGAATCTATATCTTAAAAGGAATCAATAAATCCTAAAAAATACAAATAAACCCCCTGAAACTCCCAAAAAATCCTAAAAAACACAAAATAAACCCCTAAACCCTCCTCCAAAAAAAAGTCCTAAAAAAATAAATCCTAGAAACACAAAATAAACCCTTAAACCTCCCCAAAAAAAAATAAAAATAAATTAATTGATTATCGAGCACGGTACATGGGCCTATGCATTAATGTCGGGCAAATGCACTACGTGAATGACCAGATGAAAATAAATAAACTAATTCATTTTAATTTTAAGATTCATTAATTTCATTTTAGAGTATATATTTATTTTCAAAAAATTAATTGTGAAATGCAGTATACGACCACAAGCATTAGCGCCGGATGAGTGCGCTGCATAAATCGTCGGATTAAAAAAAGTTAAATTAATTCACTTTAATTTAAGGTTATTATAATTTTTGGGGTAAAGAAAAAAAAAACATGTTTTGGAAACAAATAAACAATGGAACTCATGTCCAAAAGGAAGACGTTTTGGATTCAAGATTTATTGTTCTCCTTTTCTCTAATTTTCTTTAAGAAAATTAATTAGGTTGAATTGAAAAAAAAAATCATTTTAGGCACATACGTTAAAGACAAACTTATGTGATTGTCTTACAAGACAAAAGCTATATAACGGTTCAAAATTCGAATCCAAACACTAACAAAGTTATAAGAGAGAGTTTTATGTGTGACGGTCTTATGTGTTAAAATCCGTAAGACGAGTTAAAATTCAGATTTAAATACAATCAAACACCAACAAAATTATAAATATATTATTGAATATGAATTATCTGGATCTGGATGTTAACCCATCCTATGAATCTTAACATGTAAGACGATCCCATGCAAATTTTTATCAAATTATAAATATGCCACTAAAGATAGGTTTGGACCTGAATTTGACTCATTTTAGAAATTTTGACCCGTAAGACATTCTTACACAAGACTCTATTATTGTTAAAAATGGATAAAATTGCCTCCAACGTTTATTCAAAGTAGATACATACTCTCCTAGTAACATTTTCTTTGAGAAACACACAAAGAAAAACACATGATGACTTTAATTATAGTCACTACTTAAGTACATAGTAATAAACACTAAAATTGTCATTAGTTTATTTTAGTGGTAATTTTTGTATATATATTGAATATAGTTGTAAGGACAAAACATCTTCTTCTTTTTCTTCTTCTTTTAGTGTGTTGGACATTCTCCTTAGGTAAATGTAGCGTCGAAGTGTATTTTCACCTTATTCCAAATTAGAAATATTTTTAGTGGGCATATATAATATATTTCCGACATGAAACCTTGATACATCTTAATTATGGTTGAAGAACTCATATGTTAGTTCCCAATTGGCATAGAGTCATATGAAGTAAGTTGTGTTTGAGTCAACTTTTCAAACATAGCAAGTTTGTAAGACACTCATAATTGAAAGTAAATTGTAAGTATACGAGATCAAGTTTTTCAGGATATGATCAAATCTAGATTTAAAACTGTTATTAAAAGTGGCCCATTAAGTGGAAGCCCAATACACTTGAAGGACTTGCTTAGAATACTTAAGCAGCTCGATCCAGTCTTATCCAAGCCCAACTGCCTCAAACGTTTACTGTTGCAACCCTAACCGTGCGGCGCTCTTTATATACCACACCTGGTGTACTGTTACCCGCACTTCTCATTCTACTGTGTGTATACGTTCCAGAGAATTCTGTGAGGGAAAAGCTATGGTTGAGAGGTAAACTTTGTGTTTTCTTCTCTGAGATCATCTTCTTCGTGAGATCCTTTCTTCTTCTTCTTCTTCTTCTTCTTCTTCTTCTTCTTCTCTCTTCTGGTCTAGAGCATATTCCACTCTCTTGGTGGAATCTACTGTCTTGGTTCTGGGTTGTGCGGTTAGATTTGGTCTAAGGTTGGGGTCTGAGGAGGCTGTGTATTCTGTTGTTGTGGTCTCGAGTGGGATCTCTGTTCTTGGAAGGCTTGTCTGTATCATCGATGTGCTTGGAGCCCAGTTAATCGGTAGGAGTGTTTGAGCCATGTGTTTCTCACCTTCAATGGCTGAATCGACCGGTAAATACAGGAGTAAGCCGCTCGGAGGATGTGGTGCTGATACCCAACAGTGGTATCAGAGCCACTGACCGCATCCTCTGCCGTCCTCCGCCGGCGACAGCTCATCTTCGCGTTTTAAGACGCGTCGGTAAGTCAGAGTACCCTCTCCTAGGGCTCCGCTCTGGTAAAACGGTTGTAACCTCTTATATTTTCAATTCTAGTGCTGTGAGGGGCTATAGGCTTGGTTTCTAGTAATTGTCTATGTGTTTTCTTCTTTGTGCGCTCTAGATCTATATTTGTTCATGGTTTTAGGGTTTTCTGTTCCTAGTTGTTTGAAGTTCTCTTTTCGCTGTTTCTTGATTATCTCTGTCGCGTCCTTGTATAGATATGTGTGAGTGTGTTGGTTTTCTTTAAGGATCTGTAAGATCTTTGTGTCGAAGTTCTTGAGAACTTACGTGATTTGTAAAATCCCTGAGATTTTGGATCTGGTGTTGAGTGAAACCTTGTGCCCTCCGCTAAGTGAGTGTTGCAAACTAGGTAATCCTCTCATTGTGAAGGGTCTGAAGTCTCACTGGTTGTGTGCGTGTGTTTTGGTGTGCATCTTGGTCATGAGTTTTTCCAAAATAACTTTCTGTGCCTGTTCTTGCCTTTGTGAGTGTTTTGGTGTTCTAGTGGAATAATGGTCACTAATTCCTTTGGTATTGTTCCTTTTAATGGTAAGAATGATTTTAGCATCTAGAAACAAAATATGAAATGTATTTTAATTCATCAAAAAGTTGCTAAAGCCATTGATCAATCTTATGCTACCACTAAAACTGCTGAAAAACGGGCTGAAATGGATGAAATTGCATGTTCTAGTATCATCTTGAGCTTATCTAACTCTGTGATTAGAAAAGTAGGTGATATTGAGCATGCTAAAAATCTGTGAGATAAACTTGAAAATTTGTACACTGAAACCTCTTTTAATAGCCGAATATATATATTGGAAAAGCTTTTTAAGTATAAACTGGACTTTTCTAAAGATATAGATGAAAATATTGATGGTTTTACTAAGCTTGTCCAAGATATTAAGAGGGCTGGTGATACGATAATTGATAATTACACAAACATTGCTTTGATGAATGTTATCCCTGACTCTTACTTTGATGTTAAATCTGCTATTAAGTATGGCAGAGATAGTGCCTCTGTGGATGTGATTGTAAGTGCTTTAAAATCTAAAGATCTAGATTTACTTGAACATGAGGGTAGTAATTCTCAGGAAAAGGCAATGAATGTGAGAGGGAGGACTAAGGATAGGTCTTCTGATAATTCTGAAAATGGTGGTAAGAAAAAGAAGGGTAAAAGCAGGTGTAAATCTAGAAAGGGCTCTAGAAAATGTTATAATTGCCATGAACCTGGTCATTATGCAAAAGAATGTCCTAAGCCAAAGAAAAATAACAAGAATAAGAATAGCAATGAGAATGAAATGGCTAATGTAGCTACTGGAGATAAACTTGGTGATTGTTTCATGGTTGCTGATTCTAATTCTTTGTGTATTAATTCTGCAAACTCTGTGTCTGATTCTATGAGTGAATCTGAATGGCTTCTAGATTCTGGCTGCACTTACCATATTACACCATTTAAGAATCTATTTTCTTCTTTACTCAAGTTGAAAATGGTTTTGTGTCAATGGCAAATGAAAAGAAATGCAGAGTGGTTGGAATTGGAAATGTTTGCTTAAAATTTGACAATGGCTCTTCTATTACTCTGAGAAATGTAAGATATGTGCCTGAATTATGCTATAACTTGCTATCTTGTGCTGCTTTAGAAGAAAATGGGCTTGAGGGAAGGTGGGGAAATGGTTAAATGAAAATTTTGAAAGGTTCCTTGGTGATTTTCAAAGCTGAAAAGAAAAATAATTTGTATATTTGCAAAACCTTACCCTCTGAGCCTGAAACATCCTATGTGAATGTTCTGAAGCATGATAAAACTGTGTTATGGTATAATAGACTTGGGCATATGAGTAATAAAGGGCTTGAAATTCTGAAAAAGTCTGGTGTCTTTGGTTCTGATGTGATTTCCAGCATGCATTTCTGTGATGCTTGTGTTTTAGGCAAACCACACAAAGTTCAATTTCCTAACTCTGCATCTCATACATCTAAAAGTCATGATATCCTTGAGTATTTGCATGTTGATGTCTGGGGTCCCTCTAAAGTTCAAAATATGGAACACTCATATTGAAAACCAAACTGGCAAGAAAATTAAGACCCTAAGAACTGACAATGGTTTGGAATTTTGCAATTCTCAAGTTGATGATTTATGTGTTAAATCTAGTATAAAAAGGCATAAAATTGTTCCTTACAACCCTCAGCAAAATGGGGTTGCTGAAAGGATGAATAGAACTTTATTAGATAGGGTGAGGAGCATGTGTGCCATCTCTGGTATGTCTAATAAATTCTGGGGTGAAGCAGTTTGTACTGCTTCCTACTTGATCAATAGGTGTCGTTCTGTTCCATTAAATGGTAAATGTCCTGAATCAGTGTTTAATGGTAAACCTATTGATCTGTCAAATTTAAAGGTGTTTGGTTGTGCATCTTTCATGCATGTGAAAAATGATAAGCTTGAATCTAGATCCCAAAAATGTGTTTTCTTGGAATACCCTGAGGGAAATGGTACAGACTATGGGTGAGAGATGTCCTTGGGTTTAAAACTGCTATTAGCAGAGATGTTGTGTTTAATGAAACATGTTTCCCCTGTTTGTCTGAACCCCAGTCTGCTACTACTGTGAATGATCATGCCCCCACCACTGCTCCTTTTGAGGTGGAGCCTTTGAATGTTTCTGCACTTGTTCTGTGACATCCCAAAATTTTATAAATTAAAATATCTTATTTATTCACTAAAAGAGGTTTAATACAGAGGAAGCAATATTTAAAATAAAATAATATTTAATCAATCTAGACCATCACCCCGTCTCCACGTCATCGCCCGAGCTTTTTTTAGCCTGAAAAATAAATAGCTTTGGGTGAGTGCTATTAACTCAGTGGGGTTACTGCATTTATCCAGATTATACACAATATGAACAATAAATACATAGCATATCAAATATCATTTTCCTGCAGCCCATAGGCCGAACATGCAACCCGTAGGTTGAGTAACTTTTCCTGCAGCCCGTCGGCCGAACATGCAACCCATAGGTTGAGTAACTTTTCCTGCAGCCTGTAAGCCGAACATATAATTTCCACATATAAACTGCATAAAATGCATAATAAGGATAAATGAATATTTTGCATAATAATCCACATTGGATTCCCCACATTTACTTGAATTTGAAAGAATGTAACGAATTAATTTAATCCACGCGCGCCTAAAATAGATATGTGTGTGTGTGTGGTCATTAAAAAGCTAGTGAAAGAAAATTCATCAAATGAGTACATGATTTTCGAAAAATAGAGAAAAATAAAGAATTTGCTTTGATTGCTTTTGGTGTGGTTTGGAGAATGAAAATGCTCCTATTTATATTAGAACTTTGGTGTATGAAAATGGAAGCAACACATTTGTGAGGATTGATTTGAGTCAAATCTCAAATTTAATGGCATAAATTATTGTAATTGATTAATTGATTTGATAAAAATTGATTTCATGCAATTTAATTAGTCAAAAAAATTGGAAGAATTATTAGCATTAAATTTCCCTTGATTTATCCACATGAAAAGAGATGAAATTTTGATTTTTAAATATGTTTTTTTTTTCAAAATGGTTAATGTTTTTTTTTTTCTAAAATATTTAACACCTCCCGGCCTCACTAAATAATAGGGACCAAAATAAATAAATAGATAAAAACTTTACTTTAACAATTAATTTTTATAACCTTAAATAAATATGTAAATAATTTAATTCACATATTCCACGTGAATATTAAATAATTAAGGTGCGACTTATAGGAACGTAAAAATATCAATAACTCGCTTGAATCAATATTTTTTTTAAAAAAAATGGTAACGATCAATTAAAAATGATTTTGGGTCGTTACATGTTCAGCCTGTTATTATGCACAATGATGATATTAATTCTGAGCATGAGTCTGAACATGAAACTGAGCATGAATCTGAGTCTGAATGTAACGCCCCAAACTATTCCGTTTAGCCACGTCACTTAACATACAATTTACTTACATATTTTTGTGTGCTTATTTTAATATGAGCGGAAGCTAAGGTCAAAAGCATGATATTGGCATAATATGGTAAGATATCATAATTTTCAATATGAATTTTTCGCAATTAAAGCATGCAATCCATCATATCCATTGTGTCACACAACATAGTATTAGGTAGAAGCATCGTGTAAGCCCATCCACAAAATCATGCAATCATCTAACCTATCGGGCTTATAGGTCTTACACGACCCGCCCGTCTAACACCCTTATTTAACATACACAACATAGGGGTTCATTGACATATAATTTACATCATAGGCTCCTAGGCCAAATGGCCCGCCTTTAAAACACATACATAATATGTCAAGTTAACATAGCGTACCTACAAAAGATCGGGCTATTCCCATCCCCAATAATCATTGATTATAAAGCAAAAAGAACGATCAATGTAATGATAATAATAATAATAATACGAGTATTTTCAAAAGAAGAGCATGCAAAAAGATAAATACAAGCTCGTGGGGTTCTCTTGTGTTCACAACGCTCTTACTCAAGCCTCGACTCCTCAACCTGAAATTCATTGAATGAATGAGGTGAGTATTTAACAACATACTCAGTAGGGAACACTGTAAACAGTTATAGCCAATTGCACAAGTGAAAATATAACATATGAATACTTCTTTTCTTTGTAGAGACCAGTCTCAACCCCGTAGGGTCCAAACATCATGATGCCCCCGTTAATGAACGTCTTTATCCCTGTAGGGATGCCCGTAGGCTTATTATCCCCCAGGGAGGACATTAACGAGTCTATTATCGATCATGTAGGACCTCTTTGTCGACCCCGAAGGATCTCTGTTATCTCTGGTCCGAAGACCCTTCATAACTATACAATCAAAGCACAACAATAACTATAACCTTACACGTGTTAACAGTTTAGAGTTACCCCACCTTATGAGACGCTTTCAAATCTTTCTCAACCTTGAGATACTTCTTAGCCGTGCACAAGTCGTCCACCTCGAGCCCTAATACGTCACCAAGCACCTTTCAATTCCCTTTTCATTTTAGATGTCGAGTTATACAACTA
Organism: Perilla frutescens; assembly: GCA_026008535.1. Classification (NCBI taxonomy): domain Eukaryota; kingdom Viridiplantae; phylum Streptophyta; class Magnoliopsida; order Lamiales; family Lamiaceae; genus Perilla; species Perilla frutescens. The sequence goes on from BRKX01000019.1 coordinate 9,757,796, forward strand.
AATTATAATTTTAACCAAACTCATGCTATATTTTTCTTTAAGGTCTTCAAACATATTCCACATACACAATCATGGATATACCATCTCATAATATGATTTTGGACTCAAAATACACATTAAAACTCTTTGAAGCATTTAATCGAACACGTTACGTGCACACATTTAAACCACATGATCAAGACTCAATTTAAATCCTTTAAACCCAATATTTCAAGTACAAACACCTTCATCCTAGGGCTCTAACATACATGAAAATTAACTTCATAAAGACATCACAACACCTCCAATCAAACATCAACAAACAAGGGGAAATTAGGGCAAAAATCCAAACCCTAGTAACAATGAACCATAGGAATTCGATATAACTTCACATATAGCTTCAATGGAGTAAATAAACCATACGTTCAAGGTATCAAGGCAAGAAGATCAATAAATTCGAAAACCCTAATTTTTGGATAACAAACCCTAGGTTTGATTCAACAAGAAATGAGTGTTTAATCCCAAGAAGAAGAGGTGTAGAGGTTACCTTAGTTGATGGATGATGATGAAAGAATCTACTCCAAAAGATGAAGAGTTTCTTGAGAGAGTTGAGAGAAAAATCGCCCAAATGAAAGAGAAGAAATGAGGAGAAAATGAATAAGTGTTGTATTTATAGGTAGAAAAATCCCCGGACCCGTGCGACCGCGCAGCCCCCGCAACCGCGCAACCATGCTCTCGGCTAACGCTCCCCGCGCCCGCGTAGCCCCGTGCCGGCGCGCGCGTCTCGCCTGCCCCGCGGGCGCTCACCGCCCCACAGTCGCGCACCTTGCTCAATTCAACCCCCGAACTTAAATCGACTCTCGGACATTTCCAACTCCATTTAACACGACTTAGATTTTCAAAACACTTTTAATATTTACCGAAAAAGCAGGGGGCGTTGCCCCCTAGCCCCCGATCAACTCAGCGTTAGGGTGTTCAAGGTTTGGCAAAACAAAATTAAATATAAACACACTCATTCATTATCATATAACTCGACAAATTTTAATATTAAATGTTAACATGTATTATACACTTAGTATAATACCACCGTGCTATGACGTATCGGCTCGAGTGAGACAACCTGCACAAAACAACGGCATAAAATACGAACATACCATCATGATTAATATTCAACAATATTAATTCAACTTCATTTTCCAAAATTATAATTTATAATTTAGCAAAAAGGGTCGATGTATCACACTGAACCTGAATCTGATGAGCATGCTAATCACAACAGTGAGCCTGAAAACCTTGATGATTATCTGATGGCTACAGACAGGGTGAGAAGAACCATTAATAAGCCTGCTAGATATGCAGATACTGAGTGCAACTTGCTTGACTTGGCTTTTATTGTGTTTGAGTCTCTAGATAGCAATGAACCTAAAACTTTTAAAGAAGCTCTTAACTCCAAAGATGCTAGTAAGTGGTTAATTGCTATACAAACTGAGATGAAATCATTGCATGTTAATAAAACATGGGAGTTGGTTCCAAAACCTACTCATGCTTCTGTTGTTGATTGTAAATGGTTGTTTAAAGTCAAAAGTGAATTCAATAATGTCAGATTCAAGGCTAGATTAGTTGCAAAAGGTTTTACTCAAAAGGAGGGGGTAGATTATGCTGAAGTTTTTGCTCCTGTGGTCAAGTTCACTACAGTTAGAATAATGTTGGCTTTAGTTGCTCAATTTAATTGGGAATTAAAACAAATGAATGTAACTACAACTTTCTTACATGGTGATCTTGATATTCTCATCTACATGCATCAACCTGAGGGCTTTGTTGATTGTGATAAACCTGGCTATGTGTGCTTACTTAGGAAATCCTTGTATGGTTTAAAACAATCTCCAAGGTAGTGGAACTTAAAATTTGATCAATGTATGAGGTCTTTGAAGTTTCATAAAAGCAAATTTGATTATTGTCTGTATTTTAAAGAAACCTCTATTGTTCCTATGTTTCTTTTGATTTATGTTAATGACATGTTGTTAATCAGTCCTTGTCTCAAGTCTTTGAAGCATATTCAATCCTGTCTATGTGAAAATTTTGAAATGAAAGACTTAGGAGATGCTAAGAAAATACTTGGCATGAATATAATAAGAGACAGAAAGAATAATACTCTTGTGCTAAATCAGACTTCATATGTTGAAAGATTTTGAGTAAGTTCTCTATGTCAAAGGCTAAAGGTGTTAATGTCCCTTTAGTTGCTCACTTTGTGTTAAGTAAAGAACAGTCCCCTAAGACTATTTTTGAGATGAATGTCATGAAAAAGGTGCCCTACTGTAATGTAATTGGTTCTGTAATGTATCTTATGGTAAGCACTAAACCTGACATTGCCTATTCTGTAAGTTGTTTGAGCAGGTACATGTCCAATCCTGGTGTAACTCACTGGGAAGCATTAAAATGGTTGTTAAGATACCTTCAATCCTCTTTGTATGTGGGTTTAAAGTTTTCTAAGTGTGTCAAGGGTGTTCAGTTGTGTGGTTATGTAGATTCCAATTATGCTAATGACAGAGATAATAGGAGGTCAACCACCTCCTATGTTTTTACTTTGTGTGGGTCTTGCATAAGCTGGAAATCCCAACTGCAACACATTGTTGCACTTTCTAATACTGATGCAGAGTATGTTGCTATTACAGAAGCCTTCAAGGAAGCCCTGTGGTTGAAAGGTGTTTTATCTGAAATTGGTTTTCTTCAAAAGAATGATGTTGTGTTTTCAGATAGTCAATCTGCCATTCAATTGTGTAAAACCCCTGTTTTTCATGACAGAACCAAACATATAGATTAACAGGTTTCATTTTATTAGGGAAGTTGTTGAAAGTAAAAATGTTTTACTTGAAAAGATTCCTTCTGAAGTTAACCCTGCAGATATGGGTACAAAATCTTTACCTCTTGAAAAACATGCTAATTGCATGAAGATTTTGGATTGCTTTCTGTTTTACGTCTTTGAGAGTTGATTTTATGTGTTGATTTTGCTCTCAAAGGTTGCAGCCTGGTAGTTTTCTTCGGTTTGTCCCTTGGTGATTACCTGGTTATTTCCCTAAAGATCTGTGTGATAAGATTCAGACTATGTGTTTGAAATTATCTCACCTATGGTTTTGCTGTGTGATCTCTGTATGTGAGATGAATGGCAGTGATGTACCCTACAAGTGTTGGCTCCAACTCAAGTGATGTCAAATAGGCCAAGGTGGAGATTGTTATTAAAAGTGGCCCATTAAGTAGAAGCCCAATACACTTGAAGGACTTGCTCAGAATACTTAAGCAGCTCGTCCCAATCTTATCTAAGCCCAACTGCCTCAACCGTTTACTGTTGCAACCCTAACTGTGCACTGCCCTTTATATACCACACCTGGTGTACTGTTACCCGCACTTCTCATTCTACTGTGTGTATACGTTCCAGAGACTTCTGTGAGGGAAAAGCTAGGGTTGAGAGGTAAATTTTGTGTTTTCTTCTCTGAGATCATCTTCTTCGTGAGATCTTTTCTTCTTCTTCTTCTTCTTCTTCTTCTTCTTCTTCTTCTTCTTCTTCTTCTTCTTCTTCTTCTTCTTCTTCTTCTTCTTCTTCTTCTCTCTTCTGGTCTAGAGCATATTCCACTATCTTGGTGGAATCTGTTGTATTGGTTTTGGGTTGTGCGGTAAGATTTGGTCTAAGTTTGGGGTCTGAGGAGGCTATGTATTCTGTTGTTGTGGTCTCGAGTGGGATCTCTGTTCTTGGAAGGCCTGTCTATATCATCGCTGTGCTTGGAGCCCAGTTAATTGGTAGGAGTGTCTGAGCCATGTGTTTCTCACCTTCAATAGCTGAATTGACCGCTAAATACATGAGTAAGACGCTCGGAGGATGTGGTGTTGATACCCAACAAAAACTCTACATACTATATATGTTATTCCTTCCGTCCCGTAACTATAGTTCATTATTATTTTTTAGGGCTTCCCAAAAATTATAGTCTTATTTCTAATTTGGATTGTATTAAAACATCATTTTACTAATATAACCATATTCAATATTTTTTTGAGATGTATGTTTGACTCATATATAACACACTACAACATGCAAAAAAAATAATCAACTAGAGTCGAATGAAAGTTTGACTCATATTAAATATGAAGGAAATTCATGAAATAATAAATAGGAGTAATATAGGAAAATTGTATGTAAATGATGTATTTCAATACATATTAAATGAATTTTCTTAATAGGTGTGAAAATTATAAGGGGACTGTAATTACGGAACGAGGGAATATGTTTTTTATTTATTCCATTTTTTTAAAATTATCATATTTACTTAAAACAGACACATGTTCTTTTTTTCAGTTTAATTTTGTTATATGTAATTTAATTTTCGAGTAATATCTCATTTCCAGAATGATATTTGTTCTATCAACTAATTAAAGTCTTTTCGATCACTAGTAAAGTCTTTTCCTAATTAAGATACTTAATTCCAATATTCGAAATACTCCCCCCAATTTTCGATCAATTAATTCTTCTATAAATTAACTACATGCCAGCAAAGTATGTAAACCGTGGGGGAGATAAAGTTGTGTTGCCTTTATTAATGTGCAGTAACCAATGCATATATATATTTAATTATTTATGAAGTAGGACAATAATTAATGAAATGTGGATACATTATTAAATAAGCCGTATAAAAAGTAGATATGTAGGTCGTATGGATAGATATGCTATTGAGTTAAATGACTATTTCCTTTTTTTTACTGGTTTCAATTTTGTTAGTTAGAACTTGTTCTATATTCAACCAAATATAAACTAAATTATTTTTACATGTTAAGGACTCTTTTTATGCCCAATGGTTAGAAGGGTTAGAATTTGGATTCAAACACAAAATAAAATTTAAAGAAATCACTTAATATAATTTGTATTTTTGATTTTGACTCTTAAAATGATCTCACACGAGTTTATGTTAGGGGAATTTTCATACATATACCATCTGTAAGATATGTAAAACTCGAATTCAAACAAAATCAAACACCAATAAAATTTTACGTCATTAATGCCTCGTTTGTTTTTATTACCAAATGAGAATTTTCAACCTTTTACTATGTAAAACATTGAAAACACATTTGTTTTGCTTATTTTCAATTTCTATCTACACTTTTTCCATTCATATATCATCTTTTCAATCATGTATGTATCATTACAATGAGACTCACCACTAAAATATTCATCAATTCATCCTAACACGCGTCTATTTATAATCTCAATCATAAATTTATATTGAAAAAATAATCAAATATACTTTCATTTTTCAAACTTATGACTCTAAATATTAAACCACTCATCCTAATAAAATTATTACATTTTTTTTAAAAATCAATACATCTCATAAATTGAATTAGAAATAATGAAATTGAAAATTAAACTTAAAAATGAAATCAAACATCCTGTCATTATTTAGTAGAGCTTTCATAAAGTGTGGCCCGACCCATAGAAAAATCGGGTTATAACCCGGGTTAATAAAAGCTATTTGAGCTTAGGCTGGATCGAGCCGACCAGACCTGACCCGTAGAATTAACATTACAACCCGAAAATCCGACCTAAGTAGTCCGATTTCTAAGCTAGCAGTACATATTAATCCAATCCGATTATTTTTGAGGCCGAAATTGACAGATCTATCATATTTAGCATGTATTGGATCAGCTTATTTAATTTGGAAAGAAGAAGTGAAATGGATGGTCGCCTCCTCCGTCACATAACGGCGTGAAGACGGTCCCTCAGTATCCCTCAGCCGCGTAAAAATGGGCCCCACCAAGATCGTTAACAACACTACAACAGCAAAGCAAACCACCTCACTCCAGTCCTTCCCATACAATACTTAACTATAACAATCTTGAATATTTTATACTCACAATAAAACTAAATATTTAAATAATCTAAAATTGCATGTTATCCAATATTCATAATATTGAAGCGGTCACTATTTTAATTGTGTGTGTGTGTGTTTTATATTAATCATATTAATTCGTACAACTCAAACTTAAGAGTTTTCATTTGATTTATACTTGGACAATTAGATTTTTATGTGCACTCTAATTTATCTTAATTCCCATTTATACAATAGAATAAGACCGTGTTCTACACACTTTAGTAGGCTTTAGCGTTAACACATGTCTAGTGCATATAATGAGCAATATTCGAATATTTTGAATAAAATATAATAATTTCCTTTCATATAAATATTCTGTACAAAATTATATCTTTAAAAAAAAATAAAAAATATACATTTAAAAAATTATTATATTTCCTTCCATTCCGACGGAATCCTCCACTCTAATCGGTGTAACACACACACATATATACTATCATTATGTAATTAGGAATTAGGAATCTCACACCGCAAAGTCAGAAGACATAATAATTAAATATTATACCTCTTAGCTAAAAAGTATTGAACTTAAAATGTGGTTACAATAACATAATTTTTTTCTCAAACATATTGCTACATTCGGGTGTTTTTTCCTCTATTTTATCATTTTACGTCATATAATAAAAAAAATGAAAATAAACTAAAACCACAGTTTTATTTTATTTTATGTTTTCTACAAAAGAGGCACAGCAGCTGAGCTTTCATGGCATTTTCAGTAAATCACATTGCCACTCTCTCTCTCTCTGCCCTCCGACAAGATAGATACTGAGAGTCGAGAGCATCGAAATTACGCACATTATCTCTATTGACAACAGCTGTGTGCATATTGCAATTGGAGTAGGGATTTTTGAAGTTTCTTTTTTAGTGGGTCCTAAAAATTTTATTTTATTTTTAAACTTCTCTTTTTCCCTCTGTAAATTGACAGCCTAATCAACAGCCTGGAAAGAGCTGGTGCAGTTCGCACCAAAAAGAAGCACGGCTGCTTAAAAATTTATGCAATTTTCAGTTTTCATGGTGACGGAAATGCGTTTCACTTTACGCATCGTTATTGCAAGCCTTTAAGCTCAGCTAGGTGAGGTAATTCTGCTAATAAAGCTTCGATTTTTGTCTTTAATTCTGTCTCTTAACTTGAAGATTTGTCACATACTGTATTTTTTCAGCAAGAAGTATGTTCAATTGTTTATTATCCTGTTTTCATTTTTGAAGATATTGTGTCGTTACAGTCATTTGCTGTTTCTTTGCCGTATCATTTGTTTCCGCTATCATATGGGCTGAATAGATCTGGGAATTCTTAGGCACCAGATTTGGCGGAGCGGAAATTGGGTAGTTGTGGGATTCTTGGGAGTCAGCTATTGTTTGCTAAATTTCTAAATCTTGATTTTAAAATCTGGTAGGAGTGGAGACTAGTTGGTGAAGAAGCTATGGATATGGTGAAGTGGGCACCTCTAGTTGTAGCTGTGTTCGTGCTCGGATTGGTCGGTAGTAGTGTCTCATTGGCTGCATTCACCCCTGCTGATAGCTTCTTGCTTGCCTGTGGATCTTCACAAAACGTGACATTTCTTGGTCAGACATATGTTCCTGATTCTGTTCAATCCTCGGTTTCTTTGAAGGCCCATGGTGATTCTTATGTTGCTACCTCCAATTCCACCGCGCCTTTTCCTATTTATCAGTCAGCTAGAGTCTTCAGGAGCCCAACTTCCTACAGATTTGATATTGAGAGAGAAGGCCGGCATTGGGTTCGCCTTCACTTTTATCCTCTCCCAGGCCAGAATCTGTCTTCTGCTTCCATCACTGTTGTGACTGAGGATTTTGTGTTGTTACACAACTTCAGTTTTGACAGTTATAAGGGCTCTTATCTCTTTAAGGAGTATGCTGTCAATGTCACTTCCAATAGCTTGTCGATTACTTTCATTCCTGGGAACAGTTCTGTTGCTTTTGTCAATGCAATTGAAGTAGTGTCTGTACCAGACAACTTGATTCCTGACCAGGCAACTACCGTGTCACCATATGGTCAGTTTGATGGCCTTTCTGGGCTGGCTCTGGAGACCGTCTATCGTTTGAATATGGGCGGTCCCCTGGTTACTGCTCAGAATGATACTTTAGGGAGAACTTGGGAGAATGATGTGAAGTATCTTCATGTGAACAGCTCTGGAGTGAATGTCTCTGTCAACCCTTCGAATATTAAATATAGTGATGCTGTTGCACCTGAGATAGCACCTAATTATGTCTATGCTACTGCTGAAACCATGGGAAATGCGAATGTGGCCAATGTGAACTTCAACATCACATGGGTCCTCCAAGTTGATCCTAACTTCTCGTATTTCTTGCGGGTGCACTTCTGTGATATTGTGAGCAAATCTTTGAATAGTCTAATATTTAACCTATATATCAATACTGATAATGCTCTTGGGAGTCTGGACCTATCGAATGTAGCAGGCAACTTGGATGTGCCGTATTACAGAGATTTTGTCTCGAAAGTTCCAGCAGATGCAAATACTCTCACAGTAAGTGTTGGTCCTGATATTGCTGCTGATTTCCCAAATGCCATCCTGAATGGTCTTGAAATCATGAAGATCAGCAATGATGCCAAAAGCTTGACTGGAAGCTTGCCCGTGGATACTCTCCTCGTGCTGCCTCCTAAAAAGCATAAAACTGGTATCGTGATTGGCTCTGTGGTTGGTGGTGTGGCTGCATTGATTCTCTGTGGATTATGTTACTTCTGCTTGGTGGCTCGTAGGTCAAAGGAAGCCCACCAGGGAAGTTCATGGCTTCCTCTGCCCTTATATGGAAACTCATTGACTATGACAAAAATGTCTACCACTTCTCAGAAGAGTGGCACGGCAAGCTGCATCTCGTTAGCCTCCTCCAATCTTGGTCGGTTCTTCACATTTCAAGAAATCATGGATGCAACGAATAAATTTGATGAAGGCATGCTCCTCGGTGTTGGTGGTTTTGGTAGGGTGTACAAAGGAACTCTGGAGGATGGAACTAGAGTGGCTGTCAAGAGAGGGAATCCTAGATCTGAGCAAGGCCTTGCAGAATTTCGAACCGAAATTGAAATGTTATCCAAGCTCCGCCATCGTCACCTTGTGTCTCTCATTGGCTACTGTGATGAACGGTCAGAGATGATTTTGGTGTATGAATACATGGCAAATGGGCCTCTCCGGAGCCACCTCTACGGAACAGATCTCCCGCCTCTTTCCTGGAAACAGCGTCTTGAAATATGCATTGGTGCAGCTAGGGGACTTCATTACCTCCATACGGGAGCAGCTCAGAGTATTATTCATCGAGATGTGAAAACAACAAATATACTCCTAGACGAGAATTTTGTTGCAAAGGTAGCTGATTTTGGTCTGTCTAAAACTGGACCAGCTCTTGATCAGACTCACGTGAGTACGGCTGTCAAAGGTAGCTTCGGATACCTGGATCCTGAGTACTTCAGAAGGCAACAGCTCACCGAAAAATCAGATGTCTACTCATTTGGCGTAGTTCTCATGGAGGTGCTCTGTACGAGACCAGCTTTGAACCCAGTTCTTCCTAGAGAGCAAGTAAATATTGCCGAGTGGGCAATGACTTGGCAAAAGAAAGGAATGCTGGACCAAATTATGGACAAAAATCTTGCAGGGAGGGTAAATCCTGCTTCTCTTAAGAAATTTGGGGAGACCGCAGAAAAATGTCTGGCCGAGCATGGCGTTGATAGGCCTTCCATGGGAGATGTTTTGTGGAACTTGGAATATGCTCTTCAGCTTGAGGAGACCACGTCAGCCCTCATGGAGCCGGATGATAATAGCACAAACCATATCCCTGGCATTCCTTTAACACCGCTGGAGCCATTTGACAACAGTGTGAGTATGATTGATGGAGTTAATTCAGGAACAGATGATGATGCTGAAGATGCAGCCACCAGTGCTGTTTTCTCTCAGCTAGTAAATCCTCGTGGCAGGTGAACAACGAAAAAGTCTATTACTTTTTTTTGGATCTCTGTGACTTTTGGAATCAAGGAAGACCTACATATTACATAACTCAATCATACGAAGGTGATTTGCGATTCATTCTATTGTTGGAATTTCCACTTCTTTTTTTCCATAATAATACAACCTGAGTGTATATGTAGTATATACAATTGGCGGGGGCAAATGCATGAATTGAAGTTGTGTTTGCATAGCCCACTGATATGTATCCTTATATTTAATTGGATTAATACAGTTTACAGCTTGCTTCCATTGCTTCAATAATCATATTGTAAGTACTGCATAACAGTCCTGTCTTTATCATCTGGCGTTTATAGTTTTAACATGGTCGTTTTAACCATCTGTTATAGCTGTTAAACCTAGTAATTTGCTGAAGATGATTGTTTCTTCGGTTCTATAGCATCTCAGTGAACCAGAGGTAAGGTTTGAACGAAACCTTGTCGTGTAGCTGAGGAATGGAGGGGGAGTCAGCAATAGAAACCAATTATCAAAGGCATAGGGAGGTTGCCAGAAAAATCCTCCAATATTCATGTCAAATACTTGCTTAGAGAGTAAGGAAATATTAGGCTGAAATCATAAAGAGGAATATACTCAGAAACAATAGTCAATAAATAAGGAACTTGGTGTTTATAGCTGGATTTTTGTAGTATGGATGAGAAGGTTCCACATAAGTTGTATTCTGTTTATAGGATAAGTAAATTAATGCTGGGAAACTTTCTTTGAATAAAGGAAAATATTCACCAATAGAAAAAGAGGAAATTGATATAAAATGTATTAGTTTGTACAGAACAGTTGGCATCTTTCAGGCCTAAAGATGCTCTTCTTTTGTTTTTGCTCCATTGAGCCTATGATTGTCTCTTTATAAGCCTATCAACAATTCAACATAAGATCAAAAGCAAGAATCAGAAGCACTGGACAGAAAAAAAAAGCAATGGCAAGGGAAGAAACAGGGCAACTCAAGGTTGCTGTGGGAATTGAACCCCTCTGGGGGGCTCTGGTCAAGGATCTTGGCTCTCTTCTTGTGACCATTATCCCGGACTTAGTAACGGAGGCCGAAACATTGCAAGGAGATGGCGGTTTTGGCACTGTTTATCTCTTCAAATTTGGCCCTGGTGAGTTGAACACTTGAAAAAAATCATGCCTGGAAATTTTCATTTTTACGGAGCTGCTGATGCATGCTTTTTTCTTTTTCTTTTTCTGTGGGTATTGTCAGGTGTGCCAAATATGAGTTACCAGAAGGAAGAAGTTGTCGAACTGGATGAGACCCTGCACCGGATTGGGCTGCAAGTGATCGAGGGAGGCCGCCTTGGTCTTGGCTTCTCGTTCTACAAAAACAGTTTCCAGCTTACTGCAATTGGAGATTCTGAGACTCTAGTTGATCTGACTGTAAATTATGTGACTGAATGTCAAGAAACAAATGTGCCTCCAGGCGAAACAGTGAAGTCTGGAGTTGCTTTCATTCAGTCCCTTGAAACTTATCTGCTCAAGCAAGGAGCAAACTTAATCAATTAATCAGCTTCTTGTTTGTATGTTGAGCTCTAGACGAAGGTGCTTTTTAAATAAGGCTCAAATAAATTTATTTTCTTCAAAGATTATGGTGTCGTTTTTTACCCCTTCCTTGGCATCGTCTATGTCATATTGTACGCTGTTTGTGTATGGTAATGATGTCACGTGGTGAAAACATGTCGTGATGAAATGAGATACAAGATTTGAAAACCATATGGGATATGGAACGGAGGATGCTGCTTATCACCCATAATTCAGGAAACAATACAAAACAACAAATTTCACAAAGAAATAAACAATGAAATACATTTATATTATGTTACTGAGATAGCCCCTAGATCACTTCTTGCAAGCAATTCCATTTCCTGTAGAGAATTTATCAGAACAGTCCATCATTCCATGGTTGATTGTGGGCTTTCTATCTCCATTCTTGACAGAAGAAAACACACATTTTTTGCAGTCTGCTGCAAGAAGTGAAGTAGTTCTGTACTTATCCTCTCCTCCCACCACAGGCATTGCAATGCCTAATATAGCCTGGCTCTCATAATCCGGCCTGTAAGTCCGGCCAAGCACTCCCTCCACCTCGGGTGAAAGATCTAAGAACCTAAACTGCACCTCCAAATGGGAAAAACAGTCATCAGAAGGTATTTGGTAGTTGTGGATTCTGTCATCTTCCTTAGTGATAGGGACTACATTGACCCCAATCTCCATGATCTCAGGGAGAGAGATGATCGCACTGTTTGTGCCCGACACTCTCTCAATTACTACCTCACCTTGTGCAGATTCCCATGAAGACATAGCACCTTGAGGCAAGACAACCTCATCGCCATCAAAAAAGAATCTGAGGTGGTCAATGCTGCTGTCCCATGTTGCTGCCTTAGTTGCCTCCACAGAGAAGCTACGTGATCCGACAAGAATGCCTAAAGCCTGAATCCAAGTATAGTCACGGCTTCTGCCTGAGGGCCGGTGGCCAATGAAACGGGCGTTGATCTGCACATTGCTGTCTGAAACTAAGCTGAAATGCTCATTGCTCTTGCCATGGAAGTAGAAAACAGCACCATCTGCACCAATGAAGCGCGGATCATAACATGCTGCTCCAACACCATTGCAACTAGGCTTCCTGTCTGAAAAAAAAAAAAGAAAAAAAAGAGAGAAGAAACCACTAGTTAATTGAGCTAGTTCCTGAAATATTTGATCAAAAGTAAAGGTACATTAATATGTACTAACATCTGCATTCAGCCTTGCATATTGGAGAATCGCAGTTGATGTAGCACGCCTTCGCCTTGGGATCCTTGGGCTTTCTGTATGGACATTGTGTTGGACAGGTTATTTTCTTGAGGAAACATGGGCTCTTTTTGCTGGTGCATACAACATTTTCTTGCTTCTGTGCAAAAATGTGAGGGAAAATGGATGCACATATTAACAGAATGATGAACAGAGATTTGCAGCTGAAGATTTTCATGGTTACACTTAGAAATGAGATTTCAGACATGGGATTATTGGTTCCTATGCCTTCTGATTTATAGGTAGCCAAGATAATAATCAATTATTAAAAAATAAAATAAAAAATTGAGCATGTCCAATTGCCATTTTTAAGTAGCAATTTCTTTAAGGAAGTAAACTAAGCCCAAAGGTAGTGATCCCACATGCTTTCACAAAACACACACGATTGACTTTGACTTTTTTGTTTGGCAAGGTTTGACATTGCTGCATGTGGGACATAAACAGACAAATATGCGGGAAAAATGTAACATTTACGTCCAAAACTTAGTTGGTGTAATGTTTTTTAACAATATAAACTTTTTTTAGGGAACAACATGAACTTTTTAGTATATAATAAGTTGCAAGGTTTTTTATCATGAGAGAGAGAGAGAGAGAGAGAGAGAGAGAGAGAGAGAGAGAGAATGTTGACAGTGCCTAGTTTTCTTGATCTTGCGCAAATTTCGGTAAGATTTGGAATTGGCAAGGCAAGTTGGTAATAAAGGTAGTATATATAATAGCCAAAACTTAAAACTTGCTGAGGGGTTAATGATCTGTTTCTCGAACTTGTAAACAACTTAATTAATTGAAGTCAAAATCCATATGTTCAATACAGCTAATTGGGACAATTAGTCTATAATCAAGACGGATTTTATGTTAATTTTTCCTCAATAATTAAATGGTGTGATTTTTAATTTTTTAGTACTACTATTGTGCTAATGTACGTGGTGAAATGTCCTCTAGTTTACTTCCTCTGTTTCATGTCACTCTTATGTTTCCCTATTAAATTTACTATTTTAATAATATTTATTATAAAAATAAGAATTATTGCAGTATAACCTATTCTAATCAATATTTATATGTAAGATTTTAATTTTTTTAAATGATGTACCGTAATTATTAAATAATCAATCCTAATAATTAATTCTACTAACTATAAATAAAAATTAAATACTAAAAAATAATTATAAATTCTAATTGGGTGGATCATAGATAACAATTATAAATTTAAATTAAATAAAAATATATTTCATCCGTTTCACAATAAGTGTCATTCTAGCCCTTAAATTTAGTTTTACAAAAAGTGTCGTTCTACATAATCGATGTAAAAATTTCACATTTTTTTTTTCATATTTGCCCTCATTTAATACATTCAAACTACCATATTTAATTCATTTAATGTATTCACATAAAGGTGTATAAAGTAATTTGATTATCTAATTAATGTCTTTATTAATATGTGTGCATTCATCTAAAATGACACTTATTCAGAAATGGATTGATATAAAATTGAAGAAAAATAAATAAATGAAAAACTAGTAAAATTCATAACAAGACACCAAGTTGATACATAAAGTAGACTAGAGGAAGCGTTCTCATAATTTAAGTCATAGGTTTAAAATTTTGCCTAACTAGTTGGAAGACCTATCTGTCCGGTCGACCCGCTCTGCAAAAAAAAAAAAAAAAAAAAAAAAAAAAAAAAAAAAAAAAGCTCATTACCCTAAGAAAATATTAACTGTAGCATGAAAAGTATAATCCCTACTAGACTTTGCTTATATAAGTTTATTAAATGTGAATTAGGGTTTAATATATCTCAATTATATAATTGATTTATTATTCTCAATTATGGTTTATATTTAGTTAAAAAAAATTAATTGTCAGTACAATAAATGAACCTAATTATTAGCATCGGGTGCATGTACTGCGCGAGCCGCTGGATAAAAAAAAATTCACTTTATGTTTACGGTTCACTAACTCCATTTTTGGGGTATATATTTATTTCAAAAAAGATAATTAGACGAGCGCAGTGCACAAATTGCTAGCGCTTCAATTTTAGAGTTCAATAATTACATTTTAGGGTTATATATTTTGGAAAAAAATTAAAATAAAATATTGAATAAAATTAAAAGTAATAAAAAATAAAAATTTGGACACGCGCCGTGCATGGGTTTGATGGTGTGCACGCTCCCGTCTGAACTATTTTTTGTGTGTGTGTGTTTTCTTGGGTTGGGCCCGTTTGATGGGTCGTGGACGAGAGTCCATCTCATTACTATGTAGGTTTGGGTTCAAACCTAATTAAGATGTTTTAACCAGCTTATAAACTTAATCAAATGTCCCATTAATTACAGTACTTTCATCAAATTTGATGTGTGTTTTCTTGTTCTGCTGCTTTACTCTTGGCACCATTAGATCATCAAAAAACACTTTCTTCAGGGAGACTAATCCCTCACCTCCGATCCCTTGCCACTTAACTGTTCCTCCTTCACTTGTTCCCCGTTTAGCTAGAAGCACAATTGTAATCCATCACAAAAATATCAACAACGTTTTCTCCTCTCCCAATCTCATCTCCCAAATCTGAAAATTATCACACAAACATATTGGAGAAATCTTGGTATCGATCCTCAAGAATTACAAATTTGTTACTTTTGTGTAATTAACTGGAAAATCATTCATTCATGTGTTCAAAGTGAAACCTTCAATCATCAAAATTAAGCCGTGTGTAATATAATACCTGTTATTATGAAAAAAAATTCTCTAACCCTAAGCCCAAATTACGCACAATCGCAACACAAATGTAGCTGCATAAAGTAGGGCATGGATATAATTCATTGATCTAGCATCTACAGAGATCTAAAATCGGAGAAAATTATATTTTTGGTTCCGCAAAACATGGTCCCCTTGGAATGTAGTGCCACTACTTTCATTTTTGGTCCCAAAGAATAAAAATTAAGCACAAATGGTCTTGCCATAACTTTTTCCGTTAAATTGGTAACACAAAAAAAAGGATTATGTCATCTCAAAAACATAAAAAATAAAATATGGATGCATTATCTTCAAAGTTAAAGTGGGCACAAATATGACCGCCTCATCTCAAAAAATGTTTTTTTTTCATCTTCAAAATTAATCAAACAGACAAAAACATCAAAAAAATTGTTTGTTTCTAAAGAGTGCCATTTCACTAGTTTTCAAACAGATAACCGTTCAAATTGAAATTTGAATAAACATTGACAGTTCCGCTTTATCCAGAAGCGTTGATGGGTTTAGAGGAGTTGGTATGTTCTTCAACAGCCTCCACGATCCACGTGAACCCTAGCTGCTACCTCTGCCTATAAGAGAAGGTTTTCCTCCTCATTTGGCGACTACTCAGACGTACTTACGAGTTTCACCCTCTACCTACAACATACTGAACATTGTATTTTCTTAGTTCGATATGTCACTGACGATCTAACCGCACGGTGAAGTTCCACATTTTATTCGTTTAGTCTGTGTTTTACCACATTCTACTTTCATTCTTTTCCTGACTTGAGCGTCGGAGGCCCAATGATCGTCACCCCTAACGGTCTTTGGCTTTTATGGTGTTCCTTTTATTTCTATTGTAGTAGTATATTAACCTCGCTGGAATTACAAAGGAAGTGCAGAAAAGTAGAAGTGTAGAGGAACAAACAATTACAATATTTAACTGAATTGAAATAAAGTAAAGGACCGATGTGCAGATTCCGGTTCCGGTAAGCCGAGTCGAGGGGACCTCTCTCCGCAAGACAAATACGCCCCGGCTAGTGCTCACGGTTTGGCGGTTGTCTTTCAAAGATGAAACGGCTTCATCCTTCCGGCAGTAGCACCACAAATCCGGCAAGGTTCCGGCGAACTAGACAACGTCGAGAACTGGGAGCTTTGACTCGAAAGGATTCGTATGCAACAATATGAAGTGTGATCGATTGTGCAGAATATGGCATTTGGATCCATGCAGGATGTCCTATTTATAGGCACATCTCCACTGCAGGGGACAACTAGGGTTTGAGGGCATTCAAACCTGGTATTGTAACCCCCCTGGAGTTATAGCTCTGCCATTAAGCCCTCTAGGAGTTACCTTCTGCAGATCCCGACAGGTGTCCCTTGTCGGCTCGGATCCCAACATGTGTCCAGGGCAGCTGCAGACCCGGATAGTCGATCCGTCGACCCGCTCCACGACCCGACTATACCATAAAACCAAGGATGAAAATATCGCTATCGCAACATATATCGCAACTTCAATTTTACGGATATATCGACGGATATATCGATATCGCATAAAATTGAAAAAAATGACGGAAATCATATTAAAATCTTGGAAATTTAGCATGAAATTTTAGGAACTATTATGACATATTATTATGCACATATTCCACTAATTTTTTTGATAGAATTGTATTTTGAAAGCAAATATATAAATAATACATTATATAAATACCGTCTGAGATAATACATTTGACAAAATAATACATAATACAATATAAAATGACTAAATAAACATTATAAAGTACAATTAATACCAAAATGAGGATCTATGAGATTCAAATAGTAGATGGAATGTCATCTTATTCTAAACCATATTGGTACCAACTTATCACGTTCGAGTAATTATGGATATAATTATGCAGATGCACTTGATATGTTTCTTAATTTCTTCCAACAACTTCACCATGAATTGGATAATGTCCACTGACCCAATTATTTTGTTGATACATATTTTGAGTAGTCCAACCAATTTGTGAACTCCTATGAATCACATATCACTATGATCAGTGTCACCCATATTCATAGAATCAAGATTTGGCAAATAATTTATATTCAATCTTAGATTTCAATTTCATGTGATATATGGGGAGAAAATTTTTAGTGATTTGTCCATCATGTCCTCTAACTGAAAAAATGAAAAAATAAAGTCTGTGCACGTGCATCTTACTTTTCTTTCTAAGACATCCGTTGATTTCCCGGTCTTATTTCTCTTATATTTTTTTGCAAAGTAAATGTCTTTAAAAAGCAAAGAATATTGCAACTCAAATAATTACATTGAAGACCTGAAAAAGATCACAAAAATATATAGTATTAAATAAAAATCAAAATATATTATAGAAATATTTAAAAAATCGCGATATATTGCGATATCTTGCGAAATTTTGCGATATCTTGCGATATATTGCGATATATTGCGATTTCTCGTCGATACTCGGGAAAAAAGATATTCCCCCCAATATCCGTATCGCAATGTCAATATCCGCGATATATCCGCGATATTTCGCGATATTTTCATCCTTGCATAAAACTGATACGGCTAAGCCCCGGAAGCCCACGTACGCCCAAAGTACAATTGCCAAGATCCAAGTCCGAGGACGAGACGGGCCGGGCCAGGGCAAGGGCACGGGCACGGGCACGGGCGGGCGCGCGCGTATGTGCGCGTGTGGGCTCATAGCCCACATCCTTGTGCACTTGATTACTTCACTTAAGTGTTAATACACTTAAATAAACTTCTTAATTTGATTAAGAAATCAATGTGGGATTATTTAATGTGTCTTAAACACATTATCCCACACACCATAAATGCCCAATCGTGTGACCAACTTTAACCATTTATTTCTCACTCACCGAAAATCGGATTTGATCAAATAAAAATACTACAATATCTACTCACGACATAGAGCAATCGTACGGTATTTAATTCCTCCAAAATTAAATATCTCGGTCATGAAAAATCGGATAAAATGAGTCACACTCACTTTATTAAATCCTATTTTCCAACAATCCCCCACATGAGTGGAAATAGTGCATGCATGTATGCAGACAAGCAGCCCAGTTCTCTTAGAAACACAACTACACCAGGATAGGTAGCTTGTGACTTTGAACCTTCCATCTTCCAACACTATCGAGTATATCGGCTGTTTAGTGGACATGATGCCTTGAACTATACATCCTTAGTGTATACCAAGACAATAGTATTGAAAACAGCTGTATATCAAACATTATCTGTTCTCACGTTTGTGTCCTTTTCAGGCCATGGACCACCTCTTTGAGTTCATAAGTATCTCTTTAGAAGCGGCCCCACTTCTCACTTATATAGGTGATCTCCTCTTCCGAGTATCCTGCCATACTCAACCTCATTAGGTTTAGGAATCATTAAAAGTCATATGACTTATCCTCACCAGATTGACAGGTGTGCACTTGGTTTGCCCACAGGGAAATGTACACTTATAATTTTCCAAGTGCTACCAAACCGAATGTTTGTAGCTTAGTTTTCCCATTGAACCAAGTTCTTGGGATCTCCAGTCATCATGGTTGGGTTACCACTACAAGCACTTTTAGAGTGTGGATTTCAAACCCATTCCCTCTAGCAACTTAGCCATTTGATCTCGGTTTAACCCTTTGGTTAGCGGAGCCGCTAGATTATCTATTGACTTCACATAGTCAACTGAGATAATCTCACTTGAGATCATATGCCTCACAGTATTATGCCTCCGACGTATGTGTCGAGACTTACCATTGTACATAGCATTGTGTGCCCTTCCGATAGCCGCTTGACTATCACAGTGAATCATCACTGACGACACTGGTTTTTTCCAGCATGGAATGTCTTCTAGAAAGTTGCGAAGCCATTCAGATTCTTCACACGCTTTATCCAAAGCGATAAACTCAAATTCCATGGTAGAACGGGCTATATAAGTCTGTTTCGTGGATTTCCACGACACTGCTCCACCTCCGATAGTGAAAACAAATCCACTAGTCAAAAATGAGTCTTTTGTGTCTGATATCCAATTCGCATCACTGTACCCTTCAAGTACAGGAGGAAACCTTGTATACTGCAGCCCGAAGTTCAAAATATACTTCAAGTATCTTAGAACTCGTACTAGAGCTTTCCAATGTTCTTTGCTAGGATTGTTCGTGTACCGACTCAACTTGTTCACAGAACATGCAAGATCAGGTCTAGTGCAGTTAGTGATGTATATCAAACTCCCAATGACCCTTGCATATTCTTCTTGAGCTACCGGTTCTCCTCAGTTTTTGCTCAAGTGTACATTGAGTTCCAACGGGGTCTTAGCCGGCGGACTATCAAAAGCGTTGAATTTCTTAAGCACTTTCTCTATGTAATGAGATTGTGTTAAGAAAATTCCACCACTTGTCCGTACTATCTTGATCCCTAAAATCACATCGGCTAAGCCCATATCTTTCATGTCGAAGTTTCGTTTCAACATTTGTTTAGTTTCAACAATCACTTGGTGTCCACTGCCCATGATTAACATGTCGTCTACATAAAGACAGACTATGACATAGCCATTAGAACTGCTCTTTATATACACACATTTATCACACTCATTGATTTTGAAACCATTTGATAACATCACGTTATCAAACTTCAGGTGCCACTGAATAGGTGCTTGTTTCAGACCGTACAACGATCTAACAAGCTTACACACCTTTCGTTCTTGCCCTGGTGCAACAAACCCTTCAGATTGTTCCATGTATATTTCATCCTCCAACTCACCATTCAGAAACGCAGTTTTTACATCCATCTGATGAATTTCAAGATTGTGCAAAGCAGCAATCGCTAAAAGCACCCGAATAGATGTAATCCTTGTTACTGGTGAGTAGGTATTGAAGAAATCATACCCCTCTTTTTGTTTAAAGCCTTTGGCAACCAAACGAGCTTTATACTTGTCAACAGAACCATCTGCCTTATATTTTTGTTTTAGGATCCATTTGCATCCTAACGGCTTACACCCACTTGGGAGATCTGTCAACTCCCAAGTGTGATTTTGCATGATGGAATCAATTTCACTGTTGATAGCTTCTTTCCAGAACGCAGCATCTGGACTAGATAGAGCTTCTTTCAAAGACTTTGGCTCATCATCTAGCATATAGGTGATGAAATCCGGACCGAAGGTCTTAGCCGTCCTAGCTCGCTTACTACGTCTCGGTTCTTCATCCACATGATCAGAACTAGTAGTAGCTTCAGAGGTTCGTTTCTCAGAACTACCTTCTGTCCTATCCTTATTCTTACAAGGATAGACATTCTCGAAGAATATAGCATTCCTCGACTCCATCATCGTCCTTTCAGTCAACTCGGGAATCTCCGATTTATGAATAAGAAAATGATATGCACTACTGTTAAGTGCATACCCGACAAAGATACAATCAACCATTTTAGGGCCGATTCTAACTTGTTTAGGAAGTGGCACTTCAACCTTAGCCAAACACCCCCACACTTTGAGGTATTTATAAGACGGCGTGCGTCCTTTCCACAACTCGTAAGGCGTCACATCCTTACCCTTAAGTGGAATTTTATTCAGGATATAGTTGGCTATCAACACAGCTTCCCCCCACAAGTTCTGTGGTAATCCCGAACTTATCAACAAAGCATTCATCATCTCCTTAAGAGTTCGGTTTTTGCGTTCAGCAACACCATTAGACTGTGGTGAATACGGTGCCGTAGTTTGATGAATTATACCCGCCTCTGCACATAACTCTTCAAACGGGGCAACATACTCTCCACCTCTATCACTTTGAATTGCTTTAATTCGACTGCTTAGTTGATTTTCGGCTTCATTTTTGAAGTTCTTAAAAGCTTCAATCGCCTCATCTTTACTTCTTAAAAGATAAAGATAACAATATTTTGTGCAATCGTCAATAAAAGTAATAAAGTACTTTTTACCGCCTCTAGTTTGCACAAATTTTAAATCACACACGTCTGTGTGAATTAACTCTAAAGGTTTAGTGCTCCGTTCAACCGATTGAAATGGTAACTTAGCCAATTTAGCTTCAACACAAACTTCACATTTGTTTTGTGTATTAAATTGGTTCATTTTTAGCAAATCTAAATTTACTAAGCGTTTTATAGCATTTAGATTAACGTGTCCTAATCTACAATGCCATAAATCCGAGCACTCAACAAGCAAGTAAACAGAAGAAGCAATTTTATTAGCATTTTCTTTTGCCACACGGCGCATCGCCATTACATTCATTTTGAAAAGTCCATTGGTGAGATAGTCCCGACTAAGGAACCTTCCGTACTTACTCAAAATAAACTTTTCAGACTCAAACACTAGTCTAAAACCATGATTGACTAACAGCGAGCTTGAAACCAGATTCTTGCGGATGTCCGGAACATGCAGCACATCCTTTAAAGTCAGCTCTTGGCCTGAAGTCAGCTTCAAAACCACGTTGCCCACACCAACCACTTCAGACGAGGCTTGGTTCCCCATGTGTAACTTTCTACCTTCAACAGCTTTGTAGGTAGCAAACGAGCTCTTGTCCGAGCAAACGTGACAAGTAGCCCCGGTGTTGATGAACCACTCTCTCGGGTTGTCCACGTGATTGGCCTCGAACACAACGGCAGCCAAATCATCGTCATCCCAATCATCTTGTTGGGTCTTGCGTTTGCCTTTGTTGTTATGTTCCGCCAAATGCGCACCATAACTAGTACGTTTCTTCTTTGGAGCCGTGCAATGTTTGGACATGTGCCCCGGCTTGTCACAATTGAAGCAATTGCCGTTGAACTTTGTCATTGGCTTCTTCCCTTTGTCAACTTGACCCGGGCGCTTCCTTTTATTGCTATTTAATGGTCCACCACGTTCCATCAAATTAGCCTTGGCCTCGATCGGGACTCGTGGTCTCGGATCCGCCTTTCGGTTATCGGCTTCAATTCGAAGCTTAACCACAAGATCTTCAAGAGTCATCTCTTTTCGTTTGTGTTTGAGATAGCTCTTGAAATCTTTCCAACACGGTGGCAACTTTTCAATCACCGCAGCAACGGTGAAAGAGTCGGGTAGGACCATCCCTTCAGCATGAACGTCGTGCACAATGAGCTGAAGCTCTTGCACTTGGTCCATTACTGACCGGGTGTCCACCATTTTATAGTCGAGGAACTTTGCCACCACGAACTTCTTAGTTCCGGCATCCTCAGTTTTGTACTTCTTTTCTAGAGCTTCCCACAGTTCCTTAGCACTAGTTACATTTCCGTATACAGAATATAAACTATCTACTAAGCCATTAAGAACATAATTTTTACAAAGAAAATCGCCATTGATCCATTGATCGTACGCCGTTCGTTTGTTGACGTCCGGCTCATTTTCTTCGACCACAGGAGACTCCTCTTTGAGGTATCCAGCAACTCCGAGCATGGTTAGGTAGAAGAGCATCTTCTGCTGCCACCTCTTGAAGTCCAACCCGGAGAACTTTTCTGGCTTCTCGGCTTGGCCATGGGGAATGGTCCTTGGAGCAACGGTGTTGGATGAAGACGCCATTCCAGCAAAGATAGTTGATTAATTTTAGTCTTAGCTATTTGTCTTGCGATTGTAGTAGTATATTAACCTCGCTGGAATTACAAAGGAAGTGCAGAAAAGTAGAAGTGTAGAGGAACAAACAATTACAATATTTAACTGAATTGAAATAAAGTAAAGGACCGATGTGCAGATTCCGGTTCCGGTAAGCCGAGTCGAGGGGACCTCTCTCCGCAAGACAAATACGCCCCGGCTAGTGCTCACGGTTTGGCGGTTGTCTTTCAAAGATGAAACGGCTTCGTCCTTCCGGCAGTAGCACCACAAATCCGGCAAGGTTCCGGCCATTAAGCCCTCCAGGAGTTACCTTCTGCAGATCCCGACAGGTGTCCCTTGTCGGCTCGGATCCCAACACATTTTTAGGGCAGCTGCAGACTTTGACTCCTGACAGGAGTTACGTTCGGTTACTGTCCAGCCCACTAACTCCACCAGCTCCAGATGGCAGTTACCTGAAGGCTCCACCAGCTCCAGTGGCATTTACTCACTTGAAGGCTATTAACTCATGGAAGTTATACCCTTCAAGCTGGACATGCACCATGTGCACCCACGACCCGGTCCACAGCCGTTATAGACCCGGATAGTCGATCCGTCGACCCGCTCCACGACCCGACTGTACCATAAAACTGATACGGCTAAGCCCCGGAAGCCCACGTACGCCCAAAGTCCAATTGCCAAGATCCAAGTCCGAGGACGAGGACAAGGACGAGACGAGACGAGCCGGGCCAGGGCACGGGCGGGCGCGCGCGTGTGTGCGCGTGTGGGCTCATGGCCCACATCCTTGTGCACTTGATTACTTCACTTAAGTGTTAATACACTTAAATACACTTCTTAATTTGATTAAGAAATCAATGTGGGATTATTTAATGTGTCTTAAACACATTATCCCACACACCATAAATGCCCAATCGTGTGACCAACTTTAACCATTTATTTCTCACTCACCGAAAATCGGATTTGAGCAAATAAAAATACTATGATCATCTACTCACGACATAGAGCAATCGTACGATATTTAATTCCTCCAAAATTAAATATCCCGGTCACGAAAAATCGGATAAAATGAGTCACACTCACTTTATTAAATCCTATTTTCCAACATCTATTTCACAGATAAGCCGCTGCTCCAGACTGAACCAGTAATTGCAGATTTCTGGATTTACAATTATAACAAAAACAATTCATTGAAATGGCTCAAACCATAACAAGGAAGAAGCCTTCAAACTATTTTATATTTTTATTTAATAATAATTCACGCTTAAAATTTTTGGGAGGGTTCTAATTATATTCTCCATCAACGAAGGCTACTATTTTCTACCTTCACGGCGTCGTCTCCAACAAAAAAAAACTCTCTGCGGCCTAGAACAACCACTACTTTTATTGAAATAGATCAACATTGTCTCTTTCCTCATCTCCGTTACTATAAAGAAAATGAGATATATTGGCATCACATCTTTTAATGATTGTGTAGGCAAATTAAATTTATTGTCTATTAAATTATGTCATGTGTAAAATAATGAATTAAATATTTTATTATATTTTATTTATATTTTGGGATTAAATTAAATATGATTTCAAAATTAAATTAATACATAATTAATATTTATTACATGGATTTTACTGACTAATGAGAAGCTGACATGTGTCAAATCTACACAGAAAATAAAATATTTAATATGGAGATCTTCCAAACCAATAGAATTGCGCCACATAAGCCCTAGGCCCATAGCCACTCCATATAAGCCCTAAAAGCCCAAACCTAATTTCCTAAATTAAATCATCCTGCAACTATAAATAGGGGTCTCCATATCATATGAAAGACCCCAGAAATCATAATTGAAGAGTTCAAGAAGTTGGAGGAAAATTCTCTACGAAATTCTCTCCAGCATTCAAGGCATTCTAGCGAGATTCAAGCCGTTCTTTGTGGAAAGCAACGCGTTCTTCGCTAGAATCATCTCAAATCCAGCGTCTGATCTGCAATCAAGGTTTTCAACCCTCCAGACAGCGTTATAAAGTCAAGGTGTTCTAGGAAGATTCAAGACGTTCTTCGTGGAAGCAACTTGTTCTTCGCCAGAGTCATCTCAAATCCACTGTCCAATCCGGAATCAAGGTCGTCAGCCTTCCGGATAACGTGATCAAATTCAAACAACAAGTTCAAGAAGATCGAAGAGGCAAATTCGCTCTGAAGATTTCAAGAACCGTTTGAAGATCAAGTTTTGAAGAGAAGATTTCAAGAAAGTGTTTGAAGATCAAGTTTTGAAGAGAAGAATCAGAGGATCAAGACAGAGATTATACCACAATCGCACTTTAATTCAAAGAAGAAATCTACTTGTACACTTTTCGCGTTATTTATTCAAATACACGAAAATTTGTGTTACAGATTGTTAACACAATTTCATGTATCACATCCTTCAAAAACTGATTTTTTTAAAATCTCCTACGTCTTATTATTTACTCATTTATTTTATTTAATATGTTTAATTTATAAATTTCTTATTTTCAAAAAAATGAAAGTGAAAAATGGGAAAACAAAAAGTTAAGAAACGAAAAGAACAAAAATGTGATATATATATATATATATGAGATCATGTGAGAACCACACACCCATGTGAGAACTGAGAACCAATCTCAGCCACAGATCGCTCTTATATTGACGGCCAAGATCTGCCCTAAGATTGAAAAAAGCGCAGTGGCATATTTATAATATTAGCGACTTTTTAATGAACTAAGAGTATTTTTGTAATTTAGGAATTCTACTAAAATAAGTCATGACAATGCTAAAAAAGGTCATGACAGTGCTAAAATAGGAAATGATGGTGCTAAAACTCTAAATTGAAAATATACATGTAAATTCTGAGTATCCATATATTGATAATTCAATATGTAACAGTGTTTGTTCATGATTTTTTTACAATGTCGATGACATTTTTTTATGTTAATGCTAAAAAAGAGTCATGCTAAAATAAGTCATGGCAATGCTAAAAAAGACCATAACAGTGCTAAAAAAGGCAATGACAGTGCTAAAACCCTAAATTGAAAAATATACACGTAAATTCTGAGTATTCATATATTTTCCGATTTTACCCTTACTAAGATTTAGGGGCAGCGAAGTTGGACGTTATTACGAGATTGCCACCGCATTTTTTAAAATCTGGAGCAAATCTAGGCCGTCCAAATATTCCGGATCTATGGCTCAGATTGGTTCTCGGTTCTTACCTAGGGCGTGATTCTTTCTAGAACCCAACCCTATATATATATATATTCCACACAATACATGAATAATTAAATATTATTAATATTATTTTAATTAATATATTTAATTTATAAAATATTATATATATACCCACACAATACATAAACTAAATGTAATAATAAAAAAATGAGTTCCCAAAAATAATAATAGTTACATACAATAGAATAAAGAAATAAAAGAAGAAACAGAAAAAAAAATGAAAAAGAAAAGAAAGGAGAAGAAACGAGGAAAAAAAGACTGAATCAAATTAAAGAGAGATGATGTTTGGTGAAATAAAAGAAGCAACATTAATTTAATTGAGTAAGAACTTTTCAAATGTTCTTTTGAAATCAAAAATTTCATAAGGATAAAGTAATCAAATTATATAAAATATATATATATATATATATATATATATTTTTTTTGTTTATATTACAAATGGAAGAATTGAAGTTCAATTCATTGAATGATTCATAAATAATTAAATGAGGAGAGATAGCAACATATATTAATGGATAGAGAGAAATTTTAGATTTTGAATTCTTTTAAAATAAATAATCTAATAAGGATAGTTTAGTCATTTAACATAATTATTCTACTTTCGTGCGGAATAATTTGTACTATTTAACTTTTTCGAAAATACATTACCTACATATACGGGTTTCAGATCTAATACTAATAGTTACGGGACTCATGAGTTAACTAGCATGATGAGGGTAAAATGAAATATTTTTTCGTTCTGTAGGTAGGTCATAATGTATGTATTCTAAATTTTTTTAAGGTTGACAGTGTGTAATGTGAAACTCTTAATATGCTTATGTTCCGATGAGATTCATTAGAAAAAACAAAGGAAGTAATATATAGTTATGAAAATTAATGAACAATTTATTCCACTCTTCCATTCTTTGATTATTTCTTATATAAAAGCAAAATGGAAATGTGGACTCAAACAAGGCCCGAGTAGTCTTAGCCCGAATAACCCCCGACACAAAGTTTAAGGTATTGTAATTCTAATATATATATAAAGAGAGATGGGATTATGTGAAAACCAGACACTCATGTGAGAACTGAGAACCAATCTCAGCCACAAATTGCTTTTATATTGACGGCCAAAATCTGTCCTAAGATGAAAAAAACGTGGTGGCATATTCGTATTATTAGCGACTTTTTAATGAACTAAGGGTATTTTTGTAATTTATTAATTCTGTTATATTTGGAATGAATCTCTTTCGGTCGAAATCTCTTTCTTTGTATATATCAATTTCCTTTATGCTTATGTAATCGAAATTTTTATTCAACTTAATCGGTGTTCACGCGATTTGTTTGCTGGAGTTTGTGTTGTTCGCTGTTATTTGATGAAGATGCCGGGTAAAAAAGTTTTTTCTTTAGTTTTCATGCATTTTTTTATCGGTTTGTTTTAGATTTGTTCGAAAAGGTTGACGAAGCTGATTAAACTGTTATTTTGAATTTTTTACGATCAGCATGTGTTTTTAGGGCTGCATATTGTGTGTTTTGGTTTTCTGTATATCTGTAAATTTATTAGCATCACAAAATGAATTATTAGCATTGTGAATTTAGTTGTTATCATTGTAAAACGATTGAGTATCAATATATCATAAGAATATCTCGGTAATAGAGTATTTTGCATGATGAATGCAGCATTTGCAATAACAAATGAGTATTATAAAGAACATTTTGTTAACATGTACTTTAGCACTACTGTGAACTATTTTAGTACTACTAAAACCTGTTTTAGCACTGTTGTGAACTATTTTAGCAGTGTGCTAGGTTGACGAAGCTGATTAAGTTGTTTTTAGGGCTGCATATTGTGTGTTTGGTTTTATGTATATCTGTAGATTTATTAACATCATAATATGATTTATTAGCATTGTGAATTTAGTTGTTAGCATTATAAAAACGATTGAGTATCATAAGAATATCTCGGTAATAGAGTATTTTACACGATGAATGCAACATTTGCAATAACAAATGAGTATTATAAAAAACATTTTGTTAACATGTACTTTAGCACTACTGTGAACTATTTTAGCACTATTATAACCTAGTTTAGCACTGTTGTGAACTATTTTAGCACTGTTTTAGGTTGACGAAGCTGATCAAGTTATTTTTAGGGCTGCATATTGTGTGTTTGGTTTTATGTATATTTGTAGATTTATTAGCATCACAATATGAATTATTAGCATTGTGAATTTACTTTAGATGATAGTATAACATTTTACAAGGTGTATGCCTCATCGTATGGATTTGATACTCGTTTGTCTACTACAAAGAGGTCTAAAGATGGTACTATAATTTGGAAATATGTTCTGTGTAGCTGGAGTTAAGAACACATCTGTTGATTTTGGTAAATCTTCAAAGAAAAAGAGACGTCGTGTGTCGAAGAGGAATTGCTGTATAGCTAGGATAGGTTTGAAGTATATTGGTTGTGATGGGTACAGTGTTGGATTATTTGAAGAAAGACATACATATTCTCTTAGTATGGATATACACAAAGAGTTTATGAATCTGAATAGGAATATAGATCATTCACATCAAATGTTTATTTGAAACTGTGCAAGGGTAAACATTGGACCTGTGACAATGTTTAGATTAGTTAAAGAAGTTGTTGGTGGATATTCCAATATAGGTTGTACAGTAGTTGATTTCAAAAACTTCAGTCGAGATCTCAAGGCGTATGCTGTGGGTGTAGATGTGCAAATGATGTTAGATAAAATGTCCAAAAGGCATAAACTATGCTATGCTTTCACATTTGATTATGAAGTTAACAAGGATGATCAGTTGAGGTGTGTGTTTTGGGTTGATCCTATATTAAGAAAGAACTTTTCTCTATTTGGGGATGTTGTGTCATTTGATGCAACATATAGGACTAACATGTTAGTCTGCTATATATGTTTAGACTTGATGTTCTATTAGTTTTAGCATTCTTCTGGTTTAGCACTGGTATTTTTCTATTTTAGCACTTGCATTCTCTTTTTTAGCACTTGTAGTTTATATTTTAACACTTGCATTCTCTTTTTTTAGCATTGTTACCTAATGTTTGAATATTTGTTAGGTGATAGTGTTATCATTTGTAATCTTTTATATACAATGATAAAGACATGATAATAACAGAGGTTTATGAAGTTTTATATGGTTTCAGGTATTCAATGATTTTTGCACCCTTCACCGGGAAGGACAATCACGGGAAGCTTGTGACCTTTGGTGCTGCTTTAATGTCAGGTCAGGATGCTGAATCTTATTCATGGGTTCTTCAAAAATTCAAGGACTGTATGGGTGGTTCTCCTAGCCTAATAATCACTGATGAGGATCTTAGATTGAAGGTTGTTGTAAGACAGGTACTTCCCAATACCAAACATCAATTGTGTATGTGGCATATTATGTTTGAAGTTCCAGATAAGTTGCCTGCGCATATCAGAAAGAACGAGACATTCAGAAAGAGATTAAATAGTATTGTGTGGTCTAATTGTATAAATATCACATATTTTGAGGTGATATAGAAGGAAATTATGGTTGAATTTAGATTGGCAGACGATAGTTGGTTCAAGTCATTGTATGATATTGGTGAAGATTGGGTATCTGCATATTTTAGAGATTTACTGATGAGTGGACTGTGCAGGACTACCTCAATTTCAGAGAGTGTGAACAGTTTTTATTCGAGGTTTCTTAGATCAAAGTCAAACCTTGTTGAGTTTTTGATGAACTTTGATAGCGCACTTGATACACAAAGACATGCACATGCCTACTTGGACAATGTTGATGAGTCCTCAATTCCTCAGTTGAAAACTCCATTCACATTTGAGAAACATGCTGCCACTGTTTATACTAGGAATAAGTTCTACGAGGTTCAGAAGGAGATTGAAGATGCATGTTATGTCTGTCGTGTTTGTAATATTTCAGAAAATGATTCAGTTGCGATGCTAGAAGTGAAGGATGATTTTGGTGCTACAAATAAGGTTGTTCACAACAAGGTTAAGGATTCCACTACATGCAACTGTTTGAAATTTGTGAGGGATGGGATCCTGTGCTACCACATATTCACTCTATTCAAAGATTCGAAATTGCAGTCGATACATCCTAAATACGTTGTGTCTCGTTGGATGAAGTCTTCACTCATTAATGAAGTAGGTGCATTGTTGGGTGATCAGTGTTTTTTGTTGGAGGAGAAATTAATTTGTTACGAACCAATTAATTTCTAAGTTTTATGTTGTCTTTCTGTTGTTGAAGGTGACACTGCAAAGATGTCTCTGTTGTTGCAAAGTTTACGCGAGTTAAGAGATGGGTTTTTATCTGGTGATATTGAAGATGATACTATGTCAAAGAAGAGTAGATTATTTTCTGATTTTATAGATTGTGTGCACCTAGTGAAGTTGAGGTGCATCCACCTGAGCTTGTGAAGACAAAAGGCAGTGCAAGTCGTATAAAATCAAAAGAAGAGGCGAGATCTGAACACGCAAAGAAACCTTTAAGGACCTACAAGAAGTGTGGGAAGAAAGCCAATCATGATTCTTAGAATTGTGGGAAGAAGTAGATACATTTTATTTTATTTTTTGTACTTTTTTTAACTGATTTTAGATCTATTATTTCAACTTTTGAATATATATGTCCGGAGAAATGTGACATATACAAATCAGTGCTAAAATTGAAACTTTCAGTACTAAACAAGAAAACGTAAGTGCTAAAGTATAAACCATTAGTGCTAAAATAGAATTTCAAATCTAGAATTCAAATACTAGCGCTAAAAAGGAATGACAAGTGCTAAAAAAGGATTTGTAAGTGTTAAAACAGCTGAAAAATTAGAATTATGAATCTAAATATTAATTAGACGAACCCGGTAGTTTTTATATGTTAGTAGCAGTGCTAAAAAAGGATTTGTAAGTGCTAAAAGGTAAATGTCAGTCTTACTAAGTAGAGTAAGATGGTAGTCTTTATATACAAGTGTTAAAAAAAGAACTGTAAGTGCTAAAACTCAAAATACCAGTTATTATGAGGTTATTTGTCTACTTTTAATGATAATACATAGACTGCTAAAAACTCAAAAAATGCTTTAACAGTGCTAAAAAAGAAAATGCAAGTGCTAAAACCTCAATTACCAATACTTATACTAAAATATTCACAAGAATAAGAAATTGTGTCAGTTACTACATAATATTCATCTACTTATACTTTATACTATCAAAACACAAATATTGTATCATTAATACAGAATTCGAAATGATTATGCGACAAGTCAGTTCATTTTCTTCATTTTTGTGGGGTCTACCACAATTTCCCCTGGTAGATGATTGTCTGTAGAATAGATTTGCAGCTTTGACATGGTCATCCTTCAATATGTTACTGTCTGCAGTTATGATTGCAGCACAATATTTTGGTCTCAAAAATTTCATCTGCTTGTCGTTTCCTTTCTTCAGACCAGTGCTCTAGGTTTTCACACCACTACCTCTGTACGTCTTCATGTGCCTCATGACATAGACGCCACAATCAAATTTGTTCTTTTTATCTCTCCATGGCATCTTCATCCTAGTTGTCCGATGTTTTTCCTTCAATGCATTTGATTTCTGTTCAAGTCCAGCGCTTGCAAGGAACTCAGTAAAAAAGTTTACCTGCATGTGTTTTTAAAAATTAATTTTTTTAATTGCTATTGATAGTGAAAAAAATAATTGGTCACAAATTCATATATTACTAGGGTGTCTGGAATGTCACCATACTTGATCTTAATTCCATCCTTGTCACTATCATTTGCGCTTGAGTTGTCAATAATCTCAACATTGAAGTTACCCACATCAATGAAGATAAAGAAGAAGTGACTTGAATGGTAGATAGGAAAGAAAAAATGTACACAGAGTTAGTTAACATGGGTTGTCAATATGAGATGACAGTGCTAAAAGTCTAAACTATTGTGCTAAAAGTAAGAAAATGTGTAGATAAATCACAGATGGACAAAAGTGTTAGGTATACCAAAAAGAAACAAAAAAATGAAACTCCTAAATCAATAACAATGCTAAAAAACATAATCTGAATGCTAAAATATGAGATGACAGTGCTAAAACACCAAACTATAGTGCTAAAAGCAAGAAAATGTGCAGATAAATCACAGATGAACAAAAGTGTTAGGTTTACAAAAAAGAAACAAAAAATGAAACTGATAAATCAATAACAATGCTAAAAAACATAATCTGAATGCTAAATTATGAGATGACATAGCTAAAACACCAAACTATAGTGCTAAAAACAAAGTAAATGTGAAGATAATTCCATCATTTGTCACTATCCTTGTGTTATAATTCTTGCATGTTTAACAAACTTAGTATTTGCATTAATAATGTAAATGTGTAAAGGGGTGTAAATAATGTCAATATGAGTAAAAATAATTTGTATACCAGATCAACATTGCTCAAAGATACTCATAGGTAGTATTCGATATCAAATTTTATTTTATCGATGAAAGAAGCGCATCTTTTGGAAGTATCCTAGGCAGATGGTGCATCAACTATAGTGAAGCTCTGCAAGAAGAACAATTTTTAATTATATTGAGTGCACTTTAAGAACTTTATATGGAGTTCTTCTCAAGTATACACTTACGCAAAGCTGTGTGGTGGAGAAAAATCTTTGTTTAGAGGACGGGTCTCTCATTCTTTCATTATGATTCAGTAGGGTGCTCCAAACATCCAGAACATGTGAACTGATGTATTCATTTGGAGCCATGGTCCTCATATCAACCCGTGCAAGGCTAACTCATTTGTCATCATACAAGACTTGTTCACTGATAATTCAATTCAATATAAATAGAAAGGTAATCATATACCAGTATACAATATGATTTTTTATGAAGTATTTTTGCATAACATAAGTCACATACCTGCTTTCTGAATCATTCTGCATAACCCAAAAGAATATCTCTTGTTGCTGTCTGTCAAGTACTTTCTTTGTATCAACAAATCTGATTCTGTATGGTGACATCAGCTTCTCCGTTGGCTTTTTCTGTTCTTTGGTTCTTGTCTCCATCCGAGCAACTAGAGCCAGTATCATATGATGTGACCTGGGACCTATGGGACACGACACAGATAAAATATGTGGAAGCTTAGGAACGGAACAATGTCGGATGCGTAAGGGAACAATACGATACGAGCAATGAATTAAACTACAACTCAACTTAATGAACAATTTGACTCGATAATATGCAAATAACAAGCTGAATTAGACTCATTCTTAAGAACTCTAGACTATGACCAAATACCAAGCAAACACAATACCAAAGACAAAAGGAAGAGGGACGAATTTCGGCTAGAAAGAAAAAGACTCGATAGAATGAAGAACTTACTAGATTACGTACGACGAACAAGGACTCGATGACGAACACAAATAGGACACGGTGGTGGTGGCTGGATTCACGGCGTATGGTTGAATGGTGGTGGCGGTCATCGTGAG
The DNA here is from genome assembly GCA_026008535.1 of Perilla frutescens. NCBI lineage: Eukaryota > Viridiplantae > Streptophyta > Magnoliopsida > Lamiales > Lamiaceae > Perilla > Perilla frutescens. The sequence goes on from BRKX01000019.1 coordinate 9,791,406, forward strand.
GTATGGAATCGGCGGTGGTGTTGGTAGATTGTGGATTGGATAGATTCGGTGAACCCGTGTTGTAACAACTCGAACGCGCACATCTAACTTCTCCAGATAGCAATTCTCCCAAGTACTCATTGTACCCTGAAGAACTTGAATAAGACTATTGTATTGCTAGAACAATAGAATTGTTTGTGTATAAATGATCAACCAAAGGATCGGAGACAAAAGGGAGGAATAAATCTCAAACTTAAGCAATTATCTAACTTTAATGTAACAAATGGATGTCCTATTTATACAAAACAATAGGGGATGAAATTCTAAGCCTAATTAACTAGGAAATTCGAAAATACAAAGAGTCCTAGTCAAACTAGGATAAAATCAAAAGATACCAAAAATAAGATAACAAAAATCTAACTAGATAAGGATAAATCCCAACTAACTTTGGGCTTGATTAATGTCGCCTATTTGGACCTAAAGTACACATCCATGGGCTGAATTAATGTATGAATTAATTCGGTCCATATAGTGTAAAATATCTACCACCTTTGCATGAAAAAAGCAACTTGTCGGATTCCCATGCAAATGCGTAGAACTCTTCATGCACACATCCAAATGGCGCGGTTTTTCTTCTCACGTCTTCATACTTCCTTTTTCATCATTAATGAACAGCATGATGATCAATCTTGGGCTGCTCGACACTTCATCTTCATGCAACTCGAATTTGCGATGAATAGAAGCTTGTAAATAAGCTTGCAACTTCTTTGCTCGCAAATGCGTCATTGGACCTCTAAACTGCAGCTCCGGATCATCTTCTTTATTGCCTTGTACGATCTCATCATTCCTCCCCTACTGAAAAGAATTCGTCCTCAAATTCTCGGACTCATCATCATCGAACTCATCATCTGCAGAAAAGAGAGATAGATCAGCAATATTGAATGTAGATGAACACTTGTACTCACCGGGTAAATCAATGCGATATGCATTGTCATTGACTAGACTCAACACGGTGAACGGTCCATCTCCTCTAGGCATCTATTTCGACTTTCTTAAGTTAGGAAATCGTCCAGGACTCAAATGAATCCAAACGCGATCTCCAGGCTGAAAGATCATCGGTTTGCACCGTTTGTTCTTTTGGACTGCATTGCGTGCGCCAACTGCCTCAATACGTGCACGTATTTTCTCATGCATCTCCTTCACTTGATCCGCTTTTCTTGTACCTTTAACACTTGTTAGATGCTCAACAGGTAAAGGCAAAAGATCAGTAGGCGTTAGCGGATTAAAACCATAAACAACCTCGAATAGGGACATATTATTAGATGAATGCACAACTCGATTGTAAGCAAATTCAGCATATGGCAAACAATCTTCCCACGATTTCAAGTTGTTTTTAACTAAAGAACGCAGCAAAGTACCTAAAGTGCGATTAACTACTTCAGTTTGTCCATCAGTTTGTGGATGACATGTAGTAGAAAATAACAACTTGGTACCTAGCTTACCCCAAAGTACACGCCAAAAATGAGACAAAAACTTAGAATCCCTATCACTAACAATAGTTCTAGGTATTCCATGTAATCGAACAACATGTATGAAGAACAAATTGGCAATGTGTACGGCATCATCAGTTTTCCTACATGCAATAAAATGAGACATCTTGGAAAACCTATCAACCATGACAAATATAGAGTCTCGACCAGATCTAGACCGTGGCAAACCAAGTATGAAATCCATAGATAAATCAATCCACGGTGAAGACGGGGCTGGTAGAGACGTGTATAAACCAAATAGGTGTGAGGTAGATTTCAATTTCCTATATGTAACACATCTACTACACACATTCTCAACATCATGCTTCATACGTAGCTAAAAGAAATGCTCATGCAGCAAGTCATTTTAGACACACCAAAGTGACCTATTAAACCTCCCGCATGCGACTCCAAAATTAACAACTCACGCATAGAAGACTTAGGAATATACAACTGTGAACCCTTGAACAAAAACCCATCATGCACGAAAAATCCATCATGTGCTCATGATTTTGTGCAACAAGTAGCATAGATCGGTGCGAAAAACTCATCATATGCATACAGCTCCTTAATTGCATCAAATCCTAACATCTTAGCATGCATTAGGTTTAAGAGAACGTACCTTCGAGACAAGGCATCAGCAATGACATTTTCAGCTCCTTTCTTGTACTTGATGATGTACGGAAAGGACTCGATAAACTCTACCCATCGTGAATGACGCTTGTTCAGATTTTGTTGGCCTTTCAAGTGGTTTAAACTTTCATAATCCGTATGAATCACAAACTCCTTAGGCCATAAATAGTGTTGCCATGTATCTAAAGCTTTCTTGAGTGCGTACAACTCCTTGTCATAAGTCGAATAACGAAAGGCTGCATCTTGGAGCTTTTCACTAAAATAGGCGACTAGACGTCGTTCCTGCATCGAAACAGCACTAATCCCTTTGCCCGAGGCATCACACTCAATTTCAAAAGTTTTATTAAAGTCTGGAAGAGCAAGCACAGGTGCTTTACACAAACAGGATTTTAAAGTGTTAAACGCATTCTCTTGAACAGGACCCCATTCAAACTTTCGATCTTTCTTACTTAACTCGATAAGCGGCGCAGCTATGCTGGAAAAATCACGCACAAAGCGACGATAAAAGCCAGCAAGGCCGTGGAAAGACCTCACGTCACTTGCGGACTTAGGAGTGGACCATTCCTCAATCGCTTTGATTTTGGAACGGTCTACTTCTATACCACGTTCACTCACAACAAAGTCGAGAAATATGACTTCATTCATACAAAACAAGCACTTAGACAGATTACCATATAATTTCAAACCTCTAAGAAGCTCAAGCACGTGTCTAAGGTGCTGCACATGTGTGTGCATCGTGTCACTATAGAATACACAACAACATATTTACCAATCACTTCACGCAAAACATGATTCATCAAACGCATAAATGTGCTTGGTGCATTAGTGAGACCAAAAGGCATAACAAGCCATTCATATAAACCATGTTTTGTCTTAAATGCAGTTTTCCATTCATCACCTTCATGCATACGTACTTGAAAATGACCAGAACGCAAATCAATTTTAGAAAAGATACGCGATCTAGATAACTCATCAAGCATGTCATCTAATCTAGGGATGGGAAAACGATACTTGACTGTGATTTTGTTGATTGCTCTACAATCCATGCACATACGCCATTCGTTGTTCTTCTTTGGCACTAGAATCATGGGAACGGCGCACGGGCTCAAACTCTCACGGATCTGCTTCTTCTCCAACAGCTCATTGACTTGCCTATCGATCTCTTTAGTCTCATCGGGGGTCATCCTATAGGCTGGTCGGTTGGGTAGCACGGCTCCGGGGACGAAATGGATCTGGTGCTCGATCCCTCGAACTGGAGGAAGCCCGCCGAGTATTTCATCGGAAAATACGTCCTTAAACTCATCAAGTAAGGGCTGCACATCACTAGATAAACAATCATTAGTAGCACTGCTCTTAAATGTAAGTAGGACAAGAGGCATACCTGCTTTCACGGCTTTCTGAACTCCTTTAACCGAAATAAACAAGCTCTTTGCAGGAGGCTTGCTAGAACTCGATTCATTCTTCCTTTCCACAGCTAAGGAGTTCCAATGCATAGGAATGGAGGAGGGAGAAGGGACGGCAAGGGGCTGTCCGATCTGAGGGGTCACGGTCGAGGGTTGTCCGGCCATGGGGGCGGCGGCCGAGGCCTTCGGGGCTTGTTTCGCGGTTGCTTTCTTCGCCTTTTCCTCTTTGAACCTCTCTTGCATGCGTTGCCGATCTATAGCAATGGCTTTAGGTGGTAATGGCCTCAATGTACAAGTTCGGTCATCCATGTCGACGGTGTAGGTGTTTAATCACCCATCGTGGACAACATGTCGATCAAACTGTCAAGGTCTTCCCAACAACAAGTGTGCCGCATCCATAGGGATAACGTCACACAAGACAGTATCAGAAAACTTATTGATTGAGAACGAGACACTTAATTGATGAACCACGCGAATCTCGCCTCGGTTTGTAAGCCACTGCAATCTATAGGGACTCGTGTGTTGTTGAACTGGTAGACCAAGCTTTTCCACTGCGTATTGACTAATGGCATTAATCATGCTGCCACTGTCAATAATCATCAAACACGTGTGACCTTTGATCACTGCACGGGTGTAGAAGATGTTCTCCCGTTGGTGTTCTTGTTCCTCTTCTTGAATGATGCTCAAACTCCGGATTGTGACCAAATTGACTTGCTGAACTTCCGGATCAATGTCTTCATGAGATGCATCATTCTTGACTTCTTCTTCAACTATGGCATTGCCCACTGGCTCTTGTTCATCCTCAATGTGGTGAGATCGATGTCGGCCTTCTCTCAGCGGCTTTTCTACAATCGACATGTACTGCACCATCCTCTCAACATTGTGGAAGTCTCTCAACTCGACTTCACAAGCAATATCAAGATTCATACCTTCAATGTACCGAATGATGGTAGCATTTAAGGTCTCCTGCTTCCCGACTCGGTTCAAGGCAGTCTTCAACTCCTTGTGATATTCTTCTATGGATCGTGTGCCTTGTTTGATCCGGTTGAGCTTCTTCTCGAGCTCTCTCTCATAATGGACTGTAATGAAACGTCCATGCATCAATGCCTTCATTTCTTCCCACGTGTCGATGGGAGGATTTCTATTTTTGCGGCGTCGATCCTGCTGTATTTCCCACCATGAGGCTGCGTAGCCTCTAAACTCTAAGCATGCGAGCTGCACTTTCTTGACTTCTGAAAAGTCATAGCATGCAAAGATCTTTTCTACCTTACGCTCTCAATCTAAGTAGATATCGGGGTCGTAAAGGCCTTCAAACTCAGGGATGCTCATTTTGATATTGTTGAGCATTCTATCTTCTCGATTTGCACACCAATGAGGTGCACGAGGTCGGTTATTGTAGTCTCCCTGTCCCTGTGGTATGAAATCGGCTTCATAACCACTGGCTGCATCTTCATACTCGAACCCATAGTCATGGTATTGTTCGAATTCTTACCTTGGAGGCGGCCTGGCTGCGGCTCGAGGCTGCTGCGGCGGCTGGCGTCGGTTCTCAGGCTCAGCCTGAGGCTCGGGTTACCTCTCTGCGTTGCCTTGGGCTGTTTGGGGCTCAGATGGCTGAGCTTTAAGCCTTTGGATCTCCTCAGTCAGCTCGGCAATCTGATTGTTGAAGTTATCCTTCATCATTTGATTTTCCCGTCTGAAGTAGTGTGCCATAGCATCAAAGTTGTACTTCGCGTCCCAAGCTGCATTGGACGTGTATGATGGATCGTTCGGGGTGTTAGGCGATCTAGGCTCACCTGTGGGCAGCTCAAATGACTCTCCTGTGGTACCTTTCTTCATAGTACCTGCAAAACGAACAAACGTGAAGAGAAAGCAAAGTAGAACCTCACAATTCCTCACAAACGCTCGTGTATGTCACTCTTGATTTCTCCACTCGTGTATCTCTCAAGTATGTAGTGCATGTGTGAAAGAAGTGAAATATGGGGGGTGGGTTGATCGAAAATAGCTGCTCCTCTTGACTAGCTCCTCTGGGTCTTCTTCAAGCTCCAACGGATAAAATCAAGTCGGAAGGTTGCTAAGAGTAGAAATAGGCGTGTGGAGTATGTAAACCTGCTAATTTTGGTGTATGTAGACCATGGGTGTATGGGTGTACGGGTGTATGGACTATGTGGTGTATACAGTGAACCGGGTGTGTATGTAAATGAGCTGGAAATTTTCGAACCTATAGACGGTAGGAATCGAAAATATTGGTGGATAAGTATGGAAGATATGGATGAGGATGGGAAGAAATCTAAAACAAGGAAAGAAATCTAGAAGATAAGGTAAGAGACTTTTGGATGTGTTTTACCAAGTATAGACACAATCTAAAATCCCTAAGTATCTATCTAGTATGGAAACAACCTATCTAGACTAGGAAACAACTAAATAATCGAACACAACAAGAAATAAAAATACCGAAAATAAATCTGATTTTTTTTATCGAATGTTTTCTTTTTTTTTTTGTTGTAGGGGTTTGAACAATGAATTAAATTACAACTCAACTTAACAAACAATTTGACTTGATAATATGCAAATAACAAGCTGAATTAGACTCATTCTTAAGAACTCTAGACTATGACCAATTACCAAGCAAACACAATACCAAAGATAAAAGGAAGAGGGACGAATTTCGGCTAGAAAGAAAAAGACTCGATAGAATAGAGAACTTACTAGATTACGTACGACGAACAAGGACTCGATGATGAACACGAATAGGACACGGTGGTGGTGGCTAGATTCACAGCGTACGGCTGAATGGTGGTGGCGGTCATCGTGAGGTATGGAATCGGCGGTGGTGTTGGTAGATTGTGGATTAGATAGATTCGGTGAACCTGTGTTGTAACAACTTGAATGCGCACGTCTAACTTCTCCGGATAGCAATTCTCCCAAGTACTCGTTGTACCCTGAAGAACTTGAATAAGACTATTGTATTGCTAGAACAATAGAATTGTTTGTGCATAAATGATCAACCAAAGGATCGGAGACAAAAGAGATGAATAAATCTCAAACTCAAGTAATTGTCTAACTTTAATGTGGCAAATGGATGTCCTATTTATACTAAACAATAGGGGACGGAATTCTAACCATAATTAACTAGAAAATTCGAAAATACAAAGAGTCCTAGTCAAACTAGGATAAAATCAAAAGATACCAAAAATAAGATAATAAAAATATAACTAGATAAGGATAAATCCCAACTAACTTTGGGCTTGATTAATGTCACCTACTTGGACCTAAAGTACATGTCAATGGGCTGAATTAATGTATGAATTAATTCGCTCCATATAGTGTAAAATATCTGCCACCTTTGCATGAAAAACAGCAACTTGTCGGATTCCCATGCAAACGCGTAGAACTCTTCATGCACACGTCCAAATGGCACGATTCTTCTTCTCACGTCTTCATGCTTCCTTCTTCATCATCAATGGACAGCATGGTGATCAATCTTGGGCTGCTCGACACTTCATCTTCATGCAACTCGAATTTGCGACGAATAGAAGCTTGTAAATAAGCTTGCAACTTCTTTGCTCGCAAACGCGTCATTGGACCTCTAAACTGTAGCTCCAGATCATCTTCTTTATTGCCTTGCATGATCTCATCATCATGTGTTTTGAAAAAATAACAATTAATAATTTTTACTTATTTTTCTTGTAAAGTGTAATAAAGATGTTGAATGTTACTCTTCAATAGCTATATCACACCTCAGCATTATCTGGAACATTTGTTGGCTTTGATGCTCCATCACCCTCATCTGGCTTTGATTTCTTTGAATTGAGATGCTGCATCTCTACCTGCAATTAGTTTTTTATGTGTATTAGAAACATAAATATATATATTGTACACTAAAAAATTTGTGATAGTAAAATAAGGAGCCGCGTTAATGTTAAAATAAGTCATGATAGTGTTAAAATAAAAAAATAAGATCTATATTAACATTGGAAGGAGAACATATCACAGTTCGTTTAATTAACATTATGGTATCATTATAATTAAAACAGAGCATGGAAGCATTTTCTTATTATTTAAATATATTTATAAAGATAAGAAGTCTTATGCTAAGAATAGATCTCCTTCATGCTAATTCCTAATATGTCACTAACACTATCATTAATTCATTCTCTAATATAGTGATGCTACAAGTTAACACAGAAATCATTTACAATATTAATGTTTATATCATTAAAAGGAAATCATGACATGGAACACAGTTTGCATAATGCATATGCATTCTAAATATTTGATTTCGTATACATGTGATTATTTTCAGTAAACGATAACAATTTCCATATATTTAGATTTTGTAAGTGTTTATTTTTTCCAGTAAAATAATGAAAATATTTTTTCCATTCTTGGTTCATTACATCCTCCAGGATTTAAGCATCAAATGTTTCAGTTTGAGCTTGTTCCTTATCCAACACATTCCCTTCAGAAATTTCCTATGTAACCTTCAGTACCCCAGCCCATGCATCACTTAGCCCAAGACTGAATGTTGGACCTTCATCAGTGTATATCTTCTCAAGCTCTGCATGCTTTGCCAGAGCCCTTTCAATCTCCTCAATTGCTGATATCCTTGCTGGATCACTCCATAACTCATCATCGTCCGATGTTGCTTGTGGTTGGGTCTGAGTCTGTGATGCCTGCGACATCGGACTCGGCTATTTCTTGATCAATAGCTGTTGCACTATTTCATATGACTTCTTGAAGAAGAGGTTGTCCATCATATATTGTGGCACCCCCTCTATTGTTTTTATCAATGTGGATATTGCCTATGCCATTCGCTTGGAATCATCAATCAGCTTTTGAGCATATTCCTATACAGGATCATTAGCTGTTGGTCAGGTAGGACTGTTGGATTGTGCACCCAGATTGGTCTCAATATCAGCATCCACAACACATGGAGCTTCACCTTTCTCAGGACCAGCCTCCAAACCAATGATGTTGTGCTCAACCTTTCTTCCAGACTCTTCTTCTACATACGGGCCATAAATGTGGCCTCCTCCAAAACCACCTGATTTCAATTCTAACTGCTGTCTTTTGCACAAAAGCTTGTGTGTCCAACCTTTAAATGCTGGAATTGATCGTTCAACTCTTCTGTTATAGGACACTACTCTGTCTATATAAAACATATGTGGGTGGAAAATGTAATGCACGTTAACATGAGCATGCAAATAGAAAGTTTATTTTAATAATGTACGCTAATTGCTAAACAAACCATTAAGAACAGGATTGGTCCATTGTAGCCTTTATCTCTCTTCTTTTTCCAAAGTAGTGCCTTCTGCACCAGACACCTGATAGCGTACTCACACCAATTGTACTCACATATTCTGTCAACATCATCAAAGATGTGTACTAGCTATGGATGTACATATCAATTTCCCGTGGATTCAATAAGGCTATTTCTAAGCAGAAACATAAAATGTATCTTAAACCATTTTCCACCAGCTTTATCATCCTACATTTTTTCTGAAACATCAATGACGGATTCTGTGTTCATTTCTAACAAATTTCTCTTGCCATTGCTTCGTCAGATTGCAGCTTTAACATCTATGTTTCTTCTCTATACGTAGAGCACCGCTTGGAAACCCCATGATCAATGATACATCAATTGTATCTACGTGCAATCGTCGATCTCTCTTGAGGATCAACTCATAGCTCTCCGGATCTAAGTTGGTTACCAACCAATGGCTCAGTACTTGAGGCACTTCCTTTATACCCAATTACAGAATGCTCCCAAAACCAAGTGATTCAACAGCACTCTTCTACTCAGCTGTGAATTTTTTTATTGCATCATATAGGATGCGTGGTGTTGTTATGCTTTTAAGGGCTGGAAGATCTCCTTGCTTGGATGTTGCTGCTGGACTCTTAGATTCAAAACCACTTATGGCTTCAGCATCTGACTCTGGTGTAGCATTTTTCCTCTCAAGGAATGTTAGTGCTAATGTTCTTGACCGAGATTTGAGAGCATCGACATCATGTTTATTCTTTGATCTCATCTTCTTAGTTATTGATATATTAATATCCTCTGTGGATCTTCTATTTTTGGTGGTACCTATATATGTATAGTTTTATTAATACTATTATTTTGTGTATATATTTGCAAACTGTTGATGTTAAAAAATAGAACTCATTGATGCTAATTTTGTAGAAAACTAGTGTTAAAATGAAAAAATAAGATCTATATTAACATTGGAAGGAGAACATATCACAGTTCGTTTAATTAACATTATGGTATCATTATAATTAAAACAGAGCATGGAAGCATTTTCTTATTATTTAAATATATTTATAAAGATAAGAAGTCTTATGCTAAGAATAGATCTCCTTCATGCTAATTCCTAATATGTCACTAACACTATCATTAATTCATTCTCTAATATAGTGATGCTACAAGTTAACACAGAAATCATTTACAATATTAATGTTTATATCATTAAAAGGAAATCATGACATGGAACACAGTTTGCATAATGCATATGCATTCTAAATATTTGATTTCGTATACATGTGATTATTTTCAGTAAACGATAACAATTTCCATATATTTAGATTTTGTAAGTGTTTATTTCGTGATATATGAAATTTTATCAGGGTTTCGTGATTATTTAGACTTTCTGCAAAAAAAATTTTGTTAGAATGAAAATGAAACACACATTACTTTATTTTTATGATGATGGAAGAAGAATGTATTGCATACGTTGTTTGATCTTCATCGCTTCAGGTTTTCTCTTCTTTGTTGAAGAGTCGCTTCGGCTCTCATTATTTTTCTTCTTCCGTTTGTAGAATTTTTTATGAGTTTTTACCATTTCACTGCTTTGTGATTTTTCCATATTGATGTTTGTGTTTGAAGTTCTTGAATCTAAGCTCGTAAAACCCAATTTATTTATGTGTTTGTTTGAAGTTTTTGAATCAAAAGTGTTTGCGTGTGTGTGTGTGTATGTTTTGCAGAAGTTAAGTATTGAGGGTTAAATGGATGGCGGGTTTTTACCTTTTTTTTCGGAGCGGGTTTTATTATTATTGTTTTCTTTTTTTTATTATCAGTTTTTATTTTTTTTTATTGGAAAAAAAGATTTTGTATTTTCCATGGGTTATACTTTAGCATTGATATTTCATATTTTAGCACTGGTAGTTTGTAGTTCAGCACTGATAGTTTCTACTTTAGCTGCATGTGTGGAAGTTTTAGCATATCTGGTTTTGATTTTGTATGAGAGTTCAATAAATGAAAAAAGATAGATGGCGTCTTGTTAACTTTTTTGTTCGGAGGTGGTTTCTATTATTTTATTTTATTTTTATTATCAGTTTTTCTACTTTGTTTATTTGAAAAAAAAAATTATGTATTTTCTTCAATTATATAGTGTCGATAAATAGATACAAATTTATAGTTATATATTAAAATATTAAATTGTGTAATTGGGATTTATGCTAGCATTATTTGTCTTAGCATTAGAATGATTATTTATATTTTAGGATTGATATTTGCTTTTTTAGCACTGGTAGTTTGACCTTTAGCACTGGTGGGTTCTACTTTAACAGTGTGTGTGGATTTTTTAGCATCTGCGGTTTTGATTTGTATGAGAGTTGACAAAAGTGAATTTGGACTTTAATATGTACAACCAAGATATAGAATGACAGGTATAGTTTTAATTTTAGCATTGTTACTCACAATTTTAGCATATAAAGCTCTGAAACTTTGACATAAAATTTCAAATATCATGGTTTAGAGTTATATATTAAAATTTTAAATTGTGTAATTGTGATTGATGCTAGCATTATTTGTCTTAGCATTAGAATGATTGTTTATATTTTAGGATTAATATTTGCTCTTTTAACACTGGAGTTTGTATTTTAGCACTGGTGGGTTCTACTTTAGCAGTGTGTGTAGAAGTTTTAGCATCTACTAGTTTTAATTTTAGCACTGTTACTCACAATTTTAGCATACAAAGCTCTGAAAATTTGACATAAAATTTCAAATATCATGATATTGAAATAATTATACGAATCCATAAACATTCCCATAATCCAAAAATAGGAAATTTAAAAGTTGTCCAAGCAGTTAGAGAATTTATTACATATATATGAGTTGTTCATTCATTATCATCTTCTAGGTAGAGGTTTTCAATACTGATTGGGTTGTCTTTAGAAGATGCTTGGAAGTAGAGTCTTGCATCTCTGATGTTCCTCTGTCTGTGGATGTTGCATTCTGCAGTAAGAATGACAGCACAATACTTGATCCTTAAGTATCTCAGCTGCATCTGATTTTTAGCTCTTAATCTACTCTTCCAATTCTTCACAGCACCCCCCATATACGTCTCCATATGGCGCATTACAAAGACCCCACAATCAGTGCTGTTTGTTGAAGTTCTCCATGGCATTTGAAGACGGTTCATGCTCTTGATATTTTCAGTCACTTCTTTTGTTAGTTTTGGAAGGCCAATCATCTTCAAGAAGTAAACGAAGTGCTTGATCTGAAATTTATGATTGAAGTTAGTTCATTTTTATTTTTGAATTGAATGTGTGTTTGTTAATTTGTTTCACTAGTGAAAAAATCAATAAATAGATATTTTTTTTTACCGGTCTTGCAAAGACATGTTCATATTTCAATAGTGGTCGTCCTGCTCTCCTTCCATGGCATTGGAATTATCAATGATCTCAACCACCATTCTTCTTGTATCAATGACAATAATGTAGAAGTGTTCTGATTGCAATATCGGAAAGAAAAACTGCAAACAAAATAGTGTACATTTAGTTACTATCATGATGACTTTTGCAATTTAATAATGAATACGTACCACGTCTGTCTTATATGCTTTCATATTTGGGTATGCGTTGAGTTCGTGGAATATGTTGTTAACAAACAGCTTTGATACCTTCTGATGATTCCATTCCTTTGGAGGCGCAACAACTGTGTAGTTCTATAAAGACAAATGAAGAATTTTGAACATGAATATGTAGTGTTGTTTAAAACAAAATAAAGTGAGTTAATTAGAAATAGTAACTATGAAATTCGTGACTTACACAAACGTTGGTTGTTAGGAAAAATCTCCTAGGAGTATCTTCTTCAAGAAGTTTTGCTTGAGCATGGTTCAATATGCTACTCCATCATCAATAACAACAGAACTAATGTATGTGTTTTTGTTCAAACTCAGCATCTCAGTTCTCCTCAGCTCTCCCCGCTCATCGGAATACAAAACAACATTCCTAATTTTGAATAATTTTTTTTTAATATAAAGTGCAGTCTGACATAACAAAATGTCACTGATAACTTTTATATTTATTAATAATAACGTATTATAAAAGTACCTTTCATCATCACTCTTATTTTCCATCGCCCAGTAGAAGCTGTCAGTGTCTTTCTTGTGTCCACAAGGTTTTAAAATGGCCAGGTTGCTTCAATATGGCCCTGGACCTTGTGAAGACTGTGCTAGTTTGGATCACTGCCTTTTGTATATTTTTAGATGTTAATCGAAGGTAAAAACCTTTTAACAATATAAGTTATTATATTGGTATTATTATATGGTAACATCTTTTTCTTGCTGGCCCTGGGTGTTTCAGTTGGCTTTGTGGGCATATCACCCTCTGGCTCTTCTCTGTGTCTTCGTATTGCCTATTATAGCAATCATTTTAGAATATTATAAATTTTGTTCTCAAGATTATTAGTAAACTTGATGAGACTGCTAAACAATGAATGAAGAATGCTAAATTATATTTTAGTTAATGCTTACTGGAGTGTTTGAACTGTTTATCTTTATCTCAGTCTCATGGATCTCAATAGCTATTCACTTCCCTTTGTCTTGTTGTTGTTTCTCTTCTGCCAATAACTCTCTTTGAATCTGATATATTTTTTGTGTAAATCCGATAAGTAAATAGTCATTTATAAAAATAGAAATCAGTGATAATTCTAAATAAAGCAATTAGCAACACTAAAAACTATATTAATAATGGTATGTCACCTTATGAGATGGCCCGACATCTTTCTTATTCACAGTCGAAATTTGTTCTTGTTCGACTTCTCTCTGTCGAAGATCTTCTAGCTTACGACCTCTCTCTCCGTGTTCTTGTATGAACTCAGCCCTTGTATACACCGGCCAAGGGTAGCCATCTCTGAAATCTCCAGCAACAGGCTCTGTTGTCTGCCTGTCTATAAGCATATAATAGTCCCATCCATTGAAGGATGCGATATACCTCGGCACCTCTCGGAAGTACACCTCAACTCTATCAACGTATATCATCTGTTCGAAATTGAAATTTTTTTTTGAGTAATGTGTGTAGATAATGGTTGCAGTTTTTATACAAGCACTATAACAAAAAATAAATAATTAATAGCACTTACCAACAAAAATAGAATAGGACCTGTGAAGTGCATGGTTTTGTCATTCTTCCACTTGACAGTGGATTCACCAATGATCTCAAGACATATTCACACCAGTCATATTTACTAACGTTGTCAATTTCATCCAGGCAGTTCATTAAGTTGTTGAAAATATGTCCATCGTTGGAGTTCTCAATCATGGAAATAATCACCAAAATTATGAAGTTTGTCTTGAACCATTCCCCTGCTGTTGTATTCGAGAGTATGCTACTGAGCAACTCATCCTTCGGCATGACCTGACATTTTTGGCCTCAACACTCTTTGGTATCTTTTGTGGTCCTCTAGGAAAATCAAAGATCACAGACACATCAGATACTTCAATCCGCATTCTTCTCCCGTGTTGTAATTGAAGTTCTCTTGATATTGGGTCAAAGTTTTCGAGCAGCCAGTAGTTCATCCTCTTTGGGAAATGATTTATATTCAAATAAAGAATGCTTCTAAATCCCATTTGTCTCACTGCTTCCCGTTGTGTTGTATTCATTTTCATTACAGCCTCTGATAGAGTTGATGGCGATGTTGTTGCTTCTAATAATGGATATCTGTTATATATATCATTAAGTCTATTATCTTCATTAGTTGGGGCAGTTTTGGGTCTTTTGTTCCTGCTAGTTTCAGCTTCTGCAGTCCTTTTAGCACCTATAATTTTTTTATATAATACTGTTAAGTAAAAAAAATAACAATTCTAAAAAACATAATCGGAATGCTAAAATAAGAGATGACAGTGCTAAAATTCCAAATTATAGTGCTAAAACCAAAGTAAATGTGCAGATAAATCACAGATGGACAAAAGATTTAGGTTTACAAAAAAGAAACAAAAAATGAAACGGATAAATCAATAACAATGCTAAAAAAAACATAATCTGAATGCTAAAATATGAGATGACAATGCTAAAACACCAAACTATATTGCTAAAAATAAAGTAAATGTGCAGATAAATCACAGATGGACAAAGTGTTAGGTTTACAAAAAAGAAACAAAAAATGAAACTCCTAAATCAATAATAATGCTAAAAAACATAATCCGAATGCTAAAATATGAGATGACAATGCTAAAACACCAAACTATAGTGCTAAAAACAAAGGAAATGTGCAGATAAATCACATATGGACAAAAGTGTTAGGTTTACAAAAAAGAAACAAAAAATGAAACTGCTAAATCAATAACAATGCTAAAAAAACATAATCTGAATGCTAAAATATGAGATGACAGTGCTAAAACACCAAACTATAGTGCTAAAAACAAAGTAAATATGCAGATAAATTACAGATGGACAAAAGTGTTAGGTTTACAAAAAAGAAACAAAAAATAAAACTGCTAAATCAATAACAATGCTAAAAAAAACATAATCTGAATGATAAAATATGAGATGACAGTGCTAAAACTATAAATTAAAGTGCTAAAACCAAGAAAATGCTAATATAGGGTTATGTTAATGTTAAAAAAAATAAGAGTTTGCAATTGCAATAGTGTTTGCACTATATTCATAGTGTTTTTTGACAATGCCGATGATATTTTTTTGTTATAAATGCTAAAAAAATTGTAATGCTAAAAAAGGGTCAAGTTAGTGCTAAAATTAGACATGACAGTGCTAAAATAGGGAATGAGATTGCTAAAACCCTAAATTAAAAAATATACATGTAAACGGTAAATCACATATATATTGCAAACACTGTTAGGTTTAACATGTTTATACAAGTTTTGTCATTAACAAAACAAAATGAAACGGATAAATTATCATGCAATAAAAAGAA
Organism: Perilla frutescens; assembly: GCA_026008535.1. Taxonomy (NCBI): domain Eukaryota; kingdom Viridiplantae; phylum Streptophyta; class Magnoliopsida; order Lamiales; family Lamiaceae; genus Perilla; species Perilla frutescens. Next base: position 9,807,104 of record BRKX01000019.1, read on the forward strand.
CAGATTTTTGGTAAAGATTATGTTTTGTATGTCTCCGGGGAAGTACTGTTATGCTAAAAAAATGAAAGAAATTACTAAATCATCATAATATAATGCGAAATGAATTTCTATAGCAAAAAATAATATCTAACAGAATTTGAAAAAATAAAACTGAACGATATATTACCTTGAGAGTTCATGATTTTTTATTGGAAATTTACTGTTCTTCGGTTGTTTTCGGGCGATTTGAATGGTTGAATCCGACGATTTTGCCTATTTTTTGATATTTTTTGTCTGGTTTCGCGTGAGGAAGCTCGAGCAGTTATGATGGGAAGAAAGCTTTTGTCTGCAAACGTTTGAAAATGTATATAGTTTCAAATTTCCGATTTCACCCTCTCAAAGTTTCAGGGGCAGCGAACTTCCAAGATATTACAAATATGCCACCGCATTTTTTTAAGTTTGGAACAGATCTTGGCTGTCTAAATAGACGAGATTTGTGGCTGAAATTGGTTCTCGGTTCTCACCTAAGGTGTGGTTCCTTCTGAAACCCAACCCTATATGTATATGTATATGTATATGTATATGTATATGTATATGTATATGTATATCATAAAATAAATTATATAAATATGTGTTGGTACTATACTCCATCATAAAAATTCACAATACATTCACATAGTATTTTCTTGTTTAAAAAATATTTATTATTCATATGACAAATTAAGATCTAGATCCAAATATAATCAAATAGCAACAAAATTATAGATATTTTCTAAATATGAGTTTGAATCTGGATCTTCACCCGTCTTATAAAGTTTGAGCCACAAGATGAACTTACATAATTTTTTATCATAAATTAATAGATTTGAAATTATAATATTAATGGAATGTAACACACTAGTTTTATACACCTAGATTGCTATTAATTTTATAAAAACTAACATGTAAAATAATATATGAAAGAGAATTTCCGGCAATTTCCCAAATATACAAATAAACTTATACTTGAAAAACTTAATAATACAATAATAAACTTTTTAGAAGAAAATAACATAATAATTCAAACATCTAAACATTTCTAAAGTCAGAAACACACAACAATCCAAACAGAAATATCAACTAAACATTTAGTAGTCAAATGAGTTAAATAACTTAGATATATAAATATAACTTAAACATAATCCATCTTTTCCTTGTCATCACCGAACTCCTCAACCTGAAATGTTGTAATTATAAGGGGATGATTATAGCGAATATACTCAGTGGAGAATATGCATTATCCAAAATATATTAAACGAGTAACTCATATTCAGACATTCATGTCATGTCAACTGTCACTGTAATAATAATGATGGTTTGACAGTTGGGAGTCAGCCTAAAGGCAACTTATCACGGCCTCAAACCTATTCATTGTTCCTGAACAAGTATATGCATATACATATGCACGGTGGGCAACCTAAGAACAACTTTTACGGTCCCAGACCTACGAACTGTCCCTAGCATACTTTAATTTTTATATCAACAATCAGTTGAACAATAAATAACAAGCTCAATATATAATGGATAATAAATAAACTCGTGGATATAAAATTCTCCACCTTTACTTTGAAGATATTTGACTCGATTTTTCAATGTAAAATATTAAAGACTTGCAGGAACTAACACGCCTTTACCTAGCAGAGAACATATTAAAAAATTTAATAAGTTCAAACTTTTATAAGAATTACAAGAGCTTAATTATTTTGATTTATGAAATTAGTTCAGATTGTTTAGTATTTTTCTTACTTTCAACACACTTAGAGATTTAAGATTAACACATTTATCAACATTTTGTTACAGAAATAGTGAAGTTCTCAAGTAATAAGAATTAAGACAAAATCGATAAACTAAGTTATAATAAAAAGATTGAACCAATTCCTAAATGGGTAAATTATAATTTGATACTTGATTTTTCGAAATCTTAAAAAACATGCCCCGGTCTTTACATATTTACAGTTCAATATCCAACATTGTAAATTTTTATCAAATATATCCCGTAGTCAACTATCTTGTACCTTATAGCATATGTGAACTACTAGAAATCTTATGTGTGTTTTTATAATGCCACATCATACCTAAAAAAAATATTAGAAACTTAAATTTCCATATAAGTTAAATAAATTACCCTTTCACTTTTAAATTGTAGTTTTATGTAACTCGAAGCCAAAGTTATGTCAATTTATATCTTGTGAATGTATATAATTTATATAAAAATGTCTTAAATCATTTCAATTTTTTTATATTGATCTAATGTTAATTAAAATATTTATATAAATTATTGTCATCACTTGTTGAGGAAGTCATACCTAAAATTCGATGAGAATACATATAATTATCCATTTGTCAAAGGTTGTAACTCGTAAGCTTCAAAAAAATATATTTATTTAAATCTTCTATATATTATGTGAATAATTAATTATTAAATAATGTATGAATATTCATTAAAAAATAATTATATAAAAAATAACATTAACATATTTAATGAATGTATTATATTTCAAATTACACAAAACCTGAATATTTTTTTCATTTTCTAATTTATTAAACTTACATGGAAATAAATAAAATTTTCATATTTATTTTTTTTAGGTATAATGTAGCATTATCGACATATGATTTCTTGTTGTCCACATATGTTATATGGGTACTAGATAGTTGACCATGTGATAAATTTGACAAAAATATATAAGGTTGGATATCAAACTGTAAATATATAAAAATTAAAATTTTTATTAAAAGATTAAAAAATCGAGTATCAAATTGTAATTTACCCATCCTAAATCATTCACTAATTTTACCACTCATTTCCGTCAACTCCTATATAACTCACCCAAACACGAGCATTAAATTTGAAAATATAGAATGCAAGAGATATAGGACTATAGGAGAGAGAATGAGAATAGTTGAGCTTTTATCCAAGTTTTATCACTTTCGGCAAAAAGAGAAAACAAGATAATAAATTCATATCTAGAGTTGGAATAATAATAATTAAAAAAAATCGGTGAAAGCTTCAAACAAGGATTTTCAACAAAACACCAGATTTATAAGAAGGTAGTTTCTATTTGCACCACTACTTTTACTCTTTGCACTACATCTACTTCCTACACTATAATTTTTACTCTTTGCACCATCAATATTGACAATACCCTCACATCTAAAATATGTTTTTTACAAAAAAAAAACTTAAAAGTAATAATTTAACTTTATTAAAAAAAAAAAGAAAAGGAATCTTCTTCTTCCCGAGAATACTTCTGGCAAGAATGGTTTTGCCGAGACCGGGAAGCCCGGTGATCGGAATGACCAATCGCTCCTTCTCTTCCGACAGCAACTACTCGGTAACTTTTTTGAAGTCCTCTTCTTGTCCAACGATCTTATACTTGCCGCTGAAATTGGATCTAGGAGGCTTAGGGATATTCTCCGAGAACAAACTCTGGGCATCTGGGTTTTTCTGATGGCCTCCGCCGTCTCCTTCACCTTTTTTGCGACGACGGCAACATAATATGTGATTTTCTTGAAAGAAGCTTTTTACCGAGTCCTTGAGAGAGAACATGAATTGAAGATAGCAAACACCCTCCCAAATTGAAGGAATCACAAAATCATGAGTGGCGAAAGCTGGAGCTTAACGGTGAAGCCGTGCGATTCATGCAAGGCGGCAGCGGCCACCATGTTCTACCGCGTGATGGAGAATTTTCTACACAGAGTTTAAAACCCGAATTCAAACTTGCAAGTGTACAAGTAAGTTGTAATACAAGGTAAAACGGGATCGAATCCACATGGAATTTAGAATGATTCAAGGTACACAAGCATCACATTCATGTCATTTTTACAAGTCAAGCATCACACAAAATTTTTGGGTTGACTAAGGTCTTTACTCTAGGTGTGAAATTTAACAAGTTGTAAAAGCAAATTAAAATAAATTCAAAATAATCAAAAATGCACTAATCGAGAGGCAACAAGTAAAGAGGGGAATTCTAGGGTAATACTCATCAACACAAACAATGGATTTCAAGATCAAAACGTAAGTTAATTCCAATCAAGATTAATTCCAACATTAATCAAAGGCTCTCTCGAGCTTCTAAGATTTAATTAAGAAAAAGGGAACTCTCCTATCTCTAGGATTAAATTCCAAATCCCTCAAATTTAGCACAATTAATCTACCAAAATTCCAACTAGGCATAAATTCTCATTTAATACCTAAAGGGACTTATGAATCAATTTCTAATGCTAATTAGTCCTTCTCAAAACATAATCAACATAAAATGTAACTTAAGGTGGCCAACCCTAATTAGATGCATTCAAACCAATAATCCATGAGCAATACAAAAAAAGGAGATTAACATGCTTTTTCATCCATCCATCCAATCATTCAATATCAAATCATATCACCCTAGGAATTAAAAGATTAGCTAGACATGCTTAAAATTAAAGAAAAATAAAAATAAATAAGAAAGAAAGAAATCATAAACATGGACAAGAATAAATCCGGAAAGGGAGTAGACAATCTTCAAACTTCACTTTATCTTCAAAATTCTTCACAACCTTTTGTCTTGCAACACAAAATTCTCTCTCTCAAAATCTATCTTCTACTTTAGGAGGCTAGGAAATTGAACCCTAGTTTTGAACATAGGGGGTATTTATACATCCACATTTTTCGTCCATCAAAAGAAAATGAAAAAGAAAATAAAAAGTGCAAAAATCGCGTCAGAACAGGGGGCGCGACGAGGGCTTGGTCGCGCCCCGGTCGCGCCGCGCTGGGTGGCGCGACTGGGGTGGTCGTGCCAAGTAGCTCTGTGCCCGCGCCGCGCCGCTGGCCGTCTTTCAGGCCCTCTGGCTGGAAGCGCGGTCGCGCCGATTCTATGCCCGCGTCGTGCCTGGCTTGGGTCGCGCCTGATCGCTCTGAGTCGCGTCGCACCCGGCAACGTGGTTTTGCACCCTCTGTGTACAAGCGCACTGGCGCCTCTTCTGTACCCGGGTCGCGCAGTCTTCACACCTTTGAGCCCTGACCCGATCGATTTTGCCCTGAAAGTGCACAACAGTGTTTAAAAACACTTATAACACAATAAAACAAAAACACGGCATCAAGATAACAAAATAAGAGAGAAAGATACTAAAAACACGCGGTCTATGCTCGAAAATACGGGTGAAAATCCCATTTGTCATCGCGCCAACTCCGCCTTCTTCTACGTAGCTTGCGACGACAAGGTCCACGCCGTTAACAAGTTGTCCTCTCGCCATGCCCGCATCTGGGTGTGCGAGGTATGCGAGCAGGCGCCCGCCGCCGTTACCTGCAAAGCCGATGTCGCCGCGCTCTGCTCTGCCTGTGACGCCGACATATAGCCAACCCCTCGCCTGCCAGCACGAGCACTTTCCCGCCGTGCACTTCTACAACGCCGCCTCCGCCAACAAAACCTCCCGCTCCTCCGCCGCTGTCAGGGAGTACTCCGAGGAGGAACCGGAGGTGGCTTCGTGGCTCCTACTGTTGTTGCGGGGAGAGAGAGAGATGAGAAGGTGAAGTGGTGAACGGCTGAAAGCCTGAAACTGAAGTGGCGACCGTGTTTTTTTTTCTTTTTAATATTTTATTTTATTTTATTTTTATATAGTAAGGATATTTATGTAATTTTATAATTATTTATTTTTAACTTATGTAATTTAGTGGTGCAAAGAGTAAACTAAGTGTTGCAAATATAAACTCTCTTATAAGAATTACATCTCACGGTACAGTCCCAAAATATTCTATTTTCTAATTAAATCTAATTTACAACAACTATTTTATTTTTAATCTTTCTTTCACGCAATGTTATTATTTGAACTAATACTAATTGACAATTAATTCGGTAGATTCTATTATTATATTAGGACATGTTCAGTATGGAGAAATGAAATTAGTTGTGAATGGAATGAACTTGGTAATGAAATGATGATGAGAATGGAATTGAATGGATATTGTCATTCATGTGGCTAGTATCCACAAGGAATAAGATATGAATAAAAATGAAATATTAATTGATTTTATTATCATAGTTTATAATTAGTAAAATAAAATACTTGAATTTGCTTAAATTTATTTTTAATTAATAAAATTAACCGTCAAGAGATGCTATTATATTTTAAAAATATATTATTGAATATTTTGTAATTTTTGCATTAATTAAAATTTGTGGGAAAACCAAGTATGATTCTAGTAATTATTTAGCCAATGAATAATGAGTTTGTATATTTTATGTAAGTTTTTTTCTATAATATTAGTAATAGTTTTAAAATAATTATATAATTTTATGAATCATGAGTAATTTATTAATTAGCTTTTAAAAATTTTCATATATTTCTCGAATTTAAATATTTTATATTATTTTTATCAAATACTTTTTATGAAAATAATAATTTTTAAAATTTTCATATGAGTTTTACAAATGTTTAATGAAATTTGAGTTTTTATAAGTTCCTATATTTTTTATGCTTTACTTTATTTTCTACAAAAATTGTTATAATTTTTATTTTATTTTTTATTTTTTATACTTGAGTAAATTATATTTTTATAATTTAATATGTGAATATAATATTTAATTTGTTAATGTAAAAAATAAATATGGATAATTTTGTTAAAGTAAAAAAATAAAAAATATTTATTGGTCATTGAGAATACGTAATATCACATGGGCGGATGGAATGACTAATCCCAATTCTGGGGAATATGGATTACTACGGGAATGGTGATTTTCGATAGTAAAATTATATTAACCATGAGAATAGCAATGGAGGTGGGATTGGTGATTCCATTCCTACATATTTGCCATGACCTTAGAGATTAGGAATGAGTAAGAAATTGCCTGAATTGAAATTTTAGGTTAGAGACTTCGAATTGATGTCCTCCAACTTATTCGCCGGTGTGAAATTCTTTATCTAACTTTGATAGAGGATTGACAAATGTTTTTTATAGAAATTTCTCATGCACTTAGCATAATTGTATGGAAGGGAATTGTTTCATCGATTAATTTTCTAACAAAAGAATTCAATCAGAAATCAGCTTTGAAAGGAGAAACTGTTTGGGTAGTTCAGCAGTTGGCAGATACGTGAGTTGATGAGGGAAGATCAAGGAATAATTAACTGTTATTTAGATAAGTTTTATTATTATTATTATTATTATTATTATTATTATTATTATTATTATTATTACATTTGATTTTCTTGAATTTTAGAAATATAATTTATGGGATTTTCATATATTTATCCAAGTTATGAATTCTTTATTTTAAATGTTAATTTTCTCAGCTGGAAGAGAGAAGAGAGATGGCGGCTCACAACACGATCGGGTGGTTACATGGAATTTTCTCGATAGTAAATAGCTATAGTTTCAACCAATCATCATCCACTAACTATCCATCCCACTAAAGATGGAAATTACATAGCCCAATTATTATGTCCTTTTTTGTTTGTTTTAACATATAGTTAAACCTTAAGTTGTTTGTTATTTTGTAAGAAAAGAATAAAGGAACAATTGAGTGAGATATTTGTGTAAACAACTGTAAGAAATGAAAATGCTTTTTTTTTCTTATGAGAATATCAACAGTGCTTGAACTTTTTTTTTTATGTCGAGGGTGACTCACAGTCATTACCATAGTGTACACTGGGTAAACATCGCCTTAATGTATTAGTCTGCAAATCTACATTGGGGAGGTAAACCACACTTGACCGGCCAGGTGTGACAGACTCACACCTAGTGGTGTTGGTAGTGGGTCGAACTTGAGACCTTTGGCCTCAAGATAACATCACTCTACCATTAGGTCATCCCCAAGGGGACCTTAAATATTTTATAAAGGGTGTTGCTGTTTGCACCACTATTTTTTCAAAATACACCATATTTACTACATGCACTACTACTATAATTAATTTTTCAATATTTTTTCTTCATACATCACACTTTTTTCCATTTTTACCCTTTGGTTTAATAATTAATTTAAACTAAAAGGAGGACCCGATACTATTGTTACTCTCTTCTTCAGAAATTTTATGAATCGCCATCTCTTTTCTCTCCCTTCGTTTTCACTTCTTCATCTTTGTTCTATTTATTTGCATCATTATTCAACCTGTTCCTTCCTAAAATTAACAAACTTGATGCTCGAGTTTTGAAATCTGAAAACTTATGCGATGAACTGAATAATTCAAACAAATACACTGATTTTCAAAATGTACTCTTCAACATTGTCTCTGATTTTTTAAACTAATTTTGTGAACACGATGTCGTAGTTCGACAAGATTCTCGATGAAAGATCTTCGAAAAATAATTTTAAATTTTATGGAGTAGTCAAAAAATTATTTATATGGTTTGTTGAAGTTCGAAATATGATTTTCAAACTCTTCTTTATTTGAATTGTGGGTGAGGAGGTTGTTAATCTACAAACATCGGCGGACTAATTAACAAATGATTATCAAGTTGCAGAAATGGAGCCATGGAGGTAGAAGAGAGAGAAAATGGGGTTTGGGGAAGAACGGGTGAGCATGGCGACATTATTTCTTTTTAATTTTTTTAATTGATTTTTAAATAATTAGTGTTTAATTAAAAAAGATATTTAAGTAAATTAATTATTATTTATTTTTTATTTATATTTAATAGTGATGTATTTAGCCACACCTTTTATAAAAGAGCCCACTTATAAAATACTCTTAGCAACTAAATCCATAATTAAAATCAATAGTGTTTATTTGATATTTCAATTGCTTCCTTATTTATTTTGGGTGAGTGTAATATGTTGGTGCCCTTGACTTTTTTTTTATGATTATGATAATACACATCCGCTGTTAGGTGTGACATACAGCCATTGGCTATCTAGCTGTGTTAGTAGGATTCGAACTTGAAATATTTACTATTTGTTTCAAGCTTTTTTCTTTGTAATATTTAAGGTGGGGCTATATATCGGGGGTTGTATTTTAGTTTGCTATAGTTTTTAAATAGTGGGGATAGTATTTTAGTTTGCTATATTTTTAAATAATGGGATTATATTTTAGTTTGCTAGGATTTTAAAATAGTGACGGTTGTGAGGATAAAAAAGTCTAGAAAATAAATATTTATATTTTAATTAATTTTGAGTATTATAAGGAGAAAAATGGAGCTTGTGAATAGAATTACCCTTTATTTATATATTTGAGTGAGACCAAACTGGTAAGCCCAATTACATTTCATGGTTTCAATATCCTCTCTCTTCAAAGTGCATTCGTCCTAAATCACATTTGGAACCAGTCACATCTAGAGGTGTTAGTAGATTTAAATTCAAGGCATCCAAGTTGTAATACTCTTCTTCAGTATTTATTTTAACCTAACTGCAAGTGCACAGTGGGGTGTATAAGTGTAGCAATGAATAAGGTCATATCCACAATAATTTAATGTTTAACTTCTTGAGTATCAAAACTCAACTCCTAAATACTTTATAGACAACCAATTAAAATGCTTGATCAAATTAAAATACTTAAATAAATGAAAACACGGAGAAGAAATAGTAGGGAAGAAACAGCGGAGAAAGACGAATTCTAAAGTTAGAGAATCCTTATCTAATCCTTTTATTTAACTGTTTCATCATATACCTATGTAGGGACTTAAATCTAGTTAGAACAACCACAATTATAATTGAAACATCCTCTCGAAACGCCTAAAGTGTGAATCACACAACTAGTATTATCATCTTCGTTCAATACTTGGCATGCAACTCCTAGTGGTTCTTAGGATTTATTGCTATCTCAATTAACCTCACCTCTCTCGAGTACTATTGATTAACGAGTTAATTACTCCAAATCACATGTTAAAACCAATATTTCAATTTATGAATTAACACATTAAATTGTATTATTTACTGATCAATTAAACAATACATATAAAAACAAGAATAATCAAATATCAAGATAAAGTCATAGAAAACATGATAAAACCAATTAAATAAACTTCATAAATAATTCATCATCCAACCTTAGAAAACTAGAGTTTAGCTTATCCATAATCAAATAAATACCTAAGCACCAACAAAGAATATTTATGTCTGACAGAAAAATAATAAATAAATAAATCTGAAGGATACATTTTATCTTTATTCTTGATTGGCTTGACTCTCTTGGTCTTACTCTTCGTACTCTTCTTTGCAGTTCTCTAACTTTGTGGAAGAATTTGTAGGTGTGAATTCTTACCCCAATTTTCATCCATCTCATGGCTTTTATAGTTAGGGAAACAGAATCTCAACGTAGAATGATAAAAAAAAAACCCAAAAATAGAGTAAAATCGAAGAGCTAAGATGATTTGGGAGTGTGCTCGTGACCTAGCCACCTGCGAGTCTGGTCGTGAGTCAACGTGGCGTCCATGTGGCAGATTTCTCATGACCAACTCATAATTCGCGAGTGGGGTCGTGACTCGTGACTCAACCAAAGGCGACCCCCGTCTCTATAGCGAGCGTGCAGAAAATTAACCAGCCAGGCCTGACAGCCTTACACTGTTTGCTTCCATCTCACCTGTTTTTCGTCCGATTGATCCAATTCTTTTTGCAACACGTTCCTCACTATATTTCTTATCTTTCTAGGGTCTTTCCAAGGTCATTTGAGGTCACAACTAAAATGACATTAAACCCCTTTACAATAAACAAACACGTAACATTGCACAAAACATAAAAAAATATGCAAAATTTATTACTCCATTCATGCAATGTTCATCAAATACCTATCAAAAGAACCTCAAAATACATATAAATCAAACGGTTATCGACTATACCACTAAAAATTATTTGAAAGTGACAAATATTTTAGTTACATATATATATATATATATATATGCATATATATAGTGGGTGGATGGATGTAGGATGTCAAATGGGCAAACCCGTTGGTTTCGAGCCAACCCTATCGGGCTATTCGGTTCGAGCTATTTCGGGCTGAAATTTTTTCGGGCTAAAAATTATTGGCCCTAGTCCTAATCCTAACACTTCGGTTTTTGGGCTAGCCCATCAAGCCGACATATTTCCGATAAAAAATAATTCTTTTCTAGTCCCATGAAAAAATATTCAGTAGTTATTAATACAACTCCAAAGCTCAGTAGTTATGGTTAATTTTCAAACCAATTTTACATGCTAGTAGTTTGTTGAACTGAAACCATTATTTTATTTATTCAATCCTTATCTTTGAAAAAATAAATAAATAAATAGAAATCAACAAACACAAAATTTTCAACCCCTTTGCAAAGGAAGCATCAAAGTAACCATTAAACCACAACTTCACAAATTATTCATCCTCAATTCTAGCTTAAGACAACGATTGAAATAGGTTGTGGTCGCTTCTTAGTTATCTCTAGCATTTAGGGTTGAATTGAGATTGGGTTTTAAGTAAATATTTTTTTTTCAAAGAAACCCCAGCCCAACGGGCCAGCAACCCATTCGGTTAAAATTTAATTCGATCTTAAAAAAATGATCATAACCTAACTTTTTTTTTCAGACGGTTCAGACAGCCCATCAGTTTCGAGCTAGGTTGACATCCCTAGATGTAGGCCTTTTTCATTGATTTTGAATGAGCATTTAATTTTAGAAATTATGAAATAGTTTAATAGTATGGAAAATGTACGGAAATAGAAGTACGAATATTTTGGATACAAAAAGCTAGCTAAAAGAAGCACCAATTATAACCGGCATATTTGAAGCAACGTGGAGTTTAGAAAAAGTTCGAAAATAACACATTTTTAACTTAAAAAAGAAATAAAAGCAGAAAAGTGTTTTTTTAATAAAAGCAATAGAAAAAAGACATGTAGTGCTTACACGACACACCAAATCACCACCCACTCCAATATAATTTGTATTGTTTATTGGACATTTAGATCACAAATAAATTGAACTTCTGTGAACTTTTCCCAATAACCAATTTGTTGACCTTTAATTACTATTATGCTCATAAAAAATAATATGAAAAAACTAATATCTAGTAGTATGTGTCTAATATGAAGCCACTAACCATTATAAATCCACCAGTTAATAATTCAATCCAAGTTTACAACTGCTGTTAGGTGTATAACTGAACTATATATATATATATATATATAGTGGTTCCAAAAGGAACCATACTCTGTGTGAAAATCGAAAATCAATCCATATCATTCAATAATCTCTACATTAATGGCACAGATTTAAAAATTGAGACGCTGGCATAATTATAATAAAGTCGAAATTTGGTGCCCCTGAATCTTAGTAAGGGTAAAATTGGAAATTTTGAAAATATATGAATACTCAGAATTTACGTGTATATTTTTCAATTTATGGTTTTAGTATTGTCATTTCCTATTTTAGCATTGTCATGGCTTTTTTTAGCATTGTCATGACTTATTTAGCATGACTCTTTTCTAGCATTAGCATAAAAAAATATCATCGGCATTGTAAAAAAATCATGAACAAACACTGTTACATGTTGTTATCAATATAGTGCAACCACTATTAGCATTACAATCTCTCATTTTTAGCATTAACATAACCCTTTATTAGCATTGTGATTAAAAACTTGGCATGGTTATTACAAACCAACAAATGTGCTTTGTGGTACTAGCATCATTGTTAACTGTATTTGCATCATCATATCTCATTTTAACATTATCATTAAATTATAAAACACAATCATGTTAATAACTAAATTTAATGCATTATCATTAAAGTAAACGACTTATTAGCAGTATAAAAAACTATATTAGCAATACAACACTCTTATTAACATTATCAAACTCTTTATTAACAATGCAAAAAAGAATATTAACTATGTGTATAGCATTACAGAAAAGAATATTAGTAGTATTAATAAAAAATTAGTATGAGAAGTACAGAAAAAATTGTATCTACTTCTTCCCGCAGTTCCTATAATCATGACTGTATTTTTTATTACACTTCTTACAGGTCCTTAAAGGTTTCTTTTTACATTCGGCGTTTGCATCTTCTTTTGATTTTATACGAATTCCACTACCTTTAGTCTTCACAAAGTCATGTGGAAGCACCTCAACTTCACTAGGTGCAGATAACCCATAAAATTCAGAAAATAATCCATACAATCCTTGAGTTTCTGAAGAACCCAGGAATAAGATTCAGCATACTCACCCGACATTAAAGCAGCCTCCAAGGTGATAAGCCTCCCATAATTGTCTTTTTCAGTAAAGGGTGCAAAAATTATTGAATACCTGCCACATGTAAAAGATCACAATTCTCTGTTATTATAATGTCTTTCTTATCATAAACAAAAGACTATAAATGCTAACATTGTCACCTACCAAATATTCAAACATCAACTACCAATGCTAAAAAAGGAAATGGAAGTGCTAAAACTTCAACTACTAATGCTAAAATTTCTTATGGCAATGCTAAAATCGCAGAATGACAATCTAAATAATAAGTAGACTAACATGTTAGTCATATATATTGCATCAAATGATACAACATACCCAAATAATGAAAAGTTCCTTCTTGATATTGGATCAGCCCAAAACAGACATCTCAACTGATTATTCTTGTTAACTTCATAATCTAAATGTTTTCATAGGTCCAATGTTTGCCCTTGCACAGTTCAAAATAAAACTTTGATGTGAAGGGTTTTTATATTCCTATTCAAATTCATAAACTCTTTGTGTGTATCCAAAATAAAAAAGTATGTGAATGTCTTTCTTCAAATAGTCCAACAGTGTACCCATCAGAACCAATATACTTCAACCATATCCTAGCCATACAACAAGTCCTCTTAGACACACGATGTCTTTTTTTCTTCAATGTTTCATCAAAATCAATCGATGTGTTCTTAAGTCCCTCGCGGTTATACACAACATACTTCCAAACTATAGTACCATCTTTAGACCTCTTTGCAGTAGACAAACAAATATCAAATCCACATGATGAAGCATAAACCTTGTAAAAGGTTATACCGACATCCAGAGTAAGGAATGTTTTGCCCAATGCAGGTTTCAAAGATGGTTCACAGTTAGATGTGTAAAATTCAGAAAACCTAGGAGAAAACTCCAAAGTGGAGCTAACACAATTTGCACATTAAAAAATATACAACTAATCACGTTAATGCTAAAAAATGTATATTCTTCGTTCATGCTAAAAATAATCATAGTAGTGCTAAAACTAATCTATAGTAGTGCTAAAACCTGTAATAGTAGTGCTAATACTATTAAAAAATAAGTCATGTTATGATGCTAACAAATCTGCAGAGATACAAGTACATATTAATAAGAAACCATAATCTGTAGAACTGAAAACACATGTTGATCGTGAAAATTCAAAAGCTCAACTAAATAAGCTTCATCGACATTATCGAACAAATCTAAAACAAAACGGATAAAAAAAATCATAGGAGAAGTACAACAAAACCCATGATAAAACTCCAAAGTAGAGCCAACACAATTTGCACATTAAAAAATATACAACTAATCACGTTAATGCTAAAAAAATATTCTTCGATCATGCTAAAAATGGTCACAGTGGTGCTAAAATTAATCTACAACAATGCTAAAACTTGTAATAACAGTGCTAATACTGCGTTCATCGTGCAAATACTCTGTTAACAAGAATTAATCAACTTCCAAAAATATAGTACATTACATGAACGAACATGAATGAACACATCTATCATTTAAATCTGGAAAAAAATATAACAAAAAATTAAATTGAATGAACCTTTATGCTAATACCTGGAGTCTCCATAAAGAATTAAATCGAACTCTGAATCTCCACCAGTATTTAGAAAGCAACAAACTAAAAAACTAATCGAATGAACCTCTGATAATCTAATCTCCAACGGTATTCAGAAAATAATGATTTCAAAACTAAACGAATCTAAGAATTTGAGCTACATCGAAATTGAAAAAACAACAAATTGAAAAAAAAAACTGATCTAATTATGAGAAAATCGATGCCCTGGCGATGGGCACAAATGATTTGTATGATATCGTATAAGAGAGAAAGAAATTGTGAGAAGCGGATGTTGAAAATCTAATAAGGAACCCTACCGCAAATGTAATAAGGAAATAGAAGAATTACTAAATTATTGTTATACCCCACAGTACTTAAAGTTGCCATAAATATCAAAATTGTCACCGCATTACTTAAGAGAAACAATTGATCTGCACCATCCAAATGAAGATGATTGATGGATGGGATTGGTTCTTTGTTCTCACATGGGGCTTTGGTTCTCATTTGATCCATTCCCTAATATATATATATATATATATATGCGTACATTATAATTATTATATGAGTACGAGTGTTCAATCAGTTGTACTCACGGTAGCATAAATGTCGATCACCGCTACCATATCATCACAGTCAATGACGGTGAGTCAATTGCCATCTAAGAACGTAGATGAAGTGTCCACGAAGGTCGAGCTAATAAGAATCGAATGACGACCTCCAACTCCTTCAAGCTAGAATATGCGACGGTTTGGTCAATCTTCCAAACCTGAATAGATGATGAGTTTATGTCGATGATGTCTGAATGCCTACCATCGAGGAGATAGGCTCTTGGCGGGTTGCTCAAATGCGACGGCTCCATTGAGCAACCCAACCTGACTCTGAATGGATACGGAATCGATAAGCTCCCACACCAGTCTAATCACCCCTCTCTAGCGGAGGAACATGATGAATTGATGATGGTGCAATAAAAACGCGGTCAACAAACGGATCAAGATATATACGACACACCGCATTTTCAGAGAATCAACTGATCAATGGATTTTTACTCAAATGATATCTGATGATCTAAGACGTAATAAAAAAAAAGGCAAC
This sequence comes from Perilla frutescens, assembly GCA_026008535.1. Taxonomy (NCBI): domain Eukaryota; kingdom Viridiplantae; phylum Streptophyta; class Magnoliopsida; order Lamiales; family Lamiaceae; genus Perilla; species Perilla frutescens. The sequence goes on from BRKX01000019.1 coordinate 9,822,895, forward strand.
TCAAATTAAAAATTGGAATATAAAGAAGAAAACGGGAAGACAATTAAAATTTTTTGGAGTAAACTTTAAAAAAATAAAAATTTTTGAAGAAGAAGATGAAGATGATAGAAGCTTGTTTCATGACCGGTTTAAGGAGAAAACACATATGTGTACATTAATGATTGAGTCACAGATGATATATTTGAAATATCTATTAATAACGGTATTATAATATTTCTATTTATTAATATTAATAAATTTTTTAGAATAATTATTTTAAAACATATGCAAAGCATGTGCATCTTTCTAGGTGATTAAAATGTATTAATATAATATACACCCTAATCAACTAAATTTCAAAAATTGTGTTTTACATTTCAAACTATATACTAATAATGATATTAAAATCTTTATGTTTAATAATATTATGAAATACTCCCTCCGTCCCATTTGCAAGGTCCAATTTCTATTAAAATAAGAAGAGTAAATAACAAAAAGGTGGACCTTACTATTGGGACGGAGGGAGTATCTTTTTAGTAGAATTATTTTAAACACATGCAAATGTGTGCATCTTTCTAGCGTGATATAAATACGTTTCAATAAATAAATTTCAACAAGTGTACTTTACATTTCATTTTCCTATTAATGTATTTTTAGTTTTACACAAGTGATATATTTAATAACAATGATGTTACAATATTTATATTTAATAAAATGATTAAATAGATCTTTAGTATAATAATTTTAAACTACATCTTTCTATTTTACATTTCATTTAACTTTGATATCACTATTCATTATTGTAGACAAGTGCTATATTTGAAATATATTATTTATTTATATAAATAGTATAGTTATCTACTATTTAAATACTATCTAATAATATAAATATGATAATTATGCTAATTTAGATGTTTTATGTGGAGTTGGTCTTGCGTACACCAATTGCAATTCACCAAAACTCCTATACATCATCCCAGACCCATACATCTATCAGGCGGGCGTTGACCCGCCAAATTTTTTTGGTAAAAATCAGTAGTAATCTTTACACTAAAAAGTATTACATCCGTCCCAATAGTAAGGTCCTCTTGCTATTGGGCACGGAGATTAAGGAGGAGTAGATTAGTTGATAAAGAAAGTGGGGTTCACTTTATTAAGTAGTATTATAATCAAAAGTAATATAAAGTAAGTGGAGTCCATTTTGATTAGGACATTAATTATTTCTTTTTTGGGTATGAGACTTTGGTATTGGGACGTCCCAAAAAGACAATATGGACCTTGCTATTGGGACGGAGGTAGTATCATTTAAAGTTCAAAAAGTATCACTTGTATTATTAAAAAGTAACTGGTCTGCTACTTATCTTATATGAGTTTATATAGTTCAAATTGTGATTTTTTTTCATTCCAATTAATGTTTAAAGTTTGGGGGGGTTAGGTTTTTTAGGGTTCAGAGTTTTTTAGGGGTTTTTATGGTGGGTTTTTTTTAGTATTTTTTAGGGATTTTTGTTATATTTATGTAGAGTTCATATTTTTTTAGGTTTATTAATTTCAATTAGGGGTTATATTTATTTCAAAAAATATTAAATTCATTCAGTTTTATTTTAGGGTTCACTAATTTCATTTAGGGTATATATTTATTTCAAAATTATGGTTTTTTTTTTCAATTACCGTTTATATTTATTTTGAAAAATTAAATTAATTGTTGAGCGCAATGCATGAGCCTACACGTTAGCACCGGGCGAGTGCATTGCTTAAGTCGCCGATTTAAAAAAAATCATTCACTTTAATTTTAAGGTCCATTAAATTAATTTTAGGATATACATTTATATTTATTTAAAAAAAATTAAATTAATTTATTTCAATTTTTAGGGTTCACTAATTGTATTTTAGGATATACAAATTTGAGAGAAAAAAAAAACAGAAAAATCAAAAAAAATTATAAAAAAAAAAGGCCCCCAAAATGGGACAGATTTTTTTGGACCATTGAACCTGGGTCAATCTGATGAGCCCAACCCATATACTTTGTGCACATGAGAGTGTCTCATTACAATTGTATCGAACCAAAAAAGTATCGCTTCTAAAATCAATTCACAGCATAATTCAATGGCAAACCAATGTGATAATTGAATATTTTGTGTCTGCCGCCTTTGTTTGTATCATGTATGTGACTAGTTAAACATTTTATTTTATTTTTCTTTAGCTTCACAACACATCAGAAAATCGGAGAGCTAAACACCGTCTTCGAAATTCCACACGAAGATCACACAACATAGTGGATTAAAGATGTATTGAAAATATTTCTGCAAACAATTAAGCCGAATGATAAAATTATTATTTTAATGAGAAAATCTGAAATTTTTGAATAAAAATGTATAAATAAAAATAGAAACTATTGCTAATAATGAAAATAAAATAATTAAATTAAAATAATTCTAGACTTAAAAAAAATAAGGAAAAGTTAAAAAAGAGTAAAAAATAGCAATGCTCTTATCAAGAAAATAATTCTCAACTTAAAAAAGAAAGTCCATTAAAATAGCTAGGTGAAAAAAACTGGTGGATAACAAATAAAATATAAAAACATGCCTCTTTGTCAAAACTTGAACACATGACCTCTTTACAAATACAAAGCACCTTTTCCACTTTGCCAAATTTACAACTTAATTTTTTATCAATTATTGTAATATGTATATTTTGATAAAATCATATATAATCACTACATTAATACTAAAAAAATTCAAAATTTCAGGGGGATCGGCAACCTTTTTTTTTATATCGAGGATAATTTGCAATCGCTGTCGGGATGCGCAATGGGTAAATTTCGCCCTGTATAATAGCCTCCAAACCACACTTGGCATGTCAGGTGTAACAGGCTTACACCTAATGATGTTGATGGTGGGATTCGAATTTTAAACCTTTGATCTCAAAATAACATCACTCCATCACTAGATCATTTCAAGAGAATTTTCAGTGACCCTCTTGACCCTACATGGATACGTCCCCCTACGCGCGCGCGTGTGTGTGTGTGTGAAAATGGCTATTGTAGTGATGATTGCACGTTACCATCTTCCCAAGAGGATAAAACGCTAACGTTCATGCAAACATTAAATCGATTAAGATCTCTTTTAATTACTTAATGATTTTTTCATGGTCGTAACATTATAATTGATAAAGGTTATACTGAATTTTCACCATGTAATCATATTTTGTAAATTCCTTAAAAAGTAATATTTTGTGAATGAAATCTTTTGAATTTATGTATAAGGTATGCAATTAACGATATAACCTTATATGTATACGTCATTAAATTTTGATCAGATCTAAAGTTGGCCTAATTCACTTAACTATTCAAATCATGACTAGTGGTTTGATTGTTATTTTTATTTTTATTTTTATTTTTTGTCCTTGAAACCCATTCACTAAAAATTGGATATGTAAGTAAAAAAAAACGAGGTTAAATATAAAACTAACGCATTGATGCAAATTTAAGCTCGTTGAACACTGTCATATGAATTTGCTTTATTTGGGAGAAAATCTCACATATACTGACATACAACAAGTATTACAAATTTTATCCCTAAAAAAAGGGTTACAAATTTTATAGTACTCTATTTATTAGTATAATAATAACCGTAATGTTCATTTATTCTGAGTTTGCTTTTGATATATCAGCAAATTTATATAATTATTTACTATATATATAGTAAAACCTCTATATAAGAATACTCTGTATAAGAATACTCTGTATAAGAATAACTTCCTTATAGTAATAAAAAGTTGTGGTTCCAACTCGGAACCAGTTATAAATAAGAATAACCTCTACATTGTAATATTCCGGTATTTTTTTAGGACCATCCTTAAGAAATTTACCTCCATATAGTAATAAAGTGACATTAAATTTCATGTATATTTAAATATCTATATAAAATGTCTAGAACTATTTTAACTACATATGTTATATTAAACTTAATATTGTATGAAATACTTATCTAAAGTTAGTTGTGGCAGTGCTTTAATTTTTTTGGGTTAATATCACACCTTTTAATTTGCACGTAATTAGTCAACATGACACTTTCTTGTTGAATGTAAAACATTTCCAACTTGTCCAACATATTTGAAGCTCATTGACACAATACTTTTTCTATTTCTACACTATCATTCTCTGGATTATCACCATGCGTATATTCCTATATGATGGATTCTTCAGTTAGAGCACATGAATGAATCTTATATACCTTTTTAAATTCATGTTTTTTAATATGAAGAGACATTTCCAAGTGTTGTATATTATATATTAATTATTTTTAAAAATTAATTTTTATATGTAAACTCTATATAAAAATAACCTCCTTATAATAATATTTTTCTGTGGTCCCAACAATATTATTATATAGAGGTTTTACTCTATAAATAATTAAAAAGTCAACACTAGTATTGTTAAAAACTGTCTAAGTGGAAATACCATAAACAAAAGAAATTGGGAGCCACCAAAGCCCATTAAATCCTAACCCGTTCACGCGGTTAGAGCAATCAACAATTTCTTTTTTTTTTTTCTTTTTTATTATACACATATGATAAAATAAAAATGGACAAAATTTCATTTAACCAATAAATTTCGACCTATAAAATAGTAAAAGTGTAAAACACAAGCACTCGAAAAACATAAAAATTTAGAAAGAGGAACGAAGGCAATAATTGATTTTACAGATAGACAAGAAAATATAAATAATAATAAAAAAAAGCAAATACAAGTCAATTGAGGAACGAACGCCGGTTTGCCATTTTCTCTCTGGTTTCAACATATCTCACGTTTCCGCTCATCTTAATCCGACGGTCCTCAGAGGGAAGAAGAGAGAGGGAAAGATCGCCGCCCTTCACTTCATTGTTCAATTCTTCTTCACCCTTCCTCTCCTTCTTCGCGCGGATTGGGAATAATCACCATGAATGAGAAGGCTGGCGTTTCCAAAGAGCTTAATGCCAAGCACCGGAAGGTTTGATTTTGCTTCCGGATTTTAATTTTTCGTATTTTTATTCGATCTCGTTGCTCGATAATTGATCGATTTATTTCTGTTTATCTGGATTTGCTACTGCTATGTACGTCATTTAGTGTTTAACGCGCTTTTGGTGATGATTGAATCGACGGATTTGTTTGTTCTACGCTGTGATTGGTTAGAATTACGCGTTTTGAGGTCATGCTGCGTGTGGTTGTTTTCAGATGCGTTTGTCAGATGAATACTGTTTGTGCTGGGTTCTTTTTTGTTTTTTTGTTTCTTTTGATTCAGAGATGGTATTCTTTTCATCTCGATCTAGTTTTTGTGTGAATTTGGATTATTGTTGAGTTTGAGATGTATGCAGCTTTAAAGCTAGTCTAGCTGATGATCATGATTTTGCTTATTGTCTATTTCGTATTTGCCTGAATCTGTATTGGTTGAAGTGTAAGGAACATAATCGTGTGATACTATTGCGTAAAGGGTAGTTACTCAATCTATATGGTTTTACTTTGTGCTACTACCTACATTTGAAGAGCAAAAGATATTTGAACAATTTCTGATGGTTTTGGTAGATTCTATTATGTGTAAGTCTAACAGTCTAAGAGCTGTTCCTAATCCAATTATTCTATTTGAAAAGGTAAGTTTTTGTATTATGTAAATAGTCGGTGGAATTATGAAAACCTAAAGAACAATTTAGATCTGGATGATGTGTGAGTTATAGGATTCTCACAATTCACAAATAATGTCATGTAAGTTCTCAAAAGCACCTTTGCTTTAAAATAAACTTTTTTGTCCTTCCGGAGTGCCATGTTCTATTTTTATTTCAATTATAAGGATGTCCTCCCCAAAGATTTTGAATTCTTCATTTAGTTGGACTTGCCATTGTTTCCTCCTTTGAGTTGACATCAATTATCTCTGTGCTATCAGATTTTGGAAGGACTTCTTAAGTTGCCAGAAAATAGGGAGTGTGCTGATTGCAAATGCAAGTAAGTATTTATGATATATTTTTTAAAATTTTGAATTAAATAACTGTGGCCTATGGGAAATGAAGAATCAGGCTGGCTTAGATCTTACACATCCTTTTCCAGTTTGTAGTTAGGAAAATACATGTTCTCTTTCGTGGATAATCAATATAAACATATCATTGATTTCTTTTGTTCTTTTGTTCCTATTTGATTAATTTTCTTTGATTTATTTTGGAATGCAGAGGTCCTCGATGGGCTAGTGTGAACTTAGGCATATTCATATGCATGCAATGCTCAGGGATCCACAGAAGTCTTGGAGTCCACATAACAAAGGTGACATCTATGTTTTTTCCTGATGCTTTACCCTTGCGTAACTGGAGATGTTTATTTCATTGCTACATGTTTTCAGCTGTAGAATGCTCTTTAGTTTATTATCACTGCAGGAGTTAAAACACTCTGTGACATCATCTGAATCTCACATCAATGCTTTAAATATTTAAAAGTTGCACTGTGACAACCTAGGTTGGTACACTGGGGAGAAATTCTTTCAATCATGATACTGATTGAAGCAGAATGTGAGATTTTCTAAAACATAACTAATACTGATGATTTTCTAAAACATAACTAATACTAATGTTTTTCGGAACAAACCAATTATATTTGGATTCCTATTAGTGGTAATGTTATGTCATTTAGATTACTTGTTTCCCAACTGGTTCTATGAGTTCTTTGTATTCTTGAACATAAGACTCTGTTTGCTTTGGAATTTGATCATTTTGCATTGTTCTAGTTCTACTGATCAGTGTTAAATTTGCATGCATCAAAAAATGAAATTGAAGGCTGCATGGACAAATTTTGCTGCAGTATGAAATTTCAAAATATTTAAGGACTTATGATATTGGATATTCTCCATTGGCAAGGACTGACTTATTGTTTGAGACTTGCTTGTGTAATTAGATGAAATTTTCAATTGTTCATATCAAAGATAGGCTCTGTTCTATGTTTTTTCTTCAATATCTAAATGACGTTTTGCTTTATTTGAGAGGTTCATTAATTTAATGTTGTCTATTATTACATGCATTAATCCTCCCTCATTCACTCTATTTTTTAACAATGATTTTTTTTTTCTAACTTACGGTTAACTATCAGTCATGACTTTTCTGGTTGATGTTTCTGGAACTTTTTCTTCAATTTTGTAAGTAATAACAAAGATTGTTTATTTATGACCAATGTACTTTATCTTTTTTCCTTGTCGAATTGATAGTGGATGTTGATTGCTTCTTGTGGTTTGATTGTTTATATCATTTTATAGGTGAGATCTGCTACGCTTGACACATGGCTTCCCGAACAGGTTGCATTTATTCAATGTAAGAATTCTAACGTATGTATCTGCTAGGTTGATAATTTGAAAACAATGACTAAATCTATTATTCCATTGTGAATGTAGCCATGGGAAATGAAAAGGCAAACAGTTACTGGGAGGCAGAGCTTCCCCCAAATTACGATAGAGTTGGGATTGAGAATTTCATTCGTGCAAAGTATGTGCCGTTTTATTTTAATTAATTTCATTATGCACATGCATGTTGTATGTTTGATTCCTCAAACTGATGTGTCTTTTCTGCTACACTCAATTAAGGTATGATGAGAAGAGATGGGTACCAAAGGATGGGAAACCAAAGTCACCTCCTAGGAGAACTGAAGAAAAAGCTTCTGTCCAGTGGCAAAGACCTAGTGATAGAAGTGGGCATGGACACTTCAGCAGTTCTGGGAACTCTTCTGAGAGGAAGAACATTACAGCACCTAGTATAAAACAAAACATTCCTGCTGCCAAAATTAGTGTGCCTGTGCCTCCTAAAGGACCAGAACAAGTATGTCTTGTGGCATATATATGTTTTATTATCTAAAATTTCTTCATGATAGATGGTCAGTTCTGTAGGAGGTTTTTTCACTTCCTTTTGTTTTAATGGAGTTAGTCAATAGAGTTATTCAAGCAAAAACATCCCCAATTGAAGGTTAAAGCAATGTAGCTTCCCATGAACATATATGATGGTGGAGGGAATAAGCTTCCATTCTTCACTTTAATTTACTAAAAGAACTAGTTGTCTTGTTATTAGCCATATCTAGTGTTTGGACAGGCAATGAAAATTTGATCTCCCTACACACAGTGTTCTAAGGTTGATGCTTACTTTTCTATAGGACTTCTTTAATATTTCTTATACATAAAGCTTGTTTATCATTTATATATGCTTTATATTTTTGCCCTCTATATGGTGAAGTCCAAAATAAGGGCCCTTATTTGTCTCTCTGGCAATAGGTAGCTCCAGCTCCAGTTACTGAGCAAGTGATTCAGAAAACCGAGACAGCTACGACTGCTGAACCTTCAAAGCAAGTGCAAGAGAAGGTCTCTCCCCCCAAAGTTGATTATGCTACTGATCTTTTCAACATGCTTTCTATGGATGGTTCTGTTGAAAATGCAAATGGAGCATCTGGGGATGATAATTCATGGGCAGGATTTCAGTGTATGTCTGAATTATCTTGCAGTTTTTTGGGTTAGATTCTATATGTGTTTTTGTGCTTCTTTTTCCAGTCTTTTGTGGGTTTGGAGGGAGGTTAGTTTCAAGCCTTGAAGAAATTCATAGCACCTTTGGATTTACTAATTTAGTGGATGTTCATGTTTCTTCTGGAACTGCAGCTGCTGATGCATCATCCTCAACAGAAAAGGCTACTCCAGCAAAACTTGATGAAAGCAAATCACAGCCTGCTTCTGGAATTGAAGATCTTTTCAAGGACTCACCATCAATTGCACCTAGTTCAGTGTCAGGGAGTCCCCAAAAAGATGTTAAAACCGATATTATGTCTCTTTTTGAGAAGGTATGCCTTGTGTTTGAGTCCTTAGATGTATCTGATCCCCCTCCCCCCCCCCCCCCCCCAAAAAAAAAAAACACACTTACCCCCCACGGATAACAAAAAAACCAGGAAATAAATAAAATAAATTAGTGCATGACCCTTTGTTCTAAGATAAAAAGGTTCCTATAAATAATCATATCAACAATGTTAGAATTTCATGAGACATTGAGAGACAACTAGATTTTCATATTGTGTTACTATTACTGTCCATAATATAATTCATCTTTCTTGCGTTGTCATGTTGCAGTCCAATATTGTTTCTCCATTTGCTGCTCACCAACAACAACTTGCTATGCTAGCTCAACAACAGTCGCTTTTAATGGCTGCTGCAGCCAATGCATCTGTGGGAATGCCAAAAGTTCCTAACAACACACAAGTAGGGCTTAATGGTGCCAACTTGCCCAACCAAAGTTGGCCTAATGTTGGTTACCAGTTCCCTGGAATGATGATGACTGAAGCTCAGAAAGCAGAAGTACAGAAATATATGCAGGTAGGAAAAAAAAAAGTTTATGGTGATATATCTTTGCAAGTTGAATATATAGATGTATCAGCCTTCTTGTTTTTCTGCTCTTATGACAGATGGGAAACATGGGACCACCTCGACCAATTGGAAACTCTTTTGGTCTCCCGACATCTAGGTATGAGCATGGACCTTTTCATTTGGTAGATATTTTTTGAAAATATTTAGATCCAACTTTTTTTTTTTCTGGGGAACTTGGTTTTGATAGAGTTAACTTAATATCTAATATTTATAGTTTGGGAGATGCATTTTGGAAAATCCGTTTTCATTTACTTTTATGAAGTTAAAAATAAAGTTCATTTTCCTCTTATCATATCTCGTGAAGATTTAAGATGGCATATCAATCATTTTACTTAATACTTTTCCAAACAGTTCTATTTTTATCAGCATGTTTTTTCTATTTCTTCTTATGTTTTTAGGGCAGAATTGGGACTTCTAGCACTATAATTTCTTTTCATGATTTTTGTGTAATAAATGATGCTTACGTTGGAGTATGACAAAGACATGCAATGTGATTTGCATGAAATGATCTTCTACTGCTCAATTGCTCTTCTGTATGATTAATAGATGGAACTATAATATATATATCACAATGGAACATAACAAACTTTCCGCATCTGTAAAGGATCTAACTAACAAGCTGTTCAGATTCTATCGGGTTGAATATTTAAATCATAAGCCTATTGATATGTTTTATTAGAGTCTAGATGAAATATGACCTCATGCATCATTTGGTGGACCAGAAGCAAATTCAGACTTCTTATTTGAAGTTTCTATTATTTTCCCTCATTTTTATTTAAATTGAAAGCAAGCATCAGAGTATATATATATTTTTTTGGATTTGAAGAATTGATATATTTGTGCACGCAATCCACAGCCTTTTGTTGTCCATATATAGCCTCTTCTCCATATAATTCTGGCTGTTAGCAAATGTTTTCGTAGAGCTAGGTAATTGAAAACCATATCTTATATCATTGACAATGCTAACTTTTTCATTATTGTGTTGCAGCGCATATGCAGTGGGAAATAATGCATCTAGTAATGGCAGTATGCCTGTAGCTGGAAAACAGACTGCATCATCACTTTCGTCCAATTCTTCCCAATCGGGAAAAGAGTATGATTTTTCCTCTTTGACGCAAGGGTTTTTCACAAAACAATGAACATGATGGAAATGGCTTTTTGAACCTTCCATAGCATACTACACAAGATATTCACAGAAATAGTAGCAATTCGAGTTATTTTCTCCTGTATTTGGGGGTTGTAAACTATTGTAGGGGGAGCAGTTTGAGCTTGAAAGGTGTATCCGAGTAATAATTGGTTCAAGATTGAGATATTCTTTATTAGCATGTTTTTTTTGTATTATCTCTTCTTTCGAGCTTTTGATGATTAAAAAAAAGACAAAGCGATTAGTGTAATATATGCAGAAGATTGTTTATCATATGGTGTGCTACAATTGCTTTGGAAGGATTTCTCTAGTTTTGTCGCACTATCTTTGGGTCACTCTAAATTCATTCAGATGATAGGGCTATTTGTGGCTCGTTTGCTATGCATGATAACGGGGTGATAGATATGCATGCCAATGGAATATGCTGTTTGTTTGAGAAAATTCAAGTCCTTAAAAATGGAACGTTCTATCAATTGTCATTCATTGCCCACATGATTGATTACGTATCACATCTCTAATTTGGGATGCGTAAGTATAAAAATAAAGATAAAATATATTAATTAATTATTTGATTAAATTAACACAAGTTAGAAGTTAGAACCCTAAGATGTTAAAAGTTAAACAAAATTTAAGAAAATTTTAATTTTATTGATAATATTAATATACTAAACTAAACAATAAATTAAACATATATACTGGTTGGAGATTTAATATAAAAATAATATTGATACTTTATATGGGAAGATTTAAAATAAAAATAATATTGATACTTTATATGGGAAAACACATGTCCTGGTCAAACATAACAAATATTATCCTATTAAGCCTAGCAAACGAGCCCCGATGCAACATGGAGCACAAACGTACTTGTAATTCATTTGCAATGTAAGTTCAGAACCTACAATTTCAACGTGTTGAATATCTTGAAAAGGAGACTGAAATTAACATAATATGGCCATCAACAAACTATTTTCTGGTTATTACACACCTTTCTTATCAAACATAAAATTGGCCCCAACTTTCCAATTTAAATCTACCATTCTTGGTTCCACATCTTATATATAAAGCAACTATTCTAATGTCGTTGGTCGCTTCTGCACATTCAACACTAGAGGTATTTCTGCTTTTGCACAGTGAAACTACCAGCTGCCACATACAGTCCTATTCCAAGAAACCCGAGTTTCTTCCTTCAGCACAATGAACAACCAACACTGGATGAAAGGCAGGTGAATCCAGCGCACAAAAGTCCCATGCTTCTGTTCCAGCTGAATAGTTTGTTGCATGCAGACACTCACATTACCATTGTAACCGGGAAAAGCCTATCCAACAGCGTGTACATCCCACCACCAAGGAGGAGGGCACCACTGGAAGGAATTCAATTTCCATTATTAGAACGTTCAAAAAAAAAGAAAAAAGAAAAAGAAACAAGGGACAGGGACGGAGTGAAAAGAATACCCTATCCAACTAACATATAATGCTAAGGCAAAAACCGTATTCGCGTTCATGAAATCAGTACCTCATTGGATTGATCCATGCTGAAAACTTGCGAAATGAAAGCAGGCTCTGCAAAGTGCACATGCATTAGCATTGGTTGGCGACTTAGAATAGATACAGCAGAAGACTTTTCTACATCAGCATATCTAGAAGAGCCCTTCAGAGCTCGAACAATACTTGAAATTGCATACAATTGCGGGAATTTTTTTATAAATTAACTGTTGACACTCTTAATATATAACGGTATAATGGTCAATCATAAAAGAAAGCACTCATGATATAGGCAGCTTGTGGTAATTTATACACACTGAACCGCCAGCAAATTAGTGGTGTCAAATCCATACCTGCAATGCTCCAGCAAAGGAAGCAGCAAGTAGAAGAGGAGCAACATAGCCAGTTGTGTACGTCAACAGTAGGCTACCACCGACCAGTGGATCCTGCAATCGAAAATTGAATTAATTATTTACTTCATTGTCAATTTGCAAATCTGTTTCAAGGCTAAGAAGGTGAAAACCCACAGATAAAACTAGAGGTTGTTTAGTTATTTTGTAGGAGCTTGTAAGCTCCGACATCTTACGAGATGCTTTTTAGAGCTTTTAAGATGTTAGATTTCATTTTAAAAATGAGATGGAACTAACATAATATTGGCTAAACCATTAAGATTGACCACTTCTGCACATGGGAAAGCATAGGCATACATCAACATTACTGTCTCTATAAAAACACTGAAAATGATAGAGAGCAGATAAGTACCCTGGTCGAGGCGACATACCCAAGCAACGTAGCAAGCACTGGAGTACTGCATGGTGATGCAGCTAATGCAAATGTAAGTCCAGCCAAGTATGCTTGTACACCTACAAGTCATATGAAGAACATGTTTAGCTGTCTTTTTTGGGGCATAGATGAGCCAGCTAACACGTATCTTCTGGGTAAATGGCCATATGAAGAAATAGCTTATTACTTGGAGGAAAACTAGCAGCAGCTGCACGAGGATCAAAATTGTTGAAAAGGGAGGGAAGCTGTAATTCAACTACCTGCATCACGAACCAACGGGACAACATGTTATGTCCAAGAAAATCAGCAGGCTAGACCTCAAAGTAAGCACCACTGTTGAGGACATCTGTACCCAATGGGTGGGAAGGGGTTGTCAGCTTGCAAGTAAGTAATATTTTTAAAGTCGGACCAAAAAACTGGACAAATAAAAAAATTCAGACTGTGAACCGCAAGTATTCATTTGAAGCCATTAACTTCCACATGTTTGGAACAGAGTGAGGAGAACTCTCAATAGTATATTATACTTTAAATCTGGCAAAAACTCAAAGAAAAGGGAAGGGGCGGGAGTTGAACTGAATTGAAGCAAATAATGTTAAGAACAGAAAGAAGAGATTTGGAAAGGAAAGATGAAATTGACAAATGGAAAGCTCTGTAGCAGCACAAAAACCTTTAGACAGGCGGCCTTTATTATATGAGGATGTCGACTAGGTTGGAGTTGACATTATCTAAAGTCCAGGAGCCATTGACTGCAGCCACTTCAATCATCTAGGGGTATAGGTGAATCCATGCCGACCTATCTATTTTTTTACTGTTATAGAGATCTTACTAGAGTAGCACTAAAGGACTTCTGCATATAAATTCGGGCATTCTAAGATTAACTGAATGACTCAGGATATTCCTGGTAAAAGTGACTGCCCGAAGATAAAAGTAACAGGTAACAAAAGTTCAAAAAATATCAAAACACCTCCAAGAGATTTAAACCCATGATGATAGCCAACGAAGAAGCAGCCACGGGGAGTCCCTGCCCAATTTGGCCATAGGCCTTTCCAGCAAATGAGGCTGCTACTCCAAGAAGGGCCAACGTGGTAGCCAATCCCATTGCAAATGATATTGAATTCCCAATAACCTGTACAACACAAATCCCAAGACTATTAATGAATTTGGCAAAGCTGTTGTATCTGTATTCCCACTACACCCCTAACAATAATACAATATTTTGTGGCCTGCTGTACTGAACCCCGGCTTATGAAAATTATCCCAAGGTCTCAAAGTGAATATAAGAAAACACTAAACGAGAAACTTCCAGAATAAATACTTGTTCCTATATCTGTTTGATAAGTCTTTTACCTCTGTTCTGCTTTTCCCAGAGCCAAATGCACCTGCAATAAACCAAACAAACAAGAAAGTCAGACATAAACTCATTACAAGATATGAAAATCTGTGAGCCCAATTTCGTACCAATATAACCAAGAGTAAGGGGCAAAACACTCAGTGTACACGGAGAAAGGCTAGTTACAAGCCCCGCACCAAAAATAACTGCCAAACTGCAGAGAGATATAAGTGAGAATGGCATAGGATTTATTTATGAAAGAGCTTCCAAAAACATAGCTTGAAGAAGAATATGCTTAAGAAACACCAAACCTAGTAAAACTGAAGGCCGACAACTGATCCTGCACTGCTACATTAGCCTGCTGACTAGCTGAATATAGGAGGCCCGAAAGCCAATCCCCGGTGCTCCCATCAGCAAGCGTATATAAAGAAGCGGGCATTTCCTGACCACAAAAAGCAGCATGTATAAGCAATCAAATGCATGGTCAAAACCATTCAAGTGATGCATAAGAATATACATATACACCCTAGCATAAAAGTTATTCCAATATGATGTCACTTCTCCATTTCACTGTCTGACTATCCAAGACTGGCTGTATTCCATAAGGCCTTCGTTAAACAAAATAAAAGCTTCTATAACTTTGTAATGTAAAATTAAGATTACTGAACTACCACACAGTTTGACATTCAGAGTTGCCCTTTTATCTTCACGCCAGGCAGAAACCTCTAGCATAATAAGAACTCCACTAGAACTTAAAGATGGGAATATTAAGTGAATGTGTTAATAACTTGACATGCAAACAGGAAAAGGAGAGCAAAAAGGGGAGAAAATAAAATCCTTGTCAAACCAAAATATACCAAACACACCATCCCTCTACAGCTGCGTATCACACCCTAACAAGAATACTTTTTGTGCTAATTACTGTTTCCATAAAATCTCACGCAAAATTATGAATGATAAACCACTTGATCAGCCAAATATAAGAAAGAAATAGAACCCAAAATCAACAATAGGATAAGCACATACTATTCTTAATCATTATACACAACTTGCAAAGATTCTTTCACTATCATATCTACATGATGAGAATCGCAAAAGGTCTGGGAAACCATAAAAGCACCATCGCAGAATCAAGAAGAAAAATATTATCAGCAAAATTGGATCAGTGTTGGATCAGAAATAGTTATATGCAAGACAGTATAACCAAAACCTGATACATCTCAACCACAAATAGGTACATAACATACAAAAATAGTAGAATGGAATGCATTCTTGAGGAAGATATCGGTGTGTTCTCACCATGATAGTTTCCATAGTCGAAGCATTTGCTATAGGCGTTGCAACCAAAGACGCGGCTGGATATTACAGAAGCAAAACGACTTAACATCATAAAGTGCAAAGAAAGAGTTCACAGTGATTCAAGGTATGCACAAAACTATCAGCAAGAATTACAAACATAAATAGCATTTTATGAATCTTTAGCAAGCCAAAAAGTTGAGTCCGCCAGAAATTCATCTAAAACACAGAAGTATCCGATTCTATCAAAATTAATCGTAGTAAATCAATAAACAATAGAAAATGGAAATGAAAAATCCAGACTAGCTTATCCATCAAATGGTGAGAAAAAAAAAAAGCATACAAAAAAATATGCAATACCTGCAAAAGAATTTATGAGGGCACTAGTAAGATCAATTCTTGGAGTATTACACAGTGAGATGCTGTTAACAATTTCACCATTAGCAAGCTCAGGCTTCAGGTTTGCGGACTGCTGCTTATCATGAGTACCTATTAGTCCAACAAAAATTGGAAATGTCAAGAATTCATTGTTACCAGAAATGTAGCGAAAATCAAGGAAAAGAAGGGTGATTTTTTGCTGGATATGAAAATTAGTAGATATACGTTTAGAACTCGAAACTGGTATGGATCGAGAGCAGCTAAAGTTGGTGCCGCAGCTGCTTAGTAAGGCCAACTTCATTTGTAGTCTTATTGTGTCCTCCTATTTGCAGAGAGAGAGAGAGAGAGAGAGAGAGAGAGAGAGAGATGCGGGGATATTTCAGTTGAGAAATGTGTTGAGTTCTCGTTTGTCTTTATGGCTTTTTCCTTGTAAAATTGAAGGCCGCGCACGACTGTAGAAGCGTGTTTACTTACTCACGAACATACGCTTTCACGTGGTCAAAATTATGACATTCACAAGAAAAACAAAATATCGTTAAACTGATGTATCTATTCTATCACACAAATTCTACAATTTCAACACTATTTCATTCTCTACGCCCGTATTGAAATTCTCACTGTTCCTTTTTCCAATAAAATAAAAATGCAAGATTTTCATAAGTTCAAAATAATTACTTCCCGTAAATTTTTATTTGTCATTTTCAATATAATTAAGATATAAATATTTTGATAAATATACATCTCCCTATAAAATTTTACTAAGATATATCTATACTTATATAAAAAGTGTGGATGATTTCTTATAAAATATAATTTGCCTATTATATCCATAATCCACACTTAATTTAAGGATAAAAAGTAATATAATATATTTATATAAAATTATTTATAAATAATTATTTGTAAATACAATATATTATATTTATTTTAGTAGTTTTTGTATAATTGAAATCTATTATATAAAATTATCCCAGAATAATAACAAAATTATTTCTTTAATTTAAAGGATCCAATAAAAAATATTTCGCTGAAGAAACATATATATTTTGTTATTTTAAGGAGAAAAATTAAAATGTTAATCAAATTGTCAAATTCTATTATGTATCAAATAACTCAAATAAAATAAGTAATTAATTAACTTTGTTATTATAATTCTTCTCCTAATTATAATAGGACTCTAAAATATGACAAATAATTCAAATAAAATAAATAATTAATTGACTTTGTTAATATATATCTTCTCCTAATAGGACTGTAAAATTATTTATATAAACCATTAAATTTCATCTTGGTAATTGTTATGAGAAATAGTTCAGAAATCCGTTCTCACTTATTAATGTACGTTAATTAATATTATTAACTAATTAAAAAGACCAAATATTTATTTCCGACAATGAAAATAGCGTTTTTGTTGTTTGTGTTTAGCCCATCAATTAAAAGAGAATTAGAATGATTTGGAGTAGTTATCATATTCCAAATTTATATGTTAATAATACGAAAATCCAATCACTTGAGCAAGCTATTCATAATTTTTGATATTTTCACAATTATGAATATTCATAATGTATCGTCCACATTAAGTTTATCTTTAGGTATTTTTTAAATTTATTAAAATATTATTTTTATGAATTATCTTATATTGAAAATTTTAATTATTAAATTGATTTTTTTATTGTACAATTGCAGATGTCTATCGACAAAGAAGAAATCTACAAATTAAAAGAAAAATATTCTAATTTAAATATCATAAAAAGGCAAAACAAGATAGATCAAGTTAGAAAAATGAAGAAATAAAAATGTTACATTTATTTCAAAAGATGATATCACTTCACGTAAATTAAATGGTAAGTAATTTCGTAATTTGAAATTATACATACATATGATGAACAAGATTTGATTAAACATATGTCTATCTCACCATTTTGTGTTATCTCAATGGCCCGACCCTTTAAAGTCGTAGAAGTTGGGAATGATATTACTTATGTGTCAATTCCAACAATTAGTTGATATTATCAGCCAATATAAACTATTCGTTAAAATTCAAAAAAAAAAAGGTCGACAGTTGGAACACGACATAAGAAAATCAAATAACAAATCTTATACAACTGAGATCTGTAGCCAATTTATCACATTATAACAATCGCGAACACTTTATACCAGTTGTGATACCTTCAGGAAAATCTTTTATTGGGATACATCAGGTGTAAACACAACATCATATGTGAAAGAAAGTTTTTGCCCTCATAAAGCATCATACATTAGGGTAAAAAAAATGGAACACAAAAAACATATTAATTTCTAATCTTTATCAACTACAACTCACCATTTTGTGTTATCTCAATGTCCCAACCCTTTAGTTTTGTAGAAGTTGAGAATGTATTATTAGCCAACATAAACTATTGGTTAAAATTCAAAAAAAATTGAAGGCCAGCCGATGGAACATGACATAAAAGAATCAAATAACAAATCTTATACAACTGAGATCTGTAGACACAATTACACTTGTATTTCTCTTTCTTGCTAAGAACTACACTCTTTCTATTAAGTATTTAGGGTGAAAATGGAGTTATCCCCTCAAAATTCGAACTAAGGTTGTCTCTTACACTTAGGACTAATAAAACAATAAAAATAATTCGAAAATGGGACAAAAATAACACAAAGCATGACTCCGCATGAAACGCGACCGAATAGTACATCGCGCTTCGGGGTCTCATTTTTTTCACAACAAATTGGGCCAAAATTAAGCCCATAATTAAAATAAATAGGCCCAAAATCATTTTCATGGACACATCTCAGCTCAAAATCAGAGAGACTAGTAGGTGTGTGCAAATGGTTGGTTCGGTGTAAAACCAAATCGAACTTAAAATCATAAATCTAAATTCTTAAACAATTGAAAACCAAACCAACCAAAGTAATTTATATAATCGAACTTAACCGAACCACAATTCTTTGGTTTGATTTTCGGTTTAACCGAATATCAATGTTTTTTGTTTTTGTTTTTATTAACAATTATATCTAAAGAAAAATAATGATGAAACTCAATAACTAATAAATGATACATTAAATAAATAATAATATAAATATCCACTGATTCAACCGCGTACATGGTCAACTTTTCACAAATCACAATTACACTTAACACTTAATAGTTTAATACACAAAAAAATCTCGTAAATCTTTTATTTTGAAGTTGAAGCACTCTTGCATTTTCCCCTATTTCACTAATGAGCGTATACTTTTATTTTTGAATTTTTTAATTAATTTGTAATGTTAGAAATATAATTATAAATTAAACGCAAAAACTTCTGTACACCTAGTGCATGGGTCGACCCATCAGACGGCCCGACCCGGCCCGGATCCGCGACCCAGTGTATAAATATTTTTTTTGCCTCCTTTCAGTCATTTTCCCCCTTCTCGATCTGTAACTAACCCTAGCCGCTCTTTTCTCTCTTAATCTCTATCTCGATCACCTTCTTTTCCACCCCGATCTCACTGATTCACCTCTTCATGACCAATGATTCAACCTTTGCTTTGTGCTCCGTTATCTGAGAGCCTATATGTCCATGATTTTAATAAACCATAGACTCCAGCCACATCTCTCTATCGATCTCGATCTCTCTTCGGGTTTTCCATTTTCATCGGCCCCGACGTTCGCTAATTCATCACTTCACTGTCGAAGATTCAACTTTTTCTCGATCCATCGTGTTTCAGAATATGCAGTCAGGTAATTGGTGATTTTATTTTATTTTTTATTGAAATCATGTTCGGTTGCTGTAAAAAGTTTATCGCTAGGGTTTTGTGATTTTTTGAAAAAAAAATCTGTATTTATTTGTAGATGTTCAATTATGTGTTTTGATGTAAAATTATATGATTATTGTTAAGTATTTTGTTGAGTATCATTTTTTATTTTTATTTTGTTAAGTATCATTTATGATGCTTAGGAGTACCAATTGAAGTAGAAATACGTACCAATTGAAGTATCAATGTTACTGATGAGTAGTACCAGATTAGATACTTGTGAATATCTGAATTTTAGGACATATTTGATTTTGTGTTTTCTGTGCATTTTGACTTTTATGTATTGAGTATGACATTGGAAACTTAGTGGTACCATTTGATGTGTTGATTTGACTGCTTAATTTGAAAATTTTTATATAATTATTATGAATTATCATGTTAAGTATCATTTACAATGCTTATTAGTACCAATTGAATCAGAAACATGTATCAAATTTTTCATAATTTTTGTCTGTTATATATTTTGTTAGATGTTATGTTTATGTCTTTATAATTCAGTCTAGCCTGTTTTGCCTATTTCATTGTTTGAATGTGTGTGCGTTTGTGTATGGAGTATCAATTTTTATGCCAATTGGTACCAAATGAGATGCTTATAAGTATCAGAGTTGGGTCAGATTTTGTTTTATGTTTTTATGTGTGTGCATTTTCATTTTTGTATGAAGTATCAATTTTCATGCTGATTAGTACCAAATGAGATGCTTATAAGTATTAGAGTTAGGGCAGATTTTGTTTTATGTTTTTATGTGTGTGAATTTTCATTTTTGTATGGAGTATCAATTTTCATGCTGATTAGTACCAAATGAGATGCTTATAAGTATCAGAGTTAGGTCATGTTTTATTTTATGTTTTTATGTGTGTGCATTTTCGTGACGGGGTAATCCACCACTTGAACAGCATGAAGTATTCAAGTGTGGAAGACTCTGTTTATTGGCAGTTGTCATGCTTGTTGGTAAGTGTTTATCAATTACATGCTTTATGTTTCTTCCATTTTTTTATCGTTAATATATGTATTTATGTTGATAACTTGTTTGTATTCTTTTTCTTGGATAGCGCGGTGAGTTTGCTGTTTTCCTCGAGGAGATAAATTATCCAAAAGCCTCAGAGTTGAGGTCATATGAGGTGGCTAATGTGGACTTTGAATGGAACAAGAAAAGTGGTGGATTTGCTAAATCTGTGATTGCATTCATGAGCAGGAAGAAGAAGTGATTGAGAATTTTGTATTTATTTTTGGATACTTTGTGGTGTTTTTGCTTGATTTCTGAATATTTGATACATTTGAATAATACTTTGGTATGTTTTGATTTGGTGGTTTGAATTTGTTATATGTGGGGAGTTGATTATGGTTGGAACATAAAGTTGTTTATAATGTTGGAGATGATTGGATGGGGTAAAATACTGTTCATGAGTTATTTGTGGTATGTGTAATGGTGAATGTATGTTTTGAATTATTTATTTTGAATCAATGGAATGGTGGTTAGTATTATTTTATTTTAAAATTTGTATCATTTAAGATGTTATTTTGTGGAATAAATTTTGTATAAAGTATACAGGATTATCTTAAATTTTGTCCTTTCAATAAATACCATAACCTGTATTGAGCGAGACCCAGAGTTATTTTCAGAAACAATTGTAGTATCATTTGTTAAGTTATAAAGTATCAAATGTTCAATAAAAAAGCAACCATTTATTCGATGTGAAGTTATCATTTGATATACATAATCTGATTTCAAGGAAAGACAAATTTATTTTCAGAAATGATATTAGTATCATTAGTGAAGTTATAAAGTATCACATTTAAAAAAAAAGGTAACATTACATCCTGAAAAATATCATTTAGTCGGCGTAAAGGTATCAATTGACATATAAAAACGTCTCATTTAAGAATCAAATGTAATATCAGTTTAAGAAGCATAAGAATGTATCATGTCCCACCCAATGAGTGTATGTTTCTTTTGATATTGAAAAAACTTCAAAAAAAAAAGAAAATAAATTTCATAAATTAATGTCTAAGAAATTAAATTACATCATAATAGTATTCCAAAATTATAAATTTGTTACATAATAAAATTCCATCAATATTTTGATGCAAATTCAACTCTTAAACCATCCTAAGATAAATTTAAAAAAGGGATATGGGCCAAATTGACCATTGAACTTATTTGGGTGGCTCAATTGACCCACTACAACTTTTTTGGGCTCAATTGAGCCACCACGTTGTTAAAATTGGCTCAATTGGGGGCTCCGTTAACTGGACCTAAAACGATGTCGTTTTGCTCATTTTTTTATCCGACCCACTCTTTAACCCTAACCCGACCCAATGATCTAAAATGCACAAAATCGGATTTGTTAATTTGGGGATTTCAAATCCCTAATTCGACAGTTAGGGTTCTTTGTGAAATCCCCAAAACCACCACTCCGATCAAGGGCAGAAGATCAAGTTCGGCTTCAAATCATTCAATTACGACAAGTAGCGATTCTTCTCCGGCAACTCTGGTGGAAGCGGTCCTGACGCGGAGGATCTCCGGCCTCTTTCCATCTTTATGAGCTCCGACCTCGGAGGGTTCATTGGCGGTCTCCGCTGTGGAGATGGCGAGAGAGAGAGCAAGTCCCATTCCGGCGGAGAGAGGGGTTTCTCAAATTCTGAAGAGTGATCAGGAGTGGGTGGTTTTGTAGTTGGATTTTTTTGTTGATTTTTTGGTTGATTTACTTGCGGGATGGGGGAGCTGGGTAAGGAGGAAAGGTTGGCTTGGGATTTGGATTTTTGACAGGATTTGAGTGTTTGTGATCTGGTTTGAATCCCAGATTTGGATTTTAGTTGGTTAATTTTTGAAGGTGATTTTTGCTTTTTTTTAATGGATTTTTTGGAGCTGCAGTTGGAAGGGGTCACCGGAATCTGGGGAAGTTTCCCGACAGCAGCTGTTTTCCGACCCATAATAAGGAATTTTGAAGTTTCAGACCCAAAACATGGCTGGAAAATGGTTTTTGACACAAGAACACAAAAAGGACGAAAATAAAAATAAAAATAAAAAACTGGATCGGGTTAGGGGTTAAGGGTGGGTCGGGTTATGGGTTAGGGTAAAAAATACATAAAATGATGTCATTTCGATCCTACTTAACGTCGTCAGTCGGTGGCCCAATTGAGCCAATTTTAACAACGCGGTGCCCAATTGAGCCCCCCAAATAAGTTCAGTGGCCAATTTGACCTTTATCCCTTTAAAAAATGAGGAATTTTCAATCCAAGAATCTACAAAATAAATTTAAGAAATAAGTCAGATAGATAGAAAAAGTACCATTTATTAAGCATCAAAGTATCAATTGTGTTGAAGATAGGTGTCAACCTGATATCCAACTAAAACAAACGAGGTGCTCATTTCTAACTGTAAACGAGGTATCAAAGAAACCATTAGGAATCCTCATTTCTAACTGTAAAGTAAAAGAATACGTAGATCTACCAAGGATAAGATTTTAAGGTGCTTAGATCTACCAAATAAAAATGCTATTGACAACAAACAAAGACACTTGAACTTGTACAAATTATGGAAGGTAGTTAAGAAGAAAAAACATATAAAATGAACATGTTCTGATTTTCAGGACACCTAATACCGATCAGATGGCAAGCCAGTGAAGCCACTAACATCTAGACAAGAATTGGAGCAGTGAAATGATCTCCATACCTCTAAAACAACTTCTATAGAAGACATGAGTACTTGGACCATCATGCAACCTCCTCTATCATAAAATGATGATGCTCTAATATACTTCCTGGTGTCGCTGCTTCTACTGTATACAGCTAAATTAAAGGATGGTACCAGTCGTTCAAATCTGTTTCCCATCTAGAAAATGAATCAGAGGTCGTGACAATAAGGAAAGACCGATGAGTTTCAATCATTGAATGAAGACAAACAATAGTAGTTGTTGTTCGTTCCTGCAATTAGTAACATTGATTAGAAGACTATGGATTCCAAATTACAAAAACATCACTCTCAACAACTAAGCTTATCTAAGCATATTGCTTTTCCTGACAGCAAGCAATAAGGGCAACCGTCCAAGTCTAATTTTCAAATTCCCAACAAAAATTCCCCGAAATATTCAATTGTTAGAATACACAAAATTAATTTCACAACTGCAATCCACACACAATTGAATAGATTTGATTGAATTCTAGAGACTCACTTTCAAATTATCGAGCTGTAAAAAAAAGAAATCAAAATCGGATTTCTTCAACGTTGAAGATGATGTCGCCGTCGTGAGTTTCCGGTGCGGTGGTCGAGAGCTTCGAGCACGGTGGTGATGGTGATGGCATTCGCGAGAGGTTGGCTCCTCTTTTTTGCCTTCGTCTCGGCCGCGGGTTCTCCTATCTTTCTCTCTCGTGTTTCTGATTTTCTCCGCTTTTTTTAAATTTGGGCTCCTAATTGAAATTGGGCTAATCCGGATAATGAATGGGCCATGCACAAGAGAGGCCCCTAAATTAAAAAATGTAATTTATATACTTTGGTTAGTTCGTTTCAACCGAAATATTTAATATTAAAAGCGAAACCGAACCAAATTATATTTTGATTTTAATATTTAAAACCGAACCAAAATTAAAGATAAAATCACAAAACCAACCAAACTAAATAACTTGGTTCGATTCGATTTTTGTTAGGAAAAATTATCAAGAAACCCCTAGATAAGGTTTTGATGAGATGTCAAAACTATTCCTGAAAAACTGATCAAGATCCAAGATGTAGATCTGAGTTGACCAATCCAGAGCCTCAAAAAGGAATTCAACTGAAACCAGAGTCAACCCAACTAGAGCATGGTCTACCAGCTGGAAGTATATGCCAACCAGTCAGAACTCAATCCAACTGAAGACTGGAAGTATCCAGCTGATGGTCAAACTTAACTTCAGCCAAACTGAAGAGACGAATCAATCAAAGGCCAGAACTGAAGTCAGCCAGCTTGTAGGAGAAAACAAGCAAAATATCTGACAGGAAAGCTCAAGAAAGACCAGTCGAACTGACAAGCTATTCAACAGCTTGTGATCAGTCGAACTGGAGGAAGAAACTCAGAACTGCCAACTGGAGGGATAGCCGAACTGAGCAGACAAGCTCAGAACTGCGAACTGAAGTGATAGCCGAACTGAGCAGACAAGCTCAGAGCTGCCAACTGGAACTCAAACTTGCTAAACTGGAGCTCAGAACTGCCAGTCAGAGAGTCCTGGAGTTAATGCTCAAATGAAGATCTTGGAATAAATGCTTCAGCAGAGATCCTGAAATTAAATATCCAACAGAGATCGATTGGCAAAGCAACGGCTACTGGAATTAAATATCCAACAGAGTTCGATTGGCAAAGCAACGGCTACTTCAGCCAAAAGCTCCAACAATCATAAAGATCATCTGCCATTGATGAGCCAACAGAGCCACCGATCAATGGAACTCAAGGGTCACAAAGTTATGTAGGCTAAGGATTCTTTTTGGCTCAGAGTTTGTTCGGCTCAGTTGTGTTATTTTAAACTCTAATTCACTCGTCTTTTATAAAGGAGTGATTTTATGACCGTTGAGTTCCATTGTCCATTGATCGGTGGCTCTGTTGGCTCATCAATGGAAGATGGTCTATAGTTATCGCTTGGAGCTTTTGGTTGAAGTAGCCGTTACTCTGCCAATCGATCTTCATTGCATATTTAATTCCAGGATCTTTGTTGAAGCATTTATTCCAAGATTCGGCGGTTTGAGCAATAAACTCCAGGGTTCTCTGGCTTCAGCTTTCTTGGCAGTTTTGAGTTCCAGTTGGTAGTTCTGAGTTCGTCAGCTGAGTTTGACTATTGCTCCAGTTGGTAGTTTTGAGCTCGTCAGCTGAGTTTGACTATTGCTCCAGTTGCCAGTTTTGAGCTCGTCAGCTGAGTTTGACTATTGCTCCAGTTGGCAGTTTTGAGCTCGTCAGCTGAGTTTGACTATTGCTCTAGTTGGAAATTTTGAGCTCGTCAGCTGAGTTTGGCTATTACTCCAGTTGGCAGTTCTGAGCTCGTCAGCTGAGTTTGGCTATTGCTCCAGTTGGCAGTTTTGAACTTGTCAGCTTGACTGATTTCTCTTGAGCTTTCTTGTCAGCTTGACTATTCGCAAGCTGGCTGACTACAGTTCTAGCCTTCAGTTGATCTGTCTTGTTTACTTCAGTTTCGCCATCAGTTGGATACTTCCAGTCTCTTGCTTAAACTGATGTTTTATCAGTCTCTTCAGTCTTTAGTCAGTTCTTTTTCTCCCTCAGCTCAACTGACTTAGATGTCAGTTTGTTTCGACTGGTTCGACTTCTCAGTTGAGTTGAATCTTGACTGGATGATGTATCCTTCAGCTTGTAGACAATACTTCAGATTAGTTGACTTTGACTTCACTTGAGTTCCTTTTTGATGCCCTGGATTGGTCAGCTCCGATCTACAACTTGAATTTTAGTCAGTTTTTTCATAAATAATTTTGACATCTTATCAAAACCTAATCTAGGGGTTCCTTGATAGTTTTTCCTAACATAAAAGAGGCCAGAGTTTTCATCCAAGCCCACAACTAGTGCAGATCCACTATCTCCAGCCCAATACTCGCATAATCTATAAGTTGGTATGCCCATACCGACTGCTTTCCAGACTCTTCAGCTTTTCTTCAATCCAATTGCGTCCAAACCCTTCAAAATAATGCCATTATCTTCACTTCCATGCCAACCACCTGAAATTAACCACAAGACACAAATTCTTCTACCAAACTTGACCATGGGGTTAGTAAAACTGCAAAAATATACTAAAAATGACTCAAAAATATATACGAAATAACAACCTAATCAGTGATACTTTATTTTGTAATCAATAATATTTTTCGATCTCTATGATAATGAAATAATTTTTTTTACTCAAGAATGAGTTTTTATTGTATTCATAGACCCGATTCTCAATTTAAGATTATGTTTTAAACTGACACTTTTCTTTCTAATAGTGATACTTTCTTTTGTAATTAATGATACTTTTTTCCATTGTAATGAGACTCCAGTCCATAGGTGAGGATACTTCTCCCCATAATTAATGATACTCACATATGAGTTAATGATACTTCACCCATAAATAATGATACTTAAGTTAATGATACTCCACTCATAGTTAATGATATTTATCTATTCTGGATTTGATAATTAATGTTTGATCATCAATAATATCATATTATACTCCACTTCCGAGTTAATGTTACTTCATCTCATAATTAATGATACTTAATAGATAGTTAATGATACTCACCAGATATATATCTCATGATACTTCACTTAATAGTTAATGATATTTTGCCAAATTTATATCTAATATCTAATATACTTCACTAAATAGTTAATGATATTTAGTCAAATTTATATCTAATGATACTTCGCTTTATAGTTAATGATACTCCACTTCACAGTTAGTGGGCGCGGGTAAGACACGTGTCTGCGCGTGAAAGTGGGCTTGGGACGGGTTTTGGGCGAGTTTGGGATAGGTTTGGGTTTTATTTGACCCATCTAACATAAGCGACTCGTTAGACGGTCTCATATATACAAGTTTTTATCCTTCCAAAATCAACATAAGTTTGGAAATGAAATACAGACGGAAATATACATCTAATTACTAGAAGCAATCAACTAAATCTAATTAGATGGATTGATGTAGTCTGTTAGCTCAAATAAAATAAAACATAAAATTAAACAATTAAGATTAGGATAGAGCAGGAGCTGTAGACCGAATGGAGACTCTTATTTTATTTTAGTGTGAATGGTTTCTTGTAACCACACTGAGGTTGTAAAATTCTTTTTTAATCAAAGAATGTAGAAACTTCTTTTTTATTCAATTTTTTTTAGTTCTCCAAAATACTCTTATTGAAATGTGGGATCTAGTCGAATTAGTCTTCACACGCCGGACTGAACAAATAAAAGGCTCACATACACGTGCACAAAACATACACTTACCTTTAAATTCACCTACGCGCACACAAAATACACACTCATACATAAAACTCAAGCACGCGCGCACGCGCAAACACACACAATACACACTCACATGTTTTTTTTATATTTTTTTTATGTTTTTAATTTTCTTTGTGACAAATAATAATGAAGAATAAAAAATAAAAAATAAAAGGTGTCTGACACGTTTTGGCGAAACATGTGACTTACATTTTTTTATTAACAAATAATAAAGAGAACTAAATCCTAATAATATTCAAATTATTTGTTAGTGCCATTTTCTGACACTCATTTGTTGACAATATATATATGGTAATATGTTTGTTTATTGAATTGTCTGAGAAATAAGTGTTGATCCGTTGTGTTGAAAGATAAACACAGAGCTAAGTTGTTGAAAGAAATTGATGAAGTGTTCCGGACAATGATCCACGCCGCGAATTATTGATAGTTTCCTTCTATGGGCTGCTTTGCTTCCATGGACGACTTTGATCAAGAATGAATGTCTTGCTGCCCACTCCTTGAAGAGATTGTGTTGAATATTCACCCTCAACTCAATATGAAAGATATCTATTCAAACAAGAAAAGTTTTATACCGATTAAGACTTGACGATCTACAAGAAAAGCTTCTCTATGATCCTACTTCCATTCAGGAATTTCTATGGGTTGGAGCAAACCAGAAGGTTTTGATTGAAGGCTTTCACCTGCTAACAGTTCAAACACCTTTCTACGAAGGCGGCTACCTCTCTCTTCATGCTACTCTACTAGAAGTTCCTCTTGAGGTCTCGATACATCTTGGTGCTTCCGGGATGTGCTGTATATGGCGTGTCATATGCTTCGCACATGATTTTCTCCTCCAGTTCTTCCTTACTTGGCACACATAGCCTTCCTTTGAATAAGAGTGCTTTATCGATGGCTTCTGCGAAATCTTGCTAGCTATTCGATCGTGCTTTGAGTCTTTTCTTTTCGAGAAACTTGTCTTCTCTCTGGGCTTCAACTATCCTTTACCTTAGGTCGAGCTGAGTGACTATCACGGCGATTTGGGTTCGAATGGTCTTAGGTAGTATTAACACCTCGATTCTTAACTTCTCGAATTCCTTTCAAAGCTCCTTCTTAACTTGAACGAGTCCTCACTCTGCTTTCTCTTTCATACTCAGGGCATCTGCTACCACATTCACCTTGTCTAGGTAGTAGTGAATGATGTAGTCATAATCTTTTACAAGTTCTAACCATCTTCTTTGCCTTATGTTTAAATCTTTTTGCTCGAAGAAATACTTCAAGCTCTTATGATCCGAGAAAATCTCATACTTAGCTCCATAGAGATAGTGCCTCCAGATCTTCAGCACATGAACAACTGCTGCTTAATTCTAAGTTATGCGTGTGATAGTTCTGCTCGTGATTCTTAAACTGCCTTGAAGCATAAGCAATCACCTTTCCTCTCTGCATCAACACGCATCCTAATCCTTTTCTCGACGCATCAGCGTAAACCACGAAATCTTCATTTTTTCCCGGAATGGCCAACACCGGGGCTGTGGTTAACATCTTTTTTTAAGGTTTTGGAAACTTTTCTCGCACTCTAGTGGCCACCTAAACTTGGAGTCCTTCTTCGACAATCGCATCATGGGCTTAGATATCGACGGGAATCCTTTGATGAATCTATGATAGTATCCCGCGAGTCCTAGAAAACTTCTTATCTCGTTCACACTTCTTGGAGACTTCCAATTTCTAACCGTTTCAATCTCAGTCGGATCCACCTTGATTCCTTTTGCTGACACTATAGGACCTAAAAAAAGAACATGACTTCCTAGATCCAAAACTCACACTTACTAAACTTAGCGTAAAGCCTTTCTCTTCTCAATGTCTCCAGCACCACTCTTAGGTGCTCTTGGTGTTCCTCTTCATCATTCGAATAGATGAGGATATCATCTATGAAAACTAGCACAATCTTATCTAAATATGGGTGAAAACCTGGTTTATTAAATCCATGAACACCGCTGGGGCATTGGTTAATCCAAAAGGCATTACTACAAACTCGTAATGTCCATAGCGAGTTCTAAAAGCGGTTTTAAGAATATCCTCTTTTTGAATTTTCAGTTGATGATACCCAGATCTTAAGTCTATCTTTGAGAAGACACTTGCTCCCTTAAGCTGGTCAAAAAGATCATCTATTCTTGGGAGAGGGTATCGATTCTTGATGATCAGCTTATTCATCTCTTTATAGCCGATGCACATTCTCAATGTGTCGTCCTTCTCTTTCACGGACAAGATTGGGGCTCCCCAATGCGACACACTAGGTTGAATAAAACCTAGGTCTAACAACTCTTGCAGTTGAATCTTGAGTTCTTACAACTCCTTAGGCGCCATTCTGTAAGGGGCTTTCAAAACTGGTGCAGCTTCTGGTTCCAAATCAATAGTGAATTCCACTTGCGTATTCGCGCGGGGGGTAATTCTGGCAGCTTCTTCAGAGATTCATCTGGAAAACTTCTTGTGACCGAAATGCCTTCTATTACAAACTCTCCTTCCTCTTTCTTTGTCGCAACCGTCTTTTCTTCTTAAGGCGGTATTCTGACTTTATAGCTTCTGCTGGAGATCACCATCGCTTGTAGGCGTAAAGATCGCATGGCTGGACCTTGAACATAAGCTCAGAACTTATCTGACGTCATTCCTTAGATTGCCTCTTAAACATAACGAGCTGAAAAATTATTTCAGAGATGCGCGTCCTACTAGGAGGGCACTAACTAGCATTACTTGGATTCTACTTCCTATTGGGACTACTTCCTCTTATTCTTCCAATAATGACTAAAAGGAATATTGCTTTATACTTTTTGCTCTATTCAAGGGTCTACACTCGAGCTCTATGAGTGGGAGCAAAACAAAACTGATGCCTCTGAGTGAGGGCTTTATCTTGATCAATAATTCTTTAACAAGTTCAAAAGCTGGAAGAGATATAACACTAGGTTATCTATACCAAAACATTGCCTTTTTAGAGAACTTATAAACTCAAAAGGGGTTTTTGCGTGTAGAAAAGGTATGGAAGATAATCAATGATTAGCAACTGAGAACCGTACTGAATATTTTGCAAAGTCGTCAGCATAGCCTAACAAGGAAATGCTATTACTAATTATGGATGATCAAAGAAGTATCATCAAGAGAATATAATTTGTCCAAGAGGATATAAATGAAGAATTTCAATTGATATGAAGCTGTTGAAAGATGATTGATTCAATTAACACGAGAATGAATAAATAGATTCATCAAAACTTCCTATCTTACTAAAACTTTTAATCTATCAATTCTAGGTCTATCTGCTTAACGATCTTCTTAGGGTTCTCTCTCTTTCTTTCTTTGAGCATTACACATCTTCTTCTTTACTAGGTTGCTACGAAATAGCATGAGTCGGTTGGCCTTCAATTAGCTACACTTGGCTGGAAAAAGTGTCATTGAGGGATCACTTTCACCTATTAGAAGGGATACGACAAAGTGACCTGATCTATATGTGTTTTTTTCTCGTTTTAAACCACAAATGTGAGGCATGCCTCTTGATCGTACTTTGACAACATCCTCTTTCTTTCCCTCTAGTTCCAGATCTCCATCTCTTTTGCCTTACAATAGCAATCCGGGATATACTTCTGATATAACTCGTACTTGAAGTCTTTCCAACCATACTCCGTCCATTACTCCAAAGTTATCATTCTTCAAACGGACTCTCACTAGTAGTCCGTACCATCCATGCGCATAAAAGAGCACAACCTAATCCATCATCCTTCGAACAAGCTATAAAATTGAAAATTCTCTTATAAGGAACAAACCCATTTCTCGACTCCTATCGGGTCTCCTAAACTATTAAATGACGGAGGGTTATGTTTGAGAAACACATTCTTAGCTCTCGAGCCACAGTTCGGGACTTGCTTGTTGCGTCCTCACTTTCTTCTTCTATTTCGGCTTGACATCTTCTCGGTGATATTCTAAAGAATCCTAACTATTAGTGACGCTCGCTCGAATTTGCATAGAGCAAAATGAAATACCTTTTGATAAGGTCTTTAGATTACACAGGATAGATCAAGCTAATCGGGAAAATTGCCTCATTAAGAGGACTTTTGGCATTAATAAGAAAGAGGTTCTTGGTAACATCTGAAAATAGGGCAAACTTTGAAGAATTACTGCCACTATTAAAATTTAAAGGGTTGATTAATACATTTACAGAATAAGATCTGGATTAAAGCGGACAGACAGATCCGCAAGGTGTTCTAACAACAACACCTCCTTAACCTACTTCTAAAGCTTAACTATACATTGGGCCTTTCATTTCCTTTTGCATGACGATCCCTCCTCTTTCTCGCCTTCCTCCTCTGGGTCCTCTTCTTCCTCATCTTCATCTGTCTCTGGTACCTCGAACTTGAATTTCAAGCTTTCTTCGGGGAACTGATGGGGCATACACTGTCCCAGACCCTGAGAGACAACCTGTTCATAGATAGGGGCCCACTGGTGCATTTGAGGGATGCTGGAGAACAAAGTCTCGGTGTAATTCATGACCCGGACATTCAAGGGTCCCGCTCTTAAGGTTCCTTCAGCATGAGGGCGCAGTGCTTGGAATCCAGGGGGACTGTTGAGAGTCGCCCTTTGCAGTTCTGGTTCCACCATGAAGGAGGGATTTTGCTGGGCTAGAGCGTTCATGTGGCCATACTTTGACTCCCAAAGAGCCATCAAGGATGAGGAGAACTCCGTCAGATTCCCGATTACAGTATACGTCTCAGGATCACAGGTGATGGTGCTCTACAGGATGCGATACACTGTTGGCCTCCAAGCAGGCGGTGCTTGCTCACACATGCAGATGCATGTTTCCAAGTTAGATACATTTCCTGACATTCCTCGAAAGTTATTCCTCTCTTGTACAGGGCGAAAAAGAGGCACATTATTCCTAGCAGTCAAACGACGCTTGACCATCTAGAAACAGGAAGCTTAATCAGTCTAGATTATAAAAAGAAGACCTAAGGTTCTCCTGAGATCATGCTATCGTCTAGATTCAGACTACTTATCTTGCATGCATAACTCCTTTTAGCAGTTGACTTTTACAAAAATTTTGGTGCCCAAAATCTTTAAACAGAAATTTTACTTTTTCCTTTAAAATAAAACTTTGAGAATGAATCAAAACATTTTCTTTCTGATCGAGAAGTCTTTTCAAAAACTTTTTTCCTCAGTAAATCATCTTACTTGAATACTTTTTACTCGAAATTTTATTCTCACAGTTTTTCCTTATTCATAAAAAAGGTACGCTTACTCAAATCTTTCATTCCCTGCATTCTAAAAACCATGAATCCAAAATCTAAAGTCTCTATACTACCATACCTTAATTTTTGGTTGAGGATACAAGGGCGATGGCGAGTTGTGGGTTGCTGCTGTAACTTATCACGAAGCAATTCAAATGCACATAAATACTTAGCTTAACTTAAACAAAGAGACAGGTCTGCAGAGTTGCAAACCTCGCTCTGATACCATTTATAATAGCCCGATCCTGAGAAAGAGATTAACGAATAGGGATGGGGTGTTATTGAGGGATTAATACAAAACATGCAGAAGATTAACAAGAAAGGTTTGCAGATAAAGATATACTTTTGAAATATAGACGATGATACTCGAGATTACTTGATTGGGAAAGAAACATACTTAGTGAAATAAATGGCTAATTAATCAGATACCAACATGAACAAGCCTCTTCATAGGCGAAAGGAAGATATACTCTAGAAGCAGGAATAGAACTTAATATGCATCATTATATAAATAAGGTCGGGTTTGGACATTTTATTCATAGAACTTGAATAGAACGACATGTATTAGAATCAGATAATATTTATCAGAGTAGCAGAATCATAGTGGAATTTAAGCACTTATACTCTAGCAAAACTTGGCAGCCAACCTACATCCACAATCACCATCATCCTCAACATCTCAACCTGAAAAAATTTGAAAAAGAGGGTGTGAGCACTAATGTACTCAGTGGGTTTTAGTAAAAGCTTCTTTAATAACTTGAGAAATATCCAATAATCAACTGGCGGTATATGGAAAGCAAAATGCAAAAGCCCTCTCCATATCCTAAAAACCTTTTCTTTTATTTTTGGGTCCAATCTTGGCTCAACCTGATGTCAACTGCACCCTTAGGCATGCCATAGGATAGAAGATGGGTTACCTCAAATATCCAAACGAGTTTGCAAGGGAATTAACCAAGCAGTAACTCACTTTAATGATCAAAGATCATTAATTCTAAGCTCAATCCTGGTTATAAAAGCTATATTCTTCCTTTCTTAACTTCCTTCCTCTCCTTAATTAACTTCCTTTCTTAACTTAGCCTTCCTTTCTCAACCTAAATCTTTAATTCCTTATCTTCCTTAACCTTACTAGAATTATCGAGCTTAGAGCCATGTCTAAGGATAATCCTTTACTTTAGCATAATTTCGGCCTATAAGGGATTTATCACTACCCTAAAAGGCAATGCTTAGCTAAATAAACTTTATCAAAATCCAACATTCAAATACGAGAAAATGAACGTGTATAAACATAAATTGCAATTAAAGTATTTCTAATTATCTCATGCTAGCATAAACAATACTTAATTATTTCTAGCATATATAAACATGCTTGAGAGCTCACTTAACATATAATAACTTCCTTTCCTTCTTTCCTTCCTTTGTACAGAGATCAATCAGGCAGAGTAAAAATATTTTATTAGATATCTCATTTGCCCTATCATGCTTCTAGAGCTTATTAGCTCAAACTTTAGATGAGTATAGATTTACCCACCTCGATTACTGGACAGAAGGTAAAGTAATGAGCTAACGATCCTTCTCCGGATTTCCATGGGGCTTACTACCTCCTACAAAAGTCGAATCATCGACTTAGCGGCCTCTTTCAAAGATTATAATATCTATTCAAGAAATTAAACAATATCTAGCTTATCCACCCTTAACTAGGACTTAAACATAGATAACACGACTTTAGAACCTTTAGAAAACACGAGGGTTTGAAATACTCAAGTTTGGAACATGATTGGAGACAAAACGGGGTGGCAGAGGCATTGCACGGGCCATGCTAATTAATGGGGCAAGAAATAAAACGTCCAGACTTCCGACACAGGCCGTGCAAGCATTGCACGGTCCGTGCAAGCCGTAGTATGGTTCGTACTAACCTTGCACGGTCCGTGCTAGCTTCCCAGACTCATGCCGTGAGTTCTGGACAGCTTTGCACAGGCCGTGCAACCCTTGCACGGTCCATACTCCTTCACGAACATCCAAAACTTTCGATCGAAGTGTTTGTCGAGGCATTACTCATTCGCCTCTCCCTTTCCTCGACATTTTAAACTTGAAATGAGGCTTAGAACTTTGAATAAAATATAGAAACGAACATACTTTGAACTTTAAAAGAAATCGACATTATAACGGAATAAATATGACAATCCTCCTTGAATACTTTAGAAATAATGATGGAATCTTAAATATAAACATGAACGGAACTTCAATGAAATAAACGAGACTAATTATGAGAAATAATGACGAGAATCATAATGATGAGAATAAAAACTAGCGGTATAACGGAAATGCTCTTAACTTGGAATTTCAATAAGAATCGAAATATAACTTCAGACGGAAAGTAAACGAGTAATAACAAAGAACATGAAGAATATGAAGAACAGAAAGTAAATGCGGAATTTAAAGATGGAAAAGAAATGGAAATCGAGACCGACGAACAAGAATGGATGGGGTTAGGTGCGTCGAAGGAAGGTGGCTAGCTCGGCGTCTCATTGAGTTGCAATGGCGGCAGAACCACCTGCTACAACTCAACGACGTCTCTAGCACCTTCCCTCACTGCATCCCTTCCATGCCACTCCACTCGTCGTCTTGTAGAACACTCACTAAGAACACTTTTTACTTCGACAAAACTCTCTCAGCTCTCACAAGCTTTTTCCACTCTCTAGAATTTGAGAAATGAAAGGATATGGTGTGGGAAAAGTGAAGGGGGTGATGCTTTATTTATAGGGGGAGCTTTGGCTTCCTTTGGAAGCCATTTCAGTGTAGGAATACTGCAAAAGTTACCTCGGGTTCGGTTAAAAGCTGTTTTATTCTATGTCGAGGTCCAAATGACCTCAGACATGAAATCTAAAAATACCGGGAGACTCATTGGCTCGAATACTAATGAACCAACCTAATTCGTGATGAAGATGAGGCCGTCAGAAGAAAGACGAATAAAGATTCCTTTTTTGGAATTACCTTTTACTATTCACTCAGAGTGACAGATTTTGCTCCCGAGCGTTCGATTGACCTCAGAATGGAAATCCGTGAAAGCCAATGAATTCCTTGAGTCATTTCTCATAAGAAGGGCCTGACAGAACAAGACCTAGATCAACAAAGAGGATTTCATAAATTTCTCAAAACACGAACACACGCAAAAGTTACTATTCATTCATCATTTAAATACGTTTTTCATCACCGAGAACTCAAATTACTTCAGATTTAAAATCCGAAAACACTGGCATACTCCTTGAGTTAAAACCTTTCTAACAAGACCAAAATCGGCCATAACTGAGTTAAGATTAAATTTTCAAAAAAGACAACTTTACGAAAAAAATGACCCCTAAAGTCGTGACTGACATCTGACCTCACTTAATCCTTAACTAAACTTCTTCCTTAACTTCTTAATTACTCTTAATAATTCTCTAAACCTTATCTAAAAATCTGGGATGTTACAATTTCAGTCAAGGAAATAATGAGAACAAAGTAGTTGGACATTCGCGAGTGGATTCACGAGTCAAGGCTGATCGCGAGTCAAGTTACGAGTGAGCCCATAGCGAGCTTCATGAAGCCCGCTACTGAAGTGTGGTTTGTATTCATAAAACTCATGACCCCTATTGCGAATGGTGAATGCCACATAGACTAGCGACCCAAGTCACAAGTGATGTGGTCGCTAGCGAGCTGGGCTTCTCCTATTTTCAACTAGTTTTGGACTTTATTTTTCGTAAGTATAAAAGGGTTGAGTTGGGTGAAAATTCAGTATCATCTACCATACCCTAAAGTTGTTGGCAGAGAAAATATAACGCGAAGAACGGGTCCAAAGAATTCAAGAGTTTTCAAGATTAGAGGTAAATTTAATCTTACGGGTTTTATTTACTTTAATTCTTGTAGAACAATGATTCCTTGATGGATGATTTAAATTATTTATTTTTCAATAAACAACTAAACTATAGTATTTTGTGTTTGTTTATGATTCAATAATCAAGTTCTTTTAATTAATTCCATTTGTATGTCTATGACTTTATTATGCTTTAATTGTTATTGTGTTTGGTTGTGCATTGTTTGATTAGTCATTAAATAGTGCAATTTAATGTGTTATTTCATAAATCGAAAGATGAGTTTTAACACAAGATTGAGAACAGTTAACTAGGTAATCAATATTGCTTGAGAGAGCTACAGTTATTTGAGAGAGTAATGAACCCGATGAGCTACTAGGAGTTATATATTAGATATTTAATGGACACATTAGTATTTAGTACGTAATCTACAGTCTAGGCACTTCAAGAGGACGTTTAGAATAAAAAAAAAAAGGTTGTTCAAGGCATAATTTTAGTCCCAACATAGGTTTATGAATGAAATGATTAAAGGAATGGATTAGTTGATGATTATTCAATGTTAGAATATGTTTCTTCTTCACTGTTTAATTCAACTGTGTTTGCTTTTGTGGTAACATTTTGTAATAGTCCGGTCCCGAAAAAGGTAATTAAGTGGGGACGGGGTGTTAATCCAAAAAGGATTAATATTTAGAATACAATCAACAATTGAGTAGACCAAACGCAGGATATGCTTTCCGGAAAATCGGACAACATAACCTCTGTAACTATAGCAAATCCCCATTTATAAACAGCTTATAAGAGAAGAATGGAAGCAGAAACAATACAATAAGCCCAATCATAAGCCGTAGGGAATCGAATAAATAAATATCAACAACCAATAGACTCATTCATAGGTTGAAGAAAATAAACAGATGCCAACATGCTGAACAAATGAAGCCTTTCCATAGGCCAAAGCTAATAATCAAGTAGGCATAAAAAGATGGGGCTTCATCCCTTTAGATTAATCATATATGCATCATGTAGTTAAAGTATAAAGACATGCTATAACTAGAGAGTCAGAAAGTATTCAGAATCAAAGTAACGGAATCATAGCTATAGTAGTCATAGTAGTAAGAAACATAGTGAGAATAATAGTATGGCAGCAAAACACGATCTCAACAGTCAACCCACTTCACAGCCACCATCAACCTCCTCCATTTCAACCTGAAAACCCGTTGAAAAAGAGGTCATGAGTACTAATGCACTTAGTGAGGTTTTATAGTAAAAACCTTGTAAACAATTGAAATATCCAAATCCCGCTAGCAGCATATGGGAAACAAAACACAAAAGCCCTTCCTACATCTGTACAACAATACACTTTATGGGTCCACTCTGGTTCAAACATGATGTCTACTACTCCTAGAGGCATGCCTAGGATAAGAGAGGTGTCACCTCAAATATCCAACCGAGTATGAGAGGGGTTACCCAGTAGTGACTCCGAGTATGCGAGGGGGTTACCCAATAGTAACTCTCCATAGACTCATAGATACTTAGTGATTCAAGATCACGTCCTTGAGCTCAATTCCTTGTGCATCATTGTAATCCTTGATGTCCCTTAGCATACCTTGCTATAAATCCTACTAGCAATAATTCACAACCTAGAATATATTTTCTAGGTCTAGTTCCTTGATCAAGCGATACCATAGGATCATCTCTTGAAAGAGGTAATTTAACTAGCACATAAGACATCATGCATCTACGCAATACTTATACAGTATAATATCAATCCCTTAGCTAATCAATACTCAATACCATAGCATTATCATCCATAAGAGGCACTATAGCTAGCTCATAAATAATTGCACAACTAAGCAATGCATAACATCAATACAAAAATCATCATATGATCATGATCATCTATTCCTCATAATAAAGCATTTCATATCATGCTCACAATACTATCATTTAATCATATCATGCTCGAAATCATTCCTTTAACCCATAGATCAACAATCCCATAGCATATTATTTCCATAGCACAGAGACAAATCAAGCAGAGCATAAGACCTTTATTGGATATTTCATATTTTACCCTAAGAGCCCAAAACCATAAAAACGGAATTCCTTGACTACGACCCCGTTGCAGATTGCACGACTTTAGACACTTCTAATCGACTTAGTATGGACATGAAACATGCTTAAAATAATAATTTAAGATCGACCAAGTCAAAGATTGGCAAAAGATGACGCCCCGTTGTCTTTACCCTTTTTAGACATTTTTACCAAAATCCATCGACACTTATTTTTATCCAAAAATTATGAAATCATTCAAGGACAAACCTTATCATAACAGAAATCAATCCTGTAAATTTAGAATTTTTCCAATAAGCTTTGATTTTAAAATAAAATTCGAACAACTTTAACGTTTTAGGCAAAAATTCAAATGACGGGTTATTCAAAAATAAAATTCAACGACATGCTATCCCAATGAAAAATAATATTCTGGACAACTTTCTAGTTGAAACCTTTTCGATTCGGAATCTCAAAAGGCCCTGAAATGGTAAAATACCGAATCTGATCGGTAGCCGGAGCAGTTTCTGTTTTTCAATGATTTGGAAATTTTCTGGCCACCGGATAACAATGACATCAAAAGATGAAACAAAGAGCACTTAAAGATACATGACATATCCAAAAATCAAGTGAAAAGGTTGAGAGATGAACTGAGACAAGATCGACAAAGATGGCAGCTGTGGAGATGACTTCACGGCGGCAGCAGCAACTCCGGCCTCCCTCTCCGACTCAGGCAGCTGGATGGAGATGGCAGGGCAGCACCGGTGGTGGCAGACGGCAGTAGGCTGTTGCATTTCCCTCCCCCCCTCTCTCTCATTTTCTTGTCTCTTTCTCTCTTTCTTTCGTTCCAAGTTTCTCTCTCTTTCAATTTCGGGATCCAAACGTTGGGGGGCTGATATATATAGGCAAATTTACAAATATCCGGTAGGAAATTCCGGATATAAAATACTGATAAAGCATTTTTCAGATTTGATTAAAGTTGTTTTATACAATGGCGAGGTCTAAATGACCTCCAATGCAAAATCCAAAAATATCAGGAGACTCGTTGGGTCGAATACTATTGAACCAACCCATCATGGAAAAATATCAAAGTCGTTCGAAGAAAATTGAAGAAGTATTTACTTTTTGAAATGAAAGTTTACTATTCCGCACTTTTTACTGAAAACGCTCACAAGCGTTCGTTTGACCTCTGATTGAAAATCCGAGAACACAATGGATTCCTTGGGTGATTTTCCATGGGGATGGCTTGTCAAAACAAGACTCTAATTAACACACAAGATTTCGTAAAAATCTGAAAATCACGTGTTTTAAAAAAAATTATTCACAAGTTAACCCTTTACGTTTTTCAACATCAAGACTCCCATAGACCTCAGATTAAAATTCTGAAGATACCGACAAACTCTTTGGGCCGTTATCTTTCAAACAAGCATAAAATCGGCTATTCCCAGACATCCGAAAAAAAATTAAAATGACCCCTAAAGTCGTGACTTACATCTTTTTTCCTTTAATTACTGATCAAATTATTCCAGAAAAATTCCTAATCTCAAATAGGAATTCCTTAATCATACTTAGAAAATCTGGGGTGTTACACATTTATTTATGTTTAGTAATTATTTTTATTTTAATATTCAATAACCAATCAGTTTTCGAAAGTCTAGATAATTGCAGGAGTTTTTGTTTAGATAATTAGTCATTTAATCATTAAGTCCCTGTGAATACGACATTGTTCATTTCTATACATAAACCTTAATGTACACTTGCAGTTAGGATAAATAAAATACTGAATAAGTTTTTGGCGCCGTTGCTGAGGACTTAATTGTTTATTTGCTATTATTTGAATTTGATTTCTCGTATTAATCTAGACATTTAGTTTTTTGGTGTTTTAGTTTATTTTCCTTTTTTAACTTTTTTATCTTTTCTTTCTTTTTGTAGGTTGTGTATGAGCACAAGATCTTGGAAAGGACCTTTTATGAATTTCAACTCTGAGATTGAAGCAACTACTCGACAAAAACAACGCAAAAAGAAGAAGAAGAAGGATGGCCGCTACTAATCAAGTTCCTGATCTCGCAGATCAAATTCGTTGGTCGTTGCCTCCAAGCACAGTTGGAAGAAATGTAATAAAAGATGCAAGAACATGAGGATGTAAGAGCTACAGAGCCTTCCTCAATTAATGAGTTTTTCATTCTCGTGCTCAATCATGGAAACATTTCTGGCTCAATGATTAATGCAAACAACTTTGAGTTGAAACCTGGGTTGATTTTTATAGTTTAGTAGAATCAATATGCGAACGAGTAACTGAAGACCCGAATGCACATCTGACATAGTTCTTGGAGATATATAGTACGGTGAAGATGAATGGAGTCCCTGATAACGTCATTTGTGTACACCTATTCCAATTTTCTCTACGGGATATGGGTAAGCTTTGGTATCAATCTCTGGTTGTCGAGTCTATCGATAGCTCGGAAGGATTAGCCCATAAGTTTCTGCATAAATTATTTCCACCTAGAGTCACTCTCAAGGTGAAAGGCAAGATCACATAGTTTCACCAGTTCGATGATGAGATATTATATGAAGCTTGGGAATGGTTCCGAGATATGCTGAGGAAGTGCCCCAACCGACCATGGATTCGAGGTTGACCATCAGGTGTGCATCTTCTACAACCGGTGCAACATGGAGTTGAAGAGGCTTCTAGATGCCTCCGTAGGTGGTTCTTTGTTGAACAAAAGACACGTCAAGTTGTGACGATCATTGAGGATATGGCGACTAATAGCTACCAGTGGTCTGGAGAGTGACAAGTTAAGATTATGAAGAGAGTTGTAGTTGTGGATGCAAATGATCCGATCTCCAAGTTGGTTTCTACCTGTCAACGTTGAACACTACTATCAATAGTAGGTTCAACGCCCTATCAAAGCCGATTATTGTTCCTTCTATGGACCTGATAGTGGAAGACATGAATTACTCCA
The DNA here is from genome assembly GCA_026008535.1 of Perilla frutescens. Taxonomy (NCBI): domain Eukaryota; kingdom Viridiplantae; phylum Streptophyta; class Magnoliopsida; order Lamiales; family Lamiaceae; genus Perilla; species Perilla frutescens. The sequence continues at coordinate 9,864,557 of BRKX01000019.1, forward strand.
ATCAGAAAAGCTATGAAAATAATAATTACCGATGTGGAAATCAGTTTTACCAAGGTAATTGGTCTAACCTATCTTATGGGAACCCATATAATGCACTGTAGCCTCCACTCAATTTCTTTGTGATAAATAGAGTGATTGATAGAGAGAAGAAGTCAAAGATTGATGACATATTGATGGCATTTATAGGAAGATCGACAAGTTCACGGGGGAGTCACAGGCCAGAATGGAGAAATTGGAAAATATTGTTGGCACTATGAGTGTGCAGATGAAGATGATTGAGAAGCAGCTAAGACAATAGCCCAGTTGTTGGGAATCAACATCAGCCTGAACAATTTCAGAGTAATGCAGTGGTGAATCCTAAAGAGCAATGTAATGTTATCCACATGCAAAGTGGTAAAAGTTACGATGGTCCCGAGCCACCAAATGAAGATCCAGCAGCAGTTTCTCTCATGACAACTTCTAAAAAGCTAGACTCTGCAAGCATTGACTCCTTATTTATTAACAAATAAGTGACTGCAAGTGTACGGTGTTATTATAATAAGTAGTGAGCAAAAGTATCGTATCCCACAAGGACTGAAGCTCGAAGAAATTACTAAATTAAAATACAGATACCTTATCAATATCTAGACTCTAAAATTCAAGTAGAAAAATGGTGAATGAAAAATATCAATGGAAAGTAAAATCAAATGACAAATAACTTAGAAAATAATGGAAATGGTGGATTCCAGAAAAATGTTCATGCAATGGATCTTAGATTGACTTATTAATTACTTAACATTCTTTAATTCATTAATGGTGGAAAATCACTAGATTGTTATCAGACTGTTCTTAGGAATATATGTCATAACATAAATAATGAACATGCACTTCACTGGGTCAGTTCTTTGCACACGTTACCAATCAATTTTCTTGGACTATGATTCCTATGCAACATAATTCAATTAATCAAATCATTCAATCCATAGCACTTCCAAACCCTAGAATCTCTAGAGAAATTTAGCTAGACATAATTGAAATAATAGAAAACAGAATTTGAAACATCATAAAATAAATATAGATGACACCAAGTGATCTCTGCAACATTCAATCCTCTCATCTGATGAATTATCTCTCTGCCAAGGTGGTAGATGATGTTGTCTTTCCTCTTTCATCTTCTCGGGGTACATGGATGTGTAAAAATGATGTTTATTATGTGTGTGGGTGTCCTTTCTCTTTTCTCTACATATGACTTTTTTATTTTAAATTTGGAACCCTAATTAAAGAGGAAAAACTAGTCAACCCGTGAAGCTACATGACTGGGTTGACTGAAACATTTCACATGACCCAAAAGCCTATTTTTACACAGAGTTGACCCTAGTGAAATTGACCGGGTCGACCCAGGCCTTCATATTTGTACATGGGTGGGTCGACCGAAGTTTTCCGGGTCGACCCACTCTTCTTTTTCACTAGGTTTTAAATTTTCACGGGCTTTGATCATTTAATCCAGTCCAAAGTCTAATTAGACCATCCTTTAGCTCTCTAAGCCTTTAATTAACCATTTTGCATCGGTTATTCAACAATTTCACTACTATTGCTGCAAAACTCACAAACACATCAGAAACACCAAATGATAGGAAAGTATGCACAAAAGTTAGTAAATCACACAACTTACTAAGTTAAACACTATCAATTCATATCCAAAAGTTGTGTAAAATACACACCTATCAAACATGAGTCCCATGATGCGTCATACAGTTCTCCCTACAGTGACTATTTCGTTACTACAAAGAACTTCAAAACAGAAAGTTGATGCACAGTTCTCTCAATTCCTAGAAATCTTTAAGAAGGTGCAAATCAACATTCCCCTGGCGGAGGAATTACAGCAAGTGCCTGTACGTGAGATTTTTCAAAGAAGTTGTGTCTAAGAAGAGGAAGATGGATGAATTTGAAACAATATATCTTCCAGAAAATTGTAGTGCCATTGTTCAAAGGAAGCTGCCAGCTAAGATGAAAGATCCGGGGAGTTTCATGATTCCCCTTTCTATTGGAGACAAATTAGGGGTCGAGCACTGTGTGATTTGAGGGCGAGCATCAATATGATGCCGCTCTCATTTTTTAAGAAGTTGAATTGTGTGCAACTCAAGCTTAGGACGATGTGTTTGTAGATAGTGGATTGCTCTACAGTACATCCCGAGGGAATTCTTGAGGATGTGTTGGTCAATGTGAAGATTTTAACTTCCCGGAAGATTTCATGGTGCTAGACATGGAGGAGAATAAAAGTGTGCCTCTCATTTTGGGACGCTTATTTTTACGCACCGGAAAGGCCAACATCGATTTAGATACGAGGATACTAACTCTCCGACTTAAGGATGAGCATATATGATTTCTGTTTGATGTTGAGAAGCACAAAGCAGCAGCGGAGTGCAACATTATTGATGCTCAAGAATCTTACAGCACTATTAAATAAACAAAAAAAAAACTTGAAGAAACGTGTAACACGTTTCCGAAACGTGTCACACATTTCCTTCAACTTTTTATTTTTTATATTTTTTGTTTAATTAATAGTTATTTTGTTTTGTTAATTAATTAGTTCATTTTTTATTTCTCTCTTTTTTTCATACCTAATTTTTTTGTCATCGTCTTCAAATTGTGTATAAATATTTAAACTTTGCACTTTTTTTCGAATTCTTTTTCATCTTCATATTCCTCTCTTTTATATATAATTATTCAATTCTATTCATTTTTTAACACATTGTTGTTTATTTTTTACTAAGCAATTTTTTAAGTAATAAACTTTTTTGTTCTTTGATATATTATTTTTATAATATTTTATTTAGAATTTCTTATTTTCATTCTAGCGAATTTTCATGGATTTTATTCCTTCCTAAATTATTTTTGTTTTTCAAGTTTTGTTTAACCATATTTTAAAGTTTGTGTATTTTACATTTCCTTATTCTTATATAATTATATATCTTGAGTCTTAAAAATATTATTTTTTTATAATTTTGTTCCATCCATTTCTATTGATTTTACAATACTTTAAAATATTGTCTTTTATACATTGTGTTTATTTTTGGCAACGGGAATTTAAAACTTTTTCTTACAATATATAATTTTCTAATTTTCATGGCTATGTTAAAAAAATAAAAAAATTGCAGAAATGTGTGATAAAAAAAATAATTCCATTTCTCAATTTGTCAAAGATTGACTTTTTCAAAGTTTGAGTAAGAGTAAAAGGGACTTTTACATCTCTCTTTGGTTAAAAAAGAATATAATTGACTTAGATTGTTGGTTAGAAAAAAAAAATTGAAGTTGCTTTTGGTTATTTTAATTTTCCTCCCTTTATTTTATCTAGTTATCTACTAAAAAAATACGATGCAAACATATCTCGATGTTTATACTTGGGTAGACATCAGATTATTTTATCACAATGTTGAGCAATCCACTATATCTAGTTATCTACTAAAAAAACGAGGCAAGCATCAAATTTTCTTATTTTGTGAATTTCTACAAACATAATACAAAAGCAATATTCATTAATCCTAAATTCCTAATCTCTACAAACATAATACAAAACGATGCAAACATCTCTCGATGTTCACACCTAGGTGAATGGGAGTCGACATCTCTTGATGACTCGGCAACAATCGAAGACGAACAAGGGCAAGGTATGGCTCAGTGTCCGCGACTGTGTGGTGGCCATGGGTGGAAATGTTGATGGCAACCACGTGGTGGGCATCGAGTAGTGGTCGACGGGGGCATGGGGCATGGGTGGAGGAGGTCTGTGGATCGGAGTCAAGACTTAAGGGGTGCTTGGTTCAAATTCTGTAATCGGAATCACAATGGGTATTATTGAAGGGTCAATCACTATGAGAATGGTGATTGCATTATTGTTGCTTGGTTCAAATTCCGGAATGAATATTATTACCATAGATGATGCTTGGTTCATGTTCAATCTTAACAATGGTAATCATTTCAATTTTTTTAATTATCTGTACACAATATGTATTTCAATATACAATTACTTTGTTTTGGAAATTATCGTTACAATTTATACCAATTAGCAAAAAAAAATAACAAGTAGAGAATCGAACTTGAACAAACCTGAACAATACATTTATCCAAAAAAAATCGAATTACTAATATAACACAAGCACTTCTCCAATAAATTCATGGTTGAACTTTCATCAACATAAGAAAAATATAATAAATAGTTCATAAGTTCAACTTCAATTACAAAATATATACAATATTAGACAAAAATATAAACCTACCACTGGGCACAAAAATTGGAGCAAAATGTGTAGGTGGTTTAACATATATTTTCAAGGCCATGTAGATAAGATAAAATTATAACAAAAGTGCAAGTAATTTTAGCATATTTACAAGAAGCTAAGCACATAATCTTGTACTTCAGATGGGTCCAAACTGAACAACAACTCAACCTTCACTGCATCTTCACAGATAACTTAAGCAGCCTTAAATTTATCTTTATCTGTGAACCCATGCTTATCCAACTCCTCAAGAACTTCGGGCATCTTTGAAAATTTACTCTGCACAAAAGCTGACATTGATTCAAAGTGAGAACTGATAGTGTTCATAAATCCTACAACTTGATCGATGAGAGCTTTGAATTCCGATTCAACATTTGGCACATGTTTAGCTTTAGCCTTCTCCAAAAAATACAATTACTAATATAACACAAGCACTTCTCCAATAAATTCATGGTTGAACTTTCATCATCATAAGGAAAATATAATAGATAGTTCATAAGTTCAACTTCAATTACAAAATATATACAATATTAGACTAAAATATAAACCTACCACTAGGCACAAAAATTGGAGCAAAATGTGTAGGTGGTTTAACATATATTTTCAAGGCCATGTAGATAAGATAAAACTATAACAAAAGTGCAAGTAAGTTTAGCATATTTACAAGAAGCTAAGCACATAATCTTGTACTTCAGATGGGTCCAAACTGAACTATAACTCAACCTTCACTGCATCTTCACAAATAGCTTAAGCAGCCTTAAATTTATCTTTATCTGTGAACCCATGCTTACCTAACTCCTCAAGAACTTCGGGTATCTTTGAAGATTTACTCTGCACAAAAGCTGACATTGATTCAAAGTGAGAACTGGCAGTGTTCATAAATACTACAACTTGATTGTTGAGAGCTTTGAATTTCGATTCAGCATTTGGCACATGTTTAACTTTAGCCTTCTTCAAAAAAGTTTGAACTTTGCTAGATGATTGCTTCCTTTTCTTCTTGGAACTTGAAGAACTAGATTGTTGTTGTTGAGACATTGAATCAACTTCAACACCATTGTCGTTTGATGCACTATCATCTGTAATGGATAAATCAACATCAACATTGATTGTGTTTTCTGCAGCCGATATAGGATCTTCTGCAACAAGCCCTGTTGCTCTATCCTTTCCATATACAATCTCCAAATCCAACAAATAAGGAAATGATACATTATGTAGCCCCTTAGCTTCTTTGTGAATCTATAAGAAATGAGATCACAATAAGAAATAAGCATAGCAAATAAGATCCACATTTTAAGAATGAAAAAACATTGAATTGACATACCTTACTCCATTCATCAAACCATGTACACTCACATTGTATTTTATTATCTACATCATTCCATGCACAACCACTCTGCTTGCATATTTCACAAATAGCATGGAATTTGGCCTTCAACTTGATCCTAGAATCAATGTGTTTAACTTCTTTTGTTAAAGTTGGCAACTTTTGCATCATAATTCTTCTTATCTCATTCATGTAGTTGATCTTGAATCCTCTATCTGTTTTCCAAAGAGGATCAACTGCCATTTCTTGCAAACATCTTACTAATGCTCAACTTTCCTCCTCTGTCCAAAAATGTTTATTCTTCCCTCTTCCATATGAAACATCATGTTTGTCGGTCTTATTGCTGCCAAATGTATCTCTCTCCATCCTACATATAAAATCACAATAATGCAAGAAAATGAACATTATACAATGTGAATAATAATTAAACAAAGTTTGGTACATCAAACATAAATGAATTACATTAGAAAGAAAAATGGTAAAAAATCAAAACAAACATGATACTAAAATAATAAAAGAAAGCAATAGTAACAATCATTTCATATCAAAGATCTCATTTCTCCAATTATTAAACATTCTAGTTGCCATATTATTTCTAAAAGTGGTCCATTGGTCAGTTGAAGTGATTGCTCTTATATACTCAACACCATCATCATCATCACTTTCCTCATTGTCACTTTCTTCATGTTCATTTTCACTTTCTTACGGATCATGAATCATAAATTTTCAAATCAAATTATGTAGCAAACAAGCAATAATAATATGCACTTGAGTTTGTATTGGAAAAAATGAAGGGGAAGCTAGAATCTTATAACACCCTTTCAACAAGCCAAAACATCTTTCTATGGAATTTCTTGCTCTAGAATGTTTCATATTAAAATATTCTTCTGTCTTCTGGGGTCGATGGCCATCAAATTCATTAAGGTGATATCTATGTTCACGATAAGGTGCAAGAAATCCCTCAGAATTCCAGTATCCAGCATCTACCAAATAGTAACAACCTTGGGGTACTTTAAGCCCATTAGATCGATTGATAGCATCATGAAGAACATGACCATCATGGGCGGAACCTTCCCAACTAGACAGAACACATATAAATTGCATATTTGGGCAACATACTCCTAACACATTTGTTGTTATACCTCCCTTTCTTGTGTGAGAACATTGTTTTTCTTCTTTAGGAGACGTAACTTGAATGAAAGTACCATCTAACGCACCTAAACAACCCTATAAACAAAAAAATTGCTAAATAAGATAGTTAATAATAATAATAATTTTAATTAAATTAAAATAATTACCTTAAATGGTTTCCATCTATCTTCTTGGAAATCATCAAGTATAGGTTCAGGTTTCTTAAGCAATATGTTGTGTAGCTGCAAAACTGCTCGATGACAAAGATTGAACTGATGACTCACTGTCTCTCTACTACAATGAAAGAATAGGCTGATAGTTCTATTTTTCTTATGATGAGACAAAACATAGAGAAATATGGCCATGATTTCTTCAAGAGATGAATTTCTAGTTGCTTTTAAACCCCCCAACATCTCTTGCAATTTCACATAATATTGCAAATGATCTTCTATCCATTCGAAGTTCACTAATACAAATTGCATCGCTCGTCTTAGTAAGGGTGAATACCCATTTCATACGATCAATATGTTTTTCTTCCTTACTTTTTATTTGACGATTCCTACTTCGTTTGTTTGCAAGAATTGCAATTTGATAAAGTATGAGAACCAAGCAAACCGTGAGCATTCCATACATAGTCCACATGGTGCATAGTAATCTATGTATCCTATAGTTAAAAGGAGAGCGTGCCATGTTTATCTACATCACATGACCAAATTAGCAAACACCAAAACAATCATTATCTACAACACAACCAAATCAGCAAAAACCAAACACTACAAACCAAATTAGCACAGGAATAGCAAATTAAAGTTCATCAAAATTTCAGAAAACAGATAATGGTAGGAATGAAATAACACTGGATTGTGTATCCTAATATCACTATCATGTTACAAATAATAGTTGCAAGAGAGATGGATGGATATGGCTGAATTTAACATCACCACAAAGATTTACATACTTCAACAACCACCATTTATATTCAATAAATGACTAAATGCTTTGGATACTCAGTAATTTTGTATCCATAACATATCTATTTCACTTGGAAATAATCGATGCCAGATTTCGAATCAAAACACCATAAAATGAACATATTTTACTGATGGAGCTTTCATTTTCTCTTAGCAATTGTTAAATAATATCCATTGATCGAGGCATGAATGGCCATAAGATAACAAATCTCCAAATGAATAGCCACGTAATGTCATGATAGAAATGATTTTAAATCAGGGTGGATTAACATAACATTTTGGAAAAATTAAATATCTTAAATCTTTGCATGATCTGTAAGATGGGAAAGAATGTACAAACCTGCCAACAATATAATTTCTTTGATTCTTTGCAGTTGAGACCACTTCAACTTTCGTCCAAATTTGATTTAAAGCTTTTGATAAAGGTTCATCTACTTAAGTCACAAAAGTGGGTTTGAAAATTAGGGGTTTTTTTAGGTTTCTGGAAAAAGAGAAGCAACAATTTCAAATGCCCAAATATTCATGAGACACACTCTTGATTTTTGGAAGAAAAATGGTAAAGATGAAATTTTTTGATTTTTTTTGTAGAACACATCCCCAATCATTCATGAGATTGTAATTTTAAGAAAAAAATTGGAAATAAGATACCTTACTTGAATAGGGCGATGGTATCTTGGGAATCAGAACTTCAGATGGCAAAAAATTTGATGAAGAAAATCAACGGTAATGATGAAGAAAAAAATGATGAGAGAAGATGAAGAGAGTACTGTTTTTGATTGAGGAGTAAAATGATAGAGAGGGTAATGAATAATGGGGTGGGGTAGTTAATCAAAGCGTGGGAATGATTGACTTACTTTTATTCACATTCCCCTATACCAAGCATCATGAATGGGAATGAGTTCCCTCTTATTCCCATTACCCACCCCCAATACCCCGTACCAAGCACCCTCTCAATTCATCAAATTGAATTTGAGAGGGGTGAAAGAGTGAGTTTGGTTTCTTAGGGCTAAGGAATAGGATAGTTAATTAAATAATTTATAATAAAATTAGTTTTAAAAAATGAAATTCAAATCGGGATGTTTTTTACCCGGAAACTCCTGGATCTTTGGCTCGTGGCCCGGTGGTGTTGGGGTTTTTTCGAATTGAACCATCGCAGGATCTAATTGGATGTTCATTAATCCTAATGTCATGTAGATCATAATTTTGTGCAGCACATATGTTTTAATTAACCGAGTTCAATTAACATGCATAACCGATTTTCGATTCTACTAAAAGCGGAAACATAGAATATCGAAAAATGACTTACAAATTAAACGACGGGTTGATGACAAGATTAAATGTCTAATTTTGTTGTTGTATGAATGATAATAGGTGTCCCTTGATGCTATTCCACCCCTTGATCTTCTGTTATATTCATTCTATATCATCATAAACCATCATCAATAATGTATACAAAAGACAGGTCTTCTAGTATACAAAATCAACAGGTGGCCCGATGGGCCGGGGACATATGGGCTCGAAACTCTCTTAGGTCACTATTTCTCAGACCCAACCCAACCTATTACCCCTAGCCCATCTTCTCTTCTCTCAATAACAAGTTTCTTTTCTCAAAATTCACGGCCCAAGTGCAATATAAAAAAATTTGGATAGTTGGTGCTCGTCTCTCATCTCCACCAACTCTTCTCTCTTGAAGCTCTCTTCTCACAACGCCGACGCACCGCGAAGTCTGGATAAGGATTGGGATAATGGAGATTATTTATTACATATTTGAGCTAATTTGGAACTAATTTGAATTTAAGAGTTTATTATTATATGACTTAAAAACTAGTTATGTAACTTGTTTTTGTTATTTTATTATTATTATGGAATTATTGAATCTTATGACTTGGTGTTGAATTATGTGTTTTTTTGTTATGAATTCATGAGTATTATATGTTTTTATAAAATTTCTCTTTTTATTGTTGAGGCGCCTCAGTTAGCTTCGAGGTTTACACCTTGTGAGGGCAACTTAAATGCTGAATAACTATTTGGTTCATCTTTTGCACCAAATAAGTGTAATTTCAGTACCAAATTTTTTGGCAACTCCAAATACTACACCAAATAAGAATATTTTTGAAAATATTTCATTTTGCCTTATAATTATAATATGAATCTGCTTAATGATTTAGTATTTTTAAAAAAATGATAATTGTTTAAAATTAGTAACTATTAATTACGTACTTAAAAAAATATATAATATTAAAAAATTATAACATATAGTGTGTGTTTGGAATAATAAAAGTACTTTAAATGATTATCAAACTCTTACAATTAGTGAAAATTACGAGACTATAACACTTAGGAAAATACATATATTTTGGCCTCAATGCTTAAAATTTGTATATTTTGCCATTTGTGATGCTCTCGGCTATTTCTTTTGAAGTTTTAGTCTTTTTCTTCCCTATGATGAAGATCTCTGGAAACCTTGTAATATTTTGGTTAAGATATGTAATAAAGTTTCAATCTTGATGTAATTTGAGTAACAGAAATGGGGGATAATTTAGAAGAAATGAGAGGGCAAATAAGAGAAGAAACGGTGGGGGAAAATTGAATATTTCATTCCTTACTTTTTACTAGGGCGACATAGTACTTATATCCCTTTACAAGAAGGCAAAGACCACAACTAATGGTTACATAATACCCTAACTAAAATGGACCAACGTCCTTGATTTAAATAAATAAAACCATGAGGCCCACTACTCAGCCCAGTAATGCTAGCTCTTCCAACTCGATCCGCTCCGGCCCAACAGATGTTTGAATGGTCAAGCAGATCCCAATTTTAATTCATCAGCCAAATCCTCAATCTGCGATGTACTATTCAAGAACCCTAAAGATAGAGTCTTTTTCCTTCCACCCTCCTCCTCTGTCACTGCTCCAATCTCTTGTTCTAGCATCGTCTCCCCCTCTGTCTCCTCTTTATTCACATATCTATCCCGAGCTTGAATGAGGTCCACAACATTACCCCCCTGAAATTTTGATCCTTGTCCGCAAGGATTAAAATTTAGGAACTTGCATCGGATAAATTTCACATCTTCCTAAGAGATTAAACTAGTTTCTTCCTCCTCCCACTTCACTAGAACCTGCTCAACTTCTTGGTATCCGCAAAGTACTGTTTTGGAGCTTAAGATGACCCAAGGGTAGATCTGAAACAGGCCCTCTGTGGTGACTGCCGGCAGTTTTAGTAAGGCTACTTCCCCTTCACTGATTTTCTTTTTCAATAATGAAACATGGAATACGGGATGAACTCAAGACCCTTCCAGTAGTTCTAACTTATAGGCTACTGGTCCAATCCTCTCCAAAATCTTATAAGGCCCGTAGAATTTAGATAACAGCTTTAGATTTTTCCTAAGCTAGATTGAGTTTTGGCGATAGGGCTGAAGCTTTAAGTAAACAAATTCCCCAACCTCATATTATTTCTCTTCTCTATTCTTGTATGCATATGTTTTCATTCGGTTCTGGGCCGCCTTTAGGTTCTCCTTTAATTGCTGCATCATTAGCCTATTTTCTTGTAATGTGTCTCGCACCTCTGGGCAAAGGGTGTCCAGATAAGGCGATGTACCCAAGTAAGGGGGTGGGTACTCGTAGAGGGCCTGAAAGGGAGTTACCTTCAATGTAGTGTGGTAATTGCTGTTATACCATTGCTCTGCTGGAGTCAACCACCTATACCATTGCTTAGGATTGCTAGAAGTCATGCACCTTAAATAGGTCTCCAAACACTGGTCGAGTCTTTTACTTTGGCTGTTAATTACAATGCTTACAATGATTTCCAGAATGCCTTTTTTGTCAGATTCGCCTCTCAGAATGCCCATTCACCTTCCTGGTTCTTTTCCGATACAAAAGACACTAAAAATGACATTTAGAGAGACTAAAATGCCCAGAAAAATACGAAATAAATGGACTTATCACGCAGCCTTAATGTCCCTTTCTTCACATCAACAACTGCTCCAGCAGTGGCAAGAAACGGTCGTCCAAAAATGAGAGAAACTCTGTAATCTTCCACCATGTCCAACACAATGAAATCAGCTAGAAAAAAAATTTCCCCACTTTCACGAGAACATCTTCAACTACGCCACGTGGACATCTCAGAGTGCGGTCAACTAGCTGCAGGGTCAAGGAGGTTGGCTTCAACTGGTCATGTCCCAATTGTTGGTAGACAGAGAATGGCATCAAATTGATGCTAGCTCCCAAGTCGCATAATACCCGATCAAATCTGGAGCTTCCAATAACACTCGGGATCGAAAAACTTTCCGGATCCTTCAACTTTGTGGGCACTTATCTCTGGATCACAGCACTGCATTCTTTAGACAAATTCACCCTCACCGCTTCTCCAATTTTCTTCTTCTTGGCCAAGATCTCCTTCATGAACTTGGCATATTTCGGCATCTTATCCAGTGCCTCGACAAAAGGTATGTTTATGGATAATTTCTTAAAAATATTAAGAAATCGAGCAAATTGAACTTCATTTTCTCATTTCTTCTGTCTTTGGAAAAACGGTAGGGGATGAACATATACAGGAGGAGACACATACTTAGGCTCGGAAGTCTCTTCAACAACAACTGCAGTCTTCACCTTTGTAGCAGTCTTGGTCTCAGCTATCACCTTTCCAACTCCTTTATTTATTTCACTGCACACATGGATAACATTATATTGCTCCTTCGGATTCTCCTCCGTATTGCTTGGGTATTGGCCTTTTTGTTGCCAGATTCTAATGATCTTGGCCAGATGACCAACTTGAATCTCCATAGATTTCAATTGAGCCCCCGTGTTCACAGTGAACTTATTGAATACAATTGTCAAATTGTCTACCTTTGCAGCTTCAACATCCATCCTCTATTTGGTGGCAGTTATAAAAGAACCCAAAATATTCTCTAAATCTGGTCTAGAGGGTTCATTTATAACTCCATTGGTAGTGGAGAATTGGGAGGTGGTTGCTGAAAGTTATTGGGAATACTATAACTCAGCTTATCATTGTTTTGTTGTCCAAACTGGTGATATGGATTTCCTCCTTGATTCGGCTGGAAATTGTTGTTATAGCCTCGTCTTTACATGTAATTGTAGTGGACCCATAGATTTCTCTAATTTTTTTGGATAAATTTCTGAAAATATGATAGAGGAACGAAGCTAGGAGAAATGGAAGTCGGGTGAAAAGAAGAAATAAGAGAGAGGAAATGAGAGAACAAAGAGGAGGAAACTTGAATATTTCTCATTCCATTTTCATAGGGCAAACCTAGTATTTAAACTATTACAATACTTTGAAATAAAAACATGTTACTTAACTAGATTGGATCAACTTTGATTGAAATACAAATATAATAAAAGCCCATCTGGGTTCACAACATTATCCCCCCCCCTCTTTTCAGATTCTCATCCTCGAGAATCACATGTGGGCAATTTCAAAGCACAATGTGATCTTGGGAACTCCTCTGGGTACAGGAGGGATCCATGAGAGCTCAAATTTTCTAGCAATTTACCTTATTCTCTCCCCTCATCTACAAGGCATTTCTTTGCAATCTCTCCAAACTTCGTTAGTGATTCTGGTGAGTAGCTCCTTCTCAATCTTGGATCAAGAATGGTCTCGAGTGACCTCTCCCGTTGCCAAAGCATGGCCCATTCTGCAAGATTGATCTGATCTCTAGGTAGTGTTGGATTGATCACAACTCGTGCACAGACAACTCCAAGCAGGACCACACCAATTGACTAAACATCAGATTTCTCGGTTAGATGTTGCCTTCTGAATTCATCAGGATTAAGATAGCCGAACATCCCTTTGACTGCAGTGCTTTCAAGAGTGTGCTCCAGTGAAGGGCCAGTTTTCGGCAGCCCAAACTCAGACATTTTAACCATTAAGCTCTCATCCAACAAGATGTTGGTTGTCTTAACATCCTTGTAGATAATGCCCCTGTCTAATCCAGTAGGAAGGTAATGCAGCCCTCTCACGGAACTAAGGTAGATCTCTAGTCGTTGCTTCCAGCTTAATGGAGGCAAGTCGTTCCCTGATAGATGACTCATCATAGTATCATTAGACATATACTCATATACCAAGATCATTTCATCTAGTTCATTGCAGAATCCAATCAAGGAGACTAGATGACTATGTCTTAGCTTCGACAGTAGCTCAATTTCAGTCTCAAACTCATTTAGACCCTGTTGAGATTGTGGATTTGATCGTTTGATTGTTGCAAGAGTGCTTCCATCAAATCCTCCTACTCCAATCACTAGACTCCCATTAAAATTGTTCATTATTGCTCTATTCTCAGCTATAGTAAAGTGCCTTCCAAGCCTAATGGTGCCATTTTGCTTGTTCGGGTTGAGAGACCTCCAGCCAGGAGGACTCTTATTGGTGTCAATTTCTTCTTTTTTCTTCTTCCAGAAACAAAAAATAATCAAGCATGTAGTTGCAACAATAACAATAGATGCAATGCCTTCCCCAATACCGAGCAAACCTATATTATTTTTCTTCTCTTTCACATTGTCATATGTCTCTACATAAGCTAGATTTCCATTATGACTAAACTTGAAAACCTCCAAACCATTCAATAGAGCACCAGTTCTAGCAGATCCAGTTGTGGGATCAGGATCCAGCTGTATCCAAATGGTGTTTCTTTTGGAGGAAATAGAGTTGAGGTAATCCTCATGATATGCTCTGTTCCTCCCTCCAGCTCGAATATAGACATCAAAGTTCTCTGTAATAATTTTATTGTCTACAAACATTCTATAAACCCTCTGCTTTGGAATGTCAAACACCAGCTCGCACAAGTGTAGGTGAACTAGATATTCAAATTTCGAATGCACTTCCAACTTCCAAGACATGTTGAGTCTCCTCTCCATGACCACGACTCCAACATTTACCAAAGTTCTTGTTGTTTCATACACAACGAGCGGAGCCACAATAGTGTCATTTAGTTGGGCATATGTATCGTTAGACGAGTTTCTGGTTTCAGAACCAGCATTTGCATTAATCATATAACCTAGATCCATCTCCCAGGTTCTACAAATAAGTGAATCGTAGGAGGGACTAATAGACGATCCACCAATGGTAGGGCCCATCTGATAAGGACTTACAATCGTAGCAGGCTGTGGGGAAGGATGGTATATGCCTGGGAACTGCATATGAGAGGATTGTTAATGAAACCATGCAAGGCATTGAAGGCCTTGAACCTGAGCTGCAATTCAAAGGTCCAATGACACGACTTCGAGCGAAGAAATTACAAGGATATTTCTAAGTGTTGATTCGCAAGAAGTTCGAGGAATTAGAAGATGCAAAGTACAGCCATATTTTAGTTAATTTATTAACTAATGAAGATGAATATCCAAAGTGGAAGAATATAACTTGAAGAGTTGAAGATGAAGATCCAAAGTGGACGTGTGCAAGTGTGAAGAAATCGGCCCTTGATTTATTTAATTAAAGGTTGAATTTTATTTAGACTATAGTATTTATTTAATTAATTTATACTATAGTTTAGATCAGATTTTATTTAATATTTTGATGTTTATTTTCGTTCATTATAGAATAGGTTTGACTAGAATTGTATTTAAGGCAATTTCCAACCTTGAATAGAATTCTAGTTTAGGTATTTTTATAGTATAGTTAGAGATCCTTTTTGGATCAGATTTTTAGGCCTTTTTAGAGTTAAATTTCGTGCTCCCTATGTCCTATAAATAGGGGAACCATGTTACATTGATATTTTAGATATTATTGATTAAAATTGCTTTTGCATTCAATTTATGTCTCAACCGTTTAAAGCTTTTGATTGTTTTCCTCGAAAATACTCATTCTTGAAGCCTAGAAAACTTTGAGTCTTACATCAAGGGAACGTTCTAATTCATACGAAGAATTAGGGTGAACACACTACGAAGAACAACTTGAAGATTCATTTTCGTCATACAAGATACGTCAGGGATTAATCGGGTTGCAATTCACAACACTACCACCTTCGACCTTCATCAAATGACATCCTACATTTTTCACCAACATTCGTGTCCCTCCCAATCCATCAAGACTTGATCGTGTGTCGATCATCAAGGGTTCGGTTCCATTCAACATCAATTCATCGTGTTTTCCTTCTATACTGTAAGTCCTTCGAACCATTACCATATCCTATCTTCCCTAGCCATTCTTAACCCATAAATCACGTCCCAAATATCATCAATTTCCAGCCTATTAACATTCAACATCAAGTGTCGTAATTAGGTCTAGTTCGTCTTTAATATTGTTTTGAGTTGTTATTTCATTTAATTTAGATTATTTCGATTTATTTAAGTCTTAGAGTAGGGTTGAATCCTTCCTTAGTTGGCGTGTTCGATTCTATAAGTCTTTTGCGCGTTCTCGTATCCTGTACAAATTGTCCGGGTTACATTATAAATTTGGCATCAGAGCCACGTTAGCTCTGCTGGTCGTGGTTCAATCCTACGTGTTAATTCGTGCCTACGTGTTAGTCGACGTGTCTATAGAGTTGTAATAGTTAGTGTTCATTGAAAAAAAAAGATCGATTAAAAAAACTGAAAGTTTTTAAAAAAAATAAAAGAAAAAAAGGGTTACGGTAAAAAAAAAAAAAAGAGAGACCGAACCAAAAAAAATTGGATAAAAAAAAGAGAGAGAAAATCCGAAAAAAAAAGAAAATCCAATTTGATTTTTGAATTACCTTTTGAGTTCAATTTTATTTTAGTTCTTTTCTTTTAGTTCTAGTCATAGTTGGCAACTCCCTTGTGAGCCTTATTTTAGTTTTGGGAACTTTCCTTATAGTATAGTTCTTTAGTTGGTAATTTCCAATTTAGTTGAATTTTAATTTGGTACCTTCCATTTAGAGTCTAGTCTAATTAAGGTATTTAGATTGTGTCACACTAGTGGTACATATATCCAAATCCTTTTCTTTTCTTCTGTCTTCTTTTCTTTCCTTTCTTTCCTTCCTTTTACCCTAATACGCCCGGTTTTTCGGTTTTCCATCTTCTCCCTACTATTTCTGCTCCTAGGCTCCGATTTTTCTCCACCATACTATTCCGGAAACGTCTCGATGAGACGAACCAAACTCACGGTTTTGCCGTGACACATGTGCTTTTTTGGTTAAATTCCATCAGCTTTAAGGTGAAATCGCCCCCAGAAGTTCGAGAGAAACCGATCTCAAGCAACGGAAGAGTCGATTAACACCACCATATACACACCTATCACACAAGCACCACTACATACTTGAGAGCATACATGAGGGGTAAAATACAGAGAGAAAACATGAGTGATTATGAGGAATTGTGAGGTCCTACACCCTGTTTTCCTTTCACGTTTGTTCATTATTTGCAGATACACATGGAATCCAGAGATGGGTATAATAAAACACATGATAAGGTACCCACTTCATCTAGTTCTCATACAGACACGGCTTCATCGATGCCACAACCATGGGATGTCCAGTACCACTATCAAGAACTGGAGCATAAGCTAGATAGTTCGTTGGCCAAGATGATGGCACAGCTCGAGCTTATTGCTGCTTGAATTCATGTACCACCACCAGTTTAAGAACAATCTGTCCAACCAGAAGGAGCAGCCCATCAACCTGAAGTAGCTCAATAGCCAGAAGCAATTCATCAGTCTGAAGCAGCTCGTCAGCCAGAAGTTCATATAGCCGAGTCAGCCAGAGCGAATGCTAGAGCACCACAAGCTCAGCATCGCCAACCTCAAGTGCAGTTTAACGATCATTATGATCGTGATGCTGAAGAAGACTATGGATACTATGCAGATGAGTTAGAGGTTGAGTATGATCCATATCAGAGACGTGACTTACCACATCTGCCCTACGGACAAGCACCCCGACGTGCAGATCCCAATAGCTTATTGAGCAACATCAAAACAAGCATCCCAGAGTTTGAAGGCCTTCACGATCCTGATCTGTACTTGGATTGGGAACGTAAGGTTGAGAAGTTTTTCGACTGCTATGACTTTCCTGAGCAGAAGAAGGTCAAGTTAGCATCGTTAGAGTTTAGAGGCTACGCAGCCTCATGGTAGGAGATGCAGCAGGAACGATGCCGATGTGAGAGATATCCACCCGTCGATACTTGGGAAGAGATGAAAGGATTTCTGCGTGGCAGGTTCATTCCTGTGCACTATGAGAGAAAGCTCGAGAAGAAGCTCAACCGGATCAAGTAAGATACACGGTCAGTTGAAGAGTACCACAAGGAGTTTGAAACCGCCCTGAACCGAGTTGGGAAACAAGAGACCTTGAATGCTACCATCATCCGGTACATTAAAGGCATGAATCCCGATATCGCATGTGAAGTTGAACTCAAGAACTTCACAAGTATAGAAGAGATGGTGCATTACGCATCAATTGTGGAGAGACAGCTCAAAGAGGGCCAACGGAGATCGCACCATAGTTCAGCCCCTGTTCGACCCCCATGGAAAAAAGGTACGAATTCCACATCATCTTACCCCTTGTACTGAGCCTACTCGACCCCAAGGTCAGCCCGGACCGCCCGAGCGGCGTTTCGATCGTTCTACACCGCAGCCCAGTCATAGACCTGAGTATACACCAGCACCACCATCCAGGCCAACCTATACATGGCCCAATCTACCCAAGCCAGCACCTAGTGCCAACCAGAATCGAGCTAGAGACATCCAGTGCCATAAGTGCCAAGGTTGGGGCCACATTCAGAACCAGTGTCCGAACCGGCGTGTTCTGTTCATCACTGAACAGAATGAGATCGAATCAGCCAGTGAGGACGAAGAACAACCCGTAGTTAATGCCAAGAAGGAACCAAAGACACCTCTATTCGATTCGGATGAAGAGGAACCTGAGCTTTCTCATGTTAGTCTTGTGTCTATACGCAGTCTGAGCATCAATCGTGAAGAAGAGCGGCCAGATCAATGTGAGAACATTTTTTTCACACGTGTTACTATCAAAGACCAGACCTGCTCGATGATAATAGATAGTGGGAGTGTGATCAACGCCATGAGCCAGTATGTAATTGACAAATTGACGCTGACCACCATCAAGCATCCGAAGCCATACAAGTTGCAGTGGCTTACAGATCGAGGGGTGATCAAAGTAACGACTTAGGTAAGTGTCTCATTCTCTATTGGTCAATTTTCTGACTCTGTTGTTTGCGATGTTATTTCTATGGATGCAGCACACATATTGTTAGGTAGACCATGACAGTTTGACAAACAGACAGTTCATGATGGCTTTGCAAATACGTACATCGTGAAGAGAGATGGACGGACTACTATACTAAAGCCGTTGTCCTCTAAAGCCGTTGTAGAGTATCAGAGAATTATGCAAGAGAAGTTTAGAGCTGAGAGAGCAAAAGAGGCCGCTGCCGCAGCCTGGATTGCCGCCAACGGCACCCAATCGACTGAGACCCCCAAGAAGGCCACCACTCCTACTTCTTCAGCCCCTAAACAGTCCTCCAATAATTCCCTTGTGCATGGGAATTCGTCTGGATCAGCTGCAAAGAAAGATCAAAACCGCAGCCTGTTTATTTCAGTGAAAAACGTAGAAAAAGCATTAAAAGCAGGTTTACCTTTTGTTCTTCTATCTTATAAGAGCAGTGCTATTAATGATGTTTATTTACCTATTGTTGTGCATCCACTTATGGAGGAGTTCGCGGATGTGTTCCCGGAAGAGATTCCAAGTGGATTACCTCCAGTTCATGGGATCGAGCACCAGATCAATTTCCAGCCCGGCGTCGTCTTGCCAAATCGGCCAGCATACCGGACGTCCCCTGAAGAGACCAAGGAAATTGATAGACAAGTGAAAAAGCTGCTTGAGAAGAAGTAGATTCGAGAGTCGATGAGCCCCTGCGCAGTTCCAGTCATTCTAGTGCCAAAGAAGAACAACGAGTGAAGAATGTGCATGGATTGCCACGCCATCAACAAAATAACAGTGAAGTATCGATTCCCTATCCCTAGATTAGATGATATGCTTGATGAATTATCCGGTTCTAAAGTCTTTTCCAAAATTGATTTACGTTCTGGTTATTTTCAAGTTAGAATGCATGAAGGGGATGCGTGGAAAATAGCTTTTAAGACTAAGCATGGTTTATATGAGTGGTTAGTTATGTCTTTTGGTCTCACTAATGCACCGAGCACATTTATGCGTTTAATGAACCATGTTTTGCGTGATGTAATTGGGAAATTTGTAGTTGTGTACTTTGATGATATCCTGATTTACAGTCACGATGCACAGGCGCACCTAGCACATCTTAGGCATGTTTTTGATATTCTGAGATCAGCTAAGTTGTATGGAAATCTGTCTAAATGCTCTTTTTGTTTAGATGAGGTTGTATTTCTTGGTTTTGTTGTGAGTGTACGTGGTATTGAGGTTGACCGTTCTAAAATCAAGGCGATTGAAGAATGGCCAATGCCCAAGTCAGCCACAGAGGTTCAATCCTTTCACGGGCTTGCCGGATTTTATCGTCGCTTTGTGCGTGATTTTTCTAGCATTGTCACGCCTCTTACTGAGCTAAGTAAGAAGGATCGTAAGTTTAAGTGGGGTAAAGCACAACATGAAGCATTTAGACATTTGAAGCATCTTTTATGTCATGCATCTGTTTTGTGTTTACCTGATTTTGATAAGGTTTTTGAGATTGAATGTGATGCCTCCGGGATAAGTATTGGTGCTGTTTTGATGCAGGAACGGTGTCCAGTCACCTACTTCAGTGAAAAATTAAATGGTATAGCTCTGCGTTATTCTACATATGACAAAGAGTTGTACGCATTGAAGAGATCATTGGAGACATGGCAGCATTATCTGTGGCCAAAGGAATTCGTGATTCATACGGACCATGAGAGCTTAAAGCATTTGAAATGGCAGTAAAATCTGAACAAGAGGCATGCGAGATGGGTCGAGTTCATCGAGTCCTTCCCGTACGTCATCAAATACAAAAAAGGAGAAGAGAATGTTGTAGCCGATGCCCTGTCTAGACGGTATACGTTGTTGAACTTGATACATACTAGAATGCTTGGTTTTGAGTCGATTAAGAGTATATATGCATGTGATCCATTCTTTGCTTCGATTTTTGATGAGTGTTCGAAAAAGTCTAAGTCTTTTGATAGGTTTTATGTGTATGATGGATTTTTATTGCGTGGATCTCAGTTATGCATTCCTAGTTGTTCTATGCGTGAGCTACTTGTGTTAGAATCGCATGCGGGAGGTTTAATGGGTCACTTTGGTGTGAATAAAACATTAAGCATGTTGCATGAGCATTTTTATTGGCCGCATATGAAAAGAGATGTTGAGCATATGTGTGGTAGATGTGTTACTTGCCATAGATCTAAGTCTACTTCACATCCGTTTGGTTTATACACGCCCCTACCCGCCCCTAGTTCACCTTGGATTGATTTGTCTATTGATTTTATCTTAGGTTTACCCAGGTCTAGATTGGGTAAGGAATCTATTTTTGTGGTTGTTGATCGTTTTTCTAAAATGGCACATTTCATTGCATGTAGGAAAACTGATGATGTTGTGCATATTGCAAATATGTTCTTTGTGCATGTGGTTAGATTGCATGGTATTCCTAAGACTATTGTTAGTGATAGGGATTCCAAGTTCTTAGCACATTTTTGGAGAGTTTTGTGGGAAAAATTAGGGACTAAGCTGTTGTTTTCTACTGCATGTCATCCACAAACCGATGGTCAAACTGAGGTTGTGAATCGCACTTTAGGCACACTTCTTAGATCTTTAATTAAAAATAATCTGAAGTCTTGGGAAGAATGTTTACCTTACGCTGAATTTGCATATAATCGTGTGGTACATTCTTCTACTAATATGTCTCCTTTTGAGGTTGTTTATGGATTTAATCCGTTAACGCCTACTGATTTGTTACCTTTACCTGTTGAGCATCTAACAAGTGTTAAAGGTTTGAGAAGAGCTGAGCAAGTTAAGGAGATGCATGAGAAAGTGTGTGCTCGCATTGATCACAAAGGGAAGCACACGGCCGACTCCAAAAATGTGTGACGCAAGCAAGTGATATTTCAGCCCGGAGATTGCGTTTGGATTCATCTGAGTCCCGGACGATTTCCAAACCTGAGAAAGTCCAAGTTGTCACCACGTGGAAATGGTCCTTTCACAGTTTTGAGTCGTGTAAACGACAATGCTTACCGCATTGATCTTCCCGGTGAGCATAAATGTTCTTCCACTTTCAATGTTGCTGATTTATCTCCGTTTGTTGTAGATGAGATCGATCAAGACGATGATCCAAATTCGAGGATGAATTCTCTTCAGCAGGGGGGGAATGATGAAGCCATGCAAGGCATTGAAGGCCTTGAACCCGAGCTGCAATTTAAAGGTCCAATGACGTGACTTCGAGTGAAGAAATTACAAGGATATTTCCAAGTGTTGATTCATAAGAAGTTTGAGGAATTAGAAGATGCAAAGTGCAGCCATATTTTAGTTAATTTATTAACTAATGAAGAGGAAGATCCAAAGTGGAAGAATATAACTTGAAGAGTTGAAGATGAAGATCCAAAGTGGACGTGTGCAAGTGTGAAGAAATCGGCCCTTGATTTATTTAATTAAGAGTTGAATTTTATTTAGACTATAGTATTTATTAAATTAATTTAGACTATAGTTTAGATCAGATTTTATTTAATATTTTGATGTTTATTTTCGTTCATTATAGAATAGGTTTGACTAGAATTGTATTTAAGGCAATTTCCAACCTTGAATAGAATTCTAGTTTAGGTATTTTTATAGTATAGTTAGAGATCCTTTTTGGATCAGATTTTTAGGCCTTTTTAGAGTTAAATTTCGTGCTCCATATGTCTTATAAATAGGGGAACCATGTTACATTGATATTTTAGATATTATTGATTAAAATTATTTTTGCATTCAATTTGTGTCTCAACCGTTTAAAGCTTTTGATTGTTTTCCTCGAAAATACTCATTCTTGAAGCCTAGAAAACTTTGAGTCTTACATCAAAGGAACGTTCTAATTCATACGAAGAATTGGGTGAACTCGCTACGAAGAACAACTTCAAGATTCATTTTCGTCGTACAAGATACGCTGGGGATTAATCGGATTGCAATTCACAACACTACCACCTTCAACCTTCATCAAATGATGTCCTACATTCTTCACCAACATTCGTGTCCCCCCCAAGCCATCAAGACCTGATCGTGTTTCGATCATCTCGATTCCATTCAACATCAATTCATCATGTTTTCCGTCTATACCATAAGTCCTTCGAACCATTACCATATCCTATATTCCCTAGCCATTCTTAACCTATAAATCACGTCCCAAATACCATCAATTTCCAGCCTATTAACCATCCAAAACAGCCTCTTCACCTTTGGAATTGTGTGTTATTTTTGTGTCATAGTTTAAGTGTCGTAAGTAGGTCTAATTCGTCATTAATATTGTTTTGAGTTGTTAAATCATTTAATTCAGATTATATCGATTTATTTGAGTCTTAAAGTAGGGTTGAATCCTTCCTTAGTTGGCGTGTTCGATTCTATAAGTCTTCCGCGCGTTCTCGTATCCTGTACAAATTGTCCGGGTTACATCAATTGTGCAGCTGCAGCAGCCGCGTTAAAAGAAGCATGACAATTATGTGATGACAAATAAGTAGTAGAGTGAGGTGTCTTCCCAGGCATGTTGTAATATGATGATTGCAGACTAGGAACATCCCTTGGGTTCATCCACTCTGAGGTCTCTGCCTGAGGGTTTGGGAAATAAAGACTTTGTTTATACTTGAGTCGAGATGAATCATCATGGCCTGCAGTGCTTGCAACAACCCCAGGAGTATTAATGGCATAACCAGCTGGACTGGTAAAATTTTCAAACCTAGTAGGACTACCAGTAGTCACAGGCTTGAACTGTTGGATGCCATACTTGACGCCACTTGGAGTTAGATGGAAGCTATTACCTGGCACCATCAAGTAGCTGCTACCATTTGAGGGATGGGAATAGGCAGGACTGTTGAAATAACTAAAAACGGGCATATCATAACCTCAAACCAAGCCAACATCAGCATAGTCATTCAGGTTCTGCGGACTCGTAGAGTCATTCTTTTCAATCAGTTGACGGTCTGATACATCATCTGAAGTAGAAAAATTAGATCCTGAACTTCGGACAGAGCCCTCCATCATCTCTAAATGTTTGCTAACAGCAGGTTCATCTCCTGAAGTTTCATATGGACTGATCAAATGCTTCCAAATCCAATAAAAAACTATCCCAACTTCGGTTTTGAAAAAGAAATCCATTATGTTGATTGCGGCTATGAGATTACTTGGTGTTTGTTCTATATATTCCACTTTTCTTCCCAACATTCTACTAGCAATCCATATCAGTCCCCCCCAACTCTCCAGACTCAAGAAAACATCCATCATATCAGTTTTAGACCTGCCACAACACCTATAAACTAACTTCTGATGTTTAAGATTTGATTTAGACATATTATCAAACACTTGGAAGGTAAGAGTGAATAAGACTTTTGTCAAATAAAATCCCATAACATCCTCTCCAGATACATTTTTAGCAAGCCCTCATATATTAGTTGCCCAAACAATGACATTCCTTTTCACTACCCATTTAAAGATCTTCACAAAATATCTAATTCATCCATATTTAGCATACACAATTAAGAGTACAATTTCAACAAAGGTATTGTGCTCAATACCGACCTTTAGAACTTTAGTAAGAGCATGCTTACCTTTCTCTACCAATTTTGAGTTTGTATGCTTGATTTCAGTTGTTGTCGTCATGTTATTGACACAATTTTGCTATGGCCGCAGCAGAATAGGAGGTGGTCACAGAAATGGTGCTGATGAACATGAGAGTGTTGAAGCTGGAAATTGAAGTTTTGGGGTACTATTAATGGGTTCAGAAATTGGAGCGATAGTAATTAAATGGAGTGGTGGTTGAATCATGGGCTATGGGTTTTCAAACGGTGGTGAGAGTACTGATGACGGCAGTTGAAATTGGGATTGAGGATTTGTAAGATGGAACAACTACAGTTGTATGCCATCTAGGATATCATCCAATTGCTCAAACTTTTCCTTGATTCCCCCAAATTGTTCCCCAATTTGTTTCTGCAATTTTAATTCCCATAATTCTCTTCTCATTATTTATGCTTCCAATTTCCGTTCAGATTCTCTCAGCTTTTCTTCCAAATCATTCAAGCTAACATCGTCGGTCATCTTTCGAGGATCGACCGCTCTAGATACTAATTGTAGTGGACTTATAGATTTATCTAAATTTTTTGGATAAATTTCTGAAAATATGATAGAGGAACGAAGCTAGGAGAAATGGAAGTAGGGTGAAAAGAAGAAATAAGAGAGAGGAAATGAGAAAACAAAGAGGAGGAAACTTGAATATTTCTCATTCCATTTTCATAGAGCAAACCTAGTATTTAAACTATTACAATACTTTGAAATAAAACATGTTACTTAACTAAATTGGATCAACTTTGATTGAAATACAAAGATAATAAAAGCCCATCTGGGTTCACAACAGTAATTCACAGCTCCCACTTTATCTTGGACTGCAGCTACTTTCTCCATTGGGGCCAAGCTATTCTTCATCTGCAGAATAATTGCATTGGCCATAGTTGACATCTTAGCCGTCAACTCCTTCAAATAACAGAATATGAAATCTTGGCCACCCTCTTAATTGAGTTCCTTTGAGATGGCCCCTGAGCACTACTTGCAGCCATTCTCTCCAACAACTCCATAGCTTCCTCTGTAGATAATTCCAACAGAGCTCTTCCAGCAGCAGTGTATATCCAATCTCGGGTGTGCTCCATCAATCCATTGTAAAAATAGCAAACTTGTTGGTCTGCTTCAAGTCCTTGTCGTGGGCACTTTCTGATAAAGTCTCAGAACCTCTCCCACGCTTCATATAGAGCTTCCTGATCAAACTGCCGGAACTGGGTGATCTAGTTCTTCATCCTTAGAGTCTTGCTAGATGGACAATATTTGGATAAGAATTTCTTGCATAAATCCTCCCAAGTCCTTGTTGTGTCTGCTTCTAATGAGGGGTACCACAGCTTTGCTTTATTTCTCAGTGAGAACGAGAATAAGTGAAGATGAATAGCATCAGCACCTACTCCATTTATCTTTATGGTCTCACAGACTTCAAGAAACTGCGCCAAATGCACATGTGGGTCTTCCAATGCTCCACCACCAAATTGGTTCTGTTGAACCATTAAAATCAAAGTCGGCTTGAGCTCAAAATTATTTACTTCAATCGCCGGCATCCTCAATTCTCCATAATGTCTAGTAGCTTTAGGCTCCAAAGCCTGACGAATTGGTGGTGGGACAGCAGGTGGTGCTTGCTGTTATTGCTGCAGCAAAGTCCTTAGTGCCTCCATCTCACGGCGCATAGCAGCCATCTCTTCTTCCCTTGTGGCTGTCATCTTCTCAGCTCGGATTCTCTCTGCGTTCTTGTGTCTTGTAGAAGCCTCGATCTCAGGATCTATTGGTACTAATCAATTGTACCTCTAGACCTCAAATTCATACACTATCTGCTAAACACCAAATAAAAATCAAAACACATCAGAGAGAAATAGAATAAATAGAATACAATAAAAATCCTACCCTGCTTCAACAATCCTAGGATCTCTAGAAATTTAGCTACTCATGTTGTATTCAAAATCCAAAGGAAATAAATACACAAAAGTAATCAACATGATAGTTCTAATCGAATAAAGCATAAAATAAACTTAGTCTATGATGCGCTTCTTCAATCTATCTGTAGTCCCTTCTTTGTCTCTTCCATGGTGTTCTCTGCTCTCTCTATAAGGTCAAAACTCTCTCAATTTTCATGCATAATTAACCCTAATATAGTGGAGGAAGTTCAACCCTCCATATGGAAACAAGTCTAATCTAAAAGGAAAACCGAATTTCACGCCGAAAAGAGCACGAACCATGCTCCTAGAGCACGGACCATGCACTGAGTATAGAGAAATAAGCTGACATGTTGAAAGCAAGTTGCATGGGCAGTGCTCCTAGAGCACGGGCCGTGCTCCTCGATAGTCTTCCAACACGTTTCGCAAGTTTTGCTCCATTCTTGCTCGTTTCTCATCCGATTAACCCGATTCTATTGGCAACGCGCTTCTCACTTGATCCTCTATATTCTTAGGTATTTTTCAAGCTCAATTGAGTCTTATAAAATAAATGGCATCAAATCCCTTCAAAATGAGCAAACACATGACATTGCACAAAATATGAAAAACTATGCGCAACTTCTCAATATATGCATACAATGCTCATTAACTACCATCAAAATGACCCTCAAAAAGCTTGAAAACCATGGGTTTATCAACCATATATATTCCACTAATGCATTTCTAAGCATGATGTGAGCATCTTTGTTCTTGATTTCTCAATGTCGAACAAAAATTTAGATTCTATCTCCAATCCCACTACAGCGAACACATTTGTAGTGAACAAGTTAAAATTATATAAAAAAACAATCTGGTGAATCTCAATCATCTCTTCATCAAGGAGATTTTTCTCAATTCAATTCATCTGGAGGTGAAGGACAAGGGTTTGAGGATTCTTCAAATGATTTCTGTCAATGTTGTAATTATCATAGATGATATAGAAATGATTTGTAATCAATGTGTTTTTTCAAGTAGTTTTAAGTTATTTGTAGTGTGTTGCTAAGTTAATTTGTAGTAATTTGTGATGCGATTTTATTCTATTCATTATGTTTAATTAATTATGATTTTATTGAAACTATTTATTTATTTAGACGATTTATAATTTAAATTAAGTGAATATATAATTTATAAATTAAATTAAATTTATTGGATAATCCATTTAATAATGATTTAAAATAATAAAATAATCCATTTAGTGTCGTACCAATTTGGAGCAGGATTTGGAACAGGGTTGGAGTGAAATCCTACCCCAAATTGGTATTTTGGTCCAACATTGGAGTTGTTCTTAGGCTCCGAGTAAATGTCTAGAGGCTAGCCTCCACATTTTTAAACTTTGGCAATGATGACATGAATATTTAACAACCACGAGCTTTTGTTGGATAAAGTTTTAACGGCGTTAAATCTTGGAGCTTTAAATAGTTAATTTTATATTTTATAAGTCTTAAATCGATAGAATCGATATTTTGAGATCTACATTGATAGATAATTCATCGTTCGGACCTTAGATTGATAATTATCCTGAATTTCAATAAATTAGTGACCGATTGACCGCATCAATTATAACTATATAAGAGTGGCTTTTTTTGTCCAAAAAGGTTATGTAAATATAAAATAAAAGTAAAAAATGTATACTGATAAAAGAATGGTTTGGTAAATCTTACCTCGCACTTAGGTCAAAATAAAAATAAAAATGTATACCAATTTTATATTTATTTATTTTTTCAGAAATTTCTCTTGTATTTTTTTTTTGCGGGAAAGATCGGTTGGAGCCATAAATGCATTGAAATTACTCATTGTTCATAACATAATATGGACACTACCTGTATAATAATTATTCCGCCCATCCCATTCCTGTATAATAATTATTCATTTTGTCCTATTTATATAGGTTGATTGGATTTTTTTACTAGAATTAAAAAAATTATTAAAAAATAATAAAACAAGTAAATTTCTTAATATACCCATATTTGTTTATTTGATAGTGATTTTTTTTTTTTTTTGAGAAATTATTTGACAATGAATTAATATTCAATGTACACATATTAAATAGTAGTATATATATTAATAAATATACATAGAAACCAACCTATATACCGGGACATTTGAAAAAGAAAAATAAGTCTATATGAATGAAAACGAGGGAGTATTAATACAAATTTGAGAAATTTCATATACTATCATAAGGTATTATTAATACATGAAAAATATTTATCCAATAGTAGTATTAATATATATTACAAAAATATACATCAATAATATTTAATAATATTATTTGTCAAATATGAGAATTTCTCATTAAGTAAGAAATTTCGTTTATCAATAATATTATTGTAACTTGAAAAACGACAATCCGTGCTATACGTGTTTTAGTTATCTGCTTTAAATCTGTTCTATGATATGTGTGGGACAGATGCAAGAACATAAAGAATAAAGCAGTAAAAACGCATGAGATGGTAACCCAGTTCGGTTCAAACAACCTACTCTGGGGGGATTGCTCCCAAACTTGAAGTTTCGACTGTTACTACTTCGAAGAGTGTATTAGGGTTCTTACATATACAAGCCTCCCGCCTTATGTCGCCCTTCTTCTCCACGAACTCTTTCACTAGCCGAAAGTTGTAAGATCCCCTTACAACCATGACACTAGAATCTCTCTAGCTACCCACGACTTCAACTTACAATCTCTCCCGAGATTGCGTACAAGACAAGTATAAAATCCCCTCATGTGTTTCACTCAAAAACACTTAAAACTAGTCTATCACGTTGAACTGTTTAAGGAACAACTACTAGTTACAATGACCACAAACAAACTAACTCTCAAACAATCTATCAAGAGAATCTAAACAATATATGAGTGGTGCCGATTGCTCCTCAATTCGGCCTTTATATAGACGACTCTTCAACCTTGGCGTCGATCTCCTTTCGCCGCCAACATGGTAAGAGAATTTATGGTTTGTGATCTTCCAAATGTGTGTAGATGTTTTCCATGTGTAGTAGGGTTAATTCAGCACGGAATCTACACCACAAGGCAGTAAAACGAATCTATCTTAACCTTCCAAACTGGTTCGGCGCAAGATCTTTCCAACATAGAAACTACCATATATAGAGTGTCCCTGGTTCTGTCTGGGACATAATCTGGAATAGTTCACCAAATGTTCTTCTTTTCTTGCACAGCGGAAAACAGACTTCTTGGGACATACCCAGGTACACATTGTCGAACATATCTCGCCAATACAACAACACAAATACTAAGTGCATAATTGTGGCACTAACAATCTCCCCCTTTGGCATTTATGGTCGACAATTATCATCACGATCTGCATAACACATGAATAAACATCGCAGATCAAATATATCAGAGCAAACGATATATTTAACAAATTGTCAGTGATAGTTTCAAGCACACTCCCCCTTAACCTGTTCTGGGAGTGTCTTCATCACGATCAGAGCATTATTTCGCAGTGTAGAACTGCATTATCAGTTGATCAAATAATAGTACAGACCAAAAAAAAATAAAAGTGGGGTAAACAACATCCCCAATAAAAGTTTGTTCAGAAAGCATCAAAAAATTAAAATGAGCACACGCTCAAAGCAGCTGAACCAAAGACCATCCTTCACTAACACCGACCTTCATTCACCATCAATCTTCTCTCCCTTAATTGTTGCTAAAAACGGCAAACAGCAACTTTCAGACCGGGGAGGCATCAACAGCATCAGCACCAGCGGTATCGACATCAGCAGCAGCAAGCTCTCCAGCAGCTGGGACAACAGAAGCACTCGGCACATCAAGCGGTGAGGCTAGTCCTAGGGTTCTGGCATGCAGATCAATCAGCAAAGACTCCAGCTCCTACTTCCTGGTTTTGAAGGTCTGAATGGACTCGCTTAGAAACACCACTTCACGCTCAAGAGACTTTATATGCCTGTCAAAGAAAACAGATGTGACAGGAAAGGAAGCAGCAGATCTGTCTGGGACAGATAATGGCACAGGTCTAGAGCTTTCATCAGCATCTCGGCCGGGAACATCCGGAGCATGCTGGGATGAGAAGAGTTTGTGGCTGATGATCAGAGGCTGTGCTACAGGTGTATAGACATCATTTTTGCAGAGACCACATCATGCTGGGCCATAATGATGCGAAAGATCAGACTAGGATAGCCAATCGGTTGCTGGGCACGAGATGATTCAGCATGAGCAAACACATTCTCAAAAATGATCAGATCAAGGTTGACCTCTTTTCGAGTGCCCATTGAAAATAACAACAAAGCCATAGGCTTGCCCACCGTAGAATCGTGGGTACTAGGCAACCAGTTCCGAACAACTATTTTGTGAAGGATCGAATACTTTACACTTAAGTCAGAAGCAAGCAACGAGTGGCCAGAAGGCCAAGCACAACGACTCCCACCAGTCAACTCAGACGCCACCTCATTCAAATAAAAAATCGGGGCAGGTACAACCACATTCTCGCGACCCAAAAACTCATTGATCATCGCAGGAAAGAAAGCAATCCAATTACCCCATACAAAAACAGAAAAAACATGCTCATATGAGGCATCATGCATGCGTTTAGATAGATTTGCATAAAACTCATGAACAACAACAGCAATAAAAGGAGGAGCAGAGTAATCAGTTTTCTCTAAGCGAAGATCATGCAGCAAAAGATCAATACCAGTCCCCTTTATATCAGACTTAATCAAACAGCGCTCGAAAACCAATGAGCGACCAACAACCAACTTGTACTGCTTTTGATGAAAAGCAGAGAGAAACTTACTTGCATCAAAATCTTCAGAATCAGAGTCAGATCTATCCGACACATCCACTGGCACACCTTCAGCTTCATCCTCAGAGGGAGGTAGAGCACTTGCAATTTTAATCAATGGCCTTCATCTCCCAGAGACCAAGCCAGTCTTTTTCACAAATACACTCCTAGTCACACGACGAGGAACAGCAGGCGTCTTTCTCGCAAGAGCTTTCTTCTTATCACTCTTCTTTACAGAGGGCTTTTGAACTTTGAGGGCAGCAGATGACTTCCCTTTCTTCTGAGGCAACTTTGATAGTGCCTTAGCTTTCAGATTGGCCAAAACAATGTGATCATCATCTTCTGAGGCAACATCCGCATCTCTTAATTCTAATTTGCGCTTTGCTCCTCGATGTCGGGAGGACAGTTCATGGGACTTAGGCTCAGACGAGTCAAGGAAAGACACATTAACATCTTTAGTATCTTTTCCTTCGTCTATAGAAGGATGAGCGGATTTTTCTATAGCAGGTGGAGAGACTCCACATAGCGGCACCTGAATTGTGACTATCGGAGAGTCACTTGGAAGAGGAACACCGAAGATGGTAGCCGATGGTTGGACAATCTTCAGAGCATCGATTGTCTCAGAAAATTCAGTGGCAGAGGGAGAGAAATCACCCTTATCCGCAGCAATAGAGTCGATAGCAACGCCAATATCTTCCACAGTGGCAGCAATTGAGGCTTGCACGGCTTCCTCATTCACCATATGAGGTGAATAAGGTTCTTCAGAAACCCTAGGAGAGGGTTGAGCAGTGAGATCTGTCTCAGACATAGATCTTGGAGGCGAAGTAGTAGGAAGTGCCACAGAAGTAGGCACAGAAGCAGGGACTTCGAAATTAGAAACAGATGGCTCCACAGAAGCAGAGACGGAGGAGCTCAAAGAGGTAAACACAATTGGTTGAGACAACTCAGCCAGTTGGCGCCGCAAATCCACCGTGGAGATTATGGGTTTCTTGGCCAGAGATGGTTTAGAGGAATCTGATTTGTCCGCCATAGATTTCAGACAGCAAAATTCAAGCGAGCAGCAGGAGCAAAAGAAGATTTCAAAAATACTGTTTCATTTGAAAAAATAAGGTGTAGACCTTAATTAGGAAATTCTGGATTGAAATTTTCATAACTCACCCACCCTACAAACACCACCCCACTTCTCAATATGGGGAAGTGGAATTGATCATGACGCAAAAAACAAGAATCCACTAGCCGTTAAAAAGTAACTATTTCAAATCAGCTATAACTGTCCGGGATAGATATTGGAACACATCTTTAGAGACCATATCAAACTTGGTCATTTTTCACTCTCTGCACATACATCACTGACCAAGACCATACAGAGAGGTTTCTCACAACGGAGAAGTTTAGAGAACACAAAGACCCAATGAGGATCTTAGTGTTTCAAACCTTACACTATCAAGTGCTTTAGTGAAGATATCCGCAATCTGAGCATCTGTTCTAATATATTCAATCATAAGTGATCCGTCTTCAACAAGCTCTCGGATGAAGTGGTCGCGGATGTCTATATGCTTTGTTCAAGAGTGCTGAACAGGATTCTTCAAAATATTTATTGCACTCATGTTGTCACAGTATATGGTAAGGACACACTGTGGCACACCATAGTCAAGTAACATCTGCTTCATCCATAACAGTTGAGTACAGCAACTCCCAGCTGCAATATATTCCACTTCAGTAGTAGATAAAGAGATTGAATTCTGCTTCCTGCTAAACCATGAGACCATGTTGTTTCCAAGGAAGAAACAACCTCCAGAAGTACTCTTCCGATCTTCAATACATCCAACCCAATCTGCATCACAAAACCCCACCAAACTCGGGTTTGTGTCATAGGAGAACCAAAGTCCTAACTCAGCAGTACCTTTTATGTACTTGATTATGTTCTTAACAGATTTCAGATGACTTTCCTTGGGATCAGATTAGTACCGTGCACAAACTCCAACACTGTAACAGATATCCGGCCAACTTGCAGTCAGGTAAAGCAAGCTACCAATCATGCTTCGGTATAAAGTTTGCTCAATGGACACTCCAGCTTCATCTTTTGTCAACTTCAAGTAGGTTCCCATAAGTGTCCTCTTTAGGCTGCACATTTCCATACCAAATTTAGTGATCAAATTCCTTGTATACTTTGTTTGAGACACAAAGACGCCGTCATCCTTTTGCTTTACTTGAAGCCCCAGAAAATAGGTCATCTCACTAACCAAGCTCATCTCGAACTCAGATGTCTGTCTTTGACAAACTCCTTCACTATTCTATTTGACACAGATCCAAAGACAATATCATCGACATAAATCTGAACAATGATCACTTCAGATTTTTCTCTTTTAACAAAGAGTGTTCGATCAGATCCACCATGAACATAACCTTTCTCCAATAGAAATATCGTGAGTCGCTCGTACCAAGCACGAGGGGCTTGTTTAAGTCCGTACAGCGCCTTCTTCAGTTTATACACATGATCAGGATGGTGAGGGTCTTCAAAGCCTTTAGGTTGACACACAAAAACATCTTTAGATAAGTACCCATTTAGAAAGGCACTCTTCACATCCATTTGGTACAATTTGAACTTCATCTATGCAGCCATGGCGAGAAGTAACCTGACTGATTCAAGATGAGTAACTGGAGCGAAAGTCTCATCGAAATCCACACCTTCAACTTGGGAATAACCCTGAGCAACAAGTCTTGCCTTGTTTCTGGTTATGTTCCCTTCTTCATCGGTTTTATTCTTGAAGATCTACTTCGTTCCGATCACATTTATACCTTTAGGACATGGAACTAAATCCCATACATCATTTCTTTTAAACTGCAAGAGCTCTTCTTGCATGGCATGAATCCATCGATCATCTTGTAAAGCCTCTTTAACATTCTTAGGCTCAGTTGTATAAGTGTAGCAGACATTTGCTATCATCTCACGATAGTTTTTTCGAACTCCTCTCGTTCTAACTCCTTCACTCATATCACCAATGATGTCTGCTGCAAAATGGTGTTTCTGCACACCTTTTGAAGGTTTGTAACCATCCAGCTTTTCATTCCTCAACTCAGTCTGGTCATTGTGCTCCGAACTATCTAGAACAGACGTTAGCACATGAATGGTGACATCCACACTTTCCTCATCAATCTAGACAACAGGTTCTTCCAGATCATCTACAACAATGTTAATGGATTCCATCACCGCTCGGTCTCTCAACATGTAGCAAGTACTTCCGAAGATGTGAAAGTACTTTAAGTTTGGTTTCTTTCATTTCCACAGCTCATAGGGAGTAACTCTTGTCTTGGGTCTGAAATACACCCGATTAATAACATGACATGTTGTGTTCACAGCTTCAGCCTATAGGTTGTCAGTGACAGATTTCGCCTTCATCATGACTCGGCTCATATCTTGAAGCGTCCAATTTTTTCTCTTAACAACACCATTTTGTTGAGGTGTTTTTGATGCAGAGAACTCCTGAGCAATTCATCTTTCTTCACAAAAACATTTGAAGAAAGCATTTTCAAATTCACGACCATGATCACTTTGAATTCTCACCACAGCAGTTCCTTTTTCCACTTCAAGTTTGAGACAGTTTTTTGAACGTCTTAAAGGTTTCTCCCTTATCTCTAAGGAACTCAACCCACGTGAATCGAGTGAAGTCATCTACACACACAAAAATGAACTTCTTCCGTCTAATACTTTCAGTTTGAACAGGTCCCATCAAATCCATATGCATCAGCTCCAAGGAATTTAAAGTGGTAATCTTCTTGACAGATTTATGAGAAGTGTGAATCTGTTTTCCCACTTGACACGGTCCACAAACTTTGCCACGATCAATATTCAACTTCGGGACTCCAACCACGGCATTAGTCTTCATGAGACATTGTATGTTTTTGTAACTAATATGGCCAAGTTTTTCATGCCATACGTTCGCTTCACCAAGATAAGTTCTGAAGCAATATCCTTTCATATTAAGAAGGTAACAATTGTCCTTCGATCTGTCTCCATCCATCAGCAGCACACTTTCTTTGTTCTTCACAAGACACTTGTCTCTAGTAAAGTGGACCAAGAGACCTTGATCGCAAAGTTGACTTATACTAATTAGATTAGCTTTTAGTCCTTCGACCAAAAGAACATCCTCCAAGTTGGGCATCCCTTCAACATTTAGATGACCACGGCCAAGCACTCTTCCTTTGACACCGTCTCCAAAAGTAACGGATTGATAAGAACAATCCTTTTGAATATTCATGAGCATATTGGCATCTCCAGTCATGTGCCGTGAGCATTTGTTGTCAAAGTACCAGCTGCTTTTTGCATGGATATTGAGGGTAGTGTGAACCACATAGTTCCTGTGATTGTTCCAGGATCTGTTCCTCACTTTTCTTCTTCTAGAATTAAGGTCATTCTGAGATAGGCCTTTCCTCCTCATTCTTCTGAGATCATTGATATAGTTCCTACAATGTGGTCAAATGTGACCAGGCTTCTCACAGTAGTGACACACAACTTGTATCTTTCGAGGCTGTGACTTTGACGATTGTCGAGTCTGTGGCTGCTTGTTCTCAGGTTCAGCTTTGGATTCAGGAATTGGTTCATCATGCGTTCCAGATGTTTGTCCTGGACAAAATCAGTCATACACCTTCTCATCGTTGAAACTAAGACCAGTATGATCCTGAGGACGTTTTCCTTTAGCTCTTTCTTTTATAAGATCAGCATTTTCTTTCAGCAGCCCTTCATTGACTTTTACCACCATGATCCAGCTTTCATGAAGTTTTTTGTATTCTTCTATGGCCATTTTAAAGGTACGCAGAGACCCCATCAACTCTTGTAACTTTATCTTGCTCACGTCCTTGGCTTCTTCAATTGCCGTGACTTTGTACGTGAATCTCCTGGGTAGAGATCGCAGAACTTTCCGCACAAGTTTCTCCTCAGAGATTGCATCACCAAGCGCAAAGCTTTCGTTAACAATGTCACAAATTTTGGCATTGAAATCAGCAAGCTTTTCCCCTTCGTCCATACGGAGGTTCTGAAATCTGGTGGTGAGAAGTTGCATGCGAGATGCACGAACACTATTTGTTCCTTCGAACGTGGTCTGCAGGATATCCTACGCATCCTTGGCCTTGTCACAGGTGGAGATCAGCTTGAAGACATTCATGTTAACAGCAAAGAAGATGGCATTCATGGCTTTAGCATTTAGCCCCATGATCTAATACTCATCATCTCTCCATTCTTCTTCAGGCTTTATCACATATTTGCCTTTATCATCCGTCTTTGTGGGAGGCTTCCACCCTTCAGTCACCATCTTCCAGACACGCTCATCAATTGAGCAAATGAAAGCCATCATTCTAGCTTTCCAATAGGCATAGTTGTTGCCATCAAGGAGCGGAGGTCGCACCGTCGAGGCTCCTTCTTTCATCAAATCTATCTCAGCAAAACAACACAAAATATACGGACTAATACCCCAAGATCAACCCTGAATACAAGCAACCTACTCTGATACCAATTGAAAAACGGTAATCCATGCTATACGTGTTTTAGTTATCTACTTTAAATCTGTTCTATGATATGTGTGGGATAGATGCAAGAACATAAATCTACACCACAAGGCAGTAAAATATGTGTAGATGATTTCCATGTATAGTAAGGTTAATTCAGCACGGAATCTACACCACAAAGCAGTAAAATAAATCTATCTTGACCTTCCAAACTGGTTCGGCGCGAGATCTTTCCAACATGAAAACTGCCATATATAGAGTGTCCCTAGTTCTGTGTGGGACATAATCTGGAACAATTCACCAACTGTTCTTCTTCTCTTGCATAGCGGAAAACAGGCTTCTTGGGACATACCCAGGTACACATTGTCGAACATATCTCGCCAATACAACAACACAAATACTTAGTGCATAATTGTGGCACTAACATAACTAGATTGACCAACCGTGCGATGCACGAATAAGATATATATGTACATTTATTATTGTTTTATTAGAAGTTATAAATATAAAAAAAATATTATGAAAATATATGAATAAAGTATTGGATATCTTAAAGATAAATTTTTATTGGTTCTCTTGACAACATCTAAACGGTGTAGAGCTCTATATAAAATGGAATTTTTATTGGTTCTTTTGACAACATCCAAACGGTGTAGATGATCGGGCCATTTCTACTTAATATTTTGGGCAAATTTGGTGTGAATTATTAGTGTTGATTGCAGTATAATGATGCCATTTTGGAAGAATGTGGTACTTTAAGAGTTTTGCAGGTCATTAATACAAAGATGGAGGAAGTAGCATGCTTTTGATGAGAAAACAAGCTGTGCAAAGGAAGCTGGAACTAGAAATTCGGAAAGCCATGCCGTATGGGCATACGGCAGGATAATATGAGCGGATACTTCAGAAACTGGGCCTGAGCGTGCGTTTTTGGGCTGCTGTGCGGAAATTACCCAAGCCCAAGGCTTGGATGCGAGCGAAAAGAAGTTCACCGCCTTCAAGAGTCCCTTTTGTGCCAACTTTCTTGTTGGAATAGATTAGGATGGTTATTTCCTTGTTGATATTATCTTAATTAAGGACTTGATATATAGATTAGGAATTATCTTTGTTAGGAGAGATCCAGACTTTATTCTCTCGCGCACGAACAGGAACAAGACGATTTTCTCTCTGGAGCAGACTCGTTCATCTTCTTCGATTATTTTTCATGGTATTTGTTATTTTGATATTTTTGCAATTCAATCTTAATATGAGTTCTAGCTAATTTCTTCTTATTCTGGAAACAACTAACGAAACCATGGCCTAACTAAGCTGTGAGATCTAATTATTTTCATCGTTCAATTATTTGCATGCATTTGTTATTCTTTGTATTTCGAGTCGTTAATTGTTTCAATATCACTAGGTAGTTGCAAATACGTAGTGAGTTGGAATTAATTAGTAGTCAATTAAACCGGCCATCCGTAATTGTGGTTTAAGTTTAATTAGTGGCGAAACGGTTCTTCAGAACCAGGGAGAATAACGATCTTAATTTACGAACCTGCGTCAGAGTTTGTTAATTATGAATCGGGTTCCTCTAGATTTTAAGGTTGTCGGCTCATTAAACCTATAGAGCGTCTCTTACGGTTGTCAGTCGATTAGGGAAATAATTAGTGAAGCGTCTTCCTGATTATCGAGAAACTACGGAGGAATTAGGCTGCGTCAGTAAGCATCTTCGGTAGCTATAACTGATTTGTATGTGTTAATTGAATTAATCATTGCATCAAGATCGGTTTAGGTAAGCTAGGGTGGAGTTAATTGGATTCCAGAATACTTCTTCTCATATCTTAAGTTCGTTTGATTTAATTATTCAGGAATTTATTTTATATTTAATTGTTAATTTCGTTTGTTTTACTATAATTATAAAAACTCCCTTGAAAGTTTGGTTCTACAGATTGAGAGTATAGAGTAATTCTCGCCGGTTCTTTGGGAGACGAACTCGCTCATCGCTATACACGTGCAGTAAGGGCATACCGACTGCTGTCGGGAAATTTATTTTTGGTGTAAAACGACGCACCAGTAGACTTCTATATAAAATGGAGATGTTTCAGATCTGAAATTTATCACTCTCATTTTTGTCTGTCATACCTCATTTTCTTAGTGTTATTTATCCTTTTCTACGTTGTTCATGGGCCATCACACATAAGCGAGACTTATCTTGTGTGCACTTTGATAGCGATTGCATATTACAATCATCATAAAAAAATTTATAGTTTTATAATTTTTTATTTTTATAAAAAAACCAAATATATGTTTATATGATTTACAAAATTTAAGTAAATGTAAATATCTTAAATTAAAATTCACTCCATTTTTGAATAAGTGTCATTCTAGCATTTTAATTTTATTTCAAAAAATGTCATTCTACAAATTCGAAACAAAAAAGTTCACATTTTTCTCATATTTGCCATTATTTAATGCATTCAAACGTTTATGTATATTTAACTCATTTAATATAATCACATAAGGGTGTATTAGGTAATTTATTTATTTATTTGTGTGTATTTGTGTTTGGTATTTATTTTCACCTAAACTACAAGTGTACAGCGAGGCTTATAGGATAGCGGTGAACAAGGTCGTATCCACAGAGATTTAATATTTAACTAACTAAGTACTAGAACTTAACTCCTAAATGCTATCTAGACAATCAATTAAAGTGATTGAACTAATTAACGTACTTAAACATATAATATAAATGGAAACACGGAGAGGAAAGAGTAAAGAAGGAGCAATTGGAGAAAGACAAATTCTAGAGTTAGAGAATCCTTATCTAATCCATTTATTTAATTGTTTCATCATACACCTATGTAGGGACTTAAATCTAGCTTGGAACAACTACAATTATACCTTAAACCTTCTCTCGAATTGCCTAAAGCGTGGATCACACAACTAGTATTAACGTCTCCATTCAATGCCTAGCATGCAACTCCTAATGGCTCCCAGGGTCTATTGTTCTCTCAATTAACCTCAACCCTCTCGAGTACTATTGATTAATGAGTTAATTACTCCAGATCACGTGTTAAAACTCCTCTCTCGATTTATGAATTAACACATCAAATTGTATCATTTAGTGATCAGTTAAACAATACAGATAAAAACAAGAGTAATCAAAGATCAAGATAAAGTCATATGAAATATGACAAAACCAATAAAATAAACTTCATAAATAATTCATCATCCAACCCTAGAAAACTAGGGTTTAGCTATTCATATAAATATAGAAAACTAAAATCCAACAAGAAACCATGTCTAACATAAATAAAGATAAATAAAACCCGGAAGTAATTATTCTGTCTCTATTCTTGCTTGGGTTGAATCTCTTGGTCTTGCTCTTCGTGTTCTTCTCTACAGCAAACTTCTGCTGGTAACTTTTGGGTAGGTTGAATTCTGTGTATTTTCGTCCATTGAAACCCTTAAATACCAAGTTAAGAAAATCCCAAAAATAGGTCAAAAATCGAAGAGGCCCGCTCGACTCGCGACCAGATTCGTGACTAGGGTGCCCGCGACTTGGGTCATGAGTCCACGTGGCATGACGTGGCGTGACGTGGCGCTGACGTGGTAGAAAATTCGCGACCAGTGCAAAATTCGCGAGTGGGGTCGCGAATAATACAAAGGAGAACCCCCTCCCTGTCGCGACCATGTAGAAAGCTGTCCAGAGTGAAATTCGCGACCATGATTCGTGACCCGATCGCGAGCCCACGTCAGCTCCGGCAGCCTCTCACTGTTTTGCTTCGTTCTCACTCGTTTCTCATCCGATTGACCCGATTCTTTTTGCAACGCGTTCCTAACTTGATTTCCCATATTTCTAGGGTTTTCCCACACTCATTTGAGGTCCACACAAAAAATGGCATTAATTCCCCTCACAATGAACAAACACGTGACATTGCGCAAAACATAGAAAACTATGCAAAACTTATCACTCCATGCATGCAATGCCCATCAAATACCACTTAAATGTACCTCAAAATACATGTAAAATATGATGTTATCAATTTGCCCAAAATTACATTTAAATGAAAACGGATGAAGTATATTTTATCATTTAATGCATAACTTTTAAGGTTCTTTTTTTATTCCTTGTAGATACAATTTGTTATTTTCGTATTTATATGATTTATTGGTAAAATATTAAATAAAAAAAATGAATGCAAAACATAATAGTTAAATTATTATGTTTATACAATTTTCAAACGTTATTTGTTTAGCAAACATTTTCAACATATTCATTAAAAATATTTGATATGTAATCATTACAAAATTTCCGTCTATCATTAATCATGTAAATTTACAATAATTTATAAATGGTTAAGTTGCACATTTCGATAAGTAATTATGCGAGTTATGATACATATGTAATATATAAATGAAGTGGTCATACAACCATTTATAACTTTTATGATAAATATTTTTAAATACACTATAATGATGTACCTCTCTTATTTAATTTTAAAATAAAATTGTAAATATTATTCAAATATATTTTTTATTTTTAAATAATATGATAAATTATTAACAGTATATTAACATGCTCGTCATCCGTATGTTAATTGAAATATGAATGGACATGTTACTAAAAATTTAACTAACCTTTTTATAATTAATTATTTGATAGTAATTAATTATATCCTTTTATAGTTAGTCTAAGTAATGTAATTTTTGTGTATTGATAATTGTGTAATTAAAGCAATTAGTATACATTAATCTAAAGGAAATTAAGCAACGAATTCTAAATCCATATACATTTAGCTATTTTTATTTTCAGAAGTAGTAGTATTCACTATTTTCATGGATTTATAGTATTTGTGTATTGATTTTTCACTTGCAATATATTAGTACAAATAATTTATATTAGGAGTATATTATTGTGTTGAAGTGTTTTGGAAATATAATATATATATAATCATGGTTAGTTTAGTATAATGATTCCCAAACAATAAATTAGTTAATATATAAATATTTATTTATTAACATTATTATTTCTAAATTTAGAAATTTCATTTTGGTGGAAAATAAATATTTTCTAATTGCGATCATGGTGCTGTTATTATATATTACTAGCATTACACCCATGCGATGCACGATAAGAGATATAATTAATTAATTTATAATAAATAATTTGTACAAAAATATAATTAAATAATTAATGAAACAATGAGAAAATCTATAAATAACATAATGTTATATTCAAGTTTTTAATTAATCTATAATAAATAGTTTGCAGAAAAATATAGTTAATAATTAATAGTAACAATGAGAAAATGTATAAATCACATAATGTTATATTCAAGTTTGTTGGGTGAAATAATTTTACGGGCAGACAACCGATATCCGATAATAAATCAAAAAACACAACTCTAAAACACCTTTTAAAAAATATTATACACATTCGATATTGCCTCCGAATCATGTGAAGTGGATAGGACAATATCGTGGAAGGGTAGTCACGACTTGAGCGACACTGTGATGAGCCCGGGACTAGCATTGATGATTCAAATCCCGAGTTGCAGCTTAGAGGTCCAGTGACGAGACTTAGAGCCAAGAAGCTGCAAGGATACCTTCAGTGTTATGTTGGGAAGAAGCTGGAGGATGTTGGAGCTGATTTCAAACAGTCCAAGTTGGTGACTGTATTGAGCATCGAGGAGCTCGACTGAATTGAAGAATTGGATGTTCCTTGCTATTTATTTTAGTTATTTTATTTATTTTGGGCTATTATTATTAGTTGTGGATTTATTTAATTAGCAGTCCAATTTATCACAACTTGTTTAGGTGATATTGGACCCAGTAGTAGTTTTAATTAGCCCAGTTCGAATTCTAGGCCCAAGACACTTTAATTTTCGTTCCCTAGGTTAATTATTTAGGGGATTTTCATTTTTGATGTTTCTCGGACTTGATTGAATGAAAAACAGCGCTTTTACGCTATTATCTTGTCTCACACAACATCGGTTCTTCTGGTAGAGTTTGGTTCTGGCGATTCCAGACTTGAAATCATCCGTCTCGTTCGTGATATCTCGTAGTATCCGAGTTAGACAGCCATTGAAGATTGCTCCATAGGCGCGTTTCGGATTCTCGTCGATCCGAGGTTCGTTTCGGGTAAGATTCGCTTCTATCTTTCATTTCCATCGTTCCACTTCGTTCCAGCCACCATCACACCTCCACACACCCTCCAAATCATCCATAATCATCACCATACACGTTTTGTTAGCCACCAAGTTCAGATTCCATCCATACAAGCCCTAAGTCCAATTATAAGCCGAAAACAGTCCGAAATTTGACCACCGAGCCATCTTGCAATTTACTCGTGCGTTTCATTTGAATTTTGGATATGTTGTTCAAGACTTATTATTGTACCTTGTGTTAAAATTTGAGCTTAATCCGAGTTGTTTAGCATCAGTTTCTGTTCACGTCGTTCTTAGGGTTTTTAGGGCTTTAATTTGGGGTTTTGCTATTTAATTCTTGTTCGAATTTAATTGAGTGTTTAGGACAGTGTACTTA
The DNA here is from genome assembly GCA_026008535.1 of Perilla frutescens. Classification (NCBI taxonomy): domain Eukaryota; kingdom Viridiplantae; phylum Streptophyta; class Magnoliopsida; order Lamiales; family Lamiaceae; genus Perilla; species Perilla frutescens. The sequence goes on from BRKX01000019.1 coordinate 9,907,645, forward strand.
TTCATATTTAAGTGTTATTACAGTAGATATCTTGAATTGAATCCTTCTATTAAGTTGACGTTGTTTCGATCTTTGCTTCTGCCCTTTTTATTGGTCGTATCACACTGCCACAAGTTGATACCTTTGTCATCATTTCCAAATATGTGTAAAGAATATACAAAGTAATTATACAAAAATAATTTAAAATACATATATGATATCTTGATTCAAAAATTAAATAGCCATAAAATGATTTAGAAATTAAAAAAAAATTACATACAAATCCATGGAGAAAATAAATTAAGCATGTAATGTTTCTCTCTTCATTAATTAAAAAAATACATGTCTCTTTTTTCAATAAATTGAGAATAGTGAATGTACAATGAGACAATATATAATTATTAATATATATATATGTGTGTGTGTGTGTGTGTGTGTGTGTGTGTGTGTGTTTGTGTGTGTGATTATATTTGTCAAGTTCTATAAAAATATAGAGTTCAATTCATTGGTGATGATTGTGTGACTGGTGATAAATTTAAACATATATATATATATAGGGAAAGGATCAAATAGGAACTAAATCCCCCCGTGAGAACCTAGGAACCAAACATATTAGCAAATTATTAGTCACATATTAGCAGTGTGTATAATCGCTAACATGTTAGCAATATGTTGCTAATATTATGATCTCGTCAAGTTAGCAAAATGAGTTTACCTCATGTTAGCAACATAATCTCTTGGTGTTAGCAATATAAATCTCGCATGTTAGATTGGTGCCTAGGTTCTCACGGGGGGATTGGTTCCTATTTGAACCCACCCCTATATATATATATATATATATATATATATATATATATATATATATATATATATATATATATATATATATATATATATATATATATATATATATATTCTCCCATTTATGCAAGGAGATTGGGTTACAAACTTCAAATACATTTATAGAACGTCCAATTGTGTTGCTCATGCTTTAGCTCAATATTTTACTTTTGTTAGTAGCGAAATTGAATGAAGAACTTCATTGTATTCTAATATATTCTTGCAACTTTAACTTTGACGACTTAATATATTTCTTTGTTTTTCTAAAATAAAAAATCATTGCCAAAAAATAAAAATAAAAATCTCATGATTAAAGAAAAATATATTGAAAAACTTTTGGCATTATTGCAAAAATTAAAACGTTTTGGAAAAAATAAAAATTTTGAATTTTTTTTTACACTGTTGAAATAAATTAAAACAATGCATGAAAAAACAAAAACCATAATAAAGACTATTAACCCATGTAATATCAATAAATAAATGGTTAATATCATATTTTAGCGTGATCTTTCAAATGATTTACAAAAATGTATTAACCTCTCATAAATAAAAATTTAATATCTAATCTTTTAACCCTACTACAAATCTACAAACTAAATTGTTAAATTTTTAAAAGGTCAAACTAAAATCTTATATCAACCTATATACAAATAAAAGACAACTTACAATGTTAGCAACATCAAATTAATTATAAATGACAAAACTATGAACTGAAGGGTTAGTTTGCACTCTTAAATTTAAAGATTAGCGTTTAACATTTGAAGCCCGTGTGTGCGATTATATATTAATAACTATTTATTTACACTACTCAATTAATCTCGGAGAAATAAGTGTGAATGTGTCATTTGTGTTGCTATTGGAAAAATCAATATAAAAGTTGATACAAAACTATTATACATGTGTGTATATTTATAAAGAACAACAAAAAAATAATACATTTTTAAAAGAAGTATTTATAATTATTTATGCCAAAATTAGGAATAAATAAAAATATTAGCTTAGCTTATATTTTACATACCATAAGCTCAATCTTAATTATTTCAAGTATAGATAGAGAGTTAATACATAAAATGTTTCAGTATAAAATTGATAATATACATTTTTGAGTAAATATTTCCTTAAAAATTCTCATTTTGCATAATTGGATATTGTATGCACATTTTATCGATATATAGATTGGTATTTATCTGGTAAGATATAAAATTCTTTCTCATGATTTAATTTTGAGATTTGTAAAAATCATTTTGCAATTCAATACAAGTTTTTTTTTTTTTTTTTTGTAAAACACTCATTCAATAGTATACATGTAGTCATGTAGTTAGTAGATATGAAATAATCTCACAAAATAACCAAGTTTTATTTTCTTTGTAAGACCAATTAAATTTTATTATATCTATATCCATATTATTTTGACAACATACGTGATGCAAAAAAGTTTGTAATTCAATAGAAGCATTTTTTTAGTTTTATTTTTTGTAAATTAAACACTCTTTGATCAATAGTCTACATATAAATACGAAAGAATCTCACAAAATAACCAAGTTTTATTATCTTTACTTATATCAATGTTTATCATATCTATACATATGTTATATTGGTAGCATACCTAGAGCAAAAAAAAAATGCAATTCGCTTTTTTATTTGTTATGTATAGGTAATAAGGTAAACTTTATTATAATTTATTATTAACTATCCCACAAATTCATATTTTTTAATCTAATATCAATAAAAAATAAAAAATAAACAAAGCTTGCGGCTTTAGCAAAATCAAACAAATTATAAATGACAAAAATATAAATTGCATTGTCAATTTGCACCCATAAAATTAAAATTAAAATATAAAAAAATCTCGAATTTTGATTTCCTTTAAAATTTTAATTACTTTTAATAATTTTCTTATTCAATTTAATAGATAATTAATAAAGGAATTTTAGTTGAAAATTAATACAAAAAAATTAAAAGAAATAACTTTCATTTTTAAATTTCTAAATTGATAATTTTCATGAATTGATAGATTATTCATTCAAAATTGACAATTCACCTTAAAAAAAAGCATAGAAACAGATTACTATTAAACTAATAAAATCAACCCAATTTTTGTTCCCTTTAAAAAATATGCATCCCAATTTTCTATTATCTTTCCCCTTCATTTTTTGCTGCGACCTCCTCCATCTTCATGTACAAAAATATACTCCAAATATTTCAAATATCATTTTGGTTACATTATTCTATTTGTTTCTCCCTTGATAATTACCATCCACAAATCAATTTCTATCTATATACCACAGAAAACTAATGTCAACAAAATATTTTTAATACTTTAATATTTTCGGAATGAGCTTTTTATTAACAATTATTTAATTTTCACACTTTTCGCTTATTTTGTTAAGATATTGTACACTTTTTCAACAATATATATTGTATGATAAAAAGCCAACCAAAAGAAATAAAAACATATTAAAAAAATTCGGTAAAAAATATAGTGTATCAATAGAAATACATAAGAAATTATATTTATCAATTCTAAAAATTGATTAAAAAAAAACTTACTCGTGTTGTTCTCTATAGTTTGTCCCATTATTGATCGACATTGCAGAAAGTCAAATGTGATGGTTGACATTATAACTCACATTGGTTCTCACATGTAGAAGTCATGATATAACTCACTATTTACTCTGGCTCCGTTTGGTTCGGATGATGGGATAGATAAAATTGATAGGATAAAGTAGGATTGCACTGTTTGAATAAAAATAATCTTGTGTTTGGATTGCTTGATTACAATTTTAATGATTTAGGATAGATTGTCAATATTTTGTTTGGATTGAATGATTATGATTAAAATGTTATGAAATACCTGAATTGCCCTTCATATAATATACTCATTTATAGTTATTAAAATTGTATTTTTCTATTTAAAAAATGTTTGAAATCATGAAATTGAAAATAATTGATGCACAAAAAAATGTACTAAACATTGAAAAATAATTAATGAAAATAGTTAATTCTTCACAAGTCCTCTTTTAATTACGTATTAGTATTCGCGTTTATATTATGTTTACAAATTAATATTCTTATAATAATTAGGGTTAATAGACTCTAATATCACTTTTGTTAGAAATTATAATTATGAAAAAAAATTATTACAACAAAATAAAATTATGTCATATCAGATTAAGAGTGCCCACGTGTAAAAAAATTTAAGCAACCTCAGATTAATTTTTATCCCATGGCTTAATTGCAACAAAATGTAAAGTTTTAGAGTTATTAGAGCCTATTGACCAAAATAATTATTAAAATTATAATTATTTTATTTATCATCCATCAAAATAATGTAGATAAAATACATTTCTCACTTCATAATCTACTAACATCTAACAACAGACCCTCTACCTCAAAGATAAAAGAATCTCAGATACACTATCATAGCACAGACAAAAGATACATGAATACAAAAAAGCAATCTTTATCCATCAACCAAACACTGTCAATTTTCTTGTTGTGAATACAAAAAAGCAATATTGATACATGAATACAAAAAATAAAATAAAAAAATATTTATCCATCAACCAAACTCTCTCAATTTTCTTGCTGCGAACATAAAGATACAAAAAAAAATAAAAAAATCTTTATCCACCAACCAACCTCTCTCAATCTTGATAACACATAATCACTCGCCACACAAGAATAGCAGAGTTGGAGAGAGATTTGAGAGTATATTAGAAATCTTGCCTACAATTTTCAGTGCTTCACGTCGTGCAAGAATAGGATAGGGTTCTTCAATTTTTACCAGTTTTGTTTACAAAGATTGAGAGCAGCAGAACAAGAAGAATAGAGAAGGGGAGAGATTTGCGAATCATAAAGTAGAATAAGAAAACAGACGGAGAGAGATTTGAGTATCGCATAAATTTCACCTCCATTCAATGATGATGTCGTAGCAGGAAGGGGAAAGGTTCTCCAATTTTCAACTCGTTTTGTTTAGAATGATGGATGGTGAAAATATCTACAAATTCAGGAAATGTTTGGTATACTGGTACGGATATACCCACATTAATAAAATCTGGATTGCTTTGAAAGATAATTGCGTATTAGCTATTTTAATTGTGTGTTTGGTTATTAAGATAAATATACTAAGATTGTTTCACACATGTGTTTGGTACATTGTTTTATTTGGTAGACTAAGTTCTGGAATGAGTAAATTAGTTTATGCAATGTTTGGTAGCCTAGATAAAGGCATATATACTAAGATTGCTACGCCAGAAACTGTATCCGAGGGGGGCGTCGGATACATTATCCAGCCGAATCAGTAAATTACACCCCGGGCCTTGCGTTAAGACCGGGCCTCGCGTGAACGAATAATGACTACCAAACACACAGTTCTTGCTTGATACCTATACTAATATGCCTTTATCCAGACTACCAAACATTGCCTCAAGGTAAATATGCCTGAATTTTATTTGAGATAAGGGTATATTGATAATTTTACAAGTATATGGGGGAAGGATGAATTTAATCACCCCATTTTTGGGGGTGATGGACAATCAGGCAAATGAGTGATTGGAGCCCGGGCTCTAATCCTTCGAACCAAACAGGTGATAAGGGGGATAATTTTATCAATCCCTCCTAAACTAGGTTAATCCTTCAAACCAAACAAAGTCTCTATGTCTCTACTATATAAAAAAAAAAATATATTCATAATCAAAATTTTATAAGTCGAATATTATTCCTACACTCTAAATCCGTACAAAAATATATATATATACAGTTTACCCAACTGTGGAACATTTTGTGGAATATGTATTTGTGGCATGAATTTCAAAATTCCTTCAACTGAACCAAAAGCATTAAACTTGGCCATGATATCATTTTTTTTTAACATGATATCATTTTCTAACTCCTCTACTTCTAAACATCTGCAATACAACAACAATTAGAAAGGTTTATAACATATGAATACATTATCGATCAATTATATATATGATAGGGTTTATGTAATCATTGACCTTAAATAATTAATTGCTTGCTTGAAATTTGAATTATATTTCATATTTAAATAACAAAATCAACATACGTAGATATACCGTTTGTATATATTAAATTAGACATATATATGATATTTATACATACCACTATGAAGTGTACTGTGTGTACTAATATATAGTGCAAATGATAATTAATATTTTTCATAAATAGTCATTACAAATTTAAGACTTTTACATGAATTGATATTATACCATGAATTTGAATCTACGGCCGATTATATGCATCTATGTTACCATATATAATATTTATACATATCAATTTGAAGTGTGTGTATATATTTCGAATTTAAATCTAAATTATATATTGGATAAAATTGGATTTAATGCAATGATTAAGATACAATGTATTATATCTTAATACGTGCTTGATTAACTAAGGAAAATAAAAAAAATATATAAACTAATTTAGTTGAGACATTCTTCTCATTACACGGATTTTTGGGGATATATATTAAATACATTTATATTAAAATAAGTGATTAATTATTCATAAAAATAGAATTTTATTTACATATTTGGAAATGTTATTTAGGCGAGAAAACTAATTTTTCTATTTTCGGATGCGGAGTCGTTATTATATATTATATAGATTATATAGATATAGATATTGAATAGAAAAAAATGATTATATAATATAAATATAGAATAATAGAATCACTTTTCCTTCTTTTTCATGGGTTTGTGTTTAATTATCAAGCCCAAGCCCAAGCCCATCCCCAAGCCGATGCCCAGAATTATATATACTGATTACACAATCGCAGGGTTTGGATCCCAATTATACCTCCGAAGCACCGAGAAGAAAGAGAGAAAAAAGAAAAAACATTGTTTGGCAATGGCGGAGACATGGGCGCCGAAGTGGAAACCATTGACGGAATGCCCGCAATTCTTATATAGAATGATTCATCTCTACATAGACGATTGGGAGCTCGAACAGTACGATGAAATTGAAGATTCCGCATACTACCCTAACGAAGAATGCGTTCCCGGATCTATAAAATGCCACCAAACCCTCAAGAGATTCCTCAAACAAGTCCGCGATAGCAGGGTAATCCATTTATTTCTTTCGATTAGATTCAAATAAAATATATCTTTTGTTTGATTTAGTAATATGCAAACGTCTAGGGCTTATTTGTATCTGGGGCTAATTCGACTCTTTGATTATGTTTTTGAATTTAATGGTTAGGTTTAAGATTCAAATATTTAGGGTTTTCTGATCATGTTGATTAAAATACTTAATTAGGGTTAATTTTCTGGTTATTGATGATATATGTTGAATTTAATGGTTAGGTTTAAGATTCAAAGTTGAAGGATGCCCTTATTTTTCGGCAGAGCTCGTTGGCTGGCTAATATATATAACTGACTTGTGTTGGGAATTCCTTTCTAGGGTTATGATGTGGATTGTTATCCTCCAGAAATCGCAGAATCTGTTTTCATGCCAACACTTAACTTGGCCAGATGGATGCAGTTTGAGGATTATCGTGACGATGTGATGGAATCGACACACTTTGCAATTGAGCAAATCAATGCCGAGGCTCAGGTTTGTTAGTATGGATATATATATATATATATATATATATATATATATATATATATATATATATATATGTTCTCCTCGTGTGTGTGTGTGATTCTAAAACATGCATGAATTTGGGTAGACCTCAATCAGCTTGACCTAACAGCTAGATTTAAACTTTGCAGAAGTTTGGCAAAAGATACGAGTTGAAGGATGTTGAGAAAGTTGTTAATACCACCAACTTGATGACCCTCTTGACATTTACTGTCAAAGATGCTGATGCTGATGCTGGAGACATCGTGAAGACCATTCAAGCAATGGTTTATACACCAGCAGGGAAAGACCTCGAGCTTGTAGAGTGGAGGTTTAAACCTGTAGCGGCTGATGAATTGCTTGATTCTGCTCATGTTTCCCCTCAAGAAGGTTCTGATTCCCCTGAAAGCCTATGAAGCGCTGCTTTAGTTCCTACTAATATATATTGCTTTAATCCTTTTTATCAAATGCTTTGATCCTTGTAGTTATAACTTGTTTAGTATGTTAGTATATTTTCTTTTGCTAATCTCATGTGGGTCAAATGTTTGAAGTGTGCGTGTATTAAAAGTATGAGACTAATGTTTGAATATAGCTTTTGTTTTAAACTATACATGCAAGAAACCACCAACTGCATGTCTTGTTTGGCTGAGGTTTGTGTTGATGGCAAACAGAAAAAATGATAATCCTTGTATTTTCCGCATTCCGGTTGGTATCTCTGTATACAGACGCCACTCCACTCACTAAGTTATCTTGTTATATCTTGCATTCAAGTCCTTTTATTTTACTACCCCGGCTTTCAGATTGACAATTCTTTCTAATTTTTTCACCCATCCCACTAGCTATTGCCCCAAACCAAACATATTTAATTTTGGAATTTTATAAATCAATTACTCCTGAAAATAACATGCCCCTTATTTGTATGAGTAAAAACCTATAAATACCTTATTTGTATGAGTAAAAACCTATTAAATCTTTTAAGCTCTTACCCGTACGATCACATTCTAGTATAGTTTCGGAATCTTCTTTCGTGCCATATCCGTTTAGAAGTGTGAGAAGACTTGTTCTTTCCACCAATGTTCACTCCATACTTCAACACCAAATGTAACAAAATTATCAACCAAAGCCTTACTTGATATGCAAACACTAATTTCATCCAGCATTGTCACAATTGACTTTAATTTATATCTAGCATCCAAATTAAGTTGATGAGTTGAAACTCTCAAAATCCCTTATATAAGGCACCTGGAAACTCTCAACTTATATTACTTAATTTTACAAGTTTACTTTTTTATTTTCAATTCATTGCAAAAGACTATATATAGTCATAACGATGCTTGTTTGTGATGCCATAGACGATGCGCCTTTGCTCTTCAATTTCATTCTTGTGCCTTCACATTCAATGATCGATCTGCTTAGAATGAGAATCTCATTATTATGCATTAAATTAAATTAATTAATCCATTTAAAATATGTATTCTTTCCATTTTGTTCAACCTTACGTGGAGCTATCTACCAGACTACTACTCAAAGTGCACATATCACATATTAATAGTGGTTGCAGATATACACGTCTAAACAATATAATTAAAAAGAAAACAATGAAAATCTAAATACGTTTTCTTTTGTTTGTTCAAACAAAAGTGCGGTTGCTTACATTTTATAAATGAAAATATAAATACTGTATTCAATTTTAAAATAAAGAAAAATATAAACATTCAATCGTAAAAAAAAATCAAAATGGTGGAATGCAAATATAAAATTTCCCTTCATTAATTTTAGGTAATATATGCAATGGAACCCCCCTTTTTTTAGGGACCCCCCCCCCCCAAAAAAAAAAAAACTCCCATGTTTAATAATCAAAATTGAAGAGTCAAAAGACCAAGAAAAAAATGGTATTTTGGTCCAAATTTTAGGAAAGAAAAAATTGTGCATATTTTTTAAAAACACGGATTTGGTGCAATTTAAAAATATTAGATAAGAGTTTCATGCAACATTTCAATAACACGACAGAGTTTGGCGCAATTGACCCTGACTTCCGCGCACTCTCCCGTCCCAAACACTAATGTGACACCATTATCTTTAAATGTGGGTTGTCTGTTTTACTCTTGCAAAGTCTAACTACAATATTGTGAAAATTAATATAAAAAAGGACAAAAATTTCATAGTTCCAAAATTTAAAGCTTTACGAAAAAAATATAAAATACAAATAACCAAAATACTTATATATATATATAAGGTCAAACATATAATTTCATATTGTATAAATGATAGGTAAATAGGAAGCAAATTGCATGAGGCTGTAAAAATGGGAAGCATGTCTCAGAAAACAAGTAGAAAGGTACAAAAATCAAGTATAATAATTATCATTTTCTAAGAAAAGAGCAATTGTATGCTAACCTAAAGAAATGCACCTTTTACATAGATAAAATTGTGTTTCTTGGTTTTGTTGTTAGTGTAGAAGGCGTACAGGTTGATGAGGAGAAGATCCGTGCTATTCAAGAATGGTCGAGTCCTACCAACTTAGGAGAAGTTCGCAGTTTCCATGGACTTCCGAGTTTCTATAGGAGATTCATGCCACATTTTAGTAGCTTAGCCGCACCTATGACGGAAGTAATCAAGAAGAACGTGGAGTTTTGTTGGGGAGAGGAGCAAGAGAAGGCTTTCAAACGCTCAAGGGAAAGTTAACATACCCACCAGTACTATCTCTTCCTAACTTCTCTAAAACTTTTGAAGTTGAATGTGATGCTTTGGTGTTGAAATTGATGCAGTGTTGATGCAAGAGGTCCAACCAGTTGCATACTTTAGTGAGAAGCTTGGAGGCGCAGCATTGAACTACCCGACGTATGACAAGGAGTTGTACGCACTAGTTCGAGCATTGCAGACATGGCAGCATTACTTGTAGACCAAAGAGTTCGTGATCCACACCGATCACGAGTCTTTAAAGCACTTGAAGGGTCAGTACAAGTTGAACAAGAGACATGCTCGTTGGATGGAGTTCATCGAGACATTTCACTACGTCATCAAGTACAAGCAAGGAAAAGAGAATGTGGTAGCTGATGCACTATCGAGAAGGTACGCACTATTTTCGACTTTAGATGCTAAGCTTCTATGTCATTGATTGACACCACGCCGTGAAATATCAATTGCAAAACTTTAGAGAAGATGGATGGGAAGAAATTTTGCAACAAGTGGGTAGATTTTGTGAATTATGGTATTGTTCAGATTGATTTGGATGCTAATATATCACGACGTGGTCATAAAAAACTTGGAGCACAAGCCATCTTTAATTTGCATTATTATCGTGTTGAGATTTTTTATCAGGTATTATTTCTAAATATTTTGTTTATTTTATTTGTTGAAAATATATACATGTTATTAATTGTATTTTTTCCTTATTGTCAGGTTGTTGATTTGATTATCTAAGAAATAAATAATCGATTTTCAGAAGCTAACACAGAATTGCTTCGTTGCATAGAGTGTATTGATCTGAGGGATTCTTGTTCGCGATTTAATGTTGATCAACTCATGCATCTTACTCATTTTTATCCTCGGGACTTCTCGACAATCGATTGTTTGTTTCTTCTGCAACAACTTAGTAATTACATTGTTAATGTGAGGCGGGATCCTCAATTTTCTACAATTAGCAACTTGGGAATTCTTGCTCAGGAAATGGTTAAATCTGTTAAGAGTTCAGTTTTCCCATTAGTTTATCGTATGATTGAGTTGGCTTTATATTGAGAGGGATATGTTTTTAACAATTGAAAACAAGCTGATTTTGCAGCGTTTTCAATCGATGGATACACGCAGATTTCAGCTATCATCACTTCCTCAAATAAGCACAACTACAACCTCACCAAGTATCAATTTTTAGCACATTTTTAATGTACTAAATATTTATACAGTTCCATTTTATTTAAAATTTGTGATTTTTATTTGATAATATATGTGTTAATATATATTTAATTTCATTGTGTGGATTTTTTTTTTACAATACAATTTAGCTCCCCTCCAAAGATTTATTCCTGGATCCGCCACTGATCTCAATGCGCCACCTCTTTAATTCCGTAAAAGTTGGGAATGACATTACTTCCGTGTCAATTCCAACTCTGTTATCAGGCAAATGTCATACTCTACAAAACACACGTATGTTCCTTTCAACTCCTGCATTAACAGATCAATTATTCTTAGTAAAATAATTTTTCTGAAATAATTTTATACTAAAGAAATTAATTTAGATAGACAAAAAATATTGCACTAAATTTCTAAAATATGATAAAATTGTACTGAAATAGTGTTGTGCAGTTTTTTTCTGAAGCTTTTCTCCTTCCATGTGCTGCTTTTCTGCTTTTGTAAACTTCTCGTCCAGCTGTTTAATTGGCTCACTTTGAGTGAATTGAGAAAATAAAAGAAAAGTTTATCATTAGAAATGAGGTAAAATAAAGCTAAGTGTTAATAAATACAACCTCAAGTTTTCTTAATGTAAGCAACTTGGCCGTCAGCACTGTTGTCACTATTGTCATCTTCGCTGCCGTCGTGTGCATCATAGAATACACCATTATTAGAATAGAATAAAAGATGATCATATTCTTAAATGAAAAAGAAAATTCATAAATAAAATCATGCAAACAATTAATGAGCATTAATTTACTGAGATTTTATTATATATATATATATATATATTATTTATTTTTTAAAATAATAATATTATTGATCAATTCACTTATGAACTTATATTATACGCAGTTGCTCATATATTTATGATCCGTTGAGAATTAATGAGTTAGCAATAATTCAAAAAATGACAGATGAAGAAGAAGTGACTATGCATCTACTCATGAAAAATCAACATAAATTATCCAAGGTACTGTCTCTATCTATTTTTATATACTTTATGTGCTATTATATTAAGTTGGGAATAATTTTCTTAATTATTTATGAGGTAAATAGTTTTTTTAAGACTTTATATGGTAAATAGTTTCCATCACTAATTCTATTTTTATTAAAAATTTAATCTCACCTAATTAAACACTACCCTTTTTTTTGCTTGAGGTCTCGAAAGATATTTTTCCTTCCAACATGACTTGATAAAAATAATAGATGATAAGTTAGGTGTTAAAATTTTAAGTCCAATTTTTATTGTTATAGTTGTTCTTAACTAAGCGAATCACTTTAACTTGGTTTTCAAAATGGAATATTGACCCATTGGTTTTGACTAATTTTTTCATCAGTTTTTACTATGTGGTTCGAAATTGATAAAAGAATAGGAAAAACTTTTAGGTTTCGGCGTGTTTGGTTGGCAGAAAAGTAAATTTGCTGAGAAATATGATTTCTAGGAATGTAATTCTGAGAAAAATAAATCCTAGTGGATTCTTTATCATGTATTTAGAACATAAGAAAAGAAATCGTCATGCTTATTTGATTCAAATTAAACAAGCAGGAAACGAAATACCTAAAATATCTCTAATCATTTTCGTATCACCATTAATTTTTATAATTTTTAAGATATGGACAATATCGTCGAAGTAATTTGAAAATATGTTCTTTAAATTGAAATCAAAATAAATTATATGAGTACCAAAATAATAAATAATCAAGATGATTATTTTGTTATTTTAAGTTAATACAAAAAATTTATTGTCAATTTCTTCAACCGAGTTGCTCATTGTATTGAGTATGTCATTCATTTACCATCAATCCTAAAAAAATGGTTGTTAGAATGATCAAATTTTAGTTGGAAACACATCGATAAAAAATAACAATTTTATTCAAATTTTTCAATTTTTTTATTTTTCATTTTTCAACTTGAAAATTGTTTATCCAAAATTAATAATAATCCGTAAAAATAAAATAAGGAAAGTCCAAAAAATTTCAAGATTACAAATTTTCATAAATTTTATTGAAAAATTATGAATCCAAAATTTAATTATATGTATAATATAATATAATTGATGAAAAATTGAAAAATGAAATGGTCGTACACAAGATTTTCAGAGTCAAGTAATTAGAATACCTACCCGGAGTGGTATTTTGAATCCATAAAAGTTGCATCATTTTTCTTATGTTGAGGAATTTGATTACTTTCTCAAAATGCATTAAAATTAAACAAAAATAAGAAATCATATTACTTTCTCAGGCCAAATTCCATGTCAATCAAACGGGGTCTTACTATAAGACCCAAGTTATATAGATGTTGCTTCTAAAAAAAAAGTTTTTATAGATGTTAGTGAACTCAAAATAACTCTTACTTATATTGAATGTGTTATTGATAAGAATATTGCTAACTGTTTTAATTTATATTTTAATTTTTAATTAGGCTTTACTTCAATTGTTGGTTAGTTTCGTAATACTCTCTATAATAATAATAATAATAATAATAATAATAATAATAATAATAATAATAATAATAATAATAATAATAATAATAATAATAATAATTTAAACTAAATTAAGAATATATAAAAACATATAACAATCTAGAGTAGGCTTGATGACATATTTTCATTTTGTTTAATATCATTTTATATCCTATTGTTTCGGTTTTTCTTACATTTTGTGATTAATAATTATATTTCTGATTATTATATTAATTATTCTTTTAATATTATAGGACACTTCATATTATTTTACGGTAATTGTTGATAGGGTTCAAAGTAAATCGTATGTATAATATGATTTCTGTAAAAAGTGCAAAACATCATGTCCAAAGAATGCAGAAATTTCAGAATGCAAAAGTTGTAATGAGTAAGTCGTTGAAACTACATCAAGGTAATTTTAAAAATACACATGCAAATATATATATATATATACATACAAAGATACATGTCTTAACTATTATTTTGTACAATTACAGATACATAATCACCCTAAATTAATGTTGTGCAAGGGGTTTACAATGCACATGTTACAATGTTCGAAGATGTTGCAATAATATATGTAGGATGCTTCATACATGAGTATCTTCAATTAATCAATGAGGTAATTATTATTATAAAAATTTATTTATAAACAAATTATACTACATTAAGAAAAATGATGTAAATTTTAAGATTTACAAATTATAATTACAATTTTATTTCCATATGGGGAAAATGATTCTCCATATATACTATAAAGGCTTACCTAAGCTTACAAACATCAACCAAAATATGTTTTATGACCAAACTCAAGGATATAAAAAATGATGAAAGAGATAATCTGAGCATCGTAGTCGTAGCCAGTGCAATCCAAAAGAAATAAGCATCAATTGAAGAGCCTAAGTCAAATCGAGGTAAAAAATAAAGCAATCTAACATAATTGCAAGGAAAGAGAAAAAGAAAACTTATAAAAAAAAGGCTTCAAGAAGAAAAAAATAATGTCAATATAGACTATCGTTTAAAATCATTCAAATATATTAACATTGTGATTATTTATTTCGAATTTTACTCTTTTCATCAATAATATATACTTAGAGATTATTATAAGTTGTAGTTGTGATATCTATAACATCACTTGTCTCTTTTTTATGTAACATTTAAAACTTTCATTCTCAATCAAGTCAAAACTATGTAGAATATTTAATATTTAAAAATTATAAAACTTAGTTTATCTAAAAAAAAGACTAAACACGTGCAACACACGTATCTTCTGCTAGTTTTCTAAAAAATATAAAAATTTCTCTCATCCTATATTTTGTAGAAATTTGATAACTTTAAAATTAAGAGAATGTGTGAAAATATGTAAAATGTCAATAACTTGTTTGGAAAATTAAAATTTACGAAGGGAGTAGAAATTTTCAATAGCTTGTTTGGAAAATTATATTTTGTACTCCATCTACAACTTGTCACAATAATATCCCCAACTTTTTTTTTTTTTCACAATTCTAACATTTGTCAAATTTTACGGTGACTGAAAACTAACTCACCCACCATAATTCTCCGCTTCACCAACCCGAAACTTATTTTGCACTATCCATATCAAATTCCGATGGTTGAGTTATTAATTGCTGAAAAATTTAACAGATGATGAAATTGTGGAGAAAATAAAACGATGGTTGTCACGTGCTATTAAGTACTCGATAGAGTAGGGTATTACTGTAAAAAGTTGAAAACATTTACTAAGTAGAATTTCCCCAATAAATAATGAATGGTCATAAAACTAATTGATAATACTGTAAACGTGAGATATAAATTCAATCCCACCAATTCACCACCTCCCTTCTCCAGAAAATGAATTTTTAGTCCGCATTTGAAAAAATGGAGACCGCATACATTTTTCCAAAAAAAAAAAAAATCACTTAATTAAAGCCGTTACACCCTGGACCACAGGCGTTATTCAGACAATTCATCACTATAAAGAGCATTAATTTCCATCAGCAACATTTTTTTTTTGGTTTGAGAAATACAACAGCAACATTAAAGTTGATATATATAACTGTAGTCTAGCTAACTGTATATTAAAAAAGAAATGGCTGCCACAATTCATAAACAAATAAACCTTCTAATACAAAAAGAAAAGTCCGTTACACTGACACAAAATCGGGTAATCGTCGGGCAGCTCAAAACAGACTTCGCACATCAACACAACATATTTACATTCTCCATCTGCAGTTGTGGCATTGACTCTAGATTCGAGGGAGAAATGGAAACATAGAGCAATGACATGAATTTACCTTGAAAAAAGTTGTCATCAAACTAGAGTAGTAACATAGAACATGCATAAACTACATTGAAATATGCATGGTTAGATCAAGAAACAAAGGAGAGACCATACCTCAGGAGCTGTGGGCTACCGGAGGTCTTCCTTAATCCCATCACCACCTTTCCTCCTGGTTCCACTCGATAAAATGTAACTGGAAAATATTGCCATTTTTTGGATTAGAAAATACTATGTCAACGTAATAAAGATGGTTCTTCAGTGATGACTATGCAGCTAAGAAATGTTTGATATACAAACTGTGGTCACTGGTCAGGAAACTTGCTTAAAATTCTCTGAGAACATGACAAAATGGACATATTGATGAATAATGAAAAATGCTATGAGATAGTTCAGACGGATATCAAATCAAGCGCGTGGAATATCAGAAATTTAGACTGCTGTAAATTGCAATTACTTGGTTGTTGAGGACTGAGTGCGTTTACAACCATAACTGTCACCTTGACAGAGTGGTTTATCCGATTGATAATCATGAGAAGTATTTTTATAAGTTCTTGTACTAAACTTGCCTTTTCTGGCATTTAAAATTGGCATCCAAATAATGAATATTTGAAAACAAATCACCTTAAATACCTGTATCACCTGGCTGCCATTTCTTTGAGACCATATATTCTCTGAGCCCCTCCAGAACATAAATCCTACTTCCGCCATTCAGCCAATACCGGTAATGGAATTCCCACTCGTTACCATCAATATCTTGCATTTTGATGTGTAAGCCATGCAAGCCAGAAATATCAGGGAAAAAGTTCTGTTTGAAACCATGTTTTGCAGATAATCAATGAGACGAGAATTAATGTGCCAACAATATAAAAGCATGTAATTCATGGAGTTCTCTGATCACCTCTGCACATCTTTTTGGTATGATGAGGCGTGCTAGTTTGAGGTCAGCATCACTAGCAGACAGTATCTTTTCAAACAGAGGAGTGACAGTAGCTTTAGGGCTAAAACATGGTCAAGGATCATTTTCATTATTAGCAACATAAGCACAGATAAGTTTTAGTAAATACTCGTAGGTGGAAAAACCTATTTGACAAAAGGATCACAAAATCAAGACAGTGTGGCTTCAGAATTTCAAAGCATCAAATGACCCCCTGCTGAGATAAGATGCATTTATATTAAGTAGCATGTAGCAATTGATAAAGAACATATCTTTGGAGCTTCTTTTTCCAGAATATTGAGACAATGAAGTCATAAAGGATACTTTCGAGAGACTTTCTGCAGTTCTAAATCAGTCACTCGAGGCCAGAACTGGGGCTCTACTGGAACTTGTGCAGATGATTCCTGTTCTCTAGCTCTTACCTCAGGTTCAAGAGACAAACATCGTTTTCGTGCCTGTAGTTAGTTCATAAGCCTATTCTGTCAATCTAGGTAAGAATAGTAAAACGTTGGGACAAACTTGAAGGAAATACATAAGAAAAATTTAAAAAGAAAGGCCATGTTCGGTGTTCCATTGCAGAACTCAATAAGAACCAGCCTACGTCTTAAATATCCATTTTTTTTTTTGCTTAATCACTATTTTGATAATTAACTTTTGAGAACTGAATTAGATTGAGAAAATAAATAAAAAGTTAGCACCTGATATCATAATAAATATACATCCATGATCCATGTATGGATTTTTTTTTTTTGACATACAAACTGCCACCTAAAATTTCATCCTAACAAATTTAAATCCCTGCTATGTTTCTTTTCTCATCTTAAAGTAGCAACATAAACTATTTGAAAACTGGGTTGGGTGAGAACCATTACATAAATTGATAAACTACATGCAGACATTTCAAAACCATAATCCTCCCTGATATCTAATGGTGTTTGGGAAGGTGAGAATATAATAATCTTCAATGAAAGGTCAAGCTCACTTTGTATTATTTTAAAGATAAATTGTTAGTTTTATGCACAAAGAGATGAAATGGGTGTGTGATAAATGACTTACACCAATACTCAAACAAAAGTTGACTAGCTGATTAGTCTAATGGTCTAGGTTGTTTTTCAGTGAAAAATGTCGCTCCTTTAATTTTGATAAATTTAGGAAAAGTTTAGGTTTCTGTTGAACTTTAATGACCTGTTTGGATTAGCTCTATAACTCAAGGTGATAAGATGGATAATTTGCAAAAAAGCCAATTAACATAGCACTCAAAAAAGCAGAGTAGCATTTAGTCTCATGCACTGAGGAAGTCAAAGAGAACAATGATATCAATTTTCTCCTACCAATAGAAAATTCAACCTTGAGCACTCCATGCATATTATACCTCCAAAGTCCAAGAGCAAATGAGTATTGAAAGATACAATGCATCCACAATGGACTAACTGCATTTGAAAAATGAAAGCATTAACAAGGATGAGGTGGAGTAAACTATTCTAGGTTAGATAGAAAAGGTAAACCATGTTATATACCTCTTTGATAATACAATTATCAGAGAAAAGTAAACAGCAAACTTGCAATGAGAATTGATATTGTTTTGTAGGAGTAGCAATTTTCATGAACTGACCTTTCCACAAGATTCACAGTCCCTCCAACCATCGTCGTTTGAATGGAAGGTCTCACAGAATCTTCCATCATCATATGCAGAACTAAAAAAGACATGAAACTAATATACTAAGAATGATATATCTCAGAAAAGTATCATGATTAAGACATATCTCCATCACGGATTTGAAAGCTGACATGAGGTATTAAACAAAATTTGTAAATCACCAATGGATATCATTGCAGCTGTCTCATGTTGTCAAGGAAGATGACTTATATTATCTCTTAAAGCTCAAGAAGTTAAGACTCATTCCAGAATATCCGGACTTGATAGGTCCAAGAATCAGAATATCTGATCAAAGACTTACGCAAACAATCAATATCCTGAAAACACACACATGAAAAGCAGGGCAGCTCTGTTCATTTTTTTTTTTTAACACATGAACTCCATTGCAAGGTTAAAAACTGTAGTCATCTTACTTTTATCTGTAGCTAGGTCATCTTCCTAGCCTGACTGTGTCAATTTTTCCAAAAGTGTAAAGTCCACTTATGTATAGATAAGCATCAATTAATCATTTACTGAACACTGCACTGGAAGTAGCTGCACAATGCAGGAACTTTACTTTTTAGCATATTAAAAACGTCAATAAATAAATTCCTAAATTAGTGTTGGTCGCGAATAATATCTAGATAAAACTCGAAAATGTTTTATACCAAAGAAAATACTCAGAAAAATGGCAACTGATCCGCACTAAAAGAAAATGCACTAAAGGCTGACAATAACTATGATCACAGCAAAGTCCAGGCATGGCATGAAATGAAATGATAAAAAAATCTCTAATCATCGTTTGCTTGACAAGCAAGTAAGCAAAAACCACTTGGCGGCCTCCCTAAATCCAATAGAATTCAACACAAAAAGAGCTCAATTAGAGCAAATGCAGCAGAAAATAAAGCAAAACAAGAGCAGAACCAAATTTGATCCTCGCAAAATTAAGGAAATTTGGTCAAACATCAAACGGCAAGAGCCAAAACGCTTCATCAAAATCACCACCACACGGAAAAACACGGCCTCAAGTCTTGGCGAGCGTGCGTGTGTAGAGAGAGAAAGAGAATGTGTGTGTACTCACGCGCAGCGGGGGCAGAGCTGAGCGAACTCGCCGCTGCGGAGGCGCCAGCCGTTTCTGAAATGGTCTGGATTGGAGGTGAAATCCTGACACTGAAAGCAAGACATTCTTGATGAAGAGGAAGAAGAAGCAGCAGCCATGGAATTGGAGAACCCTAGATATTGAGATTGAAATTGAGAGTGTGTGTGAGCTAAGTAAGTGTGCGTGCGACGAAGAAAATTACAGTGGAGAAGCAAACAAAGATTGGGTTAGACACTCACACTCTAATTATTATTATTATTATTATTATTATTATTATTATTATTATTATTATTATTACATATTATTATTATTATTATTATCTGGGGAAAATTAATTTTTAAAAAATTACTTTGCTGTTATCAAGAATATCAAGTTCTGAGTGGCAAAGTATTTTGACCAGGTATATCAGGTGCAAATGGAATCACAATTTTCACATATATTTCTAATGTTATGGTTGAGATATATATATATATATATATATATATATATTATTGAAATTATTTTTTCTGAAGTAATCATTTTAAACTAATATAAGGTAAATCATAAAACAAATCATTGAACAGAATAAAAAAAAAAAAGAATTCAATATATGGGAAGTGTATCGACCGCTTATAAAAGATGACCGCTTACAAAAGATGAACCGCAAAAAGTGAGTCTCTAAACTAAACACAATCCAAATTAGAAAGAGGGAACTAGAATTAAAGAATAATGACTAAAATACCTTAAACAAATAAATAAAAATTACATATAACATATTCTAACAATCATCTATGTCATAAGTACGAGATTATCCTTTACTTGTGAATTATGAGAATGAAATTAGTCATTCTTCCTTTCTCAACTGATCCCATAGGATTACACATTCCCAACCATCAAAAAAATATATTTCGTTGTATTTTTTGACAAAACTATCTTTATTTTATTTTTTGTTTGAAAAATAAGATCTCTTGTAAAATAATTTATAAAAACATAATATAGTCACAAGATCGTAATAAATGGAAAAAAAAATAAAAATGGCAACCAATTTATAAAAGTCATATTCTAGCGAACTTTAATCAAAACTAAGCATATAAAACTGTAGAAACTTTATATAAAAAACTGATGAATATTGTTTTTTTTAATGTCTCATAAACATTGTTTTTGTATGCACTTTAGAGCCCGTTGAGCTATGATTTGATTGGAATAATCGTACATAAATGACAGGTTTGAGAAGAATTGTACATTTTGTGAAGTCGTTGCACATTTGGATAATATTGTCTTCTCCTCTGCAATATATACAGATCATATGGCTGGATTTTCATAAGCTTTTCGGATGATTTCACAAGCAATAGAAGAGTAATAAGAAGAAGAAGATCCAAATTCTGGTTATATTTTCACAGTCTAGATTTTTATTTAATTTCTACTATCGGTAACTAAACATTTAAAAAGAATAACATAATTAAAAATGATTACAAATTATTGCACACTCTTTTTTATGAAAATAATAACATAATTAAGAATGACAGTACATTAAAATTTAAAAAGTAAAATCATGTGAAATCATCCCACGTATCAAATTTATAAAATACTAGCATATCGCCCGTGCGATGCACGGATGAGACTTATGGAATTAATTTTTTTTATTAAAATATTTATTTAAAAGTATTCATTGGATTATATGCTTATAAAATTATGAACTTTACATGATTTTTTATTTTTAACATACATTTTAAATTGTTATACCAAAATAAAAACTTGACCCAATTTGCAAATTTAAAATTCGATTCCAATTTCGGTGAAATTGGGACTAACATTTATTTATTAAAAACGATGTCATTTGACCTTTAATATAAGTCTCTTAAAATGACATTTTTAATAACTCTTCTACATGTATATTCCGACACTCGTGTTGATTTCAATTTCACCATATTTCCATCAATCACAAAATATGTTGATTCAATTATATGTCAAAATTTGTAGTGGAGTAAGAATATGTATATATTGATCTAAAATAAATAAGTAAACAAATGTCAACTTACGATTTTAGCAACATCAAATAAATTATAAATGACAGAAAATATGAATTGAATTATTACTTTAAATTAAATTTTCATCTAATATTTCAAGCTCGTGTGTAACTTAATTACACAATAATAAGTAACACCCCCTCGCCCCAAAAGGATCTATGACCCCAACGATTACAGTTTTGACTCGATCCATTAGCAGTTGCATCGAACTCCTCATCTCTATCACATGAATCATGTTCTTCGCCTCATTCATTTTCTTCTCCTTTGATATCCATAAACCAACTCTCACCCACATACATTTCTTATTATAAAAAATATAAAGATTTACAAAATAGTATTTTTATTAATTTATTAGTTTTCAAAATGAGATTTCTATCACCATTATTTCTATATATGTCCCTACTCTATCATCACACAAAAAAAATCGAAATCGAAATTTTCGTAAGCCCTAGACATCATTCCTATCATTAAATAAGCATTCATCCACACAAAACTTCAAACTAAGTTTACCTAGCTAATTATCTAAGTGAGTTATACGCTTTAGGCATGAATTTCAAGAATTCATTCAACCAGCCAACCAAAAACGTTCAACATCATTAACATGCCATTTTCTTCTATACTCTTACAATATGCAAAACAACAATCACGTAAAATATATGATAAGAGTACAATGCTTCAAATGCATAACAAACTAATTAAAAGATAAATTGAAAAAGAATTTCAATGCAAAACAAATTTTAAAAAGAAAATCAAAAAAGAATTTTGAATGCAAAATTAAACAAACTAAAATAAAAGAAATAAAAAAAATAATGAGTGGTACTTGTATTTTTTACTATGAATTTAGGAAACCATGTCAGTTGTGCTAAAATTTACTGTAATTATTTATCTTATAGAGTTTTATTTAATTGTAGTTTTATTATTAAATTAACATTTGACTAAGATATCCAGATTTTCGGTGCTAATATATATTTACATTAAATAATCAATTGATTGATTTAGAAGATTTTCGGATATAAATTTAAAAGTATATAATCAATTCAGAATTTTAATTTTAAATTCAAAGAATTTGTAGAATTTATATATATATTCAGACATAGATATAGATACATCAATTTGATGCAATAACAAATATTTTTAGTTTTGTACGAATATATGATTACAAAGTAATCAATTAACATATTAAGGATTTAATGCTAGGGGGTTATTTTGTTTGGTTAATTATGAAACTTGCGCCTAATTAGGATATTATTTATATATATACTCAGACACAAAATATTTTATATACTGGTATTAATGCACTTAATAAGGTAAATTATAAACTAAATTTAGTTAGGATAGTCTTCTTATATATTAGGCAAAAACTGAAAATAATAATAATAATAATAATAATAATAATAATACTAATAATAATAATAATAATAATAACAACAACAACAACAACATTTCCGTTTTCGGAGGTGGAATTGGGTGGAAAACTTAACGTTTTCTATTATATAGATATAAATATAGATATAGATATTGGTACAAAAGTGCGGATTTACCAAAAATTTGCCTTATATCATAAAACATAATTAATAGATGGTATTGTTACCCGTATACATAAGAATAATTAACATAGGGAGATGCGCATTATTTCGGTATGTTTGTAAATGTGCATTAGCCAAATCTACAAAATATAATATATTATATATAATTATGGAAATAAAGAATTGTTTTACGTGTAATCTAGTGTTGATTCACAAATCAATATATCATTATATAATTAGCCAAATATTTAAACTAATTAATTGTAGAATATATATGGAATATATAACCATGTATTTCTAATATATTAATATACATGGTTTAAATTAAAAATAATTGATTAAATAATACTATATGTGATGACGTTTTCATTTTCGAAAGGTCTAAATGGACGGAAAAATTTAGAATTTCTATTTACGGCCACGGTCTTATTATTATATATTATATAGATTATCATAATATACAAATTCATATTGAACGGGGTATTTGATAATATTTAGGTATATATGGATATAGTCTTATAAGTTTGGACTCACCGCACTCAAACAAAACTAGTAACACAGTATAAAGAAAATATTTAAATTAGTATAATCATAACTTTTTTTTACATCCTTCTCCCCGGTCCTTATTACTTAATATGGTTGAAAATCGCAGCATTTCCACAAGGTGAGGAAACGAAAAGACAAATCAATAATATTTAATTTGACAAAGAAAGATCAAAAGTAGGATAATGATTAACTTTTATGAATAATTGATTTTTCGTTATCTAATTCATTTTTTAGTGAGCAATGCGCCACCAATACCATACAACACAAACACCAAATGGAGAAAAATATGATGAATAGATATAATCCAGTACGGCCGGAGCTGGCAGACCAAGGGTTGGACTAATCCTATGCTACCCTCAGGCACTATCTTAAGTGTCATAATAATTTTTTTATGACACTGCACAACACCTATTATGGCATTTCGGGTAGTGCCCGGGGGTAGCATAGAATTTCTCCCAAGGGTTGGTTTCGTTTTCTTTTCCCTCTTAAAGAAAGACCATAAAACGTGTTTACTTCTTCATTTATTGGGTTAATTGTATATTAAATCACAAATTTTACCCACTTTTTTTTATTTTATTTTAAACATTACTTTCATTTTTTCTTTGATTTTTAACAATAAGTAAAATAATTTTACGAATTAAATATCCATGTTATTTTCGGTTAAATTAAAACTCACCTATGTGCAACCGACTAATAATAATAGAGGCGCACTTACGTGAGATCGTCTAACGGATCTTTTAAATTTGACGTATCTATATTTGACATATTAGGTGGTCCCCTTCTATTTTTCTTTTTCTTTTTCTTTTTTAGTGGTCCCCTTTCCATCAATTTTCTTTTTTTTTTTTTGTATTTTTTTCACTTTTTAATTCTTTCATTTTTTTATAAACATATATTTAAATTAGTGAATCAAAAATTGAATGGAATTAATTTAATTTTTGTATCCGACGTCTCGCTTAATGCATTCGTCCGACGCTAACGCATGAGCTCATGCACTAGGCTCGATATAAAATGAAGATTTTAAAAAATAAAAAAATTGAAAATTTTGAAAAAAAGAAAAGAAAAGAAAATGAGGGTTGTCATATTCTTCATAGGTATGATACTTTGCTTTATTATTAGTGATATTTTACTTCATACATAATGGTACTTGTCTGGAGCATCAATGTTTCTAAAAAAATAAGATAAATGAATCAACTAAATTAAAAGTCCACATTATGATTTATGTAAAAAATAATTCATTTTTTTCTTAACATGTGAAAACATTTCATAATTGATGATACTTCAATTCATATTAAGTGATACTTCGTACATAGTGATATGTGATGTCTGTAAAATCAACAAACATCCCAAAAAAGAAAGATACATGAATCAACTAAATTAAAATCCCGTATTATGATTTTTGCAAAAAAATAGTTCATTTTACTTTCTTCTTAATTAAAATGTGAAAATACTTCATAGTTGATAATACTTCAATTTATATTAAGTGATATTTTGACATATAGTTAGTGATACTTTACTTCATACATAGTAATACTTTACTTTATACTTAGTAATATGCGCATGGTCGTGTGTAGGCGGGCGCGTGGTGCCTACATGGCTGACTATTTTTGTGGGTTTGAATGAATTTTTTTGGTGAGTTTAGCTATATTTGATCCGTGTAACATAAGAGACCCGTTAAACAGCCTCTTACAAATTTACGTCATAATAATAATTGTGATCGTAGAGTGTGGGTAGGCAAAAGGGGTTCAACCTCAAGCCTCCATAACACAATATAAATTTCCAAGCGCAAAGCCACAATCAAATGTATGTATAAAAATGATTGGAATTGTTGTGTTGCACCCACGGCCCCGATGTAAATTTAAAGCCACGGTTTTATAAGTGGAATCATTCCACATTAGATTTCCTGGTATGTTACGTTTTTTTTTTCACCCCGTATTTCTAAATTAAATTGAGTTTTTCCTCTCATTTTTTTCTCAATTTCAATTTTGTGTATTTTAGTTTAGTTTTATAATTATTAATTAAGTTGATTCTATCCGATCAGGCTATATTTTTTTATTATAAATTATGATTAATTATTTCATGATTAAAATTATAACTTTTTAATCAATTTTTTTGTTGATATATGTTGATTAGGTTGATTCAATTTCTAGTGTCGCGGCGAATTGTCATGTTTTAATTCCACACATTAATAAATCTCAGTTGTGTGTTGCATTTATATTTTAGCGTTTTAAGTTCTTATACTATTTTTTGTGTTAATAAATCTTGATATTTTGCCGAATGAGTTTTATAAAGACTTCTTCTTTTTTCTTTATTCTTTATTTTCTTTTTTCCCTAAAGGCTTCTTTTTTTTTTTTTCTTTTTTTCGTTTTGGTTTACATAATATTGATCATGGTTTTACACTTACAAATAAATAAATAACTATTTGTAATGTAACTCGTGCAACATGCATAAGTTAATTAATAATACAAGTGGCGGAAAAACTTAGTCTTTCATGTGACAAAGTATAAAAATTTAAAGTCTATATTGATGAAAATAATAATATCAGAACGAGGCAATGATAGTACATATCATAACAGACTTAGCCCAATGAACTAAGAAAGCGAGGTCCAAATGATCGAGCCCACAAGAGAATTGGTTATTAAGCTCGACAGGTCGAAGGACGGGGGGTCGAGTAGAAGGCTCGTGAGAACAAGCCAAGCTAAGAGATTAATTCGATTTTCGACTTGGACGTCGGAGTCCGAACGACCATCACACCTCTTCAGATGGTCTTGTCTTTAGATCTAATTAACGTCTTGAGTTTGTGTACGTAGATTAATGATGCCCTCAAATCTGATTCCGATATAATTGTAATCAATGAAATTCGACCATTACAAAATCCATGTTGTAAATGACTAAATGAAGATTAATGTAATTTACTTTATTTATGATTATGGTTGTAATTACATTAGTATACTGAGAAATAAGTTTGATACTTATTTGAATAAGTTTCAATTAAAATATAATCATGAAACAGTTAGAAATTCATAAACTAAAAAAAACAGTTAGAAATTCACAAGGCATATGGCTTATGACTAAAATAATAAATAGATATATGTTACTTTTTAAACATTCGAGCAAAAAAATTGGAGTGCATGCGGTACATGCATTGATTGCATGTCCGCGACAGATAATAATTTTTTATTTTCAATATTATAAAGTGATACTTATATTATAAGTTTTTATATTTTTTTAATAAAAAAATGTAGTAATAATTATAAAAATATCACTGTCTTTTTTTCTTTGTTTTTTTTAAATAACTTTAACAGTCTCTAGTAAAATAAACATCATACTTTTCAATTTTCAATATTATAAATTTTTAATATTTTTAGTAATGAAATAAACGTGATACTTTTAAATGATGTAAATATATTAATATATAATTTGACATAACTACATTAAATCATAAGTAAATAACATATTTCAATTATATCTTACATTTCATTATCATCATCAGCCAACAAAAACATTAAAAAAAATTGTGGATACCTTTTCTTCGTTATTAGAAACCACACCAAATTTGCAATTAAAGCAAAGAAAAATAGCCTCAAAATAAAAATATTTATCTGGTCCAAAAAAATACATGAATAAAAAAAGAAAGGAGAAAAACATAAAATAGAAATATCAGAGGCAAGTCAATTGTCGAAAAATGTCAATTTCCGTTTCTGTTTTTATCCGGAATGATCCCTCCAACTAAAAACAGTTATTTATTTTAACTAATATTCCATTTTCAAAAATTTCAACGGCTACAATTTCATATCCGCCCCTCCTAAAATTCTTCAAAACCCCATCACTTTCCAGATTCCAAATCCCATTACCCCTAAAATCTCCTCTGAAACTCAACAAATTGCTTCTGCTTCCGAAATTCGCTTTCGATTTAATCCTGAATTACGAGGATTGAGCGCAGGCAGAGTTTTAGAGAAGACTTGAATAACGTGATTCCATTTCCGGCGACGGCCTCGTTCGACGTCGATGTGAATTAAAGGTTTGCTTGGGGTGGAATTGAAGGTTCCTGTGTACACAATCAGAAAAAAAAATGTTGTCTGTATCGCCAAATTGTATAGTTCGTAGCTCGTTAGAGGAAATGTTGGAGGCCCTCCAGCGAAGAGACGAGAGCGAGAGGCCGCGCGACGTTCCTCCTGCGCTCCCACGACGTGCAGTCTCGCGCTCTCGCCTCCCCTCAGCCAAGAGGCGGCTACCTGTGAGCTTTGAGGCTTATGAAAACGGGAAGAGCTCGAAATTTTGTGTGGAGAAGGGAGAAATGAGAGCAAAAGATGAAGAAACGGAATTAGGCGATTCGTTTTACGTTGTAGCAGCACCAGATGAAGAGGAGTTCGCAAAATTGCCTCCGGAGTCTGCTCCTAATAAGGTGAGGTATATTTCATTGAAAAGGTTCGATTTTGTTTTCATATTCCTGTTATTCATTTCTCTTTCTTATTGTATGAGAAGAAAGAGGAAAATCTGCGGGGCTTATGGCCTGTTTAGGAGTGGATAGTAGTTATATTTATGGTAAATCATGTTAATTATAACTTATTTAGGCTTCTTTATTACAAATTTTAGACCTACTTGAAATGTTATGAAAATGGTTTTGGTAAATCATCATGCTTACTACTATTCATGGGCTCGTATTTTATAATCTTCGAAACGTATTTTGTTAAAATTTGGATCTGCCAATTGCTCTCTTTGCTTACCTGAGATGATTCTTCTCATCCCTTCGTACCATACTGCGTTGGATCTACATGCAATTTGTCGTTCTGGATAGGTTGGGAAAGTTGATGCTCCAGATGGCTAACATAATACGATATCAATGTTAAACAAGTACATAACAAGACCCCTAATATTCGGAGCACTCAGATGCAGCAGGTCCAGAATTTTTGCTTGTCTATGTCAATTGACACTTGTGATTAGGTGTACTTCCAGATGCATAAAACGTGTGTTGTGTGTACGAAATTATACTTACGGATGAGTTTGTGTTTGTTTTATGTATCTATAACTTTCAAAAAGTATCTGTGGTTCTCATTGTTCCGTTATTAGATTACAACTATTGAAGTTTGCGCACATTTATTGTGGAAACTGAAGAGATTGTATGGATCAAATTATCTAATATTTTTGCTGTTTGGCCTGTGATGGAACAGATTGGTGCCCTGGAAGGTACTCTTGAGGTGCAGAAGGGTATGCATGGTCATCATGATCGTCAACACCTCCGTGAACTTGAGGAAGTAGCGGTTACATTGCAATCATGTAAGGCCTGCACAAACTATATCATTGAGTAAATATAGTTTACCACTCTCCTGGATGAAAATAATATTATAATAGACACATTGTACTCTTTCCTGCAAGTAATTTCTGTAATTACTTGTCACAATAGGAGGCAGGTTAGATTGCATTTCCCAGAAAATCATTAGAGCCTTTGCTTACATCCAAAACCTCTTAATACCTATGCTTCTTTAATTAAATTGAAATTTATGACTGAAAACCATGGTTTTCTTGTTCTATTTTTGTACTGCTCCCTGCACCAGCTTATCAAATAAATTTCTTACTTTTCTTTTATGTTCACAACCATCTGTCTGCAGATGTTCGTGGTGAAATTACAAGAAAGGTGTATACAAAAGTGAAATCAGGCAGCAGCATTTCTGAAATCAAGGTACTGTGTTGCAAAAGCCATGACTTCAATCTTTATAACATTAAATCTTGATTAAGATATTGTGTTATACGAATCTTGTATCTCATCTGTATAAATTACTGAGTGCTTCTACTTTCAAGTGTTTTTTAACTTTTAAAATCCTCTTTCCATGTTACGGATTCAAGATGATGATGAAGTATGGATGTATATGATCTGCTTTCTTTGTTTATAACAAAGACTAAAAGAATTTGCAGTCATGAGTAAAACTTAAATGCACGTGATACTCCTGTTCTCTAAAGTCTAATTGATTCTTGGTTGAGCAGAATCTGCCTCGAGAAATGTTGCCTGTGGTTGTTGAAGAACTTCAAAAGAGGGTATCGGTGGCAGAAGCAGCTCTTAAACTCAAGGAAAATGAAAATGCATCCTTGAGAGAGGAGGTGCAACTATTTAAGGCACAGTGGTCAGAATTTGAAGCGAAGATGAAATCCTCAGAGGAGATGTGGCAAAAGCAGATTACATCCTTACAAGTGAGTTTATTTGTTGATACATCTCTGCAAAGAGGCCATTTTGAAATTAGGAGTAAAAAGGCGCTCTCTCTCTTCTGCAGATGGCATTGGCTGCAGCCGAACGTAGTACCATAAGAAGCCGAGCAGCACAGAGCAATGGTGTGAAGGAGTTTGTAAGTTTTGAGAAGGAAGCCGGGGGGGCGATCATCATAGAGGTGTCAGATTCACATTATGCAGCAACTCCTCCTGCTATTGAGAAATTACGGAGATTGAAACGCGTGATCAAGGCATGGACAAAAGATAACAAGTTTCGGTTTAGAGATTCAAAGACTAAAATACATTCGCATTCGATGGGAATGGTCCACAGTGAAGCTGATGGACGTTGGAAGGCATGGTGGGGAAGAAAGAAAACCAACAGACCTTCAATGTGATTATTTCTTTCCAAAACCATCCTCTCCTCCTCCGTCCACGTGTCTCAACTTCAGAGTTCCTATATATGCAATCAACCCCAGGTTGAGTAGGATCCATGACTTCTCTATCTCTACACTAAGTATTATTATCTTATCATAAAAGTCTTTACTTATTTCTTGGAATTTCATCTACTTACCAAACTATACTCATCATGTCATCATTCTCAAGGGCAATCAAGTAATTTAATAATTATACAAGTCGTTGCTTAGAGTAACAATTATTTTTAGCATATGATATTTTATTCTTTATTCTAATTGAATAATTAATAATAAAAGTGAAAATGATAAAGAATGATTGTTAAAGGGGTGAACTCAAATAATGGATAGTTATGGAAAGTTGCCAAAGAAGATTCTGTTTTACGTTTTTTGTTTGAGCTAAAGTGAAAAAGCACATATTTCCAAGATAATTGAAGTGGTCTATGTTCCGGCAACTCCAATGTTGGACTAAAATATCAATTTTCGGATAGGAATTCATTCTAATATTATCCTAAATTCTGTCTTAAATTTGGGGCAGAATTTGGTGCTACACTAAATTGATGTTGATGGATCCCACAATATTTAATAAACTATTTTATTATTTAAAATAATTATTAAATAGATTATCTAATAAATTTAATTTAATTTATAAATTATATATTTACTTAATTTAAATTATAAATAATTGCAATAAAAACACAATTAATTTAGCGTTCGGTTCAACAAATTTCTTACTTGATACTGAGAAATCAAGAACAAAGATGCTCACATTGCACTGCGAAATGCATTAGTGGAACATACATGACACAAATATACTATTTATGGGCATTGAGACCAAAATATATGTATTTTCATAAATATTGTAGTCTCATCATATTTTTCACTAATGGTAAGAATTTGATAATCATTTAAAGTACTATTATTATTCCAAATACATTATATGTTATAATTTTTGAATAGTATATAAATTTTTTTTAAGTATATAATTAATAGTTATTAATTTTGAATAATTCTCATTAAAAAAAATCTAAATCATTAAGCATATTCATGTTTCAATTATAAGACAAAGTCTTTAAGAGAATATCCTTATTTGGTGTAACATTTGGTGTAGAGCATTAGAGTTGTAAAAAAATTTATTGCTGAAATTGCACCAAATATGTGTTTAGCATTGGAGTTACTTTTAGTATTTTCCATCAAAGGATCAGGAAATGATGAAGAACAATTTCTTTATACTATTTAACTAGTTTTCCAAACTGAAATATTTGCACGAAGATACTTTATTATTTTATATTTATTTATTTATTTATTTTCCACACTACTTATATTATCTTAATTGTTCGAAAGAGAAAATGTTATGAAAATTAGACTTTTGATACTTATATTATTCCTTATAAAATGTTATGAAGATTCCTAGTTCTTCTTTCGAAAATAATTTATAAAATCTTTCACTGTAAATTCATGGTAAATATTTTTGTGATGTTTTATAAATTTATTGCTTGAATATCCATTATTATATACACACACACACATATATAATAATTAATGCTGACAACGCCATGCTGTATGTTGGACATGTACCGAACATGAATAATTTTAGTCAGACGGGCCCAAAATAATTTTGGGAAAAAATAAAGAGTATATAATACGGCAAACATATTTTAGATATACATTCTTGATATAATTAAAATGGAAAATGCTAGTAAAAATTGATACATGGGTGGACCGAATGTCGAGTTGGAATCCTACCCCAGTTGAAGTCTTAAACGTATCATCAAATCTAGAAACTAATTATAAAGTTCAATGGAATGTCAAATGTGAAGGGCACTAATCACTATATAAATTTGGACCACAATAGGTTCATAATTCATCATATAATTTCTTTAATGCAAAATTTTCTGTGCATAGGATGCGTGTATCTTAACTCATCAGATGTCCGATCCGATTTGTGGCCATGACCCGAAATATAAATTAATTTTTTGATGGAATTTTTGTCCCTTTTTTCATTTTTTTTTTCAGATCTCTACCATTGCGAAACCATAGCCTCTTTCTCTCTCTATTCCTCTGTTCTGATTTCCTTCGTTGCGTCTCCCTCCGTCTCTTGATCCCTCTCGATCTCTTCACCATAGCTGGTTGACGGTCGTAGTTGTGGTCGGTTCATTTTTGTGAATACAAGTTTGTTCGCTCTTTTATTTCACTTAAAAACGACCCGCAAGTGTACGATGCAAATTATAGTAAAATACGGTGAGAACAGATATCGTATCCTCAGGGACTAGACTTGTAATCTAATTAAATACCCAATTATAAATTACTCCACTCTAGATAGATAATCAGACAAAAGTTGCATGGTTTAATAAAATCTAAATAAACAATACGAATAAAATTAACAGCAGGAGAACAAAACACAAAAAGATTGACGAAGAACTATAAAGATAAACGGATTCTAGGGAATGCACGCATATGGATTTATCGACTTCAATTAACATACTGAACCATTTTTAATTTCTAAATCTGCAGAGAATCACTACAATGTCTAAACCCTCTCTCTCGAGTAAGTTTTAAACGTAGATCAAATGCCAAATTTTATCTCTCGATGTCAATTCGTCATTCAACTCCAAAACGAACACAAGATTATTACTCTCACATAAATTACCAATCTCTCAATTCGACAGTCATGTGTCATAAACTCCTATTCCGTTAATTCATTTAACCTCTCTCGAGCGATAAACAATCAACTAAACATGCGTATTTATTGGCCAAATAAATTCACAAGATAATTAAATCCAAGAGACATAAACAAATTAAGAAACGGAACAATATTATAAATCTAATGTCAATAATCCATACTTGTAGCAAACCCTAGAATCTCATAACGTTTAGCCACTCATGTTCGTATTACAACCCAAAGGAAATAACGGAACAATTGTAGATAACATATTTTAAACAAACTAAAATTAATGAACAACTTATGCTTGGTTGAATCTTTAATCTCGGTTGATCTCTGGTGTTCTTCAGTCGTTCCTCTGCTTTCTCTGCTCTCCAATAGGGTAAAAAGTGGTGGTTTTTTTTCGTGCACAAAATAGCCTTAAATAGTCGAGAGAAACAAATCCCGAAAAAGGAAGGAGTTTAGAATTCCGGACAACAACGGCACAGTCCGTGCCCGAATACAAATCACGTCGCAGGAATGTGTCGGCAAGCGGCACGGGCCGTGCTGAAGTGGCACGGTCCGTGCCACAGGTCCCGAGAGTTTGGGTTGAGATTCGGACAACGGCACGGGCCGTGTCGGAGTGGCACGGACCGTGCCGATTTACACGCTGCGGCTTTCATCCGTTTTCATCCCGTTTTCACCTCCTCAACTTCGACTCATGTGTTTCTTCCACTCGGTGACTTTGCAAAACTCGAAATCCATCCGTTTAAGGCGGTTTTCCTGTCAAATCTCAATAAACCCGTGACTGTAACACAATAACACAATTCAATACAAACTAGTCACAAATGCATGCATTCACCTCTAAAATATACATAAAACACACCCGAAATGCATGTAAACTACGAGTTTATCAAATCCCCCAAACTTACCCATTGTTCGTCCTCGAACAATAAAAAGAAAGAATTAATCTCAAGCATGGAGGGGATGTTTTGACAGTTCCATTGCCTCAGATACCACACTAAACAAAATCAAGTATCCGAATCAAATAACAATGAGCAAAATAATCTCGCACAACATGACTACTAACTTGTATTTAGCCTTGAACTTATGACCTCACCGGATTCGTGTATCACTCCCTCTCAAGTGTTTAGGATAAGAATAAAGCACTCAGAACTGGATTAACTGAAGAATTAGCCATAAGCTTGCCCAATATCTAATCTCGTCTTTACATGCAACGAACGTGGAATTAAGATCAAAAAGGACTTTCTAATTTGGTTGTAATGTGGGCTTTTGGACAAGGTGGGGAAAATATAGGCCGAGTGACTAAATCGGACTTATCAAGTTGATCACTCTCAACAATTCCTCACGGACACTCTACCCCAATTTCGAACTAGTAAAGCTAGACTTTGTCTAATGTTCTTCCTCCTCTTCCAAACCCATACATCAACGGAATCACCAAATTATAAACATGACCACTTATATATATATATATATATATATATATATATTTTTCATCTCTTTATTTCGACTTCAACATCTTCCAAACCCTTTTCACAACCTCACTTCATCATTCACCCCAATTTTCAAATTACACCAAAGCAATTCATCCTTCACAACTAGATTACCCACTCAACAAGTCGGGAGAAAAGACAAATATCAACAAACAGGATTGATTTAAATTGGCAATAGAAAAACGGCTTAAGGCTCAAAGGGGTTCATAATGATATTTTGAAGTGTTTTGGTCAATAATCACAGGATAGAATAAGGCTAACAAAAGATGGCCTTATATCATTTCAAAATTCCCGCACATCCTGTTAAACTTGAGCAGAACATAGGCAAGTTCTAGACATTCAACAACAATCCAGTTTTTACACACACAAGAAATGAATCATCCGGCTCAAATTCTCACAGGGCAATCATAGTTCAAGTCAACCAAGCAATTCGTCACAATTGCACCTATTAAGCTCAATGTAAATCAAATTCAAACATCAATTTCAATCTCCCAACACAATCATCACCGGCAACTGTCATCCATCAACTACAACCAAGAGATCAAGTTCAATGAAGAGTACAACCCACACAACACAAGCAATAAACGTGCACTACTCCTACAACTAGAAACTAATGCATATGACCTATCTAAATGCTGAAAGTGAAAAAAACATCATGAAAATGTTAACACAGGGATTCAAGGCATAACGTCCATCCACCCCCCCAAACTTATTCTCGACAGAGCATAAGTTTGGCAAAACGGACGGGAAAACCTTGAATCGCTAACCTCAACTGATCTCAAGACGGAGGCGGGTTCGGGGAAAACTGCAATCCCCACTGCTGCATCATCTGAAGCATGGTCATGACATTCGCGTCGATTTGCCCCACATTCGTATTCATGCGATTGAAGTCGCCTCGCAGCCCCTGCATCTCCGACTCAACAGAAGAGAGACGACCCTCCATATCATCCATACGCTCCTCCTGAGAGCGCTGTCGCGGTCGGCGGCGGCCTGCAGCTCGAGAACTCGAGGGAGCATCAGTGTCCACCTGTGAAGTGGTACCCCCTGTACTGTCACCGGCGTCCTCATACTGCTGCTCCTCATCCTCCTCGTCGTCCTCCACAAGCTCAACCACTTTGGCTCGAAAGGGGAGAACCGGCACATTAGCAGCTAGCGCGGCCTGATGGGCCGGTGAAGACATCCGCCAATTGGCCTTTTGCCGCCAATCCGTCACCTGAGTAAGGGCCCGGTTGGGCAAGGGAAAATGATCAGCTGCCTTCTGTGAAAAGAAGATTCGGTTGGCCCGGTCGACGCGAATAAAGTCCATGTTGATCGATGTCTCGAGAAAGAGAACCATATTACCGGGCAACACCTCCCATCCGGAAAAGTCAACACCGCAATGAGCGGCAATGGGGGTGATGATGCCACCGCATGTAAGGACGCCACTCTTCTTAGCACCCGAGTGGCTCAAATGCGTCGCGATGTGGGCCCCTAAATTAAAAGCTTGCTCCCTCAGAGCACACCACAAATAGTAGATCTCGCGGTTCTGAACTGTACCGCTGTCGTAACGGGTGAAGAGAGAATTGGCGCACGCTCGCTGCACCAACCGGAGAACAGGGTTGCGGATCAAGGCCGCCTTAGCCGTTCGAGGCCGAAAACTGGGCCCCACATCATCATCATGCACCAATGTGATGGCATGTCAGAACTCATCATCATTGGAGCCATACTCCATTGGATTTCCACAGAGGTTGCGAAACAAGCGGTTTAGATCCTCCATGGACATAGAGAAAGTCCTATTATCCAGTTAGAACGAGATCGACGAAGGGCGTCGTGATCCTCGATGCTTGTGCACCTTGATGGTGCTCAAGAATTCCAACATCATGCGCCTATAGGACGGCCACTGGCCACTGAACACGGTGTCCACTCCACCCCACTGACACAGCCCCCAAAAATCCTCGTTCACCCCTAGTGCCTGAAGCACATTGGAGTCCGGGTAACGCGAGGGAAGGCACTGCAATTGCACCAGCTTATCCCATCGTTCTCGATGGTCATCATCATTCAACACCACCCCAAACAAGGCAGGGTCATGGGGATCCGCAAGGTTGCCTTCCGGAGCACCTCATCGTCCTCGAGCCACACGGGGAGCCATTAGAGAAAATGGACCTACAAAAAACAAATGGGAGCATAAGACGTGCTAGGCCAAGCAATTAACTTCCAACGAGCACAAAGACAAAAGGAGGAAGGCACCCCCATGCAAGTTAATGAATCTTAAACCAAGAACCACAAGACTTGCCACATTAACGATCAAGCAAATAACGCGGACATGGGAGAAAAGCATAGAGTTCTTGGCAACAATCAATGGAAAATGCACCTCAAAAGCCACTAAAAACGTAAACAAATGAAAATCAACACCTAACCATGCATTCAACCCCCAATCTCAGCTCTCAACAACAATGTCAATCAATAGGAAGTGGAATGGAAGAAACATAAGCATTAGAAAGTGTAGAACCTCTCAAATTCAACAAAAACCTCATGCCCACCACGTGCTCGACAAAATGTACCAAAGAGAGAAATGATGGAAATCATAAAATTGAGGCACCCCAAGGTCACCCATCAACTAAAATCAACACCAATCCAAGAATCAAGACAAGGAAGCAAGAAATTTCGTACCGTTGGTGGAAAATTGAACCAAATTGAAATTAGGGCACAAAAAAAAGATAAACATCATTTACCTCCCAATTGCACAAGAAAAGCTTCCAAGGAGAGGAAGGGTGAAGGGGAATGCTAGAGATGTGTGTGGGGGAGGTGGAAATGGGGCAAAATGAAAAGAGAGAGTGTTGGTGGTGAAGGGGGGGTGTGTGTGTGAGAAATGAAAGGAGAAGGGAACATACCTCTTTTAAAGTGAAAAATCCGGGCTGGGCGCGTAAAATGGCACGGGCCGTGCCGGAGTGGCACGGTCCGTGCCGCGCGTCCCGAGAGTTCCAGTCGCTGGAAAAATCACGGCACGAGCCGTGCAACTGTGGCACAGGCCGTGCCGAAATTATTATTATTATTATTATTATTTTATTAGATAGTAACCTGTACGAAAAAAAAAACAAAACAAGACACAAAGAAAACACAAGCAAAAGAAAAAAAACAACAAAAAGAAAGAAAGAAAACGAAAACAAACCAAAAATTGGGTTGCCTCCTAATAAGCGCTTGATTTAACGTCTCGAGCTTGACATACTTAGACGACCTCAAGGATCCACCAAGAAGATGGTCGACACCTCACTCTTCTGCTCGGGAGAATAATATCGCTTGATCCATTGACCATTAACCCGGAAAATGTTGCCCTCTTGAGACAGTAACTCCACAGTACCATTATGCTCACTTAACTTCCGGATCACAAAAGGGCCCGACCATCTCGACTTTAGCTTACCAGGAAAGAGCCTCAGTCTAGAATTGAACAAAAGCACAGAGTCCCCCACCTCAAAATCCTTCTTGGTGATCATTTTATCATGGAACCGCTTTGTTCGCTCTTTGTACAGCTTCGAGCTCTCATAGGCTTCATCCCGAAATTCCGCCAACTGATTAAGGATCATAGCACGATTTTCACCCGCCGCTTGTAGATCCATATTCAACTTCTTGACTGCCCAAAAAGACTTGTGCTCCAATTCCACTAGCAAGTGACAGGACTTCCCAAATGCAATTTGATAAGGAGAAAATCCCAAGGGGGTCTTGTATGCGGTCCGATACGCCCACGGTGCATCATCTAACTTGGGTGCCCAATCCTTGCGAGTGACGCCCACTGTTTTCTCCAACACTTGCTTGACTTCCCGATTTGCTAATTCAGCTTGTCCATTGGCTTGAGGGTGATATGCCGTAGTAACTCGATGCTTAACTTCATATTTGGCTAAGAGGAGGTTCATCCACTTATTGCAGAAGTGCTTTCCCCCATCACTGATGATAGCTCGAGGAGTTCCAAACCTCGTGAAGATGTTCTTCCTCAAGAAATTCAAAACCACCCCTGCATCATGGGTTTTGGTGGGAATGGCTTCAATCCACCGAGAAACATAATCGATTGCGAGGAGAATATAGAGGTATCCTTCAGAGGAGGGGAAAGGACCCATGAAGTCAATTCCCCACACATCAAACAGCTCCACTTCAACTATGCTCGTTAATGGCATCTCATTTCTTTTTGAAATATTGCCGGTCCACTGGCACCTATCACACTGCAACGCAAACAACTGACATTCATGAAAAATGGAAGGCCAATAAAATCCAGACTGTAAAATCTTAGCTGCAGTGCGGTTTGGACCGAAGTGGCCACCGCTAGGAGACGCATGGCACTGCTGGACGATTGGAATCCACTCTTCTTAGGGCACACACCTCCTAATGACCATGTCAGCGCAACGGCAATAGAGAAACGGCTCGTCTTAATAGTAGAATTTCACATCATGCAAGAACTTCTTCTTTTGATATTGCCCAAAATCCGGAGGAATCACGCCTCCAACCAAGAAATTAACGAAGTCCGCGTACCATGGGAGGCTAGACTCGACCACCATCAACTTTTCATCAAGGAACGCCTCTTTAATGGGAGCTCGATTCTCAATTCGGCTTTCATCTGTTTCCAACCTCGAGAGATGATCCGCCACCACATTCTCACAGCCCTTTCGGTCGCGAATTTCACAATCAAATTCCTGCAAAAGTAAAACCCAACGAATTAGTCTAGGCTTAGCATCCTTTTTATCAAAAAGGTATCGAATAGCAGCGTGGTCAGTGTAAACAATGGTCTTGGTGCCGATCAAATAAGATCGGAATTTGTCAAAAGCAAACACCACTGCCAACATCTCTTTCTCAGTGGTCGTGTAATTTCTTTGAGCTGCATCAAGCATCTTGCTAGTGTAGTAAATCACGCGGAATAACTTCTCCCGCTTTTGGCCAAGTGCCACTCCCAACGCGTAATCACTAGCATCACACATAAGCTCAAAGGGCTGTGTCCAATCGGGAGTCACCAACACAGGAGCACTAACTAGTGCTTTCTTCAATATCTCAAATCCCTGCAAACAAGGTTCGTCAAAATGAAATGGAGTATCTTTTTCTAATAAATGGCACATGGGCTGTGCAATTTTTGAAAAATTTGCAATAAACCGTCTGTAACACCCGGCATGCCCAAGGAAACTCCTTAATGCCTTCTCGTTGGCTGGTGGCGATAAGTTCTTTATGGCTACTACTTTAGCTCTATCAACTTCCAAACCTGCAGCAGAAATACGATGACCAAGCACAATCCCATCTCGAACCATAAAATGGCATTTTTCCCAATTCAATACCAAGTTAGTCTCCTCACATCTATGTAAAACACGAGTAAGATTATGCAAGCAATGATCAAATGATGAGCCATACACAGAAAATTCATCCATAAACACTTCCATAATATTCTCAATTAAATCATGAAAGATGGCCATCATACAACGCTGAAAGGTAGCAGACGCATTACACAAACCAAATGACATTTTTCGGAAAGCAAAAACACCATAAGGACAAATAAAAGCAGTTTTATGTTGATCCTCAGGAGCAATGGCAATCTGATTATATCCTGAATAACCATCCAAAAAACAGTAAAATTCATGCCCAGCTAACCTATCCAACATCTGATCAATAAAAGGCAAAGGAAAGTGATCTTTTCGGGTGGCTTCATTCAATTTTCTATAGTCAATACAAATTCGCCAACCGTTAACTACTCGTGTAGCTACAACTTCCCTAGTTTGCTCATTTTTTACTACAGTGACTCCCCCTTTCTTTGCTACCACTTGGGTAGGACTCACCCATTCACTGTCAGAAATAGGAAATACAATTCCATGATCAAGCCACTTTAGAACTTCCTTTTTCACTACCTCTTGCATAACAGGATTAAGTCGACGCTGATGTTGTACACAAGGCTTATATGACTCTTCCATCAAAATCCTATGCATACAAATAGAGGGACTAATTCCCTTCAAATCAGCTAAAGACCAACCTATAGCAGATTTATATTCTCTAAGCACATCAAGTAACTGACTCAACTCACTATCAGATAATGCAGATGACACAATCACAGGAAAAGTTTTACCTTCACCTAAATATACATACATTAAATGACCTGAAAGTTCTTTCAGAGGAGGCGCCTCTTCTACCTCGACTGGCTTAGGCTCAGATGCTTTGTCTTCATCCTTAATGCTCCACAGGCTCTCGAATTGTGGTTCCACC
This sequence comes from Perilla frutescens, assembly GCA_026008535.1. Lineage (NCBI taxonomy): Eukaryota > Viridiplantae > Streptophyta > Magnoliopsida > Lamiales > Lamiaceae > Perilla > Perilla frutescens. The sequence continues at coordinate 9,948,397 of BRKX01000019.1, forward strand.
ATCTCGAGCTCTTCAAAGGCCTGCAAAAGACTCACACTTTCAAATAAATCAACATCATCAAAATCAATAATTGAAGCGCAAGAAAAAAGAGAATTGCTAAGACAAAATTCCAGAGGATCAGAGGGGAAGCTTTTGGCTTGTTCGGCCTCGACACAAGCTTGAAGAACATCGATGGATTTGCATTCTTCCGTCTCCCCTTGGAACTTCATAGCATCATAGATAGAATAGACCACTTGCTCATCATTGACTCGAAGTGTCAAATCTCCCTTCTGCATGTCAATGAGGGCTCGACCTGTAGCAAGAAATGATCTACCTAGAATCAGAGGAACCTCGTGATCCTCTTCCATCTCCAACACGACAAAGTCTACGGGAAAAATAAACTTGTCGACTTTAACTAGCACATCTTCTACGATCCCTTTGGGATGTTTCACAGATCTATCTGCAAGCTGCAACGTGATAGACGATGGCTTCACTGTTCCCAAACCAAGCTTCTTAAATATGGACATCGGCATTAGATTAATGTTGGCTCCCAAATCATAGAGCACTTTATTGAAGTAAGTGCTCCCAATCACGCATGGAATGGTGAAGCTTCCTGGATCTTTCAACTTCTGAGGAAGCTTCCGTTGGAGAATTGCACTACACTCTTCAGTCAAATTCACCGTCTCATATTTCTCAATCCTTCTCTTCTTAGCCACAATGTCCTTCAAAAATTTGGCATAATTAGGCATCTGCTCAATCGCCTCGGCAAAAGGAATATTTATGGATAATTTCTTAAAAATCGCAAGAAATTTTGCAAACTGAGCATCCTTAGCTTGCTTCTTTTGCCTTTGTGGAAATGGCAATGGCGGAACATACTTGGGAGGAGGCACATATTTAGAGGAAGTTGCGCCGGCTCCTGCATTAGACTCCTTGACCATTTCTGGTGTCTTCTCTACCTCTTCTTCACTTTCTACGGCAGCTTTTCCACGAGTCTGCTCAACTTGCTTCGGCATCTCAGGGCCGTCATACTGTTTTCCATTCCTCAACTGAATAGCCTGGCATTGTTCCTTCGGATTGATCTTAGTATTGCTCGGAAACTGTCCCTTCGGCTGTTGATTCCCTACGGCCTTGGCAATCTGGCCAACCTGCATCTCCAACGATTTCATTTGTGCTCCAATGTTGGTTGAGAACTTGTTGAATGAGATAGCCAAGTTGTCAACCTTTGCAGCCTCTGTATCCATCCTCTGCTTGGTGGCTTGCATAAATGATCCCAGAATGTCTTCCAAATCTGGCTTTTTTCCTTCATTGATAACTCCATTTGTAGTGGAGAATCTAGGAGGTGGCTACTGAAAATTGTTGAGATTGGAATAGTTGAACCTATCCCGATTTCCATACTGCGGACCGCCTTGGTTCTGTCGGTAGTTGTTGGTGTAGCCACATCCCTGCATGAAGTTGATGTCTGCTGGACCATCTTGAACTACAACTACATGATCCGGCGCTACCTCAGATGGTAGAGCACTGTTCTTTGTTAACAACGTAATGGCCTTCGCCATAGTAGACATTTGAGCTGCCAACTCCTTCAGATCATCAGAGGACAATGACATTTCAGCTACCCGACGAACCGAGTTTCTCTGTGATGGCCACTGAGCACTATTCGATGCCATTCTTTCCAACAATGCAATGGCTTCTTCGGCAGACATTTCTAACAAAGCTCCACCCGCAGCTGCATCTATCTTGTCAAGTGTGGTGTCCATCAGTCCATTGTAAAAATAACAGACCTGCTGATCAGACTGGAATCCATGTTTCGGGCACTTTCTAATGAGATCTCTGAATCTCTCCCATGCTTCATGCAACGGTTCCTGATCGAATTGCCGAAACTGTGCTATGTCATTTTTCATCCGCAGTGTCTTGCTCGGAGGACAATACTTCGTCAAGAAGCGCTTAGACAACTCGGGCCATGTACTGACGGAATCGGCATCTAGAGATTGATACCATAATTTTGCCTTATCTCTCAATGAGTACGAGAAAAGATGGAGCCTAATGGTATCTGCTCCCACTCCATTAATCTTGACAGTTCTGCATACTTCAAGAAATTGCGCCAGATGCGCATGCGGATCCTCCAGTGCTCCGCCTCCAAACTGATTCTGTTGCACCATCAACACGAGTCCCGATTTCAGCTCAAAATTGTTAGCATCAATCGCCGGCATATTAAGGCCACCATAGTGTCCAGTGGCGTTAGGCTCCAAAGCCTGGTGAATCGGTGGTGCTACAGTCTGGGGTTCTTGCTGCTGTTGCCTCAGCAGTGCCCTGAGCTTGTCCATCTCGCGACGCATGGCCGCCATTTCTTCTTCCCTATTGGCTGCCATCTTCACAGCTCTGTTTCTCTCTGCGTTCCGATGTCTGGCTGAAGCCTCGATCTCAGGATCCAAAGGTACCAAATCAATTGTGCCTTTTGATCGCAAGTTCATACACTACCTGCTAAACAATAAAGAATTAAACTGCGGCAGAGACAAACTAACCGAAAAAAAATAAAATAAAAGAAAATAAAAACTAAAATACAATCTAAAGTAAAGCGGAATAATCGAATCAAATAGCAATCAGAATTAGGGCTGGGGAAAAATACCGTCATACCGTGATACCGTACTTACCGTACCGAAAAAAATACCGGAATACCGAACTTTAAGGTATACTGGTATTTTCGGTAAGGTATGATACCGTACCGAGATTTTTCGGTAAGGTAACGGTATAGAATTTTAAAAACCGAGGTATACCGGCGTATACCGATACCGACGGTATACCGAATTTTTAAGGTATATACCGTTGGTTTGGCATATGCCATTGTAACGGTATATACCGGTATATTTGTGATATTATATACATATATGTATATGTGAATTATAGATACTTTATATATAATACTTAATAAATATGATAAATTATATATATGTAAATATCTAACACTTATAATTAATCTTATATTATACTTAATGCATAGTAATGATAATTAAATGTATTCTTAATTAATACTTAGTAAATAATTCTTTCAATTTCTAAGTAAAAGATTTCAAATTTGTAATATTTAGTAAGTTTATAATATTTTTATACAATTTATATTAATTATAAAAACATTATTGATATATCATACTAGTAAATATGTTATACATTTATAAATATCTCTAGTAAATTTACATTATTAACACTTATAATTAATCTTATGCTATACTTAATGCATTGTAATGCTAAGTGTGTTCTTTGTTAGTATATACTTAGTAAATAATTCTTACGATTTCTAAGTAAAAGATTTCAAATTTATAATATTTAGTAAGTTTATAATATTTTTATACAATTTATATTAATTATAAAAACATGATTGATATATAATAGTAGTAAATATGTTATACATTTATAAATATCTAGTAATTGACAATATTAACACTTATAATTAATCTTATATTATACTTAATGCATTGTAATGCTAAGTGTGTTCTTTGTTAGTATATACTTAGTAAATAATTCTTACGATTTCTAAGTAAATAATTTACAATATTTATTTTATTTTATTGAATTTTGATCGTTATTAGGAATGGTTCATATATTTTGAGTAAATATATGAGATATATGATATATCCTAGGATGGTAATGGTATGATAAGGTATACCGAACTAAAGGTACGGTAAATGTATGCCATTTGTTTCATACCGAACTTAAGATATACCGTTGGAAGGTATACCGAACCTTAAGGTAAGGTAACGGTATGGATTTTCTCCATACCGTACAAGTAAGGTAAGGTAAAGGTATGGGGAAAAAAGTAAGGTATACCTTACCGTGCCACCCCTAATCAGAATTACTCTAGTCCCCGGCAACGGCGTCAAAAACTTGTTCGCTCTTTTATTTCACTTAAAAACGACCCGCAAGTGTACGAGGCAAATTATAGTAAAATACGGTGAGAACAGATATCGTATCCTCAGGGACTAGACTTGTAATCTAATTAAATACCCAATTATAAATTACTCCACTCTAGATAGATAATCAGACAAAAGTTGCATGGTTTAATAAAATCTAAATAAACAATACGAATAAAATTAACAGCAGGAGAACAAAACACAAAAAGATTGACGAAGAACTATAAAGATAAACGGATTCTAGGGAATGCACGCATATGGATTTATCGACTTCAATTAACATACTGAACCATTTTTAATTTCTAAATCTGCAGAGAATCACTACAATGTCTAAACCCTCTCTCTCGAGTAAGTTTTAAACGTAGATCAAATGCCAAATTTTATCTCTCGATGTCAATTCGTCATTCAACTCCAAAACGAACACAAGATTATTACTCTCACATAAATTACCAATCTCTCGATTTGACAGTCATGTGTCATAAACTCCTATTCCGTTAATTCATTTAACCTCTCTCGAGCGATAAACAATCAACTAAACATGCGTATTTATTGGCCAAATAAATTCACAAGATAATTAAATACAAGAGACATAAACAAATTAAGAAACGGAACAATATTATAAATCTAATGTCAATAATCCATACTTGTAGCAAACCCTAGAATCTCATAATGTTTAGCCACTCATGTTCGTATTACAACCCAAAGGAAATAACGGAACAATTGTAGATAACATATTTAAAACAAACTAAAATTAATGAACAACTTATGCTTGGTTGAATCTTTAATCTCGGTTGATCTCTGGTGTTCTTCAGTCGTTCCTCTGCTTTCTCTGCTCTTCAATAGGGTAAAAAGTGGTGGTTTTTTTCGTGCACAAAATAGCCTTAAATAGTCGAGAGAAACAAATCCCGAAAAAGGAAGGAGTTTAGAATTCCGGACAACAACGGAACGGGCCGTGCCAAGGTGGCACAGTCCGTGCCCGAATACAAATCACGTCGCAGGAATGTGTCGGCAAGCAGCACGGGCCGTGCCGAAGTGGCACGGTCCGTGCCACAGGTCCCGAGAGTTTGGGTTGAGATTCGGACAACGGCACGGGCCGTGTCGGAGTGGCACGGACCGTGCCGATTTACACGCTGCGGCTTTCATCCGTTTTCATCCCGTTTTCACCTCCTCAACTTCGACTCATGTGTTTCTTCCACTCGGTGACTTTGCAAAACTCGAAATCCATCCGTTTAAGGCGGTTTTCCTGTCAAATCTCAATAAACCCGTAACTGTAACACAATAACACAATTCAATACAAACTAGTCACAAATGCATGCATTCGCCTCTAAAATATACATAAAACACACCCGAAATGCATGTAAACTACGAGTTTATCAAAGTTCGAAGCCAACAATCTGAATATTTCAGTTGATTAAATCAGGTAATAGGTGATCTTTTGCCTCTGATATGGTTTGACTTGTGTTAGAACTATCATTATCTGAAAGCTAGCTTATATGTTAGTACTAGCTGATAAGATTTTAAGTACCATATTTTATGCGTACACGTGTGTGTAATGAGTTTCCCTTGCGAGGTGGTCTTTGGTGTTTGTCATGGGAAAAACATGCTTAGCTATATGAAGTTTATTACTTTATGTGTCGATTTTCATGCATGAATCTGAAGTATATATACTTTTCTGTTTGTGATTGTTAATGTTATGCTTCATTTATTTATATATCAGATTTTTTCAGAATGAAGAGAAAGTTCAAGAAAATGAAAAAGGAGTTGAAGGTGTAGGAATTTATAACTTACATAATATAAATTCATCCATCATTATTCATACAATATTCTAGGAACATAACATCGCACTAGATTGTCAAAGATTATAAGAATACCTGAATCCATTGAGATTGAAAATCTTGAAGCGGAATACCTTTATGAACAATCTCTAAATTCGAACACGAACAAGGGATTAATGTTATGATTTTCCTCAACTAAATCTCCTTATTCGTTCCTGGGACCTTCGTTTTTCTTCCAGATGGGAAGAAGTAAAACCTGTGTTCGATTTAGTATATTGGGGACCATAACTAAGGGGGATGATACATACTACTTAATTAGGGCACCCATAAAACCCTAAATAGAATAGTATTTGATATCTACTCATTAATTCTATATCAATTACACAGCCCATGGACTATTACCTTATTAAGACCATTTAATTAAGTCCACAAATATTTAAATAGCAAATATAATTGCATGAAAATATGTTACTCATATATAGATTATTTAGGAAATCAAAAATTTCCTAATAATCTCCCACTTGGGTTACATATTATACTGAAAGTAATTATATCAAATAGTTCTATAGTTGCGCAACATGCTATTTATTTTCAAACTATGTCATTAACAATCTGGTCCATCTCATATACTAGCAATGGAACTACCGCGACATTCACCACATTTTTTTCCCATAAATAGTTGACAGTTTTGTGAATTTTTATTGATACTTTTTTCTGATTTGTTGATATTACTTTTCTAAATTATAGAAAATACGTTGGTGTAGTGTTGATTTTTATCTTTTGATTCCTAAATTTTACGGGTTGATAATTTCCCTTCTTGTCTGAGCATCTTTATATTTTGTTACATTTTAGTGGGGAATGATAATTTTTGGATATTTTGTGGTTGTAGTTGGTATTATGTTGTTGATTACTTTAATATTTGTAAGAATTTGTAGTTGTTGGTTGTTTGTATTAAATACTAAAAATGGTTTACGTTTGTGAGGGATGGTTTGGATATTCTAATTTTCAGATATGTTATTAACATGGATTTGAATGTTTCTTAGTTTTCATTTTAGTGTATTATTTTATTAGTCCAAACTCTAGGTCCCCAATTATACATATTTTATGATTATTTGAAAAAGTTTTTTTTTTTTTTTTTTTTTTTTTGCATTTGTTGGTCAATTATATATTTTTTTTATTATTACAAGAAGTATCAAATTTTATTTGATATAATTGTAATTATAATTTTCTAAATATTCGATGTTATTAAACTTGTGTAATCAAGTGATATTTAGCTAGAACTAAGTTCGTGTAATATCCAAATTACATGATATAGGAAATGTATCATATACACAATCTACAAATATCATTTGTCATACAAAAAAATATCACTCGGAAAAAATTAAATTATTAATTGATATGGAAAATGTATCACATATACGGCCTACAAGTACCGCATGTTATACAAAAAATATCACCTGAAAATAATAATATTTGAAGGTCATTTCTCTAATTTGACTTATCTACAAATATTAGCATATGTTTATTGACAAAATAATACTATAATAACAAAAATATTTCACAATTTAATAGTTAATAATTCAAATTACATGATAATATTCCAAAATAATAAAATCTCATCGTCTTGTTCGAATACAACTCTAAAACTATCCCCAAAAAAATATTAAATGAAGAATCTTCACTCCAAAAATTTACAAATAAAAATAAAAATATGAGTTGAATATAAAAAAAAAGAGTATTATGTATTAAGTACGGAAGTATCATGTATCATGCAAAATATATCAACCTGATAGTAATCTAAAATAATCAAGGTTAGGAGCTTTGAGCCAAACTCATTCAACATAATTCTTTAAAGCCACGTCTCTTATAACCAATCAAAGATCCTCCGAAATATAAAGTATCACCCATAGTACATAAAAGTATTATTGAGAATATTAGAAAGTATCACCGATTAAGTAATTTATATTTTTTGTTTGAAATTGTTTACCTTTAAATTATATAATTATGTATTCCATTGTAGCAATTGATTCATTCTTGTCAGCAGAGTCATCTAGTATCACAATAGCTTGCGCATAATCTCCCATATTCTCCTCAATTTGAACTATTTTCTATGTTGGTCTTCAAATCAAATGTAATGGCCTCGATCCCAGAAGAGCAGGGATTAAGTGATCGGTGTGTTATTGGAGAAAGGGGGAAGGGGTTATTACACTAAACTTGCGGAATTAGGGGTTCTTAATTATATGTTTAAGAATGATAGGTTATATATGCTTTCCAGAAATTTAGGCAGCATAACCTCTGTAACTGGAGCAAATCCATGTTTATACATGTATTATAAGAAGGTGATTTGGCTCAAAAGACAATCAAGAAGACAAATAGGATTCAAACAAATAACAAGATCAGTACATCTGATCGCAAACAGATATTTATTTCATATATAGACAACAATGGTTCATCCCTGGCAAAAAGGTACGAAATACTGTTCAAAGTCCAACAAAAATCATAACATGCTACATGCTATGTGGCTAGATAATTTAAATGCTGACAATTATAATTTTATGTTTGTTCATGGTGAATAGTATTTCTACGTAATTAGTAAAATAAAATAAATTAAATTAAATTAGTTGATCAGTTCGTATCTAGGGCACAATTTCGACAAATTCATCTAGAATAATTGAAAATTCACATTTTATAGAATTTGAAAATAAATAAATTTTACAAACAAATATTTAAACATATAGTTTGGGACGGGTTGCGACATGTACCGTTATTATTATTATTTTTTTGAAACTCAACAAACCTTGAATTAATCATTCAAACAATCCAGAGAAACAAGATGCTCAAGCCAAGGCGGGTAATCTGAGACCCACTTGACTGCATCTGACAAAAAAGCAGCAAACTGAGCTAAATTATGAGCTACCCTATTGGCCTTACGGTACATATGAGAAACTTTAAGAACCAAACCTCCACTAACCATCAATCTAAAATCCTGAAGCTCGTCCATGACAATGCAATCATCAACATTTGAATCTGACATGACCTGAACTGTTAGAATTGAATCAGAGAAAAACAACACAGGTGTAATACCCTCCTCCATTTACACGGGTTGAAACCACTAATAATCTTTTAAATTTTATTTGAAGCATTTCATTTTTATTCATTACTTTAGTGATATATACATGTAGGTAAGAATTAATAATTGATTATTGAGATAACCCATTTTGTAGCATTGTATACAACTTGATCATGATAATTAAAAAAATGAATTGGTTTTGTCAACAAATTTGGACTTTTGTACCAAAAATATTATTTTAAATATAGATAAGAAATATATAAGATTATTTATTAATTTTTTTGTGAATATATATTAAATAAATATAAAATATATTTAACATATTATCTAGATTTTTTTACTGGATGCGCGGCGCCCACAATTCTCATTTGATCGACATTCAAATTTTTTAAAGATATATTATCGGGTTGTATTTCATATATTTGATATGATAAATCTAAATTAATTTTCAATTAGAGTTATACACAAGAAAATTTAATGCAAAACATGCAAAAATACTTAAAGATGATAATATATACTCACTTACGTATAAAAAGACGAATAATAAAAAATCATTAGGAGACCCCTTTCATAGAAAGGTGAAGAAATATTTGCAATTCGTAATATAAAATTAAAATAACAATGAATGTGAATAAAATCAAACTAATTGCTGAAAATCTAACAAAATGTTGTACATTTATTTCCATAAGGTTGTACTTTCATAAATAAAACTAGCATTCCGCCCGCATCGCACTATCAAATATATTTTTCAATTTTTTTTAATAATGAATAATTCAATAAACATGTTTGTATAGAACATTATGACAAAGACATATTTTTTTTGTAAAATTAAAATATATTAAAATAAAGAAGATGAATATTGCACATACAGGTGTTTGAATGCTAAATATGGTAACTTTTTATGTTGAAATGAACTCACTTTTCACAAATGATCTAAGTAACATTTAAAATGTCTTATGTTCACAATTTCATTCCATGATTTTATACAATGATTAATTAATATTAATCAAATAAATTTAAGATGGACTTGGGTAGCCTGCCGGGATGGACTTTGATTTTTTTTTTCTCCCAAAAAAATATATACCCTAAAATTGAATATGGTTGGCTCGCGTGGTGCACTTATCAACCCTAAAGCGTGACTTTATCACCACGCTGATTACCCATGCTAAAGCCCATATTATTCTTTTCCCGAAATAAATATAAATCCTAAAATAAAATTAGTGAATCATAAAATTAATAAAGTGAATAATGCGTGGGCTCGTGTACTGTGCTCGATAATTAATTGAGATGTAATAATCTCTAACTGATGATACTTTGAGATTATGGGTGATACTTTTTAGGATTACGATTTATATTTTTTCTTGGAATTTTTTTTCTTTTTAGGATTATGAATTTATTTAAAAGAGCCCACAACTAAGAGAAAGTAATATTATTTTGTTTATTTATGTATTTAATTAATTTTTCTAATTTGTCGGTTATAACCGATAGGATTAATTAACATTACATTTGAAATAAGTGGACAAACTATTTTATTTTTAAAGTATACCCATAAGAAATTTTAGGAGACTCCTTGATGTGTTTATAAAGGGACTTCCTTTACAATGCAAGGGGCACAACACTACTTGTGTAATTTTTTAAAATAAAATTGTCTCGTTTTGATGTCTTTGAATTTTTTTTTCATTTTTTTTTCTTTATTAATTGAAACATTAAACCTAAAAAATATCAAATTCAATTATAAATGATCCTAATTGAAATAATTAACTAAATAATGAAAAGTAAGTATATATCATAATCATGTATAAAATAATCAATCGTAAATAAAAATATATTAACTAAAAAGTCTTTAAAATATTAAACCCTAATCATGAAAAAAATAAATCGTAGGTAAAAACTAAAAATAGAAAATTTAAAAATTCTAATTAAGAAATAATCAACTCAAATTAATAAATATAAACTAAAAACTAATAACTTAACAAAATCAACTAATTTCGGACAATTAAACTTAATTTTTAATTATAAACTAAAATATACACAAAAAATTATATGTCCTATATTGAACAATCAATACTAATTAATAATTAAAAAAATGTATAATCCTATTTATGAAATAATGAGTCCTAATTATGAGCAAAATTAATAGAGAATAAATGATTCTAAAACCTTAATATGAATTAATTCAAAATCTACGAAACAAAAAATTAAAATTAAAATATCTAAGACAAAAAAATATTAAAAAATACACAACATGAAATACGCACAATCTGGAGTGTCAGGGACACAACATGTGATCCTCTTCCATATATATATATATATATATATATATAGATATATATATATATATATATATTTGTAATAAATTATATTAACAATAAAAAATCAATTAGTTGAACGATAAAAAAGGCTTAACATGTATTTACATAAAGTAGATGTTGCGACCTCGTTGCAGCCTCTAAAAATTACAGAAACGCCACTAAACATGAAATAGTAAAAAAAATTTACAAAATGAATATAATAACAAATAATATATATAGAAAAAACACACGGGAAATGTATATTTCAAGTCTTCGATGTAAAGAATTGCATGTATATCATAGTCTAAATAAATTATTCTAACCTCTCGATCATGAAAAAATGCTCATAAAAAGATAAAGCTTCAAAGCCATATGATGTTGAGATGATTTCATGTTATTGACCATAACAAAAAAAGAAAAAAAAGAGAATGTTGTAAGCAACTGACAAAGAGAGAAAAACTATAATTAGTGACGGGTAAATAAATAAATTATTTATAAAAACAACTATGTACAGAGGAAGAAAAATAACCTCCATATAAATGTTTTTTTTTTTATATCTCAAACGGTATGTTGAACCAGAGCTATAAATTGTCAATCAAAGGGTCACAAAATTATAGTTTGATTGTAATATAGACAATCTTTATATGCAGTCATCAATCAATCTAGTAAAAGAATAAAATTTTTTAATAAAACAACTAATTGTAATTAGTAATTAGCACTACATATAATAATAATTAATCCAATTTTTCGCTTCGTAAGATTCGTCGAACTGAAAATTTTACCTAGTGTAAATTTAATTTAAAATAGTCAAACATATTTTAGTAGTTCTTTAATTATGGAAATTATATTATTTGATTTGGTACATATTTCATTTTTCGGGTATGAATTAATATGCAAATAAACATACTAAATACTTATATTTTGTATGTTATATTGGATTGAGATACAATATATTATATTATAGCATTAGTAAGTGTACCTAATTAAGGTAAATTATAAAGTAATTTAATTATAATATATGTATGTATACACTATATAATTAATATTTTTGTTGATATCTACACAGTCACCATAATTAATAGTGGAACACAATATATAATATAGATTTGTGTATTCATATAAGAATTTTATATTTATGGAAACATATTAATATTTATTCATTTACAAAGAAGAAAAATGAATTTTTAATATAAAATATTATTTTTTCTTTTTTGGAAGATGTAAAAGGACGGAAAACATTTTCGGATGCGGAGTCGTTATTATATATTATATAGATTAATATTTATTCATTTACAAAGAAGAAAAATGAATTTTTAATATAAAATATTATTTTTTCTTTTTTGGAAGGTGTAAAAGGACGGGAAACTCATATTTTTTCATTTTCAGATGCGAAGTCGTTATTATATATTATATAGATATAATGAGATTGTATTCTATACATGTCGATCACAAAACCGTAAAATTGAAGTCTAATTCTATTGATTATATTTATAGTGCCTGCAACATCAATAAAAAAACACAATATAATATTAAAACACACACGCATAAAGTTGAATTGAATATGGTATACAAAAAAGGAAGACCTAACATAAATAAAACATAAACTAACTTTGACACATAAATAGAGGGATAAAAAAAATTAGCTCACAATCTTTCGTTTTTTAAGAGGCTGTTAAATATTGGACAAACATATGAAATATGACTATTTATAGAGCTAGCCCACGTGTCATTTGCTTCTTTTTTTTATATAAAATTTCAATTCAAAGTTTGAAATGATATATATAAATTGTAATGGTAATTAAAATGTAAATGAACCAATGAATATATGTAATAAATGTACATTTTATATATTATATTAATTGATTTCTAATCACAATATAATTTATAATTTGCAAACTAAAATCAGTTAGCTAATGTGATATATAGACGTGTATTGATTAATATTTAAACATAGTAATAAAATTTATTTAAAAAATAATAATTAATTAATTGTTTGATAGAAATTAGACATTATTTTCAGATAGAAATTATTTTTTGATTTGATAATATGTTGACTACCAATATAATTATGATCCTATAATGATCAAATTATATTATATTAATTATAGCATATCACTATATATTATTATATGCATATGTATATTACACTGTATTATATTGTTCTTTTGGTTTGTATATGAGATTATATTATATTATATTATATTAATCATACTGTATCTAATCTAATATATGCATAATAATATATTAATATATAATCTACATTAATTATATATCACTATTAATTAGTTTTAACGGAAAAATAAAATTACAATTTTACCTTATATATAGTAGGATGTCTCATTTTCTTTTAATCTTCGCCATTATTCATCTTAAGTTTTAGTTTTAAAGATTGAAGAAGAATAAAACAATATTATTTATTACTTTTACTGTTTCTTTTAGTTATCATTTAGGTAATAAATTAGATTAAATGTCATATTTTTGCTAACCATTTATGATAAATTGACCAAGTTATACAATTGTATTGAAATAATTTTATATCTCATAATTTATGAATATCTCATTTCATTTTAATTGTTCTCGATTATTCATCTTAACTTTTATTTTTATCGATTAAAGAATAATGAAAAATTATTATTTATTACATTTAATTTCAAGTGTTGTTCATTTTTTAGTTATAATTTAGCTATCATTAGATTAAATATCAACTTTTTACTAAATATTATATCACTGCATTATATTAGGGATGTATAAAAAAATTAATTAAAAAATATATTAAAATTCGGTATATATCGGTATGCCAGTATATACCAAGGTACCAATATATACTGTTACTTCGGTATATACCATATTACGGTATTTACCGATATATAACGGTACACCGAACTTTCAGTACATACGATATACTTTAATTTTTGAAAATCCATATCGTTATCGTACCATGAAATTCTGGTATAGTATCATACCTTACCAAAAATCGGCATACCATAAATTTTGCTATTTTTTGTATTTTTTTGATACGGTACGAGCGATATGACGGTATTTTCCCCCCACACTTACATATATTAATTTGAAGTGAATGCGGACAATATTATGCATATAATAATTAGGGTCCCAAAGAGATTAAGTTATTCGGAGTTTGATTTGTTAAAACTTCATTTATTGAGATTTGTTAAAATAAACAAATAAAGCTCAAAGTAGGTAACATTCAACTCGTTCGTTAATTCATCGAATAAGTTCATTACTAGCTAGAGTTACGAGCTCAGAAAAATATAAATCACTTTGATATGTAATTTATATATAGCTTTTGTACTTTTACTTATTTATAGATTCAAAATATTTAATCGATTCAATTAGATTACACGATTTATAATAGAAAAGAAAATTGTTACCACGTACATATATATTTTTGCATGCCCGGACCACAAAATAAAATAGTGTAACGCCGTAACTTGGAAGGCGTGCTATACATGTTTCTATATAATGCATGCCTGCAATTTGGAACCTTTGAATTCAATAAGTGTTGTTCCATAAATTATCAATAAAATTTGAGTCCAGATAAGGAAAATTATCGTGGACAACATAATATATTTTTGTTCAGGCTCCTTTTTTAAGGTATGGGTTTTGTTGGGTTTGTTATTATTATAATTATTATTATTATTATTGAAAATCATATGCAAAGTGCTATTAATCTTTTAAAAAGTATGTATCGCTTGCATGAGATCTTATAATTGTTGAGCCCATTACATTTAATGTTGGATTATCTCATTTGTAAGTCAGACTGTCACCTCATATTTTAATTTGGATGAAAATTTTAATTTTACATAGGTGGGTACAGGGTCGGCCCTGAGATTTTGAAGTCCCTGTGTGAGCACTAAAATGGTGCCCCTAATTTATTAAAATTAAAAAATACATAAAAAATAAAGTAAATTACACTTTGATACCTACATTTTGAGCGCTTTTTTAAAAAATGACGCACTTTTTATAAAATAAACAAAACCGTACCTATATTTTCAAATTTTTTTTGTAAATTTAATATTTAATCAACTTTACGGCCCGAAAATCATGTGTAAAATTGATTTTAATTTAATATTTCATGATTGGATGAATTTTTTCCACGTGACTGAAAAAATAGGAATATTAAAATACAATCAATTACGTGCGGTTTTATGGCCGTAAAATTGGTTAAATGTTAGATTTGCAATTTTTTGAAAAAGTCAGATTTTTTTTTGTTAATTTTGAAAAAGTACCCAAAATTTAGATATTAAAGTGTAATTTACCCTATAAAATGTTCCTAAAAATATTTGTTTGCTATGTTCAAATTATCAAAAGTTTGCATTGTTGAAAACTTTAAAATTATGTGATGTGCGCGCTCACTGATATTTGAACTACCCTGAAACAAAAGAAAAATATTTTAAACAATATCATGTACGAAACACAAACTAAAAAATACTATTTAAAGATATTTCTCCTAACATTTTTTGAAGCAAACTCATTTATAAATTTTTCAAAAATCAATATTTTCTAGCAACTCTTGTTCAATGGATAATAAAGCAAGCCCATTCAATCTTTCTTGTTGCATGGTTAATCACAAGTAAGATTTTAATAAATAAATAAATAGCAACTTTTCATAGATGCGACTGTAACATGTATGGTCAATAAAATTTTATAAACAATGTATGCATTGGGACAACTATTCAACCTCTTAAAATAAGCCAATATATCTAAAGTTTTATATTCTTTTAGTAAAAGATACTGCAAAGTTTTTAATTCTTGAAACAACTCTTGACCATTAAAATCATTAAGCTCTCCAAATTTTAGAATATTCTTAAGATTTTCACATATATTGATTGGGCCGGGCCTAGTATTATTTATAAAATCTTGAGCCAAATATTGAGCTGGTCTTCCCTATTATTTTTTAGAAGGCGTGAATTAATTTTTATAAATTAAAAAGCTATTTTTTATAAACTAATATATATTAATATAACTACTATTACTAAAAATTTATAAAAATGGTGCCCTTAAATTTTTGAGGTCTCTGTGCTGCGCACCTCTCGCACATCCTCAGGGCCGCCACTTGGTGGACACTACCCACAAACACGCAGAAATCGACATTTGTCCATATGCACGACAAAAGATAAAGAGGGATGACTTTTCACGTTAATAAGAAGAATAAAATAGGAACGAGTAAAACATAATCTACATATAACTACACTCTGCCTACACTAACGTATTTTTTATTTTTTATTTTTATTTTGTGCAGTTGCCGACTTATGCATGTGTGAGGGCAATGTGTATCCATATAAGATGGAATTTTCCATTTTGGACCTAGTACTCTAGCTAGCTAAGACTAACTTAATTATAGTGGGTCTTATATGTATCATACTTGGTAACATACACAAATTAAAGTGCCGCATTGTAGCTGCAGTAAATTTATACATGAATATAT
The DNA here is from genome assembly GCA_026008535.1 of Perilla frutescens. Classification (NCBI taxonomy): domain Eukaryota; kingdom Viridiplantae; phylum Streptophyta; class Magnoliopsida; order Lamiales; family Lamiaceae; genus Perilla; species Perilla frutescens. The sequence continues at coordinate 9,964,860 of BRKX01000019.1, forward strand.
TTTACTCGAGTAATTGGATGGGTAATTTTTTATTAAAGGTAGGCATGGGTTAAAATCTTACGGCACACATGAATTCATGGTATTTTTTTATTTTTAAACCAAAATATATACAATTCACCATTTTTTGAATATTTTTTGGATTCTTTTCCTTGACTTTTTTTGTGAAATAAATTAACAGTTAAAATGTTTTATATTAAAAAAGCCACATATTATTTAATTTGATAAGGTGATGAGGACGACGAAAAGGAAAAAATAATATATAAGAGGTACAGGTTGGCAAAAGGGCAGCTGAAAATAAAAAAGAAAAGACAAGTGTATTAAAAAAAAAAAGAAATAATTGATATTTGTCGATAGTGAGAAGTGGGAGCATACAAACAGCAAATGGAAGAAAATGGAGGAGAAGTCCAAGAAAATGAAAATAAATAAATAATAGCATGGATTAAGATCCAAGAGAGAGCATGGAGATTAGGTAGTATTGGTGGGGCCCTAATCATTTTCAATTTTTGCTGTCCCTCCTCAATTCACGGGGCCACTTCCTCCCGCTCTCACACACGCACATTTTTTATTATATATATACAGGATTATTCAATATTTGCCCATTTTTACACTTTTATCTCAAAGATAACACGTCACTGCTTAATATTTGGCCATAATTATCATTTTTTATATTATTGAAATTTTTTTGACAAACCAAATAATAACGTACACTGCGGGAAATAATATTTTTTGTGTTTATTATATTGGGTGATAGATTTATTTTTCACTTAATTTTATTAAATCGGCTGAAGATCCATGTAAGATTTTCGACAGTCCACATCATTATGTGGACAGTCGAAAAATTATGTTAGTGTTAAAAGTGTTAATTATGCAAATGTTGAGTACTGATCGATGTGTTACTTTTTAAATTTCAGAACAAAAGTGTAAAAAGAGCAAACATTGAGTATTAATGTGTAATTAATTTAACTTTTGATTATAGAATTCATTTATAATATACTCAATGCCATATTTCTATCACAAACGGATACAAGACATTCAATATTTATTTGTACTTACAAGAATAAATATGTGGATTTTAACATATTAACAAGTGCTTGAAACTGTTTGAAATATTTTATTATGCCACATAATTACCATTTAGTTATAAAAGTATAATAAAATAATGTTGATAGAACACCATAAACGGTAGCTTTCTCTATTTTTTTTTACGTAGACATCACGTATAATACATCTATAAATAAAACAATACAAAATCAAGTATAACAAGGTATATTGGTTGTCGGGAACATGCAAGAGTATGACTCAATCAAAGGAAAATGATACTGCAGTATAGTTTTAAAACATATACAAATGTAATTAAAAGATTGATATAACGATTAATTAAGTCAAACAATTTTTATATTAAGTAATGAATTTCAAAAGCAAAGCTTGACTTTATCCAAATTTAAGTATGTTTATAATTTCTTTAGCCTTTCTATGACAAAGAATGATTGTCAAAAGTGAACTAAAAGAGATTATAACGGAAAGTTGGCAACAAATGTTTGTTTTACTTTTTTAATTTGTGGATTTCCGGATGAGATCTTAATTCGAACATTATATTCCATCTCATATTTTAATTACTGAATTTTAGTAATGTGTATTCAAAGAAGTTTAATAATTTTTCATTAAAAAATTTAAATATACTTCATAAAAATTCAAAGATTAAAATATGAGATAAAATACAATGTTGGAATAAAAAATCTCATTCGAGTGATTGCAAGGGTGCACCGTGCGAAAATATATATACAAAAGAGCAGAGGTCTAGAACTTCGAGGAAAATCTTGAAATTTATTATTGTTCAACTTCGAGGAAAATCCTGAAATTTATTATTATTATTATTATTATTATTATTATTATTATTATTATTATTATTATTATTATTATTATTTGGTGCTTAAAGCAACTCTAAACTGTATTATTTGCATAAAAATAATTGCAAAAAATATTTATTATTTCGTGCAATACATTTATTGATATTCTGTATTCCCATATATTGTTTTCTCTTGCATTAATTAGTACGGATTATAATATAGTACGATAAAGTCATGATATATTGAAAATTAAACTTAAGAAACAAGGAAAAAACGTTGGTTTTGGTCAGTGATAAAATCATATTCACTAAAATCATATTCAGAGTCTATATACATAAAGTAAAGTATATGGAAAAACATATTAAAAAAATAATTGATACACACACACACATATAAAATGGGAAATAATGCTATAGGTGGACCTAGCAAGTGTCGGATATATAGAATCAGAATCCGAGTTGCAGTGGTGAATCATCAATTCCAGATATTCGCGAAGTTAATTAATTCAATTCAATGATTGATGATATATAGTATAACACACATATATATATGTAAGTATGTAACATGGTAACATGGAATGGAATGTGTGGGATCATTGATGCACTATGCTCGCATATTTGGTAAATTTGAACCATGCATCTTTTGAGGGTGATAGGACAAGACACAATCTTACTAGTCATACAACCATAATAATTATTTCTGAATTACAATATTTCCTATAATATTTTATCTGGATGTATCATACATACATATATATTTCTAAATAATAACATTTGACACGTCACATGCAACGATGAAAGCTACTCTTTTAAGTTTTCACCTATTATACATAGCATAGAAATACACCCACTTCCATCCTCAACACAAAAACGCGCGCGCGCACACACACACACAACTTAATTATAACCAACCGTCACAAGGTGTAATAATGATTTATCGATATTGTTAAGAGCCATAAAATAACTTCGAACATAGTTTTGGATTGTTTTCATTTTTCAATAGTGCGGATATATTAAAATAGGCAAAAACTTCCATGCAGCGGTCTTAAATAGTGCTATTTAAGACGGGTCGGGTCAAATCTGCACTTTGACCCGGTCAACGCAGTCAAACTCGCCCTTTGACCCAGTTTTTTTAGGGTATATTTTGTGTTTTTTGGAGTTTTTTTTTTGGAAGGGGGGTTAGGGGTTTATTTTGTATTTTTTAGGATTTTGAGGGTGTTTTTAGGGGTTTATTTTGTATTTTTTAGGGATTTTTGAGGGGTGTTTTTAGGGATTTATTTTGTGTTTTTTAGGGTTTATTAATTCTATTTCATACTCATTTCAAACAAATTAAATCAATTTATTTTAATTTTAGGGTTCATTAATGTTATTTTAGGGTATATATTTTTTGGGAACAAAATAAAAGGAACAAAGAAAATTGAAAAAAACTGCCAGAAAAATGAAAAAAAAAAGAAAAAAACTGCCAGAAAAGAAGAAGAAGAAAAAAACTGCCAGAAAAAAAAGGGAGCGTGGGCGCGCGTGGCGCCACGCGCCCGCCTTAAATAGCGCCATAAACAGCGCATTATGCACGGAAGTGGTTCTCATTAAAATATTATTTTAAATAGTATGTATGCGATAAAATTACAATTTCGACATATATTAAAGCGTATTTACCATATATTAAAAGATAAATCACTAATAAAGTGTCAATCTTTCTTTCTATTTAATGTCCTTACGCTATTTGTCAACTTCCATAAAATTGTTTTTAATTTGAAATGAAATTTTTGCGCTAGTTATGAGTTTTAAAATTATTATAAATTTAAATCGCTCACACACACACACACACATATATTTAAAGTAATATGTTTTGTATCAAAATTACTTTATATATGTTCCATACTTCCATAAGCTATAATTAAATTTGTAAGTTACACATGTACGTATATACACAATATTTACAAATTCAAAATATTTTTTCGATTTGATGTTTAATTGTAAGGATACAATATTATATAAAAATGTATTTCTTCGCTTACTTATGTATATTTTCAAAATTTATGTCATATTTATTTTTTCAATTTCATAAATTTTACTAAATATTATATACTTTACTTACATGAGCATTCTGGATAGTTAAGCTTAAAATGCACTAATTAAGAAGATTCGTAATGACTTTTCAGTCATTAAATCGCTTATTTAATCATCATTGTTTGTGGACTTTTGAGTTTTGACATTATGATTTAAATAATTGAATTTTGTAGTTATATATTTTTATGGATGGATTTTCAACACGTACAATTTAGAATGTATGTCAAATACATAGATATTTATATAATTTTTAACATTAATTTTATAATTTTGAATACTGTCAAATAAGACCATAAGATAAAAAGAAAAGAAAGTACAATAACTTAAACCTCAAAGAATATTCGTATCTCCGTGCATTGCTACTTGCTAGCTTTGTTGCTGTTTTTTTTTTTTAAATCAATATTTTGACTATTATTTACTAATAAATGTGCGTTTTTTCATGTGTCTTGTCTTTGTAATTAATAATATGTGAGAAAATTTTAATTTCGTCTTCCCAACTAGCTAGAGACATTGGTTATGAGTCTTATGACTTACGCCAATTGCCATGCACTGAATACATCATATAACCAACCAAGAAAAAAAAAATGCAAAATGGTAACACGACACAATTCACATATATAGTTCTGCTTTGCACATTTCTTAGCTAAATATATGTCGATTGACTGTTTGGACATCTAATTTTTCATCGCTGTATCTTAGGATCTAGTTAATCTCGTTCCTAAAAAAGACGGAGTTATTTCTCCAAATAAAATTCATGTTATATATAAAAATATGTAATGACCAATTTTCCGTAAACTACCAAAACAAAAATAATAAAATCCTTTGAAATTTGACATTTTAATATCCGATTCTGCAATTTTTTTTTTCTCATGTATGAGTACCATCGGATTCACTTGAGGAAAAAATATATATGCGATTTTCGCAATAAAATGTTGTAACACAAATTTCGCGTATTTATATTAATAAATACCGGAAAAGCGTACAAAGAAATATTTTTGAATTGAAATTACAATTTGTGGTTCGATTCTTTATTTGATCTTCTGATTCTTCTCTTCAGAAATTTGATCTTCGTGTCCTTTAAGATCTTCAAGGTGAATTTGCCTCTTCGATCTTCACGAATTTGATTTTTGGAGTTTATAACGCTGATTTGGATGGTCGAGACCTTGACTCCGGATCAAACTGTGGATTTGAGATGATCTTGTTGAAGATTGTGTCGTCTCTTTGAAGAACGAGTTGAATCTTCTAAGAACGTCTTGAATATTTGAGTTGATAACGTCAATTCGTAGGGTCGAGAACCTTGATTCCGGATTAAACAATGGATTTGAGTTGATCTTGACGAAGAACTTCTTGAATCTTGTAAGAACAACTTGAAGATTTGGGTTTGATAACGTCAATTCGGAGGGTTGAGAACCTTGATTCCAGATTGAACAATGGATTTGAGTTGATCTTGACGAAGAACTTCTTGAATCTTGTAAGAACAACTGGAAGATTTGGGTTGATAACGCCGATCGGAGGGTCGAACACCTTGATTCCAGATCAAACGTCGAATTTGGGATGATTTTGACGAAGAACACGAAGAACGTCTTGAATCTTCACTTGAATGCCTTGAGGATTGGAGAGAGTTTTCTCTATGGAATCCTTCTCCAAACTTGAGCTCTTGAAGTTGTATGGTTTCCTTAGGCCAAGCCCTCTATTTATAGGCAAATGAGGGTGTATTAGGGCTTACATGGCATCGTCCCATTGGTGTGTTCATTAGGGCTTATATGGCATAATTTCATTGGTGCCTTGTACCCTTTGTGATTCTCTACAACAATGTGCCCATTTCTTTTGTGAGCTCGTCATGTGTCGCATTTCTATTGGTCGAGATTTTTCCACATATTGAATATCAATTTATTTATTTAATTTAAGAATTAAAATTCCTGAAATATAAATAAATAATATAATTTGAATATTTCAATTATTTAATTTTTATGTGGCACTATTTGATTGGTGATAAAAATTTAATTGCTTACAAATGCAAAATCTTGTTTAAAACTATAATATTTAATCCCTCGCTAATTTGGCCTGTAAAAAACTTATCGCACTCAAATTAAGTTCTCTTTTTTATTTAAGAAATAATAATCGCATCCAAAGTTATTCGCTCACATTTTTATTTATTTGTAAATAGCTGTGATATGGCAATTTCCGGTTTGAAGTCTGAAGAATAATACTTCCCAAAACAATACCCTTTGTAGATGAACGTCTTAAAACATACAGCTTTGCCAATTTAATGAATAAATTAATATACATGAATGATGCTTTTAATGAAGTTCCATAATTGTAAAAAAAATAATATTCTTGCCAACAAGATTGTAAAAGTCATTATGCCAAGGAAAAAAAATAAGATAGACAACTATAACAAAAGAAATTTAAAAAAATTAAATAAAACTCAAGAAAGACTAACACAACACAATTCAATATTTTCTATGACTGTGAAGTTCAATTTATTTTCACATCGATATTGGTGATGTTGCGTGTTTTTTTTTGTTTTTGTTTTTTTTAAGGAAGGTGATGTTATACTTGTTCGGTAGTTGAACCTCTAATTTTGAACTATTTTTGTATTTAAACAAACTTATATATAAGAAGCAAACAAAAATATGAAATTAAATCTCCAATAAAATACTATTAGTAGTGGGCAACATGTCATTCATCCCACTGTGACCCTAAGTCAAACACGCTTAATTTTAGAGTTATGGTAGAATGAGTGCCAGGAAAGAAAATACACCTTATGGTATGAGTAACCTATCACATCCTTTAAGTTTTCATCGATTATACATTCATTTCTGTATAGTCTCAAAATCTCTCTCTTTCGGGTGTGGATTTAATTCATTCATCTACCCCTTCACTAGGAAGTCTTATAGCCAAGTAAGGGTGAACATGGCACCCCGACCCAATTGTACCGACCAACCCAATCAGGTTTGATCGGTTCGATGTCGGTGAATGTAGGCTTTTGTTCACCTGTCAGGCCTAGAGATGATTATCATTTTTCATTTGATCGGTGGTTGGGTATTCATTCAAAAAAGCTCAACTAATCGAACCAACTGAATAGGAAATATAATGTTTTTTTTTCATATGTTAATTCAAGAATCAAGTAATGAAGGATCCTTAAAAAGTTTGTCCAACCATCTCCGCCTACCTCAAAAATCCAAAAAATAAGTACAGAACAAACTTATAAACATCCCAGTGACCCAATCGTCTCTGTCTCTTTGGTCTCACTGCTCACTAGTTCTCTTTCAGGCTCTCATTATCTCAACTTTGATGAGTCACTCAGTCGTCGATTTCCTATCTCTCATCTACCTCCCGATGCCTTAATCGTCATTGACGTCTTAGTAGTAGCAACCTTTTGTTATTGGTTAGTGGTCACCGATAGTAGAAAATTATGGCCCATTGTTATAGTTCTCGACCGATAATCGACTGAAACTGATAATCGGTGGCCGGTTCGGTGGTCCACCCTTATCAGTCGGCCGGCTACCACGAAAACAATCGGTGGGTTTGGTTTTTGAATTTTTTCGATCAGTTCCTACCAGAACTAACCGATTGCTCTCCCCTTACTTGTGGAAGTTGTTGTTGAAAATGGCAGCAACATTTGTTGTTTTGTTCCTCTTTGTTGTTTGTCCCAAATCGGATATATAAAAGAGTTTGGGTTAGTTTATATATCTTTCCTCTTCTCCTTTGGTCAATTAAGTTGGCAATAGGATTTTGTGGGTTAGGCTGTGAAATCGAAGCCCACATGTGTGCGCCGTCCGTCCGTCCCGGCCAGCGCCCAGCTGGTCTGGTCTGGTCGCATGGGGGGCTTGGCCTGATTTTGGATCTTCTTTATTTTTCCCGTTAGTTTACTTTTTCTTAAGGGGGGAGGGGCTTGGGCCTGATTTCGGATCCTCTTCCTTTCTTTTTTTTTTCCCATTAGTTTTATTTTTGCTCTCATTTTGAATAATTTTTTTTCTCGTTAGTTTTATTTTTGCTCTCAGTCTGAATAAATTCTTTTTTTTTTCTCGCTAGTTTTATTTTTGCTCTCAGTCTGGATAAATATTGTAACTACTAGAGTTCCCACGATCTAATCGTGAGTTATGGAGATGCTTAACGGCTCTCTTTTCTTCTGCTATTTATCTTTATTTAGGAAGAGTAGTAAGAGACACAAAAAGATAAATATCTATCTTTCTCCTGTTCTTCTTTCCTGCTTCTTTTCTGAGCAAGAGTCCGAGTGCCTCCAGTTCACAAATTGAGAGTGTGATGTGTTAACCTTGGAAACAATCAGCCTGAAAAGTTTTACACCCTGGGGCACCCGCAATCATTTTTAAGGTAGTGGAGTCTACACCACATCGCAACGATTGAATCTATTTGTTCTTCTTCCAATTTTGAGATTACAATTCAAAAATGATTAATAATGGCATTCTCTTCCAGAGCCTTACCCGATTTTATTGAAATTGGAACCCCTTGATGGTTCAAATTATAGAAGGTGGTCACACAAGCTTCTTATTTTCTTCGAACAACTTTATGTCGACTATGTGCTCTTCTCGGATCCTCCCGAATAATCTGTCATTATCTCCCTAGATAATGATGACGCTGCTGCACCCAAATTGAAGGTCGATGTTGCTACTACTTCACAAGACTTAGTCGTGGCTGCTGCTGCTAAGGAGAAGGATGTAGTCATGACTGCAACAGAGATCTCTGTAGATGTATCTGTTCTCGCCAGAAAATATGAGAAGGATAACAAGATTGTTCGGGGCCATCTGTTCAATCATATGACGAACAGGCTCTTTGATCTTCTTGTTGGCATTCGGTCTGCAAGACAGATATGAGACACCCTCGACAAGAAGTATGAGGGCGATGATGCTAGAAAAAGAAAATATGTTGCAGGAAAGTGGCTACAGTTTCGTATTATGGATGATAAACATGTGATGAAGCAACTCCATGAGTATGAGAATCTCACTTCTGCTGTTTTGAATGAGGGCATGAAAATGTGTGAGATATTTCAGGCTAATGTATTGCTCGAGAAATTTCCTCCATTTTGGGTTGACTACCAGAATCTGCTGAAACATAAGAAGAGAAATTTAATTTTGCAGAAGCTCATCAGTCATATGCGTACTGAGAAGGCCAATCGAATGAAAGATAAATCACTGTCTTTGTCTTCTAATTCCATTAACATTAATCTTGTTAAATATGTTACAGTTTAGGAAAATGGAAAAGTCACTATGTTCCAAAGAGAGATAAACCGAAGTGGAAGAAAAAGAATCCCATCACTGATAAGAAGATATCTGAAAAAACCTATCTCTAAACCGACTTGTTGGGTGTGCGGTACTACCGACCACAAAGCATATCAATGTCCAAAATGCCAAGGACAATCTCAGAGGCCTAATTCATCTTATGCTGGATCTCAAGCTCACTTAACTGAAACTGATGATATTGTTGTTGTTGTTGTAGTTGAGGTGAATTTGGTGGAGAACAAAACTGATTGGGTGTTGGATACTGGAGCCTCAAGACATTTTTGCAACAACAATGAACTTTTCCATGAGTTTGAGGAAATTGGAGAAGGCGAATGCGTCTACATGGGCAACTCCAGTGTTGCTGGAGTTCTTAGTAAATGGAAAATACTTCTTAAATTGACTTCTGGAAAAACTTTAAGTTTAAGCAATGCATTGTATGTTCCGTCTATGTGTAGAAGCTTAGTTTCTGGTGCTTTACTGAATAAATCGGGTATGAAATTGTACTAGAGGCTAATAGAGCCATTCTCACTAAAAATAGAGAATTTATGAGGGAAAGGGTATTTGAATGAGGGTTTATTTGTACTCAATGTTAATTCTGTTGTTGTTAATGGAAATGCATCTACTTCTACTTACTTGGTTGAGTCATATGATGTATGGCGTCAAACTCAGACACTTTAATGTTGCTTCAATTAAAAGGTTAAGAAAATTGGACTTAATCCTGAATTTGAACATGCATACTATGTCTAAGTGTCAAATATGTGTTGAGGCTAAATTTGCTAAGAAACCGTTTAATCCAGTTAAACATAGAAAGTCTGAACTTCTAGAACTGATTCACACGGATTTGGTAGAATTTAGAAGCATTATGAGTAAATGAGGAAAAATGTACTATATTTCTTTTGTAGATGATTATTCTAGATATACTAGAATCTACCTCCTTAGAATAAAAGATGAGGCTGCCAACATGTTTATGAAATTTAATCTGGAAATAGAAAATCAACTTAACAAGAAAATTAAAAGTTAAGATCTAATAGAGGCGACGAGTATAACACGTTATTTCTTAAGAATTTATGTGAACAGAATGGTATAATACATGAATTTACTACTCCCTATTCTCCTCAACAAAATGGTATAGCTAAAAGAAAAAATAGAACCTTAAAAGACATGATGAATGCTATGATGATTAGTTCTGGGCTGCCTAATAATATGTGGGGGGTGTTGTACTTTCTGCATGCTACATTTTGAACTGAGTATCTCATAAAAAGCTAGACAAGACACCTTATGAATTGTGGAAAGAGTTTGCTCCTACTTTGCAACATTTGAAAGTGTGGGAGGTGTTTAGCTAAAGTGCATCTGCCTGATCTTAAGAGGTTGAACATTAGATGTAAGACATGTAATTATGTGTTTATTGGCTATGCAATTAATTATGTTGCTTATAAATTTATATCTTTGAGTGATTATTTTGTTTCTGAGTTACGTGATATGGAATTTTTTGAATATGTATTTTCTCTTAACTCTTGTGATGTGAATGTTTCTGGTTCTTCTGTTAATGGTCGTGTTAATGTGCCCAGTTCTTCTGTGCATGTGTCTGGTGATCATGTTGAACCTAGAAGAAGTAAAAGATAGAGAACTGAAACTTCTTTTGGTTCTGATTTTATTACTATTTTTCTGATAGATAGTCCTGATAAGATTGATGATTATGTTGTGTCTGCATTTTTTATAAATGAAGATCCGAGTACTTATTATGAGACTATGACTAGCATTGATGCCACTCAATGGAAAAAAGCTATTCAAAGTGAATTAGAATCCATAACTAGTAATCTCACTTAGGAGTTAGTAGATTTACCTAAAAAAATTAAACATATTAGAACTAAGTGGATTTTAAAAGGAAACTAAAACTGAATGTCTCCATTGATAGATTTAAAGCTAGATTGGTGGTAGTGGGTTATTCTCAAAAGAAAGATGTAGACTTCTTTGAGACATATTCTCATGTTGCTAGAATTTCCACCATTCATGCATTAGTTGCTCTAGCTGCTATCTATAATTTGATAATTCATCAGATGGATGTTAAGATAGTCTTCTTAAATGGCGAGCTAAATGAAGAGATATATATTAAACAACCTGAAAGCTGTGTCATGGCTCGTTTGGAAAACAAAGTATGTAAGTTAAGAAAATCTTTGTATGGACTTAAATAGGTTCCTTTGCAGTGGGATGACAAGTTTCATAGTACTATTATTTCAAATGGCTTTGTTGTTAATGGTTCTAATTCTTGTTTATATTCTAAGCTTTAGGAGTCTGGTTGTGTAATAATTTGCTTATATGTTGATGACATGCTAATTTTTGGTGCTAATCTTGATGTGGTTTGAAAACTGAGTCATTTTTGTCTTCTGCCTTTGATATGGAAGATTTAGGTAAAGCTGATCTTATTCTTGGTATTAGGGTTGTAAATGAATCAAATAATTTTAGTTCGGTTCGATATTCGATTCGATTTTTTGATATTCGAATTCAGAAATTTGTGATTTGAATATAAATACAAATACTGTTGGTCCCGGGTGAGTCGGTATCAGTTTAGAGGGGGGTGAATAAACTGATTCAAAAACTTTTACTTTAGATGTGGAAAATAGGGCCCTTTGACTCGCTTGATGAGATTTATCTATGCAGCAAATTGACAATCAGTTGAGACCATTTAAGTGCAACTTGTGTGATGTTGTGTGCAGTTAGAGGTATGCAATGATCAATAAGTACAGCACACAAGAGATTTATAGAGGTTCGAAGTCTCAAACTTCTACATCCTCTCTTCCTTCCGCAGAAGGGCAACTTCACTATATAACTTGAGTTCCTTTACAAATTACACAATGAAGGATAGTTTGCTGAACCTGGTAACTGCTCGCTACCTCAGCTGGTCGACGGCTCACACTTGAAGTCCCTAACTGCTCGCTAGGAAGGTAGGTGCTATTGTCGTCTTTACAAGGTTTTAGATCTCTTTCGATCTTCAAGAGATTAATCTTGAACAAGGGGGTATCAACTGATGTGCTCCTTTGATTGAGCTGAGTGTTTGATCTTTGAATAACTGGAACTGAGAAGGTCGCCCTGGTTGGATCGTCGACAGCTGGCTGAGTATGTTGAATCAGTGAATTCTTCTTCTCAGTTTTGACTTTCGCAGTTTCTATCGAACGTTGCACTTGAGCTTGAGTAAGAGGGAGAAAGAAAAGCTCTGCTTGCGAGGGTTGGCAAGAGGTTATGTTTGCGAAAAAGTTTTTAGAACTCTGATTCACCCGTCTTTTATAGAGGAGTGATTTTATGACCGTTGAGCTTCATTGTCCATTTGATCAGTAGCTCTGTTGGCTCATCAATGGCATGTGATTCTAAATGATTGCTTGGATCATTTGGTTGAAATAGCATTACTCTGCCAATTGATCTTCATTAAATTCCAGGGTCTTTGTAGTACATTTATTCTAAGATATGCTGATTTAAGCAATACTCTCCAGGAGTCTTCTGCCTTCAGCTCTTCTGGTAGTTTGGAATTTCAGTTGGCAGTTTTGGATTTCTCAGCTTAGTTGCAGACTCGTCCTAGCTGGCAGTTCAGAGCTTGTCAGCTGAGTCTGGCTATCGCTCCAGTTGGCAGTTCTGGGCTTATCAGCTGAGTCTGCCTGTTGCTCTAGTTGGCAGTTCTGGGATTGTCAGCTGAGATTGGTCGTTGCTCCAGTTGGCAGTTCTGGGATTGTCAGCTGAGATTGGTCGTTGCTCTAGTTGGCAGTTCTGGGATTGTCAGCTGAGATTGGTCGTTGCTCCAGTTGGCAGTTCTGGGCTTGTCAGCTGAGATTGGCCGTTGCTACAGTTGGCAGTTCTAGCATAAACTGATATTCTATCAGCTTTTTCAAACTTTGGTCAACTCCTTTCTCCCTCAGTTCAGCTTGCTTTGATCGGTATGATTCCTCAGCCAAGTTGAACTTTAGACTGGATGACATGTCTTTCAACTTGTGGGTCATTCTTCAAATTGGTTGACTTTGACTCTTCTAGAGTTCTTCTTCGAAGATGCCCTGGGCTGATCAGCTTCGATCTGCAATCTTGAATTTTGGTCAGTTTTTCATAAGTAATTTTGACATCTCATCAAAACCTGATCTAGGGGTTCCTTGATAGTTTTTTCTAACAATTTCCCCCTTTTTGATGATGTCAAAACCCTGATGATGATGATGGAAAAACTGCAAGTGTAGAATATGCATCAGATATAATCTTTTAGTCATTGCACATTCGTAGCATATTGAGACAAATTGGCTCATGATTTTCATTCAGTTATTAGAACATTTGTCATTCATGCTTATCATTCAGATATCAGAGCATGTCATATTCGTAGCATACTAAGACAAATTGGCTCATGATCTTTATTCAATTTTTAGAGCAATTGTCATTCAAGCTTATCATTCAAGTATCAGCGTATGTTCAAATATCAGAGCATGTTAGTTTTAAAAGCAATTTGGGCTTATTCATGCTTCTTATTCAAGTCTCATAGAATGACTGAAGTGTTAGAGCATAATGAATTATGTCAAACTATTCAAGCTTGAAGCAAAATCAAGATCAAAATTTGTATTATATATTCAAGCGATTCAAGAGTTAGTAGTTAAGACTACTAATCTACTTCCTGAATATTACTCCGATTGCTCTTATTCCTTCTGCTTGATTCTCCTCTTCCTTGAATTCCTTGTAATGTCCGTGCTTCCCCCTGAAGCTGATCTTTCCCCTCATGATGGATTTCTCTTTGAATTTGGTCCCAAAGAGTCATGCATCCACCATACTGTCCATCATCATATTGTCCATTGATAAGTCCATTTATTTCGTGTTTTTGTGGGTATTTTATCATGTATAAATGTCCTTTTTAGTGTGTTTTGAGTCGAAAAGAACCAGGTTGCGGTCAAAGGGCATTTCAAGAGTCGAGTCTGGCGGAAGGGGCATTTTATGCCCAAATATTCACGATTATCTCACACATATGTTCATCAGAGGCATAGAGGACGTCCTCAGTATCCATCCCACATTCGGTCGGTGAAGTGGGCATATCAGATACGGATGGAGATGACAGATGATGCCGTGCCCACAGTACTCGCACAGACTCGACCACAGGTCAGGATGGACATTCCAGTGAAATTCGGGATTTAGTTGAAGAACAGCTGGTGGAAAGATAGCTACATTATCTGCGGGAGAGTTGGAGCTAAGCTGGACTCCTGGAAGGTGCTGCAACAAAAGGATAAGCTCAGACGAGGAGATAAGCTCAATCTAAGAAGATAAGAGTAATCCCTAAAAAATAGGGATTTGTTGAAGCTGAAGCTTATCCAGTCAACTCAGCGAGGGCACGCCGTTCTGGATTTTCAGCAGAAGACCCTCGCCTGTGGGGGAAACTCTACTCGGAAATGTAACTATTTAAACAAGTTTAATTTCTGGAAAAACAAGCTTTAGACACTCTAAAACATTTCTACAGTTTATATTTTCTGCATTTTAATTTCAGTACGCTGCTTAGGCAGCAAAACAATCTGAAAGGTCTTAAACCTTCGGGACTTAGGTTATGTTTATGTTCATCGACGTTGGAGTCGAGTTTTTGCTTAATTAATTCAGTACGTTTTTGTTTATTTTTATGTCTTTAAATTCTGCAAGTTCAATTATGTCTAGCCTTCTCGGCTAGATCTTTAATTCTGGCGTTTGAATGATGAAATTGGTTTAAGCACAAAACTGGACTCGTGAGGCCAAAATGGGCATAGTAATGCATGATTAGTTTCCGTTAATTCTTGTGCCTTGTTCCACGTGAGTGTGTGTCTGAAATGCCCAATATGGCTGATCACCCGTTAGGTAAAGAGGGCACACCACTATTAATTGAATTAGCGAATCGTGACTGTGTGTTGGTTCATATAGTAATAAGGGAATTAATGGGGTGTTGTGGGCACAAGAGGAAAAGAGGAATCAGTTGAACACAACAGATCTAGGTCCGTCTAGGGCACACTGCTGCTTGTTTGCTTACATCTCTTAGAGAAATCGGGAGGTGGGTAACTGGTTAGGGGTTTAATCGAAGAGGAATCACTTTAAAACCTAAAATGAAAGGATGGATGAGGAGACGCATGAGAGGAATCCGGTCACCATAACTAGATGACCTATCATGTATGAAAATCAGTGTGCCCATGATCGAGTTGTTTTATGTTTAACCAAGTTCTAATTCGAATGCCAGAACCTTTTATTATTTGATATTTTCTTTAGTTTCTTTCTCAGATTTAATTTCAGTGTAGTGACAACACCAAAACCCCCCTTTGTGATTGGATACTTGAAGAGAGAATCACAACAGCTCTCTGTGGGATCGACCCGTACTCATTAGCTAGCTACGCTCGCTGTGGGCACAGGAGTTTATAAATATATTTTTGAGCGCGAAATGACAACGTGTCATCCATCTTTCCCCTTTTTGGCATCATCCAAAAGGTGAAGAGGATCACATGATGGTAATGACAAATTTAGCAGAAAAGTGAAGGCGGTTGCCAAATTGTCATCTTGAGCTGCAGAAACTGAAGGCATTTCCATGGTCGAAGAGAGCCATACATAGACATCTTCAGTTGGCATGAACTGACCTGGATCAGAGATATCTTGATCTCTGAAGCTCATGGGGGCCAAGCTGGTGAAGATTTCTTCAGTTGAAGGGAGTGGTGGATCACCAACGATGGGTGCGCACGAGGAATTGGTTGGTTCATTGTCGGGGAGAGGGTCATCGACGGGTATACCAAGCTGGAGTCGCTAGATCATTGAATCCATGATCTCCGAAAGCGTTGGAGGTGAGGAAAGTGGATGATTCATCCAGTTTCGACTCCATGATCCCTCTCTGATCCAGAAGGCTGAGCCACGGGTATGGATGAGGTGAAACATAGTTGACTCATCCAGTTGAAAGTGCCAAATATGATACTACAAGTACCGCCGCAGTTGGGTGAAGAGGGAGGAGTCGGAGTCCTCAATAAGACCAAAGCAGCTTCGGAGCTGGTGGTCGAGAACCTCTTCAAAATCAACCTCAATATAGTCATTTTGGACTAAAGGTGAAGGTTAGGAGCTGGCTGATATTGTGGGCTGATCACTCAACCTTAGAAGAGATGCATTCTCCATCATCAGCTCTCTTTCGTCAGTGGAGCTGACGGTTGCCTCTAAGGGTGCCTTTCCATGATCTGAGCTGGAAGGCCCCTGTGGGTGTGAGCGTTTTGAGGTAGGATGGCAGTATATTGTGGGAAGCATGTCCCGTCTTCCAAGTAGTTTTCCAGTTGGTATGATCTCATCAAACTGGCTTTGTATGATGTGGCTTATGCAATTCATAAAGCCGACTCTTTCTCGGAATGTACCAGTTTAAGGATCAAACGTCACTCGCTCGACGTTGGCTCTCAGTTGCGCCAGGATGTATGAAGCCCAGTCGGCTTGATATCCAAAGTAGAGGGCTGCAGTGATGTGAGCCTTGATCTCGGAGAGATGAACGATCTCAAAGTTGCCATGGATAATATGGCTGGTGATATCCAGAAGCTGGATGATATCACTTTGCAAGCTCTCCTTTAATCTGTGTGAACTGTCGTTGTGGTGCACATGAAGAAGCTTTCAGATTTTCCATAACTCATGTTTGGATGGCAGACTTAGGTTCATCACGTCTGCACCTGTGTCGGGGAGCTGTAAAGTGGAGATCATCGTGTCCTTTGTGACTGTGATCACTTGATTTTTTACAGTAGAGATGATGTTGTCGCCGTTGATAGATGCATTGTAATAGAACTCAGTGATATACTCAGGTATGTTCTTGACTGGCAACTGTGTCAAGAAGAGAAGCAATCCAGTCGCCGCCAACGGTCGATAAATTTGTTTAAAGATATCCGGACCAAGACGTGCATTTAGCATCTCTAGATTTAGAGATTTATCCTTCCTCATTTTGCGTTCAAGAGCTTTAATGTCTACCATGGAAAATGGAGGCTTCATTTCTGCAAAAGAAAGATATTCAGTTTTAGAGATGTAAGAATGTAGATGAGAGAGGGAAGGCTTAGCAACAGATCGAGTGAAAGAGAGAGAGAGAGAGAGAGAGAGAGAGAGAGATTATCAGGTGATCGGAGCCTTCATCTCTTTGCTTATATTTATGCATCTATGCATGCAAGAATCGAGAGTACTCGATGGATTTTCTTGGCTGATCAGCCATCTGATTTGATGGTTGATTAGCTGAATTAATGATATATGTATCTCAGCCGTTCAACAGTTGAATGGCTTTATGATCTTGTGGCTGAGATGAAATCATTTTGAAAAATGGGGTAGTTGCCATAAATAGCGAAATATTTTATGCAGATCTTTCCATTTATAGTGCATTAAAATATATTTTCTTTGCCTTTGAGAAGTGTTGGTTTAAGATTCATGCAGTGATATTAATGACAACTTGTATCATTTGAGCCCGATTTTCCAATTGTAACCGTTGACGTATATAATTTCATAATCGCAACGGTAATAATATAGTTAAGGTAAGCTTTTAAATTTAAAAAAACTTATCCTTAGTCAGTTGGGATATAGTCCAACTGATTGATGATGTGGCAGTTGGTTGAGCAGTTGAGTTTTTGATACTCAGTTGTCATTGCTGAGTTGGCTGCAGTTGAGGCTTGCAACTGAATTGATCAGCCAGTTTGATCAGTTGCTTGGCTTTTCTATAGACAATCTCTGTTTCTTGAATGGCCTCGCTAGACTGGCTGCATAGCTACCTTTAGATGCAGTTTTGTGCGTTGATGGTCCAGGCCTTTCCGTCTTCTTGACTTGACGAAGATGAAGCTGGATCTCAACTGACGAGCTCTTCAACTTTCGACTAAGGGAGTGTGAGATTCCCTTTGGCGATGATCGTAACTGATCATTTGTCTTGGTCAACTGCACACCTTTTGAGCTTGTGGTGAGCAGTGGAGTCACATAGCCTTTGGATAAGAGATTTGGTGACGTGGCAGTGTCTTCATCATCACTATCTCTTGCATCATTATGCCTTGTATTCCTTTCAGAAGCTATGACTGCAGTGTGGGATAGATGAGGTTCTGTCCTTTGATTACCAGATGAAGTTCGTCGTGATGGCTTAGCTGATTGACTTGATATATTATCAAAGTTCAACTGACGATAAAGAGAGTCAGTTGGGCAGTTGACTGGTTGACCTGCAGTTCCAACTGCTTGAAACATGAATCTGGATTTGAATTCGGCCAGTAAGGCGGTTGGTGGAATTTTGTTGACCATCCGGTGATTCATGATGTGCTGAACTTGCACAATGGTTGGAGGGAATGGATTTAACGATCCTATCCATTTGATGCTCCAAGTTTCTTCTCTTTGCCAGAAGCTCATGCCATGAAAGGCAGTTAGCAAGAAGTGAGACTGGATAGACATAGAATGTCTCCAGTTGTACCAATAGAAATATCGGTGAAGTTGTTTGAACAGCTCTTGATCTTGTTGTGCAACAACAGTGAAGTGAGTGAGAAGGAGATTGGTCACTTCCTTTTGTGCACTTTTGACTGCATATTCGCCACTGTAGAAAGTGCGAATGTTCTCTTCAGTCAGCTGGAGCGGAGGGCATGTGCCTCTGAAGTAGTCTGCTCCATAGTTTGGATGGGGTATTCCTATGAATGGAATAAGCTCATCTGGATCAGAACAAACCTAGAAATCAACTGGTGATCCGTTCTTTGATTTTGGAGAATGAACGACATTGGCAGTTGAGTTGCTCGAACTTTGGTTGCTCATCTTGGCCTTCCATTTTCTCTTCTTCTTCAGGAACTGTAGATGAGCAATTCCTTTCTTGGGGATCCAGTCGGAGATCAAAACTGGTAGTGATTCATCATTTGGGAGCTTCAGCAGGTCTTCAAGTATTTTGCTCATCCTTACAACAAGTCCTACCTTGGACTCAAATTTGTCGGACTTCTTTGAGTCTGCAGCCTTGATGACTTGATGCTTGAATTGTTGAAAGACGAATTCTGCCCAGTTTGCTTGTTTTCCTTCAGCAAGGTGAATCATAACCTTGTATCTTTCTTGAGTGAGTTGGCTTAGACTGCCAATTGCTCCGAACATCATCTTGTTCGTTATGTCAAGTAGAACTCCATACTCAGGCTTGAGGTCAGTTTTAGCGGTGGTAAAACTAAATTTCTTATTGCAGGTTGAGGCTTTCCATTTTCTCTAGTGCGATTCTGTAGATTCCTTTAGATCTTGAACGGATAGGCCTTCTTGCGGGAGTTGAAATACTTCAGCAATTGTTTGCTCATTGATGTGTAACATCCTTCCTTGAGCCACTGAAGATATCATCTTCCCATCTGCAGATAATTTTGCTTGAAGTAAAAAATTCACTCACCAAATTTTGTCTAAAGAATTTTGGTGGTGTTTCCAGGTAGTGAAGAACTCCTGTTTTGTGAAGATTTGACAGAAGAATTGAGTTATTTGATTCATCAAGAATCAATTGAAATTTCTGTCTGTCAAGGAATTTATCTCTCATAAGTTGTCTTTTGAAGGAGTTTGAAGATCTGGATAATTCGGCCATTTTGGAGTTTGGCTGAACTTTTGGTGTATTCAAGAACTTTTGAGAGAGAGAGAGATTTTTAGATCTTTTTGGAGGAGGAGGCTTTTTGAGAGGCTTGAGAGAGAGAGGCTTTTATGAGTGTGTGGATAGGCTCATAGGTATGATGGTTGAAATGGTACTAGCCTCTGATTTCTTTTGGTCGTTAGCAATTAATGACCTTGACACGTGTCATTGATTTGCAACGGTTAAATATTTCAAAAATAAATGTAAAGTTGGACATTTATTTGAAAATAGAAAGAAATAAACTTTTATATATATATATAATCAAAGGATAATTACAACTGATTAACAAGAAGTGTACTTAAGGCTTTTCTAATCATGTTTTAAGTGTGATCAGCCTCTAGTCCTTCTTGTGATCAGTTTTTCTTCTTTTGGCCAGCGGCTCGGTATGCTCCTCATCATCATCCTCAGTGCTGCTAGCTAACTCAGTTTCAGCGAATTGGAGTCTCTGTTGGGCTTGCAGCTGCCTGATTTTCTCGGTATTCAGTTTAACCTGTTGCTGCAGGGACTCAAACAGTTCCATAAAATGTGGAGGGAGCTGGACCATGGAACTGCTGGGTTGAGCCATGAACTGGACTGCTCTTGAGTCCGCTTCCTCTCCTTCTTCAGTTCCAACAAGTTCCTCGCAAGGAACTGTGTGGGAAATCTCTTCTGTCTCCATACTGCGTTAGCATACAACCTGATTATTTTGAGCTGACTGATCAGTTGATTGATCAGTTTTATCCATCACTGGATCAGCTGGAGGAACAGATGTGACATTCACTTTCTCAGCAGTTGGCCCTTGTGGTATAACTGTCTGGGGCTCAGCTGTCTTATCAAACTGACGAGTTTGATCAGCTGACTCTTCTGAATCTTCTGGAATGATATTGATTTCGACTTCAGTTCTGATAGGAGACTTCTCAGAGTGAAGTTCCCTTATCACTTCATCGATGAGATCATCAACTGGATTCATTGTTTGGTCGCTTGTAGCAGCTGATTATTGTTCAGGCTAATGGCTATGTGACTTCTTCATCAGTTGATTAAATAGCCATTTGTGTTGAACATGCGGATGCGACCACCTTTCTTGTTCCAGTTCAGTGGTGATGACTGGCAGGGTTAAGTAGTGAAATCTGCACAGTTCATCAAACACATCCTTCATTGATCCTTCAGCTGGATTTGAGCATTCTTTCCTCAGCTGTAGTTGCCTCATGAGATGTTTGCCTTTAGTGATACTGGCATTCTCACTGTCTGTCCACCATAGGCTCCATTCTTCTTCTCGCCTCCAGAAACTCATTCCATGAAAGGCTAACAATGATAGAAACTGTTCTGACTGGTATACATGTCTCCATAAAAACCAATAGATGTACCTGGTTAAGATATTGAAGAGCTCCTCATGACCAGTTAGCTCATGAGCATAATGTTGAGCCATGTGCTTCTGCGTGGTTTCATCAGCCCATTTCTTCACGGACTCTCCTTGGGAGTAGGCTCTTATATTTTCTTTGATTTGAGCCATTGGTGGGCAGGTCATTTGAAAGTAATCAGCTCCGGCTCTATTGTGATGAATCCCTCTTGCAGGGATGATATCTTCAATGATTAAGTTTGGTGGAATTGTTGGGTCTAGAATAGGACTTGATCGTTTTCTCCTTCTAGACTGAGAGAGCAGTATTCTTCTTCTTCGTGCTTGATCAGCTGGCTTCTTCCTTGTAGTTGATCTGACCGCAGTTGGCCTAGCTGACTGTCCGATCATGCCAGGTCTGGTAGCAACTAAACTGTGTTGTCTGAATCTCTGAGCTATTGGAATTTCATCATCAGAGTCGGTAGCTAGCTTCGTTCCCTTGCCTTCAGCTGTAGGCTTCTTTCTTCTTGACTGATCAGTTTGTTCCAGATCAACCTCAACAATTCTGAGAGGTCTTGAGATGAAGTCATTACTGACTATTGTTTTGAATTCCTTCTCCTCAGCTATCCATGGGAACTGCTTCTCCAGAATTATGCTGACTCGGCTTATGTATCCAATTCTTTGAGGGAATTTCTCACCATTCCAGTTTTGTTCAATGATATCAACGTATCTCTTTAGTTGTTCGAAGAAAGACTGTGCCTAGTTGATATCCATTCGGTTGTAGATGGCAGCGCAGATTTTATACTTTATTGCTGTCATTTCTGATTGGCTGCCAGTTGTTCCAACCATGATTTTTGAAGCAATAGCAGCGAGTACCTGGAATTCATCTTAAAATTTTGATATAAGATGATTGCTCTTATATGATTGAGGCTCTCTTTCCTTTTTCCAGAAATCATATGCTTCCTGGAAATTCACTTGAACGTCCTCAAGCTTGAGTCTGCTGTTGGGTAGTCCAAATATGTTGCTCAGAGACTCAGCAGTTACGACAATAGCGTGTCCTCTGACCTCCGATCTGATTTCTCTGGGATTCGAAGATCCGTTTTAATTTAGATAGAATTCAGCGACTGGTTCATCGTAGATTCATTCTGGAAACACCTCTAGAAACTTTTTCAGCCTGGCCTAAGAAAGCTTTTTGACTATCATTCTGCTTAGCGGAGAAGCTTTGCAAGCTTGAAGAAATCCGGCTGGATTGAAAAATTTGTCTCTATCGAGCTTATCACAGAAGGCTTTGGAGTCTTCACCAGATTGTTGGAAGTTGAATCTTCTGTGTGATGGACTTTGAGCCATGATTCTTCGAAACAGATTGACTTGCGAAGTTGAGGAGTCTGATCTTTCAAGATTGAACAAGCTTTTGACGAGAGAGAGGTAAAAGGCCAGTAACTTTGGTAAAAATCGGAAAACTTATCTCGATTGTTCAGCCAACTTATTTATATAGAGAGATTTGGCTCATCCAACGGTTGCGACTCTTGGTCTCCCTAAATTCAATGGTCGGATTAGATCAATTGACCCGTCGATTAGCTTTTCATTTCTATCCGTTGGGAATTAAGGAGGAGAGAGAATGACAGTTCAACGGTAACATTTGGATGACACGTGTTTTTACCGTTTCCACTATTTGAGACTTTTGAACTTATCTCTTCTCTTCAGTAGCTTCTCCTTGACTTGAAAACTGATTACGTCATCAGTTGAGTTTGGCCGTAACTGATGATTTTTCCGTTGATCAGTTCCAACTGTGATGTCTTCTCATCAGTTCCTGGCTGATTTTAACTGTTCAGTTCTTCAAACAGCTGCTTCTCAGTTCTCTCAGTTCAGCTGGTCCTCGAGCTGATATCCCCTTTTGAGTTGGCTTCAGTTCCTATGATTTTTTCTTCAGTTTGAACAAATTGCAGTTTGTATGTTCTGCATAACTGACTGGATTATCAGTTTGAGTGACTGAACTGATGATTCAGTTGAATTTGATAGGGTAAACTGATCATTTCCAGTTTGCTCATTTCTCAGCAACTTCTTGCATATACTTCAAACTGATAGATTATGTGGCGAACTGATCAGTTTTTCATCTTTTTGACTCAGTTTCTTTCTTCAGCTGGGAGTGGTTCCTCGGCCTTTTTCTTCCAGTTCATCATCTTCATCCTGTGATGCTAGTTCCAGCAATCCTAACTGTATACAAAGCGCTATAAACCTTACTTCAGGCAACGGTTTGGTGAAGATGTCGGCTATCTGTTTCTCAGTATTGATATATTTGATGCATATGTCTCTCTTCTCGATGTGATCTCTGATGAAATAGTGCCTTATGTCAATGTGCTTAGTTCTTAAATGTAGAACTGGATTTTGAGATATCGCGATTGCACTATTGTTGTCACAGAAGATAGGCACTTCTTCAGTTTCAACTTTGTAATCCTTCAACTGTTGCTTCATCCAGAGTATTTGAGCACAGCAGCTTCCAGCAGCTACATACTCTACTTAAGTTGTTGACGTGGAAACTGAGTGCTGCTTCTTGCTAAACCAGGATATCAGTTACCTTCCAAAAAACTGACATGTTCCACTGGTGCTTCTTCTGTCAATCTTGCATCCACCAAAGTCTGAGTCTGAATATCCAATTAAACTCAAACTGTCATCTCTAGAATACCATAATCCAAGATTTATGGTTCCTTTGAGATATTTGATAATTCTCTTAGCTGCTTCAAGATGACTTTTCTTAGGATTGGATTGAAACCGCGCACATAGGCCGACTGAATATGAGATGTCTGGTCGACTGGCTGTTAAGTAAAGTAGGGATCCAATGATTCCTCTATAGTAAGTTTGGCTAACTGATTCTCCTTCTTCATCAAGAGTTAGTTGAACTGATGTGTTCATTGGAATCTTGAGAGTTTTTCCTTTGCTTACTCCAAACTTCTTAACTAGCTCCTTGGTGTACTTTGCCTGGCTGATGTGAATTCCATCTTTCAGCTGCTTTACTTGGAGTCCTAGGAAGAATGTCATTTCTCCCATCATGCTCATCTCGAATTCGCTTTGCATCAATTCAGCGAACCGTGTGCATAGATCTTTGCTCTTTGATCCAAAAATTATGTCATCCACATAAATTTGAACCATTAAGATCTCAGTTGATCGTTCTATTCGGAATAGAGTTCGATCAATGACTCCTTTTTTAAACCCGTTTTTCAGCAAGAATGTTGTTAGAGTTCCATACCACGCTCTTGGAGCTTGCTTCAGTCCGTAGAGAGCCTTTTTCAGTTTGAAAACTTGATCACCAATTTCAAAGTCTGGCGGTTGCTCTACATACATGTCCTTCTTAAGCATTCCTTGAAGAAAAGTACTTTTGACATCCATTTGGTAGACTGTGAAGTTAGAGTGAGCTGCATAGGCTAGGAACAGTCGGATGGCTTCCAATCTTGCAACTGGCACAAATGTCTCATCAAAGTCGATTCCTTCACTTTGTGAGTAACCTTTGGCTACCAGTCTAGCCTTGTTCCTTGTGATCACTCCTTGTTCATCCAGTTTATTGCGAAACACCTATTTTGTGCCAATGACCTTCTGGGTTTTTGGCCTATCAATGAGAAACCATACGTCATTTCGTGTGAACTGGTTCAGTTCCTCTTGCATAGCCATGATCCAGTCTGAATCTTCTAAGGCTTTCCTGATGTTTGCTGGTTCAGTTTGAGAGATGAAGCATGTGAATAATGCATGCTCAGTTGATCCTCTGGTCTGAACTCGACTTCTTGGATCACCAACTATCTTGCCAGTTGGATGGCTTCAGAGCCATTTGGGTAATATGGCTTCAGCTGGGTCCTTAGCTGGTTCTTCTGTGATAACGCCATCAGTTTCTCGTTCATCAGTTGGCTCGGCATTCTCATTATTTCTTCCCCCTGCTTCAGTTGTGGGGTTTGCGATCTCAGCACGATTTGTGTCTTTATTGACCAAGTTGTTCTCAACTGGTTTAGTGCCAGTTTTATTGCCCTCTTCTAATGAAACTTCAAACCGCTTTGGAACAATGTGATCCACATAGTCCTGCGAGTTTTCAGTTTCACTAGGTAGTACTTAAACTGATGTATCTATAGTTTCTTTGTTCCTGTACTCATTAGCAAATTCATCAAATACCACATGACATGTTATTTCCACAACAAGAGTTCGTTTATTGAACACTCTATAAGCCTGTGCATGAGGAGAGTTATACCCAAGAAATATTCCCTCATCAGCTTTAGCACTGAAGGCTTTCAATTGAGTCTTGCCATTGTTGTGAATATAACATTTACAGCCAAATATTTTAAAATAAGAGATAGAAGGCTTACGACCCTTGTACAGTTCATAAGGTGTCTTGTCATGGGCTGCTATAATGGCACTTCGATTTTGAGTATGGCAAGCTGTATTGACTGCTTCAGCCCAGTACCCTTCAGCTATGTTGGCATCAGCTATCATAGCTCGAGCTGCTTCCTTTAGTGTTCGGTTGCGCCTTTCAGCTACACCGTTTTGTTGTGGAGTTCTAGCAGCTGAATGTTCATGAGTGATTCCAAGCTGGTTGAGGAAGTTGATCATGTGTTGATTCACAAATTCGGTTCTATTGTCGGAGCGAATCATCTGAACTGATCTTTCCTTCTCAGTTTGTAGTCTTCTGATCAGCGCCGTGAGCTTGTCATATGTTTCATCTTTGCTCCTCAAGAATTCCACCCATGTATATCTTGAGTAATCGTCAACTACTACAAGAGTGAATCTTTTGTCTTTTGGAGTTTGAGGTCTAACTGGACCGAACAAGTCCATGTGTAGCAGTTGAAGACACTTAGTTGTTCCCGGTGGGTGATTCTTATTCTTGAAAGATGACTTCACTTGCTTCCCTTTTTGACATGGTCCGCATATACCTATTTTCTTGTATATCTCCTTGGGAAGCCTCTCAACTAGCTCTTTCTTTGCTAGGTAGTTGATAGTTTTGAAGTTGAGGTGGTTCAGTCGACGATGCCATAGCCAACTTGCTTCAGTTGATCCTTTTGAGAGAAAGCAAGCTTCTGAGTAGCCGGTTGACCAGTCAACAATGTACATGTTGCCTCTCCTGATGCCGGTTAGCAAGATTACTCCAGTTGACTTGTCTCTTATGTTGCATGAGTTTTTAGTGAAGTCAACTGAGTAGCCATTGTCGCACAGCTGGTTGATGTTGAGTAATTTGTGCTTTAGTCCATCTATATGGGAGACTCTATTTACGACTACTTTTCCTTTGACAACGAACCCTTCTCCAATGCTTCGGCTTTTGGAATTGTCTCCAAATGTGACGAGTGGACCTTTGATTTCTTCACAACCATCGAGATCTTCTCTGTCTCCGGTCATGTGTTTGGAGCACCCGCTATCTAGATACCAAATGTCTTTGGTTTTCTTCATAGATAGGATGCTTTTGTCCTGCAAAGAAAAGGATTAGCATTTAGGGACCCGTTTCATATCGGGTCCTTTTTGATACATTAAGCTTTTTGGAATCCAGATTTGCCACACTTTTGACTTTTTATCACTTAAAGAGTCAACTGACTTAGATCGTTTCATCAATTTCGACTTTCTTTCAACTCTCCTTGAGTCGGTTGAATGGTACCTACGCTGAAAGTTAGTGGGATAAAACACTTCAACTAGCACACGATTATTTTGAGATTTTTGGGCTCTTCGATCAGGCCAATGTCTTGTATGTTTCCAATTCATTGGATTGGACTCTTTTGGATCAGCTATTGGTTCATTTCTAGAATCCAGATATTCATTGTAATGATGATAAGGTTGAAATGTTTTTATTTGATCTCTCCTAGAAGTGCTTTGATTGAACTGTGTAGCAGGGTAGGTTTGAGATCTAAATTGTTCTTTCTTTTCATAGTGAAATGATCTGCCAATTTGCCTTGAGGGCTTTTTATACTAAGTTGGTGGCCTTTGTTGAACTGGAAGCTTTGAACAAGTGAACTGACTTGAGTGAACTGATGGTCTTGGTTGAGAACTGGGCTTTGGCTGACCGGGTGTTTTAGATTGGTAGAACTGACCAAACTTTTTAGGCTAGGTCTGGGGATTTTTTAATATTCCCTTTCCTTTGTTTGACTCAGCTGGTTGATCCTGAGATCTTGTGAACCCTTTTAGGATACCCTTGTCACTAGGTTGAGCAACTGCTTTTCCCTTTTCTAAGGCAGTGAACTTGCTATATCCTAGCCCTGAGCTGCCAGTTCCAGCTCTCTGATGACTGAGTATTTCATCTAGAGTCTGAGATCCCTTTTTGAACTTTAAGTTTACCTTTTCTTTTTCAAGGATCTCTTGCTTGAGTTTTTGATTCTCTTCCTCTAGATCAACAGTTCTTAGTTTCAATTTCTCAAATTCTATAAGCTGTGATTCAAGATACTCTAGTCTTTCATGATCAATGCTCAGTTTCCTAACCTTGTTTCTTAGTTCATCATTTTCATCTTTCAGTTCAACATGCAAATAGGAGATTGAAGCTAATTGGTCTTCTAGCATCATAAGTTTCACATCAAGTTCATTGCTAAAGACAGTTGCTTCATTGATATGGTAAAAAGAAGTTTGAGAGTCAGCTGTACTAACCTCTTCATCATGGTCAGCCATTAGGCAGAATAATGCTTCATCATCATCTGAGCTGTAGCCGTCAGAATCGATTCCTGAAGGATAGTCTGAATCATCCAACACAGCATTCTCGAGATTTGCGACCATTGCTTTTCTTTTGAAGAAGCTTCTTTTTACCTTGGCTTTCTTGTCTTCGGGGAGTTCTGGACATTCGAACCTGTAATGTCCTTGTTTATGACAATGAAAACACTCACCAAGATTACGATTGCCACTCCTAAATGTTTCAGCTGGCCGTTCAGCTGGTTGGTAGACTTTTTCAACTTTTGGGATTTCATCAGTCTGAGGTGAAACTGATTGTTTATCCCGAGCTCTCTTCAAATTTTCGAGCAACTTGGTAACTGATTGAATTTGATCATTGATGTCCTCATTTAGATTTTTCTTCTTCTCAGTTGCCTCTCTTTTCCGTTCAGTTGAAGATCCGCCTTGGTGTTCTTTGGCTGGTGAGCTCCTAGGCCGGAAGCTGTTTCTTCCTCGAGCGTGATGAAGCCATGCAAGGCATTGAAGGCCTTGAACCCGAGCTGCAATTCAAAGGTCCAATGACGCGACTTCAAGCGAAGAAATTACAAGGTTATTTCCAAGTGATGATTCGCAAGAAGTTTGAGGAATTAGAATATGCAAAGTGCAGCCATACTTTAGTTAATTTATTAACTAATGAAGATCAAGATCATACCATGGAGAATATAACTTGAAGAGTTGAAGAAAAGAGCAAGAAGAAGTGCATTTGTGCATGGAGCTGTTTTCGCCCTTGATTTAATTTAATTAAAGGGTTGATTTTTTTATCTAGACTATAGTATTTATTTAATTACTTTAGACTATAGTTTAGATCAGTTTTTAATTAATTAATAAGTGTAATTTTCGTTCATAATATCATAGATTTGACTAGAATTGTATTTAAGGCAATTTCCTACCTTGAATAGAATTCTAGTTTAGGTATTTCTATAGTATAGTTAGAGATCCTTTTGGATCAGATTTTTAGGCCTTTTTAATTGTTATTTTCGTGCATAATAGGCCCTATAAATAGAGGAACCATGTTACTTTGATATTTTAGACATTATTGATTAAAATTGCTTTTGCATTCAATTTGTGTCTCAACCGTCAAAGCTTTTGATTATTTTCTGTCGAAAATATTCATTCTTGAAGCCTAACAACTTTGAGTCTTACATCAAGAGAACGTTCTAATTCACACGAGGAATTAGGGTGAACTTGCTACCGAGGAGTAACTTTGAGATTCATTTTCGTCGTACAAGATACGCCGGGGATTAATCGGGTTGCAAATCACAACACCTCCATCGTCCAGCCACCATCTTCGACTTCCTACACCTTCCATCAACGTCCGTGACACTCCCAAGCCATCAAGACCTGATCGTGTGTCGATCATCAAGGGTTCGGTTCCATTCAGCATAAATTCATCGTGTTTTCAATCTATACCGTAAGTCCTTCGAACCTCTATCATATCCTATCTACCCTAGCCATTCTAAACCCATTCATCACCATCGATTTACCTTCATCCAAGCCATCCATAAACTCGTCTAAAACAGCCCTATTTCTATTTGGATTTGTGTTATTTTGTGTGTCATTGTCTAGGTATTTTAGTTGAGTCTTAGTCGTCTAGATAATCGAGTATAGATCCCTTACTTCACCGACGTAGTTTCTTTCCTTTGCTTCCACATCTTTTGTGTCTCATTGGTCATCGAGTCCCGGGTCACATCAGAGCGTCTCTAAACCTGGGCCTTTCGCCATAGAAAGCTGCTTCTTGAACTGATGATGTCGACGCTTCTCTCTTTCGGTTTAGACTGTACTCGTGAGCTTTAAGAGAACCAAATAGTTCCCTTTGAGTGATGCTGTTTAGGTCTCTTGACTCCTTTGTAGCTATCACTTTCATATCCCATTCGTCAGTAAGATTATCCAGTATTTTGGAATTCATCTCTGAATTGGGATAACTTCTCCCGAGGTTGTTCATCTCACTGATGATGCCTAGAAATCTTGTTTCAAGGCTTGAGATGGACTCTTCTGCCTGCATTTTGAAGGATTCATACCTGTCAACTGCCAGTTGGAGCTTGTTTCTTTTTATAGCTTCGGACTCTCTGCAAAGATCTGCTAGTAGGTCCCATATTTCTTTGGCAGTTGTGCAGTTTTTGGTATCATTCATACGATCTTCATCTAGAGTTTGGAATAATGCAGCTTGAGCAACAAACTCTAGATTCTTCAACTTCTTCTCTTCACTGGTGAGAAGATTAGTTGGCTTCGAGATCCTTGCTGGTTGATTGATATCAACTATGTGAGCATCATTGTCCATCATGATGATGATTGGACCTTCTTCAATGACTTCCCACATATTCTCATGAATTGAGCAGAGATGAGCTTTCATTCTCCTGCTCCAATTATCATAGTTCTCAACTGAAAACAAAGGTAGCTTATGGTTTCCCATAGTTGGAATGTTAGCACAGATAGTTAGATCTGATTCAGTTGATCTGCAGAAACGGCTGATCCTTAGAATCAACCGCTCTGATACCACTTGTTGGTCCTGGGCGAGTCGGTATCAGTTTAGAGGGGGGTGAATAAACTGATTCAAAAACTTTTACTTTAGATGCGGAAAATAGGGCCCTTTGACTCGCTTGAAGAGATTTATCTATGCAGCAAATTGACAATCAGTTGAGACCATTTAAGTGCAGCTTGTGTGATGTTGTGTGTAGTTAGAGGTATGCAATGATCAATAAGTACAGCACACAAGAGATTTATAGAGGTTCGAAGTCTCAAACTTCTACGTCCTCTCTTCCTTCCGCAAAAGGGCAAATTCACTATATAACTTGAGTTCCTTTACAAATTACACAATGAAGGATAGTTTGCTGAACCTGGTAACTGCTCGCTACCTCAGCTGGTCGACGGCTCACACTTGAAGTCCCTAACTGCTCGCTAGGAAGGTAGGTGCTATTGTCGTCTTTACAAGGTTTTAGATCTCTTTCGATCTTCAAGAGGTTAATCTTGAACAAGGGGGTATCAACTGATGTGCTCCTTTGATTGAGCTGAGTAGTTGATCTTTGAATAACTGGAACTGAGAAGGTCACCCTGGTTGGATCGTCGACAGCTGGCTGAGTATGTTGAATCAGTGAATTCTTCTTCTCAGTTTTGACTTTCGCAGTTTCTATCGAACGTTGCACTTGAGCTTGAGTGGGAGGGAGAAAGAAAAGCTTTGCTTGCGAGGGTTGGCAAGAGGTTATGTTTGCAAAAAAGTGTTTAGAACTCTGATTCACCCGTCTTTTATAGAGGAGTGATTTTATGACCGTTGAGCTTCATTGTCCATTTGATCAGTAGCTCTGTTGGCTCATCAATAGCATGTGATTCTAAATGATCGCTTGGATCATTTGGTTGAAATAGTCGTTACTCTGCCAATTGATCTTCATTAAATTCCAGGGTCTTTGTAGTACATTTATTCCAAGATATGCTGATTTAAGCAATACTCTCCAGGAGTCTTCTGCCTTCAGCTCTTCTGGTAGTTTGGAATTTCAGTTGGCAGTTTTGGATTTCTCAGCTTAGTTGCAGACTCGTCCTAGCTGGCAGTTCAGAGCTTGTCAGCTGAGTCTGGCTATCGCTCCAGTTGGCAGTTCTGTGCTTATCAGCTGAGTCTGCCTGTTGCTCCAGTTGGCAGTTCTGGGATTGTCAGCTGAGATTGGTCGTTGCTCCAGTTGGCAGTTCTGGGTTTTCAGCTGAGATTGGCCGTTGCTCCAGTTGGCAGTTCTGGGCTTGTCAGCTGAGATTGGTTGTTGCTCCAATTGGCAGTTCTGGCATAAACTGATATTCTATCAGCTTTTTCAAACTTTGGTCAACTCCTTTCTCCCTCAGTTCAGCTTGCTTTGATCGGTATGATTCCTTAGCCAAGTTGAACTTTAGACTGGATGACATGTCTTTCAACTTGTGGGTCATTCTTCAAATTGGTTGACTTTGACTCTTCTAGAGTTCTTCTTCGAAGATGCCCTAGGCTGATCAGCTTCGATCTGCAATCTTGAATTTTGGTCAGTTTTTCATAAGTAATTTTGACATCTCATCAAAACCTGATCTAGGGGTTCCTTGATAGTTTTTCCTAACAAATACTTTTTCTGATTCGATTAGTTATTAAATTCAAACTCAAAATCATGATTTTTCGATTCGATATTTGAAAATATTCGATTCGATTTATGTTTATATATATATATAAACACACACACACACATATATATATATATAATGTGAATTTGTTTATGTTCAACCTTTTGAAGTTGTGACTTGTTAGTATGTGATTTATTATGATTTGCGAACAGTGAGTTGGAACACATATATATATTTTTAGCATTTATTATTGAGTGTTTATCAGGTAAATATATCAGAAATATAATTTATTATTGAGTTTTGTGTTTAATTATTTATTAGGTAAAATATTGGTTTAAAATATTGTTTTAGGAAATTTTCTTCAAAATTTCGAATCGAATCAAATCAAATCGAATCGTATTGTATGTTTATAATACACTTAAAAAAAATCGAATTGAATATCTGCAAATATCTTATCGAATCGAATACGAATAAAAAAATATATTCGAAGTCGAATCGAATACCGAATTGAATATGCAATAATTTTTTTGAATCGAATCGAATACATAGATATTCGCTCCGATTCGATTCGTTTACAACCCTACTTGGTATCAACTAGAAAAAACTGAGCATGGATTTGTCACGAGTCAATGTCACTACATGGATAAAGTGTTAAAATGTTTTAACTGTGATGATATGACCGTTGTTACAACCTCATATGATGTAAGCATGCATCTGGAAAAGAATATGAGTGAATCTATGTCTCAAACTGAATATGCTAAGATCATTAGTAGTGTGATGTATCTCATGAACTGTACTAGACCTGATATACTCACAATCCTAGTAATGAGCATTGGACTGCGCTTTATCATTTGTTGAAATATTTGAAAGACACTTCTTGATTAGTGTTTGCATTTTGAAAAATATCATGTCGTTTTAGATGGTTATTGTGATGCAATTGGGTGTCTGATAATGATAAAATGAGTTCCACCAGTGATTTTATCTTTATTCTGAGTGGGGGGTGCTATTTCTTGGAAATCTGCTAAGCAATCTTGTATTGTGAATTCTACTATGGAATCTAAATTTATTTCTCTTGAGTTGGCAGGCCATGAAGCTGATTGGTTGAGGACTTTACTAGTTGATATACCTCTTGTGAGGGATTCAACTGCTCCTATTTCTTTATCTTGTGATTCACATGCTGCTATTGGAGTTGCCAATAATAGCATCTGCAATGGAAGGAGGAGACACATCCGATTGAGGTATGCTGCTGTGAGACAGTTGCTGAAAAATTGAGTTATTTCTTTTAATTTCATAAGATCCGAAAGAATTCTGGTTGATCCTCTAACTAAAGGTCTCAATGGAAAATAAGTGATTGATACTTCATGTGGAGTGGGCATAAAGCCGCATTGGTGAGGTAACTGATAGTGGATACCTGTTAAAGGTCAAACAATGATGTACAATTTATCTTATTGAGCTTGTTGAATGCTTGTGGGAACTTTATGAGTTTTTATGAAATGTTTAAACCATAGCCCAATGATTGGGTGTTCCTAAGTGGTGGACTTGATGGTTGTGTACTTATGTACAAAATGATTGATCTTGAGATTGAGCTTTTGGCTCTTAATGATTCTATACATTTGTGCTATTAAGACGCACTATTTTGTATAATTGTGTTATTGAGACGCTCAATCTGTAATCATCTAAGTGAGTATGTGTGGAGAATTGACCTTCTCTGATGAAAGTTTTTCCTTTCTAGAAATTCTCATGAGAATCCAATGTTATGTTGGTTGAATTTTGTATCGTGGAGTTTACTCAGTTTAAGGATTAATGTGTGTTGTGGGGGGAAACTTTTGAATTCTTAACGTTCAAGTGTTTGACATAATATTTGAATTCATATGTTAACCTCCATAACAATAAGTGTCAATTCAAGATCTTATGATTACTGATATTTATGCATTTTTTCTTCTCTTGATCAATTTTTTGTTCTCACTTCTGTTGCATGCCATTTATGGGGATTGTTGGAAATGGTATCAACATTTGTTGTTTTGTTCTTCTTTGTTGTTTGTCCCACATCAGATATATAAAAGAGTTTGCGTTAGTTTATATATCTTTCCTCTCCTCCTTTGGTCAATTAAATTGGCAATTGGCTTTTGTGCTGTGAAAGTGAAGCCCACACGAATGCACAGTCTGTCTATCCCGGCCTAGTTTGGTTGTCGTCGCGTGTGTGGGGTGGCTTGGGCCTGATTTCGGATCCTCTCCCTTTCTTTTTCCCATTAGTTTTATTTTTGCTTTTAGTCTGATAAAATATTGTAACTGCTAGGGTTCCCACGATCTAATCGTGAGTTATGAAGATGCTTAATGGCTCTCTTTTCTTCTCCTATTTATCTCTCTTTAGGAAGAGTAGTAAGAGACACAAAAAGACAAATATCATTGTAACTGCTAGGGTTCCCAAGATCTAATTGTGATTTATGAAGATGCTTAATGGCTCTCTTTTCTTCTCCTATTTATCTCTCTTTAGGAAGAGTAGTAAGAGACACAAAAAGACAAATATCTATCTTCCTCTTGTTTTTCCTGCTCTTTTCTGAGCAAGAGTCTGAGTGCCTCCATGTTATGGACATGAAGTTGGGTGAAGAAAGGGAAGATGACGAGGCCAACGAGAAGCAATGTCGTTGGGAAAGGTTGTCGATGATGAAAGTGAAGTCTTTAAGATTTGCAATTGAAATGAAATGAAAATATTGAAATTGGATGATGGGAGGATTAAGGGGAACCCAACCTGATTTGGTATTGGGTTGTTGCATTGTTTGTTATTTTTTCTAATTCCCTAAGTGGTCCAATTTAATTAATGAAACCCATTAATGTGTAGGGTTGCTTTTATTCCATTTACGTTGTAAGATATAAATATTGTGTTATTTCATGAAATGAGGGAGGAAGAAAATTATCTAAAAATCTCTCCCTTTCAGTGTGCTTTCTCTCTTCTCTCTTTGTCTATTATCTCTCTCAAAATCCCTTCCCAATTCCCCCATTTCTTCTTCTAGCTATCAACTTTTCTACCATATTTCTAAAAATCATCACAAAAATAGAGAAAATCGCGGGTTCACTACACTCCAGTTCACAAATCAAGAGTGTGATCGATTTGTTAAACACTGTGCTAACTTTGGAAACGATCGGCGTGAAAGGCTTTACACCCCGAACTACTCGCAATCGTTTTTAAGGCAATGGATTCTAAATCATCCATTGAATCTATTTGTTCGTCTTTCAATTTCGAGATTTTAGTTATTTGTCCGTGCCTATGCACCGACGATCACTCCTTGCTTCCATCTCGAGGATCATTTTCAATGGTTTTATATATGTTATTCACATAAAAAAAATACTTAAAGTGTTGTGTTAATAGTAAATTTCACATGTTCACTCTCATACTTAAGTACATAGAGAGAATTTTTTAATAATACAATACATGGAGAAATTTTAAAAAAGTAGCACCAACAAAATCCTATTCCTCAATATTTTTTGTGAATAATATTATAATGAAATTAAGAGTGCATACAAAAAGATTAAAATTTCAAAAATAGCAAATCCCTCCAAAACCAAATTATGCGAACAAAAAGAAGCCAATATTGAATTCGTCAAAAATGCCGATGGATTCCTCTCTGGCTCTATACATAAAATTATTTAAGATGGACCACAACAAATAGATAAAAACCAAACCTCTAGGGTGTAGATGTCTAAAAATGTCAATTCACAACAAGGCCATACATTATACATACACAGGAAACATTCCTATCTCTAAGCGGGCCCCACCCACTAACAGTTCATAACCCCACAAATTAATTTAATTTCAAGAAATATTTACCAAATTTAAATTTCAAAAACAAAGTTCTCCTTATTTTCTTATCAGATTCATCAACGGTCTTAATATAAATAAAAAATACTAATAATATTAGTCAGAAATCATCACACGTTTACTTACCATGACTCCTCCTTAAAGGCTTAAATCTAATCTAAAAAACTCTGCCAAAACACATGAAAACTCTCCTAACTGCTAATTCAGATAATTATCAGTTTCGCTGTTCGCCATTAACGTTTTTTTCTCCGAGGTTATTGATGCCAAGTTTCGAACTCTGAGCATCTATATTAAACTTCCTTTTCACGAAAACGGATTGTTTTTTTGATTTTATTTTATGCGGGAAGCTTTTCGGTTGCGGAGAAGCTCGTGGCTTTGCTTTTGCTTTGGTTTTTGTCGCGGATTTAATGATGCTCAGTTTTCACCTGAAAATGGGGTTGAATTTGGTCTTCAAATTCCGAGGATCTTAGGCGGCGGGTTTGTAGAGTAGAGCAATGCAATCTCGGCTATGACATTGTTCAATTGGGAGATAAAGTGAAGATTTTTGGGATTTTGCGATTGTAGGGTTTTTGTGGGACAAGGAAAAATGTTGTCTTTATCGACAGCTCGGAGCTCGTTAGAGGAAATGCTGGATTCTCTCCGGCGAGAAGAAGACAACCAGACACCGAGGGACTTGCCTCCGGCGCTGCCTCCCAGGCCTAAGGCGACATCTCGTGCTCGGCTTCCGTCAGCCAAGAGGCCGCTGCCTATGAGCTCTGAAGCTGGTGACATGGGGCCGGCGGCGTTGAATTGTTGTGTGAGTGAGGAGGAAAGGCAAGGGGAGAGAGGGAATTGTTTTGGGGCTAAAAAAGTTAAGGAAATGGAAGAAGGGGAATCGCCGTATGTCGCGGCAGCGGATGCGGAGGAGGGCAAGCAGATTTTGGAGGAGAGTGGTCATGCTAAGCTCGGATATGTGGCACCGGGATCTGTCTCAAGGTTTAGAGAGTCAGCGGCTGATGATGACGTGGGGCGTTCCATGAAAAAGGTAGATGATTCTGTTCGAATTTTTTTGCTGATTTTCACTGATCTCTCGTTGAGAAGTGGGTGTTTAATGCTGTGAGATACAAACGACAGCAAAGAAAATGGAGAACTGTGAGCTTTGTAGTGGGTTCACGAGCGAATAGTTATTTTTATGGTTAATCACGTTGGGTGAATTTTTGTTTCTTTTGTTCTAAAGGGTTTAAAAGATGCAACTTATACACGGATGTTCGTATAATATAGTTAGGCTTCTTTATTTCAGAATTTTATTGACATGCTTAAAATGTAATGAAAAGGACTGTATAAACCATCATGCTTGATGCTATTCCGAGTGAGTTTATCTTTATAATTTTCAGTTTTTCACAATATAATTTGATAAGATCTGGATTATCAATACCTCTGGTTGCCTTCCCTACTATAGATCGTTCTCTAAGATAAGTCAGAGCTGTGGCTTCATTCTCTTGCCTGTGGTTCAGCTAGATCATTCTGATATGCAACTTTTCCTCTCTCTCTCTCTCTCTCTTATGCGTTATGTAGTGCCTGGTTTACTTGCCATTTCTTGTTTTGGACTCTAAAACAATTGCCTCGGTAAGTTGAAGCTTCAGGTAGTCTACACGATATCAAGTAAAATAGTGGAGCACACACATATAGTTGGGATCATGATTAGTTGTAACTATGGCAGGAATCATGTATTCTTCTCTTGCTCAAATGTTTGGCATGTTTGCATTTCATATAGAATTTCTCTCAACCACTCATTGTTGGTGATGATTTGTGTTTCAGAAACTTCGTGTTTGGTGTCGGCCAGATGATGGCATCTGGGAGTCTGGGCAAATAAAATCAACTTCAGGGGAGAAAGCTTCAGTTCTGTTATCAGTTGGAAATGTTAGTTCAATTGATTTGTTCTTTTCACTACTTATGTTGCATCCTACAAGAATTATGCACTCACTGCATTATCACTATAGGTTGTGACAGTTCCCACACATGACCTTCTACCAGCCAATCCGCAGATACTTGATGGAGTTGATGATCTCGCACAACTTAGTTATTTGAACGAGCCTTCAGTTCTTTACAATCTTCAGTATAGATATTCACGAGATAATATATATGTAATAATTATTGAAAATTTGTTTTCATTTTATTATTTATAACTAAACTATTTTAAGTTGTGTCTAAGATCTCAAACAATTTCTTGTCTTTGTTTTACTTAGAGTAAGGCAGGTCCTGTGTTATTGGCAGTCAATCCTTTCAAAGATGTTCAGCTATATGGGGATGACATTGTTAATGCTTACAGAAAGAAGCTTTTGGACAGCCCTCATGTTTATGCTATTGCTGATGCAGCATACAATGCAATGATAACAGGTGCTAAACAATACCTAAAAAACTTGGAGAAATGCTCGCCTTATTAACATATTGAGATGCTAATTTTTACTTTGCTTTTGCTACCTTTTGAAATTTGCAGATAAAGTAAACCAGTCTATCATAATAAGGTTAGCTGCAGTTTTTACACGGATCTTCTGCAGTTTTTTTATAATAGTTTTTTAAATAAATTAATAATTCACTATCAGGTTTAGTGCTTTGGTAGATTTGAAATATACTATATGAATGCTCTAGGGGAAGAAATAATTTATTTGTTGTGATCTTTAGTGGAGAAAGTGGCTCTGGCAAGACTGAGACAGCTAAGATTGCAATGCAATATTTGACAGCTCTTGGTGGAGGAGGTGGTGGTGCAGTAGAATCTAAAATCATTCAAACAAGCTGTATTCTGGAGGCTTTTGGTAATGCCAAAACAGCCAGGAACAACAATGCCAGCCGATTTGTGAGTTCTCTTTGCATTTCTCCCTTACTTATAGAGGCATCCTACATTAGTCTTTAGCAATCAATGTAAGAAAATCTGGCTTGGTTTGTGCAGGGAAAATTGATTGAAATCCACTATAGTGCTGCTGGACAAATACATGGTGCTAAAATACAGACCTGTAAGCATGCTTTTGATGGTCAAGTTGAACTTTGAAAAGACTATTAACTATGAGTCTGTTCTTATTCATATTTTTCTGACACGCCTTTGCTATTTTGTGCATGTCCAATGCCAAATTCCTTAACTGTGATATAGTCCTCCTTGAAAAGGTCAGTATATCTATCTAAATCAGTGAGTCTCTTCTCTAGTCTTCATATTCGTAATGGACTGGATTTAACATAATTTCATGTTGGACCAGTCAAGAGTTGTTCAGTTGGCCCAAGGAGAGCGGTCCTATCACGTTTTTTACCAGCTCTGCTCTGGTGCTCCTTCTGATCTCCGAGGTTTGGTTACAGCTTTTCCCCAATCTCCAGTTTTTATTTTTTCTTCCCCCTATATCAGTTCTTTTTCTTTCTCCAAATAAAATTTATAAGGTCACTTCAATTTCATTTGGACTTGGTGGTTGCTCTGATATACCTTTCTCCTATTACTATATGCTTGATATATGAAAAATATTTGTTACCGGTATGCATTTACTTTCTAGTCGAGTGTCATGGTTAAAACTTATCTATCTGAATATATCTGGGTCATACCAAAGCATGAATGTGACTTTTTTAGCAGCTGCTGAAACCTTTTTCGATATCTGCCACTTAACATGTACTGTTGATTTTTGATGCACATTTATTTGTACTTTTTTTTCAATCATTTATACCTAATAACATTCTAATAGCTTTCTGGAAAGAATATGCCATGATGATATGGGAGGTTGTTTCTTTTTCAGGTAGGCTGAGGTTAAAAAGTGCTTCTGAATACAACTATCTCAATCAGGGTGACTGTTTGGAGATCTCCAACATTGATGATGCTCAAAAGTTTCATAATCTTATGGTAATTGGCAGGTCTTGCATATGTGTTATGTAATGGTTAGCGAGGAAACTGCTGTGGTGGTGGGAAAATTAAAAAAGAGCAGACCAAGCATAGTTGCTATAGAACTTTCTTGTCTTTCCAGTATGTTCGTTTTCTTTAAAAGTTCTACTAATTCTAGAATTTTTTTCGTGACTAGGGAGCCTTAGATTCTATCAGAATCTGTAAAGAAGATCAGGAGCATGCCTTTGAGATGCTTGCTGCAGTTTTGTGGCTGGGAAACATATCGTTTCTTGTGACTGACAATCAAAAGCACATCGAGGTTGTTGCTGATGAAGGTAGCTGCATGTTCTAGTTCATTTTCCCAATCCTCTTTTATTACTCATTCCCTTTTAAACCTTCCATTTTGATTATTTGTTTTTGGATAAATAAATAGTTGTATTGAATGAAATTTACGTTGAGGAGTTATTATGAGAAAAACAAGTAGTTGTAGCAAAGGAATTGCTTGTGTTTCCTTTCAATTAAAGAGCACTCCTTTTGTTTGTGCATTCCATGTTTATTTTATGGAAAACATTGTTTGCGAAAATCCTTTTCCATCTGTTATTGTTTGTCTACTTTTTCTTTATGATTAGTTCTTCTGCTAATTCATTTATTTAGTTTTCTTTTTAATTACCAATATGACAAGCCCTCCCTGGCCCCCAAGCTGCCCTAATCACAAAAAAGAAAGGTTGTTTTTCCTGTGATGGTGGTATTGGGAGGGAAGGATTTTCTTTTTTCTTTTTACTCATCTAGGTCTTGAAAAGTTCGTGTTCCCTAATGATTCTAATTTAAATTAAGTAGCTAAAGTGGACTA
The DNA here is from genome assembly GCA_026008535.1 of Perilla frutescens. Classification (NCBI taxonomy): domain Eukaryota; kingdom Viridiplantae; phylum Streptophyta; class Magnoliopsida; order Lamiales; family Lamiaceae; genus Perilla; species Perilla frutescens. Next base: position 10,005,110 of record BRKX01000019.1, read on the forward strand.
CATTTAAATTTCTGAATACATTTTGTGATAGTCATAGATGCAGAACAGTCCAGCATTTCTAGATTAGGTTTATATTCCCAAATCCTTTGACTTCTATTTAAATTGGTTTACTTGTCTACACAGCTGTTACCAATGCTGCTGGCTTGATAGGCTGTAGTGAGCATGACCTGATGCTTTCTCTGTCAACCCGGAAAGTACGAGCTGGAAAGGATGAGGTTACCAAAAGTCTGACGCTTGAACAGGTTCATGATTTCAAAGATAATAGTTCCTTGAACACACCCTATTTCAACATTACAAATATTTCATGCTACTTTATGGATTTTTGCATATTTTACAGAGAGCATGATTTGCTTGCAAAACTATCATGCTTATGCTATGTTGGGTTTGCCCCTTTTTAGGCAATTGACACAAGAGATGCATTGGCAAGGTTTATCTATGCGAGCACGTTTGACTGGCTTGTAGAAGAGATCAACTTGTCACTTTCCATGGGGAAAGATGATATGGGGCGTTCTGTAAGCATTCTTGATTTCTATGGATTTGAATCATTTAAGGTAAACATTGATCAATATTTTCCACTGCATATATTATGATGCAACTGTGACCCACTTCAAAAATTCTTACTTTGAGTCTTTGATTGCTTTTATTGCTCCAGAAAAATAGTTTTGAACAGTTTTGCATCAATTACGCTAGTGAGCGGCTCCAGCAGCATTGCAATCGACATCTCGTTAAACTTGAGCAAGAGGTAATCATATATATTTTCCAATTTTAAGTTGGCAAAAAGACATTTTGTGAGATTTCATACATTTATTTCCTTCTCTGTATTTACTTAACAAAAATACAGTTTGCGAGGATTATTTTATTTGTGAATCCATAAGTCTTAAAGTTTGTGCCTTGACAACCCGAAATGCAACTAGCTTAATGTAGAATGTTTTGCTTGCAAATTGTGCTTGATTTATCTTAGCATAAGCTTTTTGTTATTGGAATGTAATTCCTGATGCTGGTGGAATGTTTCTGATTACAGGAGTATGAGTTAGATGGAATTGACTGGAAAAAAGTAGATTTTGAAGACAACCAAAACTGTCTAGATCTCTTTGAGAAGGTACTACACTTCCCAAATATATCAATATCCTATACAAAAAAGTCTTCAATAGTTGTGTTCTTATCGTTGTGAAGTAGGGGTTTCCTTATCGAGAAATCCATGCAGCATTCATGATTTGACATAGATCAGTTCAAGTCTGTATGTGACACAGGGAAAAGGGGTGGCTAAAGCCATTTTCTCTTATCATTAACACATTTTCTGAACCTTAAAACTGCACCTAACTCTTTTTTCTTATCTGTTAAATGTTATTATATCTGACTTTTTTTTTTCTGCTTTTATTATTGAACAAAATTTGACACCATCAACCTTTAGTTTATATTATACAATTTTGTGTATTTATGGTTACACTGGTGTGCTTGAACAGAAACCTATCGGACTGATATCTGTACTAGATGAAGTATCAGATCTCCCCAAAGCTACAGATTCAATCTTTGCCGCTAAACTTAAGCAGCACTTGAATACTAACCGTTGCTTTAAAGGAGAAAAAGGTGGAACATTCAGCATTTGCCATTATGCTGGAGAGGTCAGTTTACTTGTCATTGTACTTTTGTGGAATCTCTGTACACAAAATATTAGCTAGAGTAAGCGGACCTCAAGAAGATTTGGAATTTGACTGTAGTTTGTCTGGTTTACTGCCTGTCTGTATAGTGGATCATAGTAGGTAATCTGTTCATTGTAGTTCTCATGGTATGTATGTGGATATTTATGTGGATATTACTACATCTGTTAACTATTGACTGGCTAAGTGGACTGAGCTACAAATAGTGGTCAATTGGTCATGTATTTTACAAAAAGTCAATTATACCATGTGATTATGACTGGAATAGCAATTGTGAAAGGGGGGATTATGGGGAAAAATTCTGATTTAATTGCAATGATGGAAGGTTGATTGATACATTCTAATTGTGTAGTCATCTTCGCATCCTATGGTTAGAATATCCTTGTCATATTAATGGAAAAAGTCTTGTTGATCTATTCTACAAGTTACTTAATTCCGGATATATGTTAACATTTATGTTAATTTAGTTTGCTTAAAATTTTCAATTTTGTGACAGCAGTTTATGCCATGTGGCTGGACTGGGTATGTATGTGCATGTATATCATTAATGTTTGTTTTGGATTAGTTATTATTATTATTTTTTTTACTTTAGGTTCTCTATGAGACGGCGAAGTTCTTGGATAAGAATCGAGATCCATTGCATTCTGAAATCATTGAGCTACTCTCTTCCAGCACCGGTCAACTTCCTCAATCTTTTGCTGCTCTACTTAAACGATCCCAGAATCTAGGTAGTACAACGATGCAGCCAGGGATGTCGGTTTGTAAGAAGCCTAGTGTTGCCACAAAATTCAAGGTGATCAGACTTGTTTTTCCTAGTCTTCCAACAAATCTCCTTCCTCTCCTGGGGACAAACACATACACCTAAAATAACAAAAATAGGAATGAAGCTGGAGAAAGTTGAACTGATTCTAATTAAACATGAACTCCTTATTAAATTTATGGACTTTATTAAAAAAAAAATATGTTTTCGGAAATTTGTACTAGTTCGGAACAAGAACTTCTCACCACACCTGTTATTTCTTTTTAAATTTTGTGCTATTTCTGCTCACTATTGCAGGGTCAGTTGTTCAAATTAATACAGCATCTTGAAAGCACAAAACCACATTTTATACGCTGCATTAGACCAAATAATAAGCAGATTCCTGGTGCTTTTGAAAAAGTTATTGTGTCAGAGCAGCTTCGTTGCTGTGGGATTCTACAAACTGTTAGGATTTCGAGGTCTGGGTATCCTTTCCGGATGACCCATCAAGAGTTTACTAGAAGGTGATGCATGGGGATCTTAATTTCTGTTTACTCCTTATGATTACTGTCGAGCCTTTTGAGAATGTGCTGGTGTGAGTTGCAGGTATGGATTCCTACTTCAGGAAAATATGAATTGCCAAGATCCGTTAAGTATGTCAATTGCCATTCTGCAGAAGTTTGGTATCCTTCCAGAGATGTATCAAGTTGGTTGTATAAAGTTATACTTTAAAAAGAAACAGGTGAGTTTGTATATATTTTTAATTGCTTCTGGAAGCTGAACATTGTTTTTAGATTAGTTTGCCTGATATTCCAGTGTGGTGAAAAACAGATTGATGTCCTGGAAGATGTTAGAAAACAAGTTCTCCAAGGTACTCTTGAGGTGCAGAAGTGTTTCTGTGGTCATCATGCTCGCCAGGACTTCCGCAAACTCGAAGAAGTAGTAGTGACATTGCAATCATGTAAGGCCAGCACCTACTGCTTGATTTCTTAATACTATTATTACTTCCCTTGATGAAAACTATATTTTCAAATTTCTTTCTAGGAACGTTTACTACAGTAACTATGAAAATTGTAATTTTCTAATTATCATCCGACTTGTACTTTTGGTGATTGTTGTATGTGTGCAGATGTCCGTGGTGAAATTGCTAGAAATGAGTATAATGCCTTAGTCAGGTTGAAAAAGCAGGTTATCCATGAGAAGCAAGATGAGCAGTTTATGGCAGTTGTGCAAATACAGTCTGGTAAATTTCTTTTTTAGGTGTAGCTGATGAATTACGATGTGGTGCCCTCCTAATACAGTAGATTGACTTGTGCAGTAATTCGTGGATGGTTGGCCCGGAAACAATTTAGTCACCTTCGGTATTTGAAACAGTCAAATGCTAGTAATCCGAAGCAAGACTGGAGAATTTCTGAAGTCAAGGTACTGTATTGCAAAAGCATGTCTTGCCACTTGAATTAATACTTCCTATCGGATCAATCCTTTATTATACATTTCTTTTTGTATTTTCTATCTAAGTAGGTGCTTATTTCTAATTTCATTCAACTTACTTGAGAAGGAGACTTAATAATAGGTTGTGTTTTTTGCCTGGCAATCTATTCTCTAATTTAAATGATTTGTCGAAAATTCTTCATCTGTGTTTTTTTTGGCTCTCGCTATGTTTCTTCGAACTGTTTCCAGAACATTTAGGTTAGTGAAAAACAGGTCCTCTCTTCCTGTATGTATCCAAGTTGATAATATAATGATGCATATTATCTTCATTTCTTTTGATAGTAATAACTTTAAGAGCGCATGCGTTCCTCCTTCTCTCACTCTTCTCTGAACGACACATTATTTGGCGAGCAGGATCTGCCAGAATCGCTGCAGCCGGTTGTTGAAGAACTTCGAAAGCGCGTGTCAATGGTGGAAGCAACACTTGGACAGAAGGAAAAAGAAAATTTGGGTTTGAGAGAGCAGGTGGTACAATATGAAGCACGATGGTCAGAATATGAAGCCAAAATGAAATCCATGGAGGAAATGTGGCAAAAACAGATAGCATCTCTACAAGTGAGTTTGTTTGTTGTGTTATTTTGCAAATAATTGCTGTAGTAGCTATATTCTGGACTGAAACGCCCCACTAAAAGCTTTTTTGAACTTGTGTATAGAAAGATTGATCTACATTTAGTTAGGTTAAATTAGCAGCAGAAATGATAATACTGGTCCGCCACTATGTACCAGAGCAATATTGTGGCTATAAACCGAATGTGCGGTCTCTGCCTTGTTTTTAGTTCTCGGATAGTTCAAAAAGTAGTGAAACCTTAAGGCCTTAAGAAATGTCGACTTTACTAATTAGAATCTCACTTTTTTATTCTGGCAGATGAATTTAGCTGCAGCCAAGAAGAGTCTTGTCACTGATAATGCTATAAACCTTCCAAGAAGGCACGATGGAGCACAATCACCTCAATTTTATGAATCTGAGGATACATCAATGGGAACTCAGACTCCTGGTGGTAGCACCCCTATCAGATATGCTAACGGCGTGGATGAGTTGCAGTGTCGAGACACAAATGGAAGTTTAAATCCTGTGAGCCATCTTACCAAGGAGTTTGAGGAAAGGAAACGAGCTTTTGATGAAGAAGCCCAAGCAATTGTAGACGCGAAGTCAGACCAGTCACCTGTACATGCTGTAGAGGAATTCCGGAGACTGAAGCACAGGTTTGAGGCATGGAAAAAAGATTACAAGGCTCGGTTAAGGGAAGCAAAGACGAGAGTATACAAGCTGGGGCGGGGTGAAGCTGAGAAACATAGACGGAAATGGTGGGGAAAGAAGAGCAAAAGATCATCATAGCAGTAGCACCAACGCTGCCCTTCTCCTATCTCTTGCTCTTGCTCTGAAATATGAATATGAACAAAATCAGTGGGTCTAAAATAGCTAGATAGAGATCAGGAACATGGATGTGTTTTTGTGTGTGTATATATATATATATCAAATTTTGTTGTTGCATTGTAAGTGTCAACTATCCCAGCTCCTGAGTTTAGGAACGCCCTCTTCGCTGGCCATTCAACAGTCGTTCATGTATAGTATCATCCTCGCCCATGTTAATGATGTAATAGCAGAGACGTCAGTCGAATGTAATTATTGTATGGAACACACCTGAACGAAGCTCGAAGCTCGTGTGGTACGATGAAATACAATTTGAAAAGAGATGAGTTTCAGGTACATCTTGTTATATTTGCTGTGTTTTTCCATTCTGAGATATTATGAACATTTGTTGAAACAGAGGATGGTCTTGTGTAATTGAATGGAACAAATGAGTTGAGCATATTAGCAACATTGATTCAATCAATACATCATAATAATAATCTACACGATATATTAACTCTCTTGCATTCACATTGGCACTAAATTAGGCCCTGAGCTTATGATCCAGGGGCAAACTTGGTGGCGTAAACCCAGGCATTGTTAGCAACAGGGTTGTCAAGATGATCCAAGAGGTTCTCGAGGGGGCCTTTTCCAGTGACGATTGCCTGAACAAAGAATCCGAACATGGAAAACATGGCCAATCTTCCATTCTTGATCTCCTTCACTTTCAGCTCAGCAAAGGTGACCGGATCATCAGCCAGGCCGAGAGGGTCGAAGTACTGTCCGCCCGGGTAGAGGTCGTTGCCCTCTCCGACTCCATCAAGGCCGTTGATTCTGAATCCTTCAACAAGTCCCATGAGCACAACTTGGAACCCAAGAACTGCTAGAATGCTCTGAGCATGGACCAGGTTCGGGTTGCCCAAGTAGTCAAGCCCGCCTTCGGAGAAGATCTGTGAACCAGCCTTGAACCACACTGGCTCCTTGAACTCCACATTCAACCATTTTCCAAGAACTTCTGGTGTGATGCAACCCAAAGCTCCAAGCATGGCCCATCTTCCATGAATAACCTGCATAGTTTCTCAACATTGTTATTCACAACTTATATTAGATTGTTTGACGGGTGAAGACCCATCAAATGGCATACTCATATCAAGTGACATATTTGTAATTTTGTAGAAATATGAATGAAACTTCTCTCACCTCAAGAGCCCTGTTCTTAGCGAAGGCCTCGGGATCGGCAGACAAGCCAGCAGTGTCCCAGCCGTAGTCGCCGGGGAATTCTCCGGTGAGGTATGAAGGAGTCTGAGCAGAGAAGGGTCCCAAGTACTTAACACGGTCGGGTCCGTACCACAGATCATTACCCTGTCAATAAATCATAACCAACAACATAAGTAAATCATTTTACTACGACAATGCTACACTTGGTGAATTACACGAGTTTACTTGTGGATTATTACCATCGTGTATTTGGCATTTCCCATGGAGACAACATCTCTAAGAGGATTGGCATTCTTGCTTTGGCCCAAGAATGGGGTTGCCTTAACAGCAGCTGTGGAGCTGGCAAATGTAGCCATTGATGCCATTTCTTAGAGTTTTTTTAGTTGATTTTCGAGTGTTGTGAGGCTGTTGTTTGATGGAGCTGAAATCAGAAGTTGTGACGGCCAAGTTTTTATGTGCAGAGTAAGAGAGAGAGAGAGAGAGAGAGAGAGAGAGAGGTGAGATGAGTGGTGAAGATTGCATGTATAAAAATTGTGGCTGCTGATGAGACCAAATGCATCACCCGACCAATCACAAACCAGTTAAGGATTTTAAGTATCTTGATATCATATCCTTTCTATCCATCATTTATCTCTTCAAATAAAATTTCTCTTTTCTACATTACAATCAACTGAAGAAAACATATATGATTGTTTTTTTTTTTTTATTATAATTTGTGAAAAAAATATATGATTATCAATTACACTGCAAAGAAAATTGTAATGCAGCAGTAAGTGGAAAAATATACGACCGTTAAAAATGTTAGATAAATATGATTGTTAAAACATAATTTTTTGTTTATTTTCAAGGATATGTCAAATGGTGTAGAAATTAAAAAAGGGAAACAACAAAAAAATAATAAAAAAGTAATAATCATTAATTATGTGGAAAGTAGAAAAATATATGATTGCTAAAAAAAGATTATTTATTATTAAAGGTGTCAAATGGTGTAATAATTAAAAGGGTGAAACAATGTGAAAAAAAAAAATTGTTTTGCGGTGAACGTGGATCGAACACGTGACCTTCAGATCTTCAGTCTGACGCTCTCCCAACTGAGCTATCCCCGCAATTCATCTATATTTATACGTTTATTTATTTTATAACTTCTTAATCCAAATTTCAACTAGAAATATTTGTTTTTCCTTTTTTTTTTTAGCGTAGACAAATTCAAGTGGCTGCACCTTTTGACCGAAAGAATTTATGAAATAACTTTTATTTGGATAAGAGTTTCTATTATATTCGAAGATAACGAGAATATTCCACCTTTGATTCTGAAATTTCGAGAATTTTATTCTTGTGATGTGCAACATTTTACGTATTTAATATATGGTAAATGGTGTCACAACATTATCATGTCTACAAAACCATCAAAATATAGATTTACAGTACGTTTTTTTTTCTTGATTTAATTTGGCGTAGAAAAACGAAAAATGTGCAATGTCATAGGTGATACTTCGGAAAAAAAAAAGATATAATCAATTTTCTAGTTAATATTTTTTGCATGTAAACTCATAATCGTTCCTCATGTTAATTATTATTAAGGATGTTCCATGTATAAATTACAATATACTGAATAGCTCAACTGTGCCTCTGATCACTTCTTTGTTAATTAATTTATAAATGAGCATGGGATAAGAATTGATTCTCCAAAATAAATTTAGAAAGAGAGAGTTTATATATAGTCTTGAATCATACAAAAGTATAATTTCTCACCTCAGGCACGCAGTCTAATACGATTCCTCACTCATTTTAGGGTGAGATACCGAACAGGGTTCCCCCTCCCGAAGTCAAAGAAAAAAATAACTTCTCTAAGTAAAATAAAATATATAGATGCTGCTGAAACTGTTGGAATCTCATTGATATTAACACTACTAGTCTAAAAAACAAAGGCATAAAAAAAAGCCAAAAAAAAAACTGAACTCTATATATAGGTTCAATTTGACATGGTAGTACGTAGTTGTTTAAGGTAGTAAATTAAAACATGATGAGTAGCTAAGTGTGATCAAGCTGTGGCCTTCAAGGGCAAAGTTGGAAATTGGTGATCTCCATCGGGTTCGGGTTCGGATTCAGATTCGGGCTCTGGCTCAAGACCTGTTGATCCTTTGAAGAGTAAAATAGCAAGGCTGCCAACGCAAAAATGGATGAAACAGCCATAGCAATGTGTCACAAATGAACCAAAGTCAGTCCCTACAATACATTGCCAACCAACTCCATATATCCTGTCGAATTCCTGTATAGAAAATTATATATATATATATATATAATAAATTAGAAAAGTAAATGTCCTTCAATTCCCTTTTGAGATATATATATATATATATATATATATATATATGTAAGTATTAATTAAAGACGTGATCTTGTAATTAGCTGATTAATTAAGTTAATTTGGTGGAATTAAATGAAAAGTGATGAAGAAAAAATGAATGAATGAATGAATGAATTACCTTCTTAATGAATCGAGCAATTTGAGTGGCATCAGTGACATCAAAGAAATCGAGTGCCTTAGCTGCTAATTGAAGAGCATCTTGCTGCATGGCCTCAAGCATATCAGTCTCCCCTACAACTGCTTTCCCTTCTAACATCCTATCTCACCTCAATTATTTTTCAACAAATTAAAATATATATGGCCAATTCAATTGAAGTTGAGCTACAAATTATATATCAACGTACTTGTTCTTTTTTATTTCTGTGTGAGTCATCTCAATTCGTCTGGGCTATTTATACCAGGAGCAATGGAGCTAATGGACCCCCCCATTAATTTAACTACCTAAATCAGGATTCCTTTTATGTGGTTCCCAATTTTTGGGCATGTGAACTGCATTCGCATTTGCATATTCATATTCTAAAGGTTAATCTCAATTACCATTGACCCTATATATATATATATATATAGAGAGAGAGAGAGAGAGAGAGATGATCAAATAGGAACCAAATCCCCCGTGAGAATCTAGGAACCAAACATATTTTAGCAATATGTTGCTAATATTATGATCTCGTCAAGTTAGCAATATAAGTTTACCTCATGTTAGCATAATATTTTAGCAATATGTTGCTAATATTATAATCTCGTCAAGTTAGCAATATGAGTTTACCTCATGTTAGCATAACATAATCTATTGATGTCAGCAATATAAATCTCTCATGTTAGATTGGTTCCTAGGTTCTTACGGGGGGATTGGTTCCTATTTGAACCCATCCCTATATATATATGAACGCATCAAAAGATAAAAAAATAAAGATACTTCTCGTACGTGGTCGCTTAGGGCATCAAATTTATGCATATGTAGATGACCTTATAACTGTTTACTTTTCTACCATTTGATTATAAAATATATCGATGAGCCTCATCTAAAGCTTCTTTCCCATGTCGACTTATACAACTAAAATATAAAGTTACCCTAGCTTGGGTTTGGCCTAGACTACGTCCACATTAACTATATATATATATATATATATATGGTTAACTAAGAGATCGAGTATCTTCATTAATTTAGAACATTAATGGTACCAAATTTTATCCATGTTAGCATGTGTCGTTTCTTGATTAATGGATTTATAACAATCACATATAGATTATCAATCAGTCGACTTTGTACGTAGCCGAAATTTGATCAAAGTGGAAGTTCGAGGAAGTAATGAATAAAATAAAAATAAATAAATATGGGCTTTGGAATTATTGTAAAATTCAGAAGTGGATTCCTGATCCATCTTTAACCACGACATATATTATATCACATATGTCTATTTTTATGTGGATAGATGCGTTGTGCGGTGCCACGCCATCTGGCTGGGTGGATATGCTAGAAGGCGTGTTTGGCAGTTTCTTACCTGCTCTTGTGTGCATAAGGTCTAATCACCCAATAGCCAAAAAAGGCCCAGCTAAAAAAAAAAAGAAAAAAAAAAGGGTTAATTGTCTCTAAAATCACCACTTTACTCATTTTTTGATTTTAAACATCACTTTTTAATTTTTGTAATTTTAACATAAATTGAAACTATTTTGTAAATTAAACATCCATAATATTTTTGCCCAAATTAAAACTGATATGGTGACATGTGTGCAGCTAGGTGGCAAATTAAGACGACACATATGCAGAAACTGTGGATAGACTCATTCTCTATAAACTCTATCTGCAAAATTCCTTTCACAAAATTCTTAATCTATAATCTTAGAATAAATATTAAGATTCAGAAACACATGAAATTGAACAATAATTGGGGGCTGACATTAAAAATTAGAATATAATAAAATCACCGAACAAAAATTATCTTCGATTTTGAAGGTCGACATTAAAAATCACAACATCTTGAAAATAGGAAAATTCATATTCTTGAAAATGGGATTCCAAGAAAAGATTGTGATTGAAGGAATTTTCTAGAGTAGATTTATGTGCGAAAGAAATTATGGATTTTGTGAAATAAATTTTGCAGAGAATTTCATGGGTGTTGAGAAAGAGTTGGAGATCCCCAATTCATGCACATATGTAGTTTCGATCCGCCACACAGTTGTACACGTGTCGCCACATCAGTTTTAATTTGAGCAAAAATATTAGGGATGTTTAATTTACAAAATACTTTAAATTTATGTTAAAATTGCAAAAATTAAAAAGTGATGTTTAAAACTAAAAAATGGGTAAAAATGATGATTTTAGAGGCAATTAACCCAAAAAAAAGGCTATAATCCGGCGCAAGTGGCGTGCTCGCATCAAACAACTTCTTTTCTTTTGTATATTTTCTTATTTTTTGTTTTTTTTTTTAATTTTCAGTATGTTTTAGTAAAGTTTACCGTATAGATATATACCAAAACATGAAATTAATGAACTCTAAAAAAATATAAATATATATTCTAAAATGAAATTAGTGAACACTAAAATTAAAGTGAATTAATTTAATTTTTTAGATTCGACGACTCGCACGGTGCACGAGCACACGCTTTAGCGTGTGCTCGTGCATTGAGCTCGATAATTAATTTCTTTTTGAAATAAATATATAATCTAAAATGTAATTAATGAACCATAAAGTTAAATTAAATTATTTTTTTTTATTTGGCGACTCGCGTAAAGCATTCGCCCAACGCTAACGTATGGGCTCATGCACTGCGCTCGATAATTAATTTTCTCAAAATAAATATAAATTCTTATTGGGAAAAAATAAATCCTAATTTAGATGTATTAAATAATAATTAAGATGTGATAATTTACAAACTATATAATTAAATTAGCAGTGTGATACTTTTATAACTATGACTAATACTTTTTAGTGTAATGACGAATGAGTGATACTTTATTGGGCATAATTTTTTTTTCTACAATGAAGCGAGTCAACCCAACCCAACCCGCATGTGACCCACCCGACTGAATGTCTGATGGACCTTGAATGATTTACGAGAGAGTTTGCCAAAAATATATATGATAAATTCAATCAATTCATAGAGTTGCCCTAACTATTATAATTTCTCTTTCCATATTAATTTACACAAATGCATTTTTTTCAAATTTTTTTACAATAGTCATAATATACATGTATATCTATAGGGTTCGAATGAGAACTCTTGTCTTATATGGGAACTAAGAATCATCTCATTCATTCATTGACTCAATCTAGACGGTTCATATTTAAAGCATGAGGCGGTGGCAATTTTGTTATTTTTAGCAAATTTAAGTTAAGGAAGGGTAATATAGTAATTTAATAATTCTAGTTTTTTTTTCCTGTTTTTGTCTCTATATTTATCTGTTTGTGTGTCGATTAATTTTTACAATTTGTTATGTATTTATTGAATATTGGTGATCATCAAAATTCATTGTTGTTGTGTATTTACGTTTTTGTATGATTGATTTGATTTATTCATTTAGGTATCATGTCATAGAAGTTGTTTTTCATTGTTAAAGTACCTATATTACCATGTTAAGAATTGCTGGGATATTGCCATTTTTAGCATGTGCAATTACAAAGTTTTTATAGTTGTATGACACACATGCATTTGAAACTCGACTAAATCGTCTATACACTATAATGGCACTATAGAAATGTATAATGAAAATGACTATTTTAGAATATAAAGATTTCACAATGAAAAAGACTAAAAATCAAATAATACAAATATCAATAATAATATGGTAAAAATTGATAAATACCCGGGGAATATTGACAGTGTAAATCTTTCTTCTTGCCAAGAGTAGTTGTGTCTATGATCTTCCTCATGATTTTATTGCATCAATTGAGTTGATTGTCGCACTGGTTATATGGATAATTGTGAATTCTTTGTTGTTGATCTTAATTGTCTTATATGTTGAATTGTTGCACTGACTATGTAGATGAATGTGAATACTTTGCTTTCGATATTTGAGTATCTACAATGTTTAATGACTGAATGTTTAGGATGAATGTGAAATGCCGAGAGTTTTAAGTTTTTTTTTGTTTTTGTTTTTTTTAAACCATCTAATAATTGTGTGGCGGCCTTTAAAGAGAAGTTGAAGAGTCACTTTATTACAGACCCACTAAATTATGAAATATAATATTTGAAGGACAATAAATGTGGGGTACCTGATGTTGTAGATCACTCACCTTTTTTGTTGCACTTCTAGTTTATTCAAATTATATTATTAATTAATTAGTATTAAATTAAATGTATAAAAAATATTATTAAATTAAATGATTGCACTTATTAAGTTAATATGTCATTTTTAATCTCTTATCTCTTATTACATTTTTGGTTGAAGTTATAATGTGTGATCAGTCTTTGCTCTAAATCATTATGTCACTTTCTATAATTTTAATATCAAGTTTCTATTTAAGGTTGCATATTTCTAAAGTTATAATATTTGTATGCTCTTAAGTTTTCACTAAAAAAATAAGGTCTTTTCATTTAGTAGATAATACATTGACAATATAATCTAAATTTATATGCTATTACAACTCTAATATTTATTTGTCAATTGTAGGCATGCAAGACATAAGCTGATTAGAAAGTAGATGGAAAGAACAAAAAATAAGTATTTCTAAACCATGATTGGTTTTATGAACATGCATTTGAACTCAATATGATTTTTTTTTATCATTGTGGATACTCTTATAACAAAAAAAAATAAGTATTTCTTAGTAGAGATACTCGTGTAACAACACATTTTTGATCAAAAAATATTTTAATATGTCATTACACTTAAACAACATGTAACATTTTGAAGTTATAATATGAAAGTTTTAATATGTAATCTCTAAGTAACATATCTTGAAAGACAAAAACTTGTATGAGACTATCTAACGGGTCTCTTACGTTAGACGGATCTCCCCCGACCCGACTCGGCAGTACCCGACCCGGTCATATATATATTAAAAAAAAATTAAATTCGCTCACTCCTTCTCTCCCGCGACTCTCTCGCCCATCTCTTCCCCCACAATAGCCGGCGATTCTTCCCCTACAACCGCAGCTTCTCCTCACAACCTCACCATTCTCCATCTTTCTCACTTCTTACATATACGTTTCGTCTCCTGCAGCGCAACAAGTATTCCCAATTATTGCGACCACTGTCGCATGAAGTTTTGCGAGCACCACCCCCACCATCACCAACTTTCCCGACCACTGGCGCGGGAGTCATATCAGAAACCGGTGCTGTGACATCAACATCTCCAGCGCAGAGTTGAAGTTATTATTGTAAGCTTATCTAGGGCCTTTAATTTAGGGTATTGTAATTTAGGGCTTTTGATTTTAGGGCATTTTAATTTAGAATAACACACAATCCTACCTTGATTTGAGACAGATATTGTGTGGTTATGGTTGATTGTGTTTATTGATAATGATACTTAATTTGAGTTGATTGTGTTGGTTCTGTTTTGATGCTATTAGTTTATGTTTTTGTTGGTTTTGTTTTTATGAGAGCTTCATTGGTCTAGTCTAAGACAAGGAAGTCACAAACAATCATTCTTCTAATTCCTCTATAGGCTTGAGTTCCTCCACAAGGACGTCGAGTCATAGATTGTTACTTCATGATATAAAGGCGAGCAACGTGCTTCTTGATGAGAATTTCCTCCCTAAAATTGGAGATTTTGGATTAGCAAAACTGTTTCCTGATAATGTCACCCACGTTAGCACTAGAGTAGCAGGAACAGTGTAAGTGCAGGTTTTCATTGCATTTCTCTACCTTGAAAAGAATGTTTTGTAGTTCAAACATCTTTGTCTCAATCATATATACTTGGTCTCTCCCTATTTTCTCATAGTTTTCGTGTTTCTCCTCTCGTCTACTGCAGAGGGTATCTAGCTCCAGAATACGCGTTGATGGGGCAACTTTAGTTCGTGATACTTACTCTAGTTAGTGATACTTTATTTTTACTTAGTGATACTTTACCTTTACTTAGTGATTCTTTACTTTTTAGTTAGTGATTATTTGCTTTTATAATTAGTGATACTTTACTTTCTACTTAGTGATAATTAACTGTATAATTCACTGACTATTTTTTTATGCAGCGTGAAAAGATGATACTTTGCTTTTTAGATAGTGATACTTTATTTTTTAGTTAGTGGTACTTAAGTTCTACTTAGTGATACTTAACTGTATAATTTACTGAACTATTTTTCCTGTGTAGTGTGAACAAAAGACTATTTTTCTTAACAGGATGAAGCATCTAAAATGTGAAGATTAAGAGGCCAATACTGTGCAAGGATCATGCTTTCACCACTAAATGATTTGAGAGCAAAGATAAGCAGTGCATAGTCTAACATGATAGCAGAAGGCTTATTTAGTTGGATGTTGGTTGGTATTTGTGATGAATATTTGGTTGGAAAACATTGAAATGTTGGGGAAGTTTAACATGGTTGGGAACAGTGGCTACAAACAATTAATTTTTGTGCAGATATGATTGGAAGGTTTACTAGGTTTGGAGGCATTTGGTTTTTTTAATGTTTCCAAAAGGTTTTTAGGATATGCAAGCTACAGATTTTCTTGCTAATGAACTGTGTATTTTTCTTGTATTTCTGAACAGATTTTAGAAATCATTTTTGAATATATATATTTTGTTGATATTGTAGATAATATGTATCACTATTTATACAGAAAAGTATTTATATGTGTGCAGTGAAGTAACACTATTTTATTTCGTTTATTACAAGTATTAAAAAATAGAGAGACACACATAAACGATAAAAAATGATCTGCAACGATAATTATGTTCTCAATATATCAAATAATTTCATCAACCATAAGTTATATATTACAATATCAATACTAATGAAGAAAGTATCAGTATGTATAATGTGAAGTAACACTATTTATTGCATGAATAATTTAATCGCATAACATTTTGTTCTTTTTTTTCATATTTGATGTCGATTCTCTATAATAATTTAGTATTAATAATAATGTAACAAGTATCAATATTATAATAAGAAACTAAGTACATGAGTAAAGAGTATCAATAATATAATAAGAAACTAAATACATGAGTAAAGAGTATCAGTAATATATTAGTATCAATACAAATAAACTGCTGTATCAATAATATAATAAGAAACTCAAAACAATCTGGGATTAGAGATTTTGGAACTAAACTCCTTTGAAATTGAAGTAGCACTTATATTCTTCTTCTTGATTTTTTGAAGATGCCCTTTGATTCTTTTTCTTTTAACCTTTGTGGTTGAACGTGCATGATCCAATATTTGAATAGAAGAGCTTGAAACATCTGAATCCCCCACGGAAGGCACTGTACTCATCAGTTCTTCAATATTGAATTTAATTATTAAGGCAGAGAAGAGTCAATAACTGTGTGAAACGTATCACTAAATATCATAGAAGTATCACTACTGTATAAATACAATATGTGCGTGTGATATACATTTTTCTTGATTTATTGAGGCAGAAACAAAATAGTTTCATTAATAACTATGTGGTGATGTATCACTAACTACTCTTGAAGTATCATTTCTATCGAGTGAATCATAATTAGATAATAAGTAAAACAATATGCAACGTATCACTAATACCCACTACAAAAAAAGTCCATTCTAGCGACGGGGCCGACACGGGTCGCCACTAGCGACGGAAATAGCGACGGAAAAATTTTGCGACGGGGCTAGCGACGGGGTTCCCCGTAGCTAATTCTAGCGACGGAAATAGCGACGGGAACCCCCGTAGCTATTTTTTTTTTAGTTTTTAATTTTTTTTTATTTTTTAAATTTTATTTAATTATTTTTAAAATAATTAAATATGATTTCATACTATTCTAATACAAATATTTTCCCTATTAAAATCATTTTTATATTTTTATTCATTTATTTTAATTTTTGAAAAAATAATATCGCAATATACATTTATTAATATCACATCTTTAAATTTATATTATTTCTTTATTAAATAAAAATTTATACAAATTAGTTTTATTAGAATTCTTATAAATAAACTAATTAGTATATTATTATATATTTAAAAAATGTATTAAGTTTAACATAATATTTATTATAGTTACTACTACAAGATTAATCAATTATACATTAACAAACTAAAATATACTATGAAAATATATATGCATAATATAGTATATAATGGATTTTAATTTTTAATTATAAACTAAAGTAACTTTTAATTTTTTTAATTTTTTATTTATTTTTTAAATTTGATTTAATTATTTTTAAAATAATTAAATATGATTTCAATCTATTCTAATACAAATATTCTCCCTATTAAAATCATTTTTATATTTTTATTCATTTATTTTAATTTTTGGAAAAATAATATCGCAATTATACACATTTATTAATATCACATCTTTAAATTTGGATTATTTCCTTATTAAATAAAAATTTATACAAATTAGCTTTATTAGTATTCTTATAAATAAACTAATTAGTATATTATTATATATTTAAAAAATGTATTAAGTTTAACATAATATTTATTATAGTTACTACTACAAGATTAATCAGTTATACATTAACAAACTAAAATATACTATGAAAATATATACATAATATAACATATAATGGGTTTTAATTTTTAATTATAATCTAAATCAGTTTTTAATTTTTTTTTTAATTTTTTATTTATTTTTAAAATTTTATTTAATTATTTTTAAAATAATTAAATATGATTTCAATATATTCTAATACAAATATTCTCCCTATTAAAATTATTTTTATATTTTTATTCATTTATTTTAATTTTAAAAAAAATAATATCATAATTATACACATTTATTAATATCACATCTTTAAATTTGTATTATTTCCTTATTAAATACAAATGTATACAAATTAGCTTTATTAGTATTCTTATAAATAAACTAATTAGTATATTATTATATATTTAAAAAATGTATTAAGTTTAACATAATATTTATTATAGTTACTACTACAAGATTAATCAATTGATACATTAACAAACTAAAATATACTGTGAAAATATATACATAATATAGTATATAATGGATTTTAATTTTTAATTATAAACTAAAGTTATTTATTATGTAAGTAAAAATAATTTAATTCATTATGATATTTAGCATGAAACACAAAGTAAGACTATTTAACCACATTTTCACCATGATATATATATATATATATATATAATTTTTAAAATAATTTAATTAATAAATTATAGTTCTATATACAAATATATAATACAATATCACCTTTATTATAATTTTTGTATGCATGGATACTTAATAAATATCACCTTAAATTATAGTTCTTATATACAAATATATAATACAATATAATATAAATATTAAATATATATATTTGTGCACAAATAGATATAAATATATTAATAAGAATATAACACTTTTAATTTATAGAGATAAATAAAAATAAAATATGAAAAAATCGTATAAGTATATATATTATTTAAACTATCAATATAACATCAATTGAACTTGCCCCAATGGATAAGTGCTTGGCCCTCCTTCTAGGAGGTCACATGTTCGAATCCTCTTAGGTGCATATTATACAAAATTATTCTTGAAGGGCTTGGGAAGGGCTTGGGCGCGGGCCTTTCATCGGGTCGGGTCAAGGGCTCATTAATGGGCCGGGCCCCCCGGTCAGGGGCTCATCGCGGGCCGGAGCAATCAATAATTTCAAAATTTTAAATTTGGCGGATAGCGACGGGATTTCCGTCGCTATCTAGCGACGGGGTGCCCCGTCGCTAGATCCGTCGCGAAGCCTTGGCGACGGGCGAGCCACCGTCGCGCATAATTAGCGACGGGGAACCCCCGTCGCTAAATCAGAATTTTTTTGTAGTGACCCAGAGAAGGATTACTATGATGAGAGCACGTATCACTAACAAACATTGACATTGAATTTAATTATTGAGGCGGAAACATGGAAGAGTCAATCATTGTGTTGAAACGTATCACTAAATACCATAAAAGTATCACTACTGTATAAAATATAATATGACCCTGTGCTATACAAATTTCTTGAATTATTGAGGCAGAAATAAAATAGTGTCAATAACTGTGAGTGGCGTATCACTAAATACTGCTTGAAGTATTATTACTATCGAGTGATATATAATTGGTAGTAAGTGAAACAATATGCAACATATCGCTAATACCTTGCGAATGATTACTATGATGAGAGCACGTATCGCTAACAACATATTAACATTGAATTTAATTATTGAGGCAGAAACGGGAAAGAGTCAATAACTGTGTGAAATGTATCACTAAATACCATAAAAGTATCACTACTATATAAAATACAATATGGCCCTGTGCTATACAGTTTTCTTGAATTATTGAGACAGAAATAAAATAGTGTCAATAACTGTGAGTGGCGTATCACTAAATACTGCTTGAAGTATCTTTACTATCGAGTGATATATAATTGGTAGCAAGTGAAATAATATGCAACATATCGTTAATACCTTGTGAAGGATTACTATGATAAGAGCACGTATCACTAACAACATATTAACATTGAATTTAATTATTGAGGCAAAAACAGGAAAGAGTCAATAACTGTGTGAAATGTATCACTAAATGCCATAGAAGTATCACTACTGTATAAAATACATTTTCCAGTTGATTGGTTATAACAAACAAAAAATAGAAGTAAAGTACTTACTATCAATTTCCAACATAACAGATTCATCCTCATCGATAGATGTTATTTCTACATCTTCACCATTGTATTCATAATCGAGAATAACAGTATCTGAAAATTTTACGATATTTAAATCAGTTCTAGAATTATTATAACAATAACAGATTACTAAATCAAAATTTTAACAAATTAGTTTTAGGAACATATTGTCAAACAATTGGAATGCATAATTTCATATACATAATTATTATCGCACAATTGGAACAAAATTACAAATCTTCTAAATTAAGAACACATACCGGTTGTTGCTAATGTTACTATGCCAGAATTCATTGAAATTCCACTAGAGGTAACGTTGCTTCTTTTTCCCAAATTAACCATTAAATCGTGCAGGTTGAATCGCGAGTAGCTAGGATTCAGCTGTGGATCGTGAGGTTGAATCGCGCATTGTGCGTGGGGCGGAAATCACGAGGTTGAATCACAATCGAGCTGGAAGAAATCGCGCATCGTGCGTTGGAGCTGGAAGAAAGAAATTGTGCGTCGTGCGTTGGGGCTGAAAGAAACCCTAGGTGGAGCTGGAAGAAATCAAATTTTTTTTAATATATATATATATATATATATATATATATTACCGAGTCGGGTCAGGTGGAGATCCGTCTAACGTAAGAGATCCGTTAGACGGTCTCACACAAGTGTGTCCCATCTTGAAAAGGGCCTCAAAAGGAAAGTCCTACCAGCCAAAAAAGTCGGCGGGGATGGACTGGCCCGGCGGGCCCAACCTGTTTTGACAACTCTAATAATAAGAACTAAATGGGATTAAGATTTATGCTTTTTATAAAAAAAAAAAGAAGGATTACGCTTATTTGTTCTGCGAAGATGAGCTTTTTTTTTCAACTTATAGGATTTATTTTATTTTTAGAAAATGTTGACTATTATTCAGAAATTAATGTCGGTAGGTGTATTTTGATTTACGTTTTTTCTTTTTCATTTTAGTAATACGATATAACCGTAAAGATAAATAGATTACATAAGGTTAAAATAGGAAATGAAAATATAAGATCTGATTCTGACGTGATCACGGGGAGACGACGGTGGAGTGATATGATTAAATTTGCGTAACGTTTGGTTAAAGATTCCGCTGTCATAGGTGTACCTGCACCTTCATATATATTCGTAGTATATAATAATTTGAGATTGTGGTCTCCGTCACCACTAGTCCAACCCACCCTTCACAAACTAACGACGTGTCACCGACTCCACCTCCCTCCCAACCACACCTCTCTCTCTCTCTCTCTCTCTCTCTCTCTCTTCCGACCACTAAAGTGACACGATCTCTACTCTTCCTCATCTTGTATTCATATTTTAGTTTAAATTAAAAGGATCAAGATTGAAGAATTCAACATTTTGATAAATGTATTCTTTTAACTCGTTAGAACTAAATAGATGTAATTGCTTGAATCATATATGTTGAAAACATAATGTGACATGACACAATTTATTGTATTTGATTCAATAAACATAAAACAATATAAATTCAATAGTTTTGGATCAAAATGTATTTAAATGCATTCAATATCTAAGTTTTCAGTCATTATTCTCTTGAAAAACTATCTTTGAGCATCCTTCTAATTTTCTGAATTTTCCGGAGAATATTTACCTTCCTTATATTCTTGGGACTTGATTTATAATGCTCTACAGATTTATCTCCTCAATATTCTTGAACTTTGTCTTTTAAGTTTTATAACATTAATATAACAGATTTTCACTTTGTTTCTAGATTAAACGTTAGATTTTTTATATAAAAAAAAAATAGTCAAATATATTTTTGAAATTCTTGGTAAAATATGTCATTCTATCTTCTTTTTCAGTCTATTTTGGAGCCTGGTAATGATAATGAGAAGGTTTTAAACAATTCCATCGGCTTTGGAATTTGATAACATTAACACGGAGGTTTTAAACCTTATTCCCGAATTGAAAACTGACTTTTGATGAATTTGACAAGTCAATTAATAGAGTTTTAAACCCTATTCCGAATTAAAGAGACTTTGAATATTTGAAAAAAATTAATTATGAAAACTCTTGAATATGAATTTTGGTGTGATTTTGAACTGACCTCAATTTATAGTTGTAAGGGATAGAGAATCTAAGGGATTTATGGCAGATTGTAATTGTAAGGATATAGATTTTACTTGTTCCCGAAGAAATTAAAATATAAAAATACTTTATCAATTAAATGTTTTATCTAATTTTGAAATTTATAAGATTATGAAACTAAATAAAAATATAAAATTAATATAAGTATATATCTATCTAACAATCTACAACGTCTGCAAAGGAGTACTCTTAAGTTGAAGTATCTTAATTTAATAATAATAAGAGTACACACGTAAACATAAATTAACAGTTCTTCGTATAGTCTAGTCAATTTAAGTTAATTTGATCATAAGTAGATTTCTGGCACCAAATTTATCTAAAACATTGCCTTTTTTTATTTTCTTTCTCTTTATGGAGCGAATCAAAATTCCCTTTTATTAAATTGTATATTATGTATAGAAAACGTGACCAAACGAATCTCGCCATTTCCTTCTCCACTTTTCTCTCTTCACCTCTCCCGTCTCTCTCTATACCAACCTGTCTATACATTCTCCCCCCCTTTTCTTTCCCAAAAAACCCAAAACATTAGAGAAAAAAATAACAGTTGATATTATCTTCGCTCAGTTTGTTTGGGGGACGAGACATAGCAATGGCGCCCCGTCTCTTGAACTGTTTCGGGCGGCGGTCCGCCTCCTCCGACGAGAAGGTGACGGCGGAGGAGGAGCAGCGGAGAGGCGGGGCGGTGGTGGTGGAGCTGTTCTCGTCGCAGGGATGCGCGACGTCGCCGGAGGCGGAGGTGCTGTTCTCGCGGCTGGGGAGGGGCGATTTCAAGGTGGAGGTGCCGTTGATACTGGTGGCGTACCACGTAGACATATGGGATTATATGGGGTGGAAAGACCCTTTCGGGTCGGCCCAATGGACCGTCAGACAAAAGGCCTACGTGGAGTCGTTAGACCTTGATACGATGTTCACGCCCCAGATTGTTGTTCAGGGGCGGGCCCAATGTTTGGCTAATGACGAGGAGGCCCTGCTCTCCTGCATCGCTTCTGCACCCACATTCCCTGCTCCCTCCTTCCAGGTCACCATTCCAATCCCCGGCTTAACAATATCAATATTATCATACTTTTCTTAGATGCTGTGCTAATGGAGTTTACTAGGTGCTCTACCTTCACTTCAATCTATTTCTATATATTCAAGGCAAAGGAATGTATGATAATTATGAAATTTCAAGATATGTCATCACTACCATAGTTGGATAGATCTACAACAACAATTTGTTTGTATGTTGGAAACGCTTAAATTTAAAATCTCTTATGCCTCAACTAGGAAAAGATGTGTCTATAATTAGATGATTTAGATCATAACGAGTGTGTAACAAATTGTCACTTTCTTAGTTACTCATTAGCATTAAACTATTTAAATGGAAGTCATGTGATTACACAGGTAAGGATAGGGGGGAATTCTTTGCTACCCATGACTAGTACCCAAGTGTCACAATAAATCTATTGTGATACATGAGAGTATCACATTAAGTTTATTGTGTCATTTCGGGTACTATTCTCTCTTTGATTCTATTTTACTTCTCATTTACGACAAAAAGAAAATACTAGAAAGCGCCAAAAAAAATATATATTACATGAAATTATCTATCCCACTTTTTGGTATATCACTATTATTCTTATGTGTTTATTTCATTTTTTTTATTTTAATTTCTTTTATTTTTAATTTTACAATTGTTAATTAGGGTTGATTATATTCAATTAAGGTTTATAATTATTTATAATTTTATTGTTTTGTAATTATGATTTATAATTTTTTTGTTTAAATTCTTAATTATTAAATGTTAATTATGATTGATTTTATAATTAGTTTTTACTTTTGTAGAAATTATTAATTAAACAATTAATTTGATGGTGGTATTAAAAAAAAAAGGCACTCTCCTTTAAAGACTTTCTAACAATTTACAAAAAAGTCATCATCTTTTTGTGTGAAAAAGAAATATTAATAATTTTCAATATTAGACATTATATTTATTTTCAATCCAAGTAATTATAAAAATGTCACATCTTTTTGTGTGAATGTTTCATTTCGTTCGGATCCAAATAATTAAAAAAATGCTAACGGCTTTTTTTTTTTAAAAAAAAAGAAATTCTTATACTTTTGAATATTATAAATAATATTTTTCTTTTGTTAAAGAACTTATAAATAATATTTTTTCAGTATTAGGACTTAGGAGGTTCCTTTTATCTAATTCAAATAATTACAAAAATGTTTTTTTTTTTTTTTTTTTTTGCTATATACGTTGGATCCGAGAAGAGAGACTTGTCCCACATATTGATTGGTCAAACGATTTGACACTCAACTAAACTGGATGCAATATTGCAACTTGTTGAAACAGGCGAGTTTCGAGAAGCCAACGCCGGAGTTACTACAAGTAACAGTAACAGGAGGTCTGAGAGCAAAAGTGGGAGATGAAGGTGCAAATGTGATGGTTGCTCTCTACGAATCGGGATTGGTCACCAACTGCTCCGGTGGTGTGAACAACGACCGCGTTCTGGCCAACGACTACGTGGTCCGACGCCTTGAGAAGCTCTGCTCCCTCAAAAATGTATCATCCAGGAAATCTCTTTCAGGAACCCTCAGTTTCTCTCTTTGGGAAGGCTTCAATGCTGCCAAATGTGGAGTTGCTGTCTTTCTCCAAAATCCTTCTCTCCACATTCTTGGATCGCAGAGCTTTAAGTTGCCGGAGAAGCTTTGAGATTTTTCGTGTATCGTTTATATCTCACTCAGTAATCTACGAGCCGAGCGGCCACTTGTATGTTGTAGATGCTACGTTGATGAAATATGCAAATATGCAGGTGTACGTGTGTTTGTGAATAGCGGGTGCTCATATTGTATTTTATTTGAAAACCCGTTTATGATTGGATTTGGCCAATTTTTTGGGAGTGTGTGCACAGGATGTGCTCGGGTGGTGGTCAGATTTCTTTGATTATTTTTTTTATTATTATCATCAATATGAAGTTTAGGAGATGTGTAGTGATCTTTTAGTAGAGTTCCCTTTTATTCGAATTTATGTTTGTTCCGACTTTTTATGTATGATGTTTTCTTTCGTCTGCAGATAATTATATTTACTTATTTTATTTTATTAGGTCTCCCTTGCGATGATAATATATGAGAGAGTCCATTTTTTATGTATGCAACTTTTTTTCAAAAATAGGGATGCTTGAAAACTCCCAAAAATGAAAAATATGTCATAAATTAAAATCTTTAGAAGCACCAATTTATTTTAAAAATTTAATTACAATTGTCATAAATGTATTCAACTAATTACCTTTTTCTTTTTTTACACGATTCCTAACAATCTGCAGAATTTTAATATTTAATTTGATATAATTCGATCGCCACAAATTTAATTTCCTAACAGAATCATAGATATGCGTGAATTGTAAACCAGATTAGATTATTTTCAAAATAATAAAAACTTGTATGAGACCGTCTAACGGGTCTCTTACGTTAGACAGGTCAAAACCCCGCCCAAACCCGCGCCCGTTCCTTTTTTTTTTTTTGGCTTTTTTGGCGGCTCGCTCTGGCAATTGCTTTTATCTTCTCTTTTTTTTTTTGGTTTTTCGGATGCTGGCTTGGCAATTGCTTTTTTTCTTCTCTTCATCTTTTTTTTTCTTTCTTTCCCCACCTTTTTTTCGTTTCCTTCTGTTTTTACTCTTTCTTCTTTTTTTTCTTTTTTTCTTCTCTTTCTTTTTCTTTTTCTTTCTTTTTTTTAATAATTATAATATAGTCTTCTCAGTGTATATATTTATTTTTAAAAAATTATATATTTTTTCCCGGCGGTTGACTAATTATTGAGCTAAAAAAAGAAGTAAATTAATTAATCAAAGTATCATTATTTATGAGGTGAAGTATTATTAACTCACATATGAGTATCATTATTTATGGGGTGAAGTGGAGTCTCATTACTATGGAAAAAATTATCACTAATTGCAGAAGAAAGTAGCACTAATTGAAGAAAAATATCACTAATTGCAGAAGAAAGTATCACTAATTAGAAGAAAAGTATCACTAATTGCAGAAGAAAGTATCACTAATTAGAAGAAAAGTATCACTAATTGCAGAAGAAAGTATCACTTATTGAAGAAAAGTATCACTAATTGCAGAAGCAAGTATCACTAATTAGAAGAAAAGTATCACTAATTGCAGAAGCAAGTATCATTAATTAGAACAAAAGTATAACTAATTGCAGAAAGAAGTATCACTAATTAAAAGAAAATTATCACTAATTGCAGAAGAACGCATCACTAATTAGAAAGAAAAGTATCACTAATTGCAGAACAAAGTATCACTAATTAGAAGAAATGTATCACTAATTGCAGAAGAAAGTATCACAAAGGTATCACTAACTAATTACAGAAGAAAGTATCACAAAAGTATCACTAATTGCAGAAGAAAGTATCACTAATTAGAAAGAAAAGTATCACTAATTACAGAAGAAAGTATCACTATTAGTGATGCTTCATTTTTTATTACTAGTGATACTTACTTCATAATTAATGATACTTCTTTGTTGTTAATTTAATAATTAATACTTAATCATCGGTAATTTTTATTTTAATGAAAGTATAACTTTTATCTGGTGAAGTATCATTAACATTGATGTAAAGTATCATTAATTATGGATAAAGTATCATTAATAAATTATTACAAAAAAAAAAACACACAACTTTTAACACTTCGTAGTAAAGCGTAAAATTAGAGTCGAGAAAAAAGAGAGAGAGAGAGAGAGATCTCACTCTCCCGATGCTTTTTATAGTTCGCTCGTGTATTTGATGTGGCGTTAGTCTAATTTTATTTGATTATAGATTTTCAAATACATCAAAATCTAACATCATGAATGGATCGACTCTTTTTTTAATTATTATTATTTAATCAATCTTTACAACAATATTGAATTCACAAAAAAAAGGATCTCAAATCACATTACTCATATTACGGAAGAAAATAACAACCTAAAAATAAAAAAGAAAAGAAGAAAAAAAGATTAATAATATAGTAAAAAGCGTATATTATTAGCAAGTTGCAATTGGAAAGAGTCCAACATGGCACCGCATGGTGGGGTGGGGTGGGGTGGGGCTACTGAAAAAAAAGGAAAAAGTTAAATTCGGGTCGGATTAGAATCTATCTAACATAAGGAGATCCTTTATACGGTGTCACACAAGTCATTCCCTTCTAAAATAACTTCCTAATCGTTCACCTAAAGGCTAAAGCTAATGTTTTCTTCACCTTAAATTAAAAGTAACAGCATATTAGAACTCAACAATATGTGAATTATACATTGAAACTGATTAATGCCAAAATTACTTTATAATTATTTATAGAATATTAATATTTTTTTCTATTAATGTAAAGATGATCAACATGCAGTGGGAGAGGTTCATGGGAGTACAGCGAATGCTACAGCAGACTATGCATCCTACCATGAGGACGTATGCATGGGATCCAAGTCCATAATCCACGTGGTAGCAAGCTGTAGCTCTGCATGAAGGACCGCACACGTTCGTTGCCGTCGATCCTCGCACACGTTCGTTGCCGTCGATCCTCTCTGAATTGGATCAAGGATCTCCACCGTAGATTAGCTCTCCCACTTCTTGTATAAATAGATAGAAAAACACATATCTGGATTGATGATTTTTTATATAACATTCTATAATTGAGCTTTGAATAATATTCAAATATTTTTTCATGCACAAATACATGCAATTTGACATGGTATCAAGAGCAAGGTAACAAATTCCTTGTTACACGTATAGATCGTTCACTACAACAATGATGACGAAGAAAAACCAGACGTTTTCATGGCGGCACGCACAGGATGAAGAATTAGGGTTCATATCGAACTTTTCTCCGATCAATCGGGGAGAAAACAGTCAAGTCGGCGAAGCTCAACGAGAAGTAATGCGTTCAGACGTTGATTCCATTCATCAATTGCCCGGTGGCAACAGCAACGAGCGAGGGCATGGTTACCAAGTAGGAAATGCTCGAACTGAGGTGACAAATAATCGAATTCTCGCTAACGATGAGCTCTACATCGCGCCAACCGATCACCCTGGTATGATACTCACCACAGACTTATTTGATGGTAGGAATTATCATAACTAGTGCCCCTCCATTAAAAGAGGATTACTGAAATAAAATTGCATTGATTGATGGTAGCTTATCTGCACCTAGGAGAGACTCTATCGACTATATACAATGGTTGAAAGTCGATTATCTTGTTTTTTGCTGGATTAGTAATTCTATGGTGAAAGAAGTAGCTAGAGGTTTTCAAAACCTGGATACTGCAAGGCAACTTTGGGAAGAATTAGAGCGTCGTTTTGGAAAGAAAAATGGGTCGAGATTGTACAAACTGAGACGAGAGATTGCTACATATACACAACATACTCAATTGGTGATGGTTTATTTTAATAACCTAAATGCTCTCTGGGATGATTTAGCACTTCTGAAATCATCTAAGCCATGTGTATGTGAAGCACAAGAAGATGCCAAGACAAATATTGAGGAGGAACACCTCATGTAATTTTTGATGGGGTTGAATGACTGTTACGAGACTATAAGATAGCAGATTCTGATTCAAAATCCCCTAGCAACCGTAAACCAAGCCTATGGGATGGTTCTGCAGGTTGAAGACCAAATCAATGTTTCCACTCACTTTGCAGACACTGTCGACCATAGTGCTATGCTTAGCAATCAGAAAAGTGGTTATAAGGGGAAAGGGTTTCGAAAGAAACTTAGTAAAGAGGAGAAGGCAAGGCTCAAATGTGAGCATTGTGGGGGAACAGGGCATGTGAAGGCTGATTGTTTTGAATTAGTTGGTATTCCTAACTGGTATAGGAAATTCAAGGCTAATAAAGGGAAAGGAAAGGCTAATGCAGCACTGCACAAGCAAGAGGATAGTAAGGGTGAGTTTGTTTCAACACAGAGGGGATTTTCTAAGGATTCTTGTGATGACTCTCTAAGTGGTGTGGGAAGAATAATCCAATCTAAGTTAGCTAAACATCTTTCTCACTATTTTGGGAAAGGAAACAAAGCAGATGGACCACACACTGAAGGGAGTACTAATATAGCAACCTTGGCTGAAGTTGACCTGAGAACTTCTTCACTTGATTTTAAAGGGCATTATGCTTTTAGAGCTGGAGTTGATATCACCACGGAAGAATGGATTGTTGACAGTGGTGCCAGCAATCACATGTGTTGTCATGTTGGTTTACTGCAGGACATTAAGAAGTTGAAGCATCCTTTACAAATATTTCTGCCAGATGGAACTAGTGTGTGGGTGTTTTTGGCAGGCACAGCTCATTTGAATGATTCCATACAGTTACAAAATGTACTGTTTGCACCATACTTTACTCGCAGCTTGCTATTTGTGGGTCAAATCACTAAAGATCTCAATGGGAAGATCCAATTCATGGCATCACACTGCCTGATACAAAGAAAAACTACAGATAGTGTTCTTGGGATCTGCAAGATGAAAGGTTCCTTGTATGTGTTTCCTCAAGGACATTTTGGAAATAGTACAAGGCATACAACATATTTGGGCTCTGATATGTTGCTAAATCATCAGATTCTTGGCCACCCTTCCTTATCTACTATGCAACATATGCCTTTGAGCAAGAAAAGGTTCAGAATAAGAAGATATTGAATCTGTCAGATCTTGTGACATCTGTGACAAGGCCAAACATCAAAGAACTTCTTTTCCACCACTTCACAGAAGGAGCATGGTACTTTTTGGATTGGTCCACATGGATGTCTGGGGTCCCTGCAAGGAGGAGAACCTTACAGACACCCCCTATTTCCTCACAATAGTGGAGGATCACTCTCAGGCTACTTGGACTTTTCTCTTTAAGGCCAAAACTCAGGTATGGAGTATCATTAAGAGCTTCATACACATGGTTCAGAATCAATATCAGGTCACTATTCAAGCTATAAGGACTGATAATGGGTCAGAGTTCATCAATCAACATGTCTCTGTCCTATTACAAGACTATGGTATTTTGCATCAGAAATCTTGTCCATATTCCCCTCAACAAAATGGGATTGTTGAGAGGAAGCATGGGCACCTACTACAAGTTGCAAGAGCCCTCATGTTTGACAGTAAGTTGCCATCAACTTTTTGGCCATATTCTATTTTACATGCAACATGGTTAATTAACAGGCTACCTAGTGCAGTTTTGGAATGGTGTACTCCTTTTGAAGTGCTGACTGGGAAAACACCTGATATGGCTTCTCTTCAACCATTTGGTTGCTTGGTATATAAAACAAACACCTTACCTGCTAAATCTAAATTTGATAGTAGAAGCTCACAGTGCATATTTTTGGGTTATGCACCTCTACATAAAGGTTTTCTACTATATGATTTGACTACATTGAGGGTTTGTGTGGGAAGAGATGTTCATTTTTTCCCACACCTGTTTCCTCTACAAGGAAAGCAACAACATGTGTTGCCTTTTCAGAGTTTTATAGAGTCAGATATTGATGT
This sequence comes from Perilla frutescens, assembly GCA_026008535.1. Classification (NCBI taxonomy): domain Eukaryota; kingdom Viridiplantae; phylum Streptophyta; class Magnoliopsida; order Lamiales; family Lamiaceae; genus Perilla; species Perilla frutescens. Next base: position 10,035,275 of record BRKX01000019.1, read on the forward strand.
TTTACCACATACTGAAGAACACATATCAAGATGTGTACCAACTCCAGCTATTGCTTCCATACCTCTTACTATTCCAGATGACTCTCTTCTCTCTCATTCAGATTCTCATTCTCTTCTTCCTACCACTTCTATTTCCCCTAATGCTCCTTCCATTGATTTTTCTACTACTCAGTTTCATACTCCTACTGCTAAACCACCTCCTAGAAAGAGTATAAGAGTTTGTATTCCTCCCAAGTATTTGGAAGATTATGTCTGCAACAGTGCTGTTTCTTATGTTCTAGCTTCTGTTTCACATACCCTTACTCTACAAACATTTTCCTTTGTCATTTTACCAAGCTTTTCTCCTGATTATACTGCATTTCTCATGACTGTGTAGACCATAAAAGAACCTACTACATACAAGGAAGCTTGTCAATCCCCAAAATGGGTTGCTGCTATGGAAAAAGAATTACAGGCTTTGGAAGAGAATCATACTTGGGATGTGGTTCCCTTACCACCTGGTAAGCATGCAATAGGCTCCAAATGGGTATACAAGATTAAACTTAAGTCTGATGGGTCTATTGAAAGGTACAAGGCTAGGTTAGTAGCCAAAGGGTATAATCAGAAATACGGTATTGATTACCAAGAGGTTTTCTCCCCTGTTGCCAAGATGGTGACTATAAGGCTCTTCTTTGCTCTTGCCACACAATTTGGATGGTGTCTGCATTAGGTAGACATCAATAATGCATTTTTACATGGCTATTTATCTGATGAGATTTATATGACTCTACCACAGGGCTATGTCAAGGGTGGTGCTATGTCTGTTTGCAAGCTTTTGAGGAGTTTATATGGCCTTAAACAAGCCTCCAGGGAATGAAACCAAGAGCTGAGTAAGTTTCTGATTTCTACTGGTTTTGTTCAATCTGACAATGACCATTGTTTCTATCTAAAAGGCTCTGGTTCTTCTTTCATTGGGCTACTCATCTATGTGGGGATGATATTCTGATGTTAAGCCCCTCCCTTGAAATTATTGACTTAATTAAACATTCCTTGGATGATAAATTTACCATTAAAGATCTTGTGGATGCTAAATATTTCTTGGGAGTTGAGGTTGCTAGGTCTGTTTCTGGTACTTATCTGTGCCAAAGAAAATATGTCTTAGATCTCTTGGATTCTGTAGGCTTACTGGGTGGGAAATCAGTACAAACTCCTTTAGCTCCTGGTCTTGTTCTGCAACGAGAAGTGGAGTTACTGTCAGATCCAGAACCCTATAGAAGAGTGATAGGCAAATTGTTATATCTAGGTCTCACAAGGCCAGACTTAACCTATGTTGTTCAACAACTCAGTCAATATGTTCATGCACCAACCAAGGATCATTGGAATGCTGCATTGCATGGTTTAAGATACCTTAAGGGATATCCCTCCCTTGGTCTCCATTACACAGCCTCTCCTTCCTTTGCACTCACAGTTCACTGTGATGCGGATTGGGGATCTTACAAAGATTCTAGACGTTCCCTTACAGGATATTGCATATCTCTTGGGTCATGTTTAGTTTCTTGGCGCTGCAAAAAGCAAGATATTGTCTCTCTTTCAACTGCGGAGGCAAAATATCGAAGTCTAGGTTATACCATCCGAGAGGTTCTTTGGTTAACCTACATGCTCACAGATTTTGGGATCTCTCTACCTCTTTCCATTCCTATCCATTGTGATAGTAAAGCTGCAATCTAGATGACTCAACATCAAGTTTACCATGAGCGCACTAAGGATCTTGACATTGATTGTCATTTTGCTCGATTGCAATTTAAGCGGGGTCTTATCTTACCAGTTTATCTAAGCACTCAAGCACAGCTCATGAATCTCTTTACTAAAGCTTTACCTGGTCCTTGTTTTAGGTTTTTACTCTCCAACCTCAACCTTGGAGACTGGCACCAGGTTGCGGCTGAGGGGGGCTGTAAAAATGATCAACATGCAGCGGGAGAGGTTCATGGGAGTACAGCAAATGCTACAACAGCCCATGCATCCTACCATGAGGACGTATGCATGGGATCCAAGTCCATAATCCACGTGGTAGCAAGTTGTAGCTCTGCATGAAGGACCACACACGTTCGTTGCCGTTGATCCTCTCTGAATTAGATCGTGGATCTCCACCGTGTCCGTAGATTAGCTCTCTCACTTCTTGTATAAATAGATAGAAAAACATAGATCTGGATTGATGATTTTTGATATAACATTCTATAATTGAGCTTTGAATAATATTCAGATATTTTTTCATGCACATATACATATCAATTTGACAATTAACCTCATATTTAATTAACATGTTGCTAAAACCATAATAAATCCATGTATTATATACCAAAAAAGCTTATGTTATGTTTGATATTTGTCACAAAGTTAATGTAATTTGATATCTATGTAAGTATGAGTGAAAAGCGACGATGAGATAGTCTTCCTAACCAGTTGAGTGATAATTTTTCTCACTAAGTCGTCATAAGTTTGAATCGCACCAACACTAGAGATCATTTGAGATATTGTGCAAAATATAAGGGATTGATATTACGTTTCTTGGTTGGCACATGGCACAAAATTGATTTATCTATTTGATATGCCAGTCAGGAAACGGGAAGACTTCAAAGTGGAGAAAATTTCACTTTTGGTCCCATAGGACACGCCTTGCTCCCCTTTTGGTCCCAGAGCTGTCTATTTTGATCATTTTTCAAAAAAAATCGCTCACTTTTAGTCCCATATGATTCAAACTGTCAATTTTAGTCCCAAAGTTTTAAACGGCTGTTAAGGGGTGATAGACGGAGACGGCGCACGTGTGGCATGCGTGGCCAAAACAAACGAGACTAAAATAAAAAATGATCTACAGTAATAATTTCCCAAATTCAAACCCTTACCTGAAGAAATTCCCAAATTCCACCCAAATCAAAACCCTAATTTTGCCCTAATTTACCACCCAAATTCAATAGCACTTTGAAAATCGGATCTAAAGCAGAACCCATCATGATTCACCGGGAGATTTTCTTTCCAATGCCGCACCTAAATTACGGTAAGCTTCTTCCTCTCTCGTTTTTTCTCATGACAGTTAGATTTTCTTATTTATCTTGCATTTTACTTCATTTCTCACCGTAACATGATGTTTTCTCGTTTTATTGACAGTCAGGTGTGATTTTTGGTATACTTTAAAGCTCACGCATGGAGGGATGGCAATCAATGATTCGGATGAGTACAGTTATTTAGAGGGCACACTTAGTATCTTTGATTTTGTTGATACACGCAAATGGTGTATGAAGTACTTAGATGGGCTGTGTGAACAGTTGGGGTACACGAGTGAGATGAAATTTTATGGGTATTATGAGAGGGGGGAGTTGAAGCCTCTCTTGTTAGAGGCTGATACTTGGTTCTTGATTTAGAGGGCTAAGGAGAGTAGGGAGTTTATGATATACTTGGAGGGTAAGAAAGAGTCTGTGGGTGAGATTGGAGAAGGTGTTGAAGGGGAAATAGAATATGTGGATGAGGTTACTGATAACATTGACAATCCATCTGATGAAACTGCCAAGAGATTAAAGGAAAGATATTTAAAAACCTATGAGTTAGTGGTTGAGCTAGAGAACATTATTGATCTAGGGAATGAGGCAGAGATGAAGGGAGGGGAGATTGAAGCAGAGATAAAGGGAGGGGGACCTGAGGCAGAGATAAAGGGAGATGGACTTGAGGCAGAGATTAAGGAAGGGGGAATTGGGGCAGAGGTTAAGGAAGGAGGAATTGGGGCAGAGGTTAAGGAAGGGGGAATTGGGGCAGAGGTTAAGGAAGGGGGAATTGGGGCAGATAATGTAGTCTTGGATGAGGCTGTTGAGAAGGAATGTATGGGAGGAAGGGATCAAGGCAATAGGACTGAGATGGAGACTGAGACTGAGACTGAGTTGGAGATTGATACTGAGACTGGGACAGGGACTGCAGAGAAGGGGGTTAAGGGAGGGATGGATAAGGGGAAGGGAATATTGCAAGAGGAGTATGCTTCAGAATCTTCTGATGAAGATGCTGACTTCACATCCGATGATGATAGTTGTGATGAACTATTAGATGATATCATCTTTAGTGAGAACATAGATAGAGAAGTTGAGTGGGTAAGGGGATTGGATGATGATGAAGAGTGTGATACTTCAGAATCTGAAGATGGAGAGGCAGTGGATGGTAGTGATTTTGATAGTGCAGAGTCTGATGATAAAGAGGGAGAGACCATTGTGAGGGCTGATAGGGGATCAAGATCTAGAGTGCCTGCACTTCAATAGGTCAAGTGTTTGGCACCAAGAATGAATTTAAGGATACTGTTACTAGCCAGACAGTTGCAGAAGGTAGGGTTATCAAGTTCATTAAGAATGACACCAGAAGGGTGTATGCAAGGTGTAAGAAGACTGAGGAGGGGTGTGACTGGCATATCAATGCCTTGAAGGTCAAGGATGAAGCCTCTTTTCAAATCAGGAAGATGCTCTTGACACACACATGTGCAAGGCAGTTCCATGGAACTAATGCCAAGTCAGGGTGGCTGGCAAAGAAGTTTGAGAGAAACTTCATGTGTGATCTCAAGCTAAGTGTGAAGAGTTTTAGAAAGCATGCAATTGCTGAGTTGGGAGTGTATGTATCTCCACAGCAGGCTATCAGAGCAAGGCAGAAGAGCCTCTAAAATTTGCAAGGCTCCACCGCTGACCAGTATTCAAAGTTTTGGGATTATGCAGATGCACTGCTCAAGAAGAATCCAGGCTCTACTGTTATATTGCAGTGTGAGAATACAGATGATGGAAACAAGTTTATAAGATTTTATGTTTGTCTTGGGGCTGTGAAGAATGGGTTCAAGTCTGGGTGCAGACCATGGATAGGGGTGGATGGATGCCACCTAACTGGAATGAACAATGGAGTTTTGTTGACTGCAGTAGCCATGGATCCTAATAATGATCCATATCCATTGTGCTATGCAGTAGTGGCAGCTGAGAATAGGGAAGAGTGGGAGTGGTTTTTGCAGTTGTTGAAGGAAGATTTGATGTCTGAGAGAGAGGATGTATATACCTTTATGTCAGACAGACAAAAGGGATTAATTGGAGTATTTGAGAGGGTTCTACCTGGGGTTGAAAATAGGTTTTGTGTGAGGCACTTACATGGGAATTTAAAGAAGGCTGGCTTTAGAAGTCAACAATTCAAGAAGCTACTTTGGAAAGCAGCAAATGCTAGCACTATTCCTGCTTTTGAGAAGGTGATGCAAGAGATAGAGCAGGTGGATAGGAAGTGCTTGGAATGGCTGCAATCCAAATCACCTTCTGAGTGGTCTAAATCACACTTCTCTATATTTGGGAAGTGTAATACTCTTGTGAATAATATGTGTGAGCAGTTCAATGCCTGTTTATTGGATGCTAGGGAGAAGCCTATCCTAACAATGCTTGAGTGGATAAGGGAGTACATGATGGGAAGACTCCAAAGATATAGACAGAGGGCTGAAAGGAAGTGGGAAGGCAGAAAAGTCTGTGGGAGGATTAGGACAATAGTTGGGAAGCTAATTAAGGCTTCTGGTGACTGTATTCCTGTGAAGGCAAGTGAGTACAAGTATGAGGTGTCTTGTTTTAATGGAGGAAGGTTTGCAGTCAACTTGTAGCTTGAGACTTGTGACTGTAGGAGATGGGAGTTGACTGAGATACCTTGTAAACATGTTGTGAGTGCAATTTGTTCAGAAGGAGGGGATCCAGAGAATTATGTGAATCAATGCTATTCAGTGGAGACATATACATCAGTGTACAGTTTTGCAATTAACCCAATGAGTGGAGAAGAGCTGTGGGCTAAGACTGGTTATATACCACCACTGCCCCCCCACCTTCAATCAAAAGAAAAATGGAAGGCTTGCAAGTTTGAGAAGACCAAGGGCCACTGAAAGTCCAAAGAAGAAGCAGAAGGTTACAGGGATACAGAAGCTTGGAAAGCAAAGGTTTAAGGTGACTTGTGCAGTCTGTGGAGAAGGTGGTCACAACAAGCTTGGATGCCCTGTGACAAAGGTTACACTTTGCAGTCTATACTTAAGTAACTATTTGATATTTGTGATCTCATTCTTAATCTATTTGTTATATATTACCTAGGGAGCTGAAAAGGAGAGTGTGGGAGCAGCAACAGAGAATGTGGGTGCTGGAGGAAGCACCACACATGAAACTGAAGTAGTTCTAAAGCTTTTATAGCTTAAGTAAATGTATATATGGATGTATTTATCTTAGTCCTAATAATTTTTGTTATATGTTACCTAGGGAGTTCACATGGAAGCTGAGGAAAGCACAACCCAAGCTGATGAAGTGCTTCTCACACAACCTGAATTTGCAATGAGCCAAGATCAAGAAGAAGATGATGCTAATGTGATAGCCTTCATAGACAACTTCCAATTCAGCAGCAAACCAACAACCAGGAAGAGGAGAAAGATGCTGGTAAGTTACTGCAATATATATGCAATTTATAACTAGTCCAACTTCAGGGTATTAACTTGTAATTCCTACAGGTAAGCAAGAGGGCTCAGAGCAAGAAGGATATGGACAGGGCTCTAATGCCACCACCTAAAAAGGCCTACTCTATTTCAGCTGCAGTGAATGCTCCTGAGCCAGGCCAAAAAGGTGTTCAAATCAGAGCCCCCTCCCATGAGCTTCCATCCAGCTCGGTTGCTTGGTGCTGCAAGCAAGGAAAAGGAAAAGGAAAGTGAACAAGGTTCCATGCAGGTCATTACTCAAGGGGGTAAGAAATATGTCACTCTCTCTAGCCTTAGATCTGCAGCAGAGAAAGGAAAAGGAAAAGGAAGTGGCTCCAAAGAAGCATGAAAGTTTCTGCTTCTCACATTTTTTGTCTAACTGCTACTGCAATTTTTTTGCCTAATTGCTGATTATTTTGCCTCAATTTGATTGAAATATTACTGCTGAATATTTTTTTGATGAGCTTCTGGAACAAACTTGTTGGAAGTGATGTATATTCAGCTGAGAATATTTCAGTTTAATGCAGCACTATATTTCAGTTTGGCTTTGGTGTTTGATTCTTATTTTAGTTGGATTTGGTCTTGTTGATTTTCATTTCAGTTTGATGAAGCTCTAGTTTATGTTAATTTGGATTTGTTATTTGATGAGTTCAATTTCAGTTTGGCTTTGGTGATTGATTCTTATTTTAGTTGGAGTTGGTCTTGTTGATTTTCATTTCAGTTTGATGAAGTTCTAGTTTATGTTAATTTGGCTTTGTTATTTGATTAGTTCAATTTCAGTTTGGCTTTGGTATTTGTTGAGTTCAATTTCAGTTTGGTTTTATTTCAGTTTGCTTGATTTGGTTTTGTATATGTTGTGGGAATATTGATGTATTTTGGTAGCAATTATCCCTGCAAAAATAATGTGGAATGCCCCTCAAAAATCTGTTGAAAGTTTATCTAAATAATGTTAAATTAGTTGGTTAATTTTTAATTTGGGACTGAAATTAAAAGTCCTATGGGATCAAAATCGACACTAATTTTAACGTTTTCCGTAACGGAATGGTCAAAATTGACAGTAAAAATAATTTGGGACCAAAATCGACAGTTCTGGGATCAAAAGGGGAGCAAAGCGTGTCCTATAGAACCAAAAGTGAAATTTTCTCCCTCAAAATGAGGGAAGGAAGACTGCTCGTTATAGTACTTGATTATCTCTTTTATTGCATTACTAATTTAATTTGCTATTTTACTTTATTTGGAAAATGTGGACTCAATTTCTTCAAAATTCTTGGTGGCTCTTTGAATGATTTGGTAACGACCTAGGGATGAAAAGATTAGTAACGTCGATTTTTATTGCACAAGTAATGATAGTAAGAGATAGAAAGAGTGGAATGAAGGATCATCAATTTGAATGCTACTGCTGGCTGCTGCTGATGTAATGGGGGAGGTGGAAGAGGTTGGAGAATCAGAATTCTAGATTTCGAGTCAGAAATTAAATTGTTATTATTAAAACATTAAGTCATTTATGTTTAAAATCTTGATAATTAAATTGTATTCACTTTCCAATTCAAATTTTAATAAGGTTGAGTCTTCTATACATCACTCCAGGTCTAATAAGACCTATACAACCCGCGTTAACCAACATTGACCTGCAAAAGAAAAAATTGTCAAAAAGCAGTATCAATTCTAACACTAAAAAATATCACTTAAAATTCAAAAAATATCATTTGTATCATTAAAAAGTAATCGGTCTGCTACTTATCTTATATGTGGTTATGTAGTTCAAATTGTGATTTTTTTTTCATTCCAATTAATGTTTAGAATTTAGCAGTTAAGATTTTTGTAGGATTCATGGATTTTTGGGGGTTTTTTTTAGCTTTTTTTGGATTTTTTAGGGATCAAGTTTTTCTTTTAGCTTTATTAATCTCAATTAGAGGTTATATTTATTTCAAAATAAGTAAATTCATTTACTTTTATTTTAGGGTTCACTAATTCCATTTAAGGTATATATTTATTTCAAAATTATTTTTTTTTGTTTTCAATTACTATTTATATTTGTTTTGAAAAAAATAAATTAATTTTCGAGCGCAATGCACGAGTTCATGCATTAGCATCAGGCGAGTGCATTGCGCGAGTTGTCGAATTTAAAAAAAAATTCATTCACTTTAATTTTAGAGTTCATTAAATCAATTTTAGGGTATATATTTATATTTATTTTTAAAAAATTAAATTAACTCATTTCAATTTATGATTTACTAATTGTATTTTAGGGTATATAATTTCGGGGGAAAAATAACCAAAAAACTGAAAAATCGAAAAAAATAAAAAAAATTCTGACGAGTGTACCCCACGTGCCGCGCTTAGGGTCCAGGCACCTACCATTGTTAACTTCTTTTTTTTAACTGATATTTGTTATTGAGTCTGGCCAGTGGCCAATCTGATGAGTCAAGCACATACACCACATGTATAAGAGGGTGCCTCTTTTAATAATTATTAAATATATAGATTTGAGATTGACGATCTTGAATTTCCTTACTTTAAAAGAACGATCCCTCTTTATTAGGAAGTCCCTACTAGTGTACTTTATACTTTCCCGTTTCTGAATAAGTGTCATTCTAACATTTTAATTTTGTTTCAAAAAAAATATCATTCTACAAATTCGAGACAAAAAATTCACATTTTTCACATATTTACCTTCATTTAATGCATTCGAACCTCTATATTTAACTTATTTAATATATTCACACAAAGGTTTATTAGGTAATTTAATTAGTTTATTAATTTATATACATTCATCCAAAATGACATTTATATAAACGAAGGGAGTATATTTTATTATTTGGTGCATATTTACTTGAATCCCGAGGCATAAAAGTGATGTAGGGATTTTGAAAGGTAATAGATCAATCAACTCAAAATAAAAGTTAATTTTATTACCATACAAATAAATTGGAAGAACAATTCATGTTTGATTGCTTTAGAATGAAATTTTCATTTCTACAACATTAAAGAAAATATTTACATGAAGGAAACACATGACCAAAAAGGGGACATTCCTATTACATACAATTTATCTCACATACAATGACATGCCATTATTTTACTCTACACTACGCATTCAGTAAAACATCGATCAGAAATCAGATGCAAAGCAGATCTTCACACTGAATCTACTGCTTCAACCTGCTGCCTAGCAAGATATTTCTCCCTTCGTTCTTTCTGAGAGAGAGAGAGAGAGAGAGAGCGAGAGATCAGCAACGATAGACATAACAGTTGGAAGGATTTCCACAGCTTTCTCATAGAGAAAAGTTACTTCTCATGGTGATGGGGCAACATATTTAGACAATAAAAACTTACCCATTCATCTATAACAAGACCTTCACCGATCACCTTTGGACCTGCGTCTGCTGGGGGCTTCTTGCGAGTTTCTAATGCAGCATCAGCCTCAGCCAATTGGCGCTTCACCTTTTCAAGTGCCTTTATCACACACAAATTATCATGGTCTCATACACAACAAAAAGGATGTAAAATTTGCAAACGGGGTTTAATATAAGGATTAGCACTTACAGGACTAGGACGCTCCGGATCTAGAAAAACAACCTGCAGTACCCGTTCAACAATTACTTCCTCCCTTTGCTCATCAAACTGCAGAAAAATCTCAAACTGCTCATAAAAAATATCTAGGATTTGATTTCTCATGCCAATTATTACCCTGCTGAAGATTAGACTGAATTTATGCGAATTCATTGAAAAAACCAGCAGCAGTGACATTGCAGTGATGCATTAAGCAATTAACATTCCGTACATGTTGTATAAGATCGTGTATTACAATAATTATCAAGCCAAATGCATGTTGATTAAATATGAGATGAGAGACTTTCTAATGCACTAGGCAGTTAGTGATTATTTTCATTGCTAACAACTCATGTTATAAAAAAACCACATCTAAAAAGAAAAATTGAAACTGGGAAAAAAAAAGAGGAACCACTCATATTATAACCCTCCTAGATAAACACACACACACACATATTTAAGTTTTAGAGTATGATAGTTTACATTTAATTACCTTCAAAGCTTAGAAATAATTCATATTTCCAGAACAAAATGCATTTTAGCATATGGTCTCCATCAGAAAAACCAAAGTGCAGAGCTAAGATTAACTTTCTTGTCCAACTTGATGGGTAAAACTTTACAAACACAAATATCACCATTCAACCAAAATGGAGCAAAAATCGAAAAATAACATATCATAGACCATACTACCATCTAAATCCACAATACAGCTCATATAGTTATCTCTCTTCTCTAAAAAAGCATGGAAAGATGGACAATGAGACAACGGTGGATTCCTTCACACAGGATAAGTATATATTACCTGTCATTAGGTTGATAACATCTACAATATTTTCAAAATATGCAACAGGTAATACATATAGACATGGCGGACCCACTGGTGACCTTCCAGACACTAGACTGTCTCTAATTGGAAGATTTGGATTTATGGTTCAATGCATAATGAGAAAAGCATACAGTTTGTTTGCATGAGTTCATGCTGTAATGAATAGCTTATCTATTAACACTCATTTTAGCTGTAATCTTTTCAATCATCATGCAGTGCACTGGAGTCGATTGAACTCCATTCTTTAAATCCAAATCTTCTCATCCGAACACAATATTAGTACATCACAACATTCACCATATTTCAGTAATCATGACTGGCGTTACTTTTGCAGATACTATCATAACACTTACCAGCTCAGGCACATAGTCTATTCCTTCTTTCACTTTAAGACTCATAATTTTGAATTTAACCTTGCGCTTCTGATTCATAGGCTTTTCATTGTTTTCAGGATGCTCCACAAACTTGAATACTGTCAACCACACACAAACATTGGAAATTTTATTTCAGATGGTGGTATCAAGATGCATAAAGAAAATGAAAGCTTCTGTAATCTTTCATTTTCCATTGACATTAATTGTGTCCTCCTATAAAATAACGAACTGCCATGATAGTTACCAGTAGCTATTATGCTTTCTCCAGGGGCAAGGATACCTCCAGGCGGTCGCATATAACAACTCTTTGGAGCAGTAGTTTGAAACTAATGAAAGAAAAAGAAACCGTCAAGCCATTTTAAATCACAACTCCCTAGTTCACATGCAAAGATTGCATATATAGTTCTTTTTTTCTTTTCTTCTTTTTTTTTTTTTTGAGAAGTTGCATATATGGTATTTGAATTACAGGCCAACAGCCCCTTCGATCCTTTCCTTTTTTAACAGAAGACCTGTGATTATGGAATCTAAAGAACAATCAAGTAAACAAGCATTCAACAACTATTTTTTAGCAACTACTTCAAAGACGCAACTACAGAGAAATGGACCGAGGAACTAGCCAATATGCAAGTGCCTTAGTAGCAAATTCAGAGTTATTATGCTGCAGTTTAGATGTGTTATTTCCCAATTGTTATGCCACAATATTAGCAATTACACAATCCTGACTTAAAGCTGAACAGAAATTAAATCTCGTATGCTATTGTATCTCAGTAAAGATTACCTTACATAATTCAAGTAAAAATAGAAAATTGAAAAAAGTTATTTAACATGAAACTTCTTCCACATCACTCAGAATATAACAATAACTAAAATAACAAATTATCAATAACATACTCAGAAAGTATACCTTGAAGGCAACGTGAGACTTGGTAGAATTCTTAATCCGAACAGCGCTCCTCCCCTGCTTTCCCGGTTCATCTTTTGCATTCAAATGGAAAATAAAAACGAAACGGCAAAGCAATCAGTCAATCAAAGTCGTTAACAACCTAAAATCAAAATACAGTTTCCAAAAATTGATAACCGATAATTGAAACCGAGTCAACCGCAACTCACAAGGGAAGTAAAGGTTGGTGGAAGGATCGAGACGGAGCCTCCGCCGTGCAGGGAGGAGCGATCTGGCAACGGAGGAGACGGTGGAGGACGAACGGCTGTTGGAAGCAACGACGCCGTTTGAGAGACTGTGATTCTGTGATTGACTTTGAAGATTCTGAGTGGAAGATGAAGAAGACGACGCTGTCGCTGACTGCCAGAACGGGCAAATCCGCCACTTCTTGTGGCGGTGGTGCTGGTGCTGGTGCTGGTCAACTATGGCCATTTCCGCCAAAAATCTACCGCAATTCGCCGATGGAATTCACGCTTCGAGTCCCGATTCTCGGCTGCGATTTCAAGACTTGGAATATGCAGTTGACTGAATTGAGAAATTTGTGTTGCGGAAAAGTCAGGAGGAATGAGCATTTATATAGTGTCTGAAAAGTTTGTTACGTTTTCCATTTTTTTAATAAGAAAAACAATTCATTCACGCCGCGCATTACTTACATTTATTTATCATGACTTCTAAATGAGTTTACAAAATCCCAAAATTTATTATACCCACATAACTATTATCCCAAATACTACGCATGCCGTGCTACTTCGCAACTAGTAGTATTAGTAAAGCGGCACAACTTTATCATTCAAATAAAAATTTTATTTTTATCTTTATTTTTTTATATTTTATTTGCTTTTGAATTCGTAATAAAATACTCATCATAATATGAACAATTTATTTAAATTGTATTTAATAGGGAAGCATAAAACTGCGGGTAAATAACTTCCTATGAGATTTGCCCTTTTTCCACTGAGTGGTGTTTATAAATTGGCGTTATAACTTATATGTATATTGTTTGTTGAATCAACTTGATAGTTGGGTTTAAATAAATTTCAATCTTGGTATTGTGGTCATACGTAAATTATATTAATATTTATGTTTTTTTTTCCTTTTTAAATAATTTAGTTTACGGATGGATAAAAGGCACTCCCCCCTTCTCCTTCATTGTATTCTTCACGGATTAATAAAATTATTAGAAAAACTAAGTAATTAAGTAAACTTTATAATCTTTGCCATTGGATTAATATTTATTAAAGTTGTAAACATATTGAATATAGGTATATATTAGAAAATGAACTAAATATATATTAAAACTAGCATATATATATATATAGACTCTCAAAAAAGGGAAAAAAATTATATAAATGAGAAGGGTATCTTTTTAATCAATGAGAAAAAAATCACAGTCTATAAATGTGCAACAACACGTATTTATATTTTTTAGGTACAAATTTAATTAATATATAGTTTATCGGCAAATAGTGATTAAGTCAAATGAGGCCAACCATATAGCGGGGAGGAGATCCTTTGTTATCAATCCTACAATATTTAATGTTCCATAATTATTATTTTTAATTATTTTTTAATATATCTTAATTGGGGATGGATCAATCCTAGATAAAAATTTTAATTAAATTAAATCATAATAAATTAAAAATTAAAAAATATATATACATATTTTTAATTAGTTATGTTTTATTTTAATTTTGTATGTGTTCATAATTATGTAAACGGTATTACAATATTCCTGGAATGTGTATAAACTGAAGTACAAGAAGAAATAAGAATAAAAGTGCAATACAATAATCAAAATTGAAAAATAAGACAATGTAAAATTTAAACACAAATTGTAGAGATTTGAGTTGAATTTCGAACTTTGATAGTCGAGTCGAGACGATCTCTATCCGCAAAATAAATACGCCCTGGCTATAGTGCTCACGGTTTGGCATTCGTTTTTCAAAGATGAAATGATTTCGTTCTTCCTGCAGCAGCAACACCTGCCGTTGACTGGAGCCAATGCGTGACCAATCCAATTTTGTATTCTAAAACTGGAGTTTGAAATGACTTCGTTCTTCCAACACGGTTTGACATTCGTCTTTTAAAGATGAAATGACTTCGTTCTTCCGGTAGTAGCAACATCCGCCACCGACTAGAGCTAACGACCTGAAAGACGAACTGACTTCATTCTTCCGGCAGTAGCAACACTCATAGCCTACTAGAGCCAACAACCAGTCCATTTCTGTATTCTAAAATCGGAGCCAATGACGAAGAACGAAGTCATTTCATCTTTGAAATGCCCTCCTATAAAGAGGCTTTATATGAGTAACTCCCACCTGGAGCTGGTGGAGTTAGTGGGGCTGGAGTGTAACCGCAAGTAACTCCTGAGGGAGTCAAAGTCTGCAGCTGCCTTGGACAAGCTTATATCATATAGTCAGGGCGTATTTGTCTTACGGAGAGAGGTCCCCTCGACTTGACTTGCCGGAATCTGTATTACAGTTCCAGTTTGTCTAATTGTTTCATTTCAGTTTATTATTTCTTGTCTACTCCTTTCTCATTTCTGTGTATTTCAGATTGTTCGACTTTCAAGCATTGTAATTGTGTATATCCAATATAACGGTAGCAACACCTGCCGCCGACTGGAGCCAACGACCTCGGCAGTAGCAACACTCATAGCCAACTGGAGCCATTGGAGCCAACGACCAGTCCATTTTTGTATTCTAAAATTGGAGCCAATGACCAGTCCATCTGGAAGCTGACTGGAGCCAACGACCAATCCATTTTCGTATTATGACCAGTCCATGTTTGACATTCATCACCCGCCGCCAACTGGAGCCAACGACCACGGTAGTAACAACACTTATAGCCGTCTGGAGCCAACGACCAGACCATTTTCATATTCTAAAATGGGACCTACGAACTCACACAGTAGCAAAACTCATAGCCGACTGGAGCCAACGACCAATCCATTTTCGTATTCTAAAACAGGACCTGTGAATTGACTTCGATCTTCTGGCAGTAAGCAATTGGAGCCAACGATCCGTCCATTTTCATATTTGGTCAGTGCGCGTGGGAGCTATGGGCCCAAATTTCTGTGCACTTTAGATATTCCACTTGAGTTATTAAACACTTAAATACATGTCTTAACTATGTTAAAACATCAATATGGGATGTAATAAATGTGCTTCTCCATATTTCCCCACACTCTATAAATGCCCTAGTGATGACCAACTTTAACAATTAATTTCTCACTCACCGAAAATCGATTTGGAGAAAATAAAAATATTATGATTATCTACTACAAACGTAGATCAATCGTACACAATTTAATTCCTCCAAATACTTTGACCATGAAAAATCAGAGAAAATGAGTCACAACTCATTTTATTAAACCAATTTTCCAACAAATTATAGTTCATCATATTCAATTTACCAATTATGGTTTATTATATTTTTTTTAGAGAAAAATCCGATATTGGTCCCACATGACATGCCTTAGTCCGATTTTGGTCCCATCCCTACCATTTTTGGTCCCATAGCTCTTGAATTATCAATTTTGGTTCCACCGTTGCGGTTTCTGTTAAAAAAATTATCAATTTTGGTCCAATTTTGTATCGATTTTGGTCCCAATTTTTTTTCCTAGAAAATCTTAAATAATGATTGGAGGCAAAATTGAAACAATTTGGAGGAAAATTTAACATTCTTTTACGGCCAAAATTCCCACCAACATACATCTATACATAGCTACTCACCAAATCATCAAAAAAAAAATATCAATGTTGATAAAAAAGAGTTTTGGCATACTCAGGACCAATCAATGTTGATAAAAAAAATAGCATTTAACTTTTTGCACAATGCAAGGCTAGAAATCCCCAGTTTTATTACAAATTACTAGTCGTGACGAAATTCTAATATCATTCACCATTCAACACAAAAATGGGAGTTGTCAACATCCCACAGATCTACCAGGATATGCATATATGCTACTACAACAAGCCACATATCTAGTGTTCAGTCTCGAATAGACAACAATAATTCAGACTCAAATTCCGCAAAACCATCATAGCAAATGTGGAATCCTAAATGCATACATCAAGTTATTGAATTGAGGCAATGTGCTTGATCAAATCAACCACATGGGTGCTGCTAGAGAAGAGGATACATAATCAGCTAAAAAAACCTTGACAGACTAAGAGACAAATACTGCTCCATAAATGCTATATCAAACATGCAATTCTATTATCAAGATGGAATGTTAGACCTGAGTACATGAAAGCATCAGCATACCTGTAACCCCATTCATTGTCATACCACGAAACAAGCTTCACAAAGTTCTTAATCAAAGCAATTCCTGCCTTGGCATCGAAAATACTCGACCTGTGGTTTCAACAAATATAAATTCTATTAGTATCGAACATTTCGTAATATTTTTTTATCAACAATGAGCGGTTCTGTCATCTATACATAGCTACTCTTTTCAAGAAACAAAAAGAAGGAAAAGGAAAAAATAAATATAAAATAGATGGAACTCATGTAAAAAATCAAAGAAAAATATGAATGCACCAACACATTGCATGCAAGATTAAATTTTCATCGTCTGGAATTTCTTTCACATTTTCCCCAAAGCAACTGAAAGAGAAGAGAGGCTCACCAAAGGACTTGTTTGGTTTCCTTGATAAGGTAGGATTGATAAAATTATCACATCTAATCACATGTTTGGTTTGATGGATGAAAACCCGGGATTGATGAGAAACCCATGATTTGAGTTGCATTTATCCTTCATTTGAATGATAAATCATCCACCCATTTTTGGGTGGATAGAAATTATCCATCATTCAACCAAAAAGAAAATTACTTGAATAACCTTAAACACATTTGATTATTTATGTTTATTTTCTTAGTTACTATTTTCTCTTTTTTTAGAATTTAATTTTTTTTAAAATACATGTTGACTCATTCAATTCTATTAAAATTAGTAATAAATATTTTAATTAAAAGATGACTTGTGACGAAGAAACTATTTTCATTAATTATTTTTGTCATTATTTCCCAATGTGTAGTAAATTATTTTTGTGCATCAATTATTTTCAATTTCATGATTTCAAGCATTTTAATAGAAAAATACAACTCTAATAATTATAAATAAACATATTATATGAAGGGCAATTCATGTATTTCTTAACATTTTAATCCTAATCATTCAATCCAAACAAAATATTGACAATCTATCCTACATTAGTAAAATTATAATCAGGCAATCCAAACACAAAATTATTTTTATCTAAACAGTACAATCCTACTTTATCCTATCAATCTTATCTATCCCATCATCCGAACCAAACGGGGCCTTTAGGTATAGTCCATGTAATATTATTGATGGAAAGGTAGATGGCGATGGAGCCGGCGACAAAGCCCCAAAAGACGGCGGCCTATACGTCGACAGACTGGGGGCGGCCACAGGGGCGGAAAAACTTGAAGACATCCGATCCTGCTGCAGCTGGTGAAGCCATAATCGCGGGAGAAGAAACCTTAGATCGATTGAATTTCAACTCGCGTATAAATGTAGAGAATGGTTTGGGGGCTTTATGAAATGGAGGGAAATTTAGGAGAGAATGGTCTGGGGCCTTTTGAAATTGGGGAGAAATTATGGTTCTTTCTTTTGATTTAGGAGTTTTGATTCAATTTTGGGATAAATTGAATACGTGAGTCACGTGCAGCTGCTTCTCCGTTAACCCATCATACATCCGTCTAAATTGTGGGACCAAAATTGATAGTCCATGTCCTATGGGACCAGATTTGATATTAATTTCTGAAACAAGACCAAATCTGGTAGGGGTGGGACCAAAATCAGACTAAGGCATGTCCTATGAGACCAATATCGGATTTTAGTATTTAATTTTTAGTTTATAATTATTTAAAAAATTAACTACTAAAAAATTATTAAAAAAAATTCTAATCGATAAAATGGACCTTAATTAATAACTACAGAAATTGAAATATAATAAAAAAACATGAATTAAAAAGTAAAAAAAATGGATTGTGCGACGCGGAATGCAACAGAAGATCTCGTGCAGGTAAGGTTGGTACAAATGGCATTTTTCTAACAGCGCCCTCAACCTAATGCAGTAATGCTATTTCTGTGAAGAACCAGAGGGTACATGTTTGAGATTTTTGGTTTTGGGACAATTATACAAGGGGATGTCTATTTGATTATTTTATATTAAATTATTAATTTGGTAACAAAGCAAACAAACTTGTTTTGCCATTTCAACGTGGGGTCACACTTTCCCTATACTTCAAATTGTTAAACTCGTCTACTTGAAATATATAGTATTATTTAATCAACATGATTCTATTTTGTAGATGGATCGACTTAATTAGTTATTTGTCAAAAAAACATCAACCGACACCCAGTTTTGGCCCTTTTTTTGCTTTTTTTTTAAAAATGGAAAATGTCTTATTTTGAATCAGATTGGAATGGCCATTAAAACTTTCACTATAGCTTACACTTTTTAAACAACACATGCACCACCAATATTGTAATAATATCCCACTAAATTAGCCATCTTTTCCCTAAAAAAACAAAGGAAAAAAGAGGCATCAATTTCTCCTTCTTTGCATTCTATCGTACAATATTTGATAAAAGAAATATACAAGAGTAACCTAGCACCCTTTTACATGGATCTTTAGTATGATATGTGGTTATGTTCGGTTCGTGTCATCAATCGTTAGTCAATTAAACTCATATTGTAGACCAATCATATTAAGGTACGAGATAATGTGTAGAAATAAGTACATGTAAAATAATCTATATAATTAACTTTAAATAATATCATATAAGATAGCGCTTAACTTTTTAAACATTTTTTTAATTTTATATTCTATCTAGTTCGAAGATATTTAGAGTTTTTTTTTAGCAAAGAAGATATTTAATGTTTAACAAAGTTAAATTTAGTCAAAAATCAATCCTAAAATGTGCCCAACTTACAAGTAGCTAGATTGAACTCTAAGATTACATAATGAGCTCACACCTCGAATATGGCAAGGGACTTATAACTCATTATGTGTAGGATGACTTACGCTTACTAGTACATTACTATAAGTTTAAAATTATTGAATTTGTTCTATATAATTATTTAATTTGTTCTATATAATTATATTAATATTATAAAACTTCATCCTTGAAAGTCGTCACTGTCCCTGTTTCTAAAATTTTGTAGATGGGTGAATTGTAGGGATATGAATCAAACCTCATCCTATGACCCATAGTATGATATTTTTCATTCCAACTAATCAAGTTAGATCTTCAAAATCATTTTTTTCAATTAAAATATATAAAAAGTAATGACAAGTGGTACAATGTCTCAAATTTGGAGTGAAACCAAATGGGTCCCACGCGTTTTAGTAATCTAAAAGATAATTCGAAATGAATAATGCTAGCCAGCCAGATTCTGGCTAGTCAGAATTTGATTTTTTTATGATTAATAAAACTGTATTATTAATAAATTAATTATGTTAATTATTAAATGTTATGTTTTTACTATATTATCCTTATGTCATGAAATTAGTGATTTGTAATTAATTATTAAAATTACTCCAGAAGCGGATCGGAAGAAAGGGGCGCAGCTTCATCTTCTTTCTTTTCTTCACTTCTTTATTTTTTTTCCATCTTCGATTTCTTCTGAATTGAAGCGCATATAGAATTGCCCTAATTATTATGGAGGGCATCAATGTAAATTTATTGAATAATTAGTGTTTTATTAATTAAATTAATTAATTATTAAAAATAATAAAAGATTCTGGCTAGCCAGAATCTGGCTGAAAATCACTACTCATTCGAAATTAATTTCATATCCAATTAATAACATTAGCCATTTTAAAACGGCGAAGCTGCTAAAATACAAAATTTTCATCACCACCATGCTTGGAGCCACATATTGAAACTATATACTCTCTCTATTTCAGACTATTTGTTGATTTAGAATTTTAGTTGAAATTAAGATTTAAAAGTTTTGGTTAATGTACCCTTCCCCTCCCTCTTTATATGATATCATTCAAATCCTATATGTTCACATATATTTTCCTGAAGAAAATGCAAACTAAGAGATGGTAGAAAAAATAATATATTATCAGTAATTTAGAAATAAAAGATTTTGTAGGAATCTGATATGATTGAAATTGGGAGAACGTGTGAAAATATGTTTAACTACAAACATTTTTTTAGAGGAACCACAAACATTTTTAGATAAATTAAAAACTCTAAAATAACTAACAATTTGAAATGGACGGAGTACATCATCATGTTAATTTGCCTATTAAACTATGTTTGTAGTATTTTTTTTATTTTATTTTTTATCCCTAACCTATTTATCTCCAATAATTTGCCTAATAAATGTGTCTATTCATTAGCCCGTCATTTGACGGATAAATAATTTAATTAACGTATAGAATATTTAATATTATAAAATTAATAAATAAATGTAATACTCTGATACATAAAGAAGAAAGAGATGGATCACTCAAAAGTCAAAACGAAAATAATTATGGACCTTAATTTATCGTACTCATTTGAATTGAAGCCAATATATATATATATATATATATATATATATATATATATATACACATTTGTTAAAATTGAACAATTTCTAGCATCTCACCTTTATCTTTATCTGTCAAAGACTCAAAGTAAACGACTCTAAGTGTGATTTTCCTTCACTCTAGAGATAAAAAAAAAAAAAACAGTGTTTTCTAGAATGGAATGAATTTATCCAAAATAAAGTAGGTGTATTTCAACGTACATATATAATGAAAGACTGGAGAGCTGAAGCAATTTAATCATGGTATTCGTAGCAAACTAGCAATGGGTAAGCGAGTGTAGTTGACGCTCGGCATGGTTGTGCATTATTTCAATCATCGATCAATATATAGTTAATAATTGCGGGAGAGGCAAAATAAGTGTGTGACATAGATATTGGTCGGTTAATTAGTTAGTTGGTGTAGGTTGGTTGGGAGGTAGGAATTAATTAATTAGGTATTTAATAATAATTCACTTATTCATTTTTGGGTTAGTCAAATATTAATAGCTTGGCCGCAACTTATACCATAGTATCTGATAGATGAGCTTTTATTCGTAAACCTAAAATAAATATTGCAATCATAACGTTACCAGTCGAGTCGCTGGTATATATTGAAATTGAACTAATTTATTCCTACTCATCAATTGAAGATGCTGGTGAAAACTTTCAATTCTTATCTGCTTTTACTTTTTCCATGTTATAAATTTAGGATCTGCTCATTTCTATTGTCTATATTTTTAACATTAATTGAAGGGAGAAATTTATATATATGCAAAATTATAGTGAAATTGGGGTAAACAAGCAAGATTTAAAACATAATAGTTGTTTGGGTAATTTGTACTTACTTTTACACAATATCCATCGATGGGCCCCGCAAAATCTGAATTGTGTCGGAATTTGTACTTATATTCCGCAAAAGTTGCTTTCTAAGTGCTAAATAATATTAATGGCAGTTAAGGTTTGAATTCAATATCCCAACCACCCACGTCTTCCTCTCTCTTCCCATATATATTAATGGCAGTTAAGGTTTAATCATGACCATATATATTAATCGTAGCTCTTAGATTAATAATCATACCCTTTAAAATAATTGTAGAAATTAATCGTAACCACATATAAATTAATCATATCCACTTAGTAATTAATCGTAGCCTTAATAATAATTTAAGAAATTAATTGTAGACACCTAAATATTAATCGTAGCTCTTAAAAAAATAATCGTAACCTTAAAAATAATTTTAGAAATTAATCGTAGTCGTTGGAAAAATAATAATCCACTACAAAAAATTCACGGTTTAGCGACGGAATTTAAAGACGGACATCCATCAGTCACTACTTGAGACGGACTAGCGACGAACAATCCGTCGCTAATCTTTTCAGCCTTTTAAAAAGGCAGGAATGGTTCGCGCGTACAATTAATGACGGAATACCGACCGAAAAGACGTCGTTAACCTTAATGACGGATGACATCCGCCGTTAACATTTTATTTTTAAATTATTTAATTTTGAAAAAACTTAACGACAGACTATTATGTGGTTAAAATTACTTTATTTTAATTATTTAATTTCGGAACAACTTAACGACGGACGTGTCCGTTGTTAAAATTATTTTTTATTTATCATTTTTTCCCTGGGAGTCCGTCGTTAATATTTAAATATTTAAACCATTATGTTAGATAAATATTAACGACGATATCCATCGTTATATTTTATAAAAAATTCCGCAAAAATCTAACGACAGATATGATCCGTCTTTAAAATTGTAACTTGTAATTAATTTTATTTCGGAAAAATATAACGACGGACAAGTCCGTCATTAAGTTGTAATATGAAATCAAAATCGGGACTTCATCTCCCTCACTTTCATTTCGCCCAAATAGTTTGAAAAACCCTAGCCCCGACCAGAAGCCCTCCCTCCCCCGCCACGTCTCTCTCTCTTTCTCGCTCTCTTTCTCCATGTCTCACTCTCTCTGTTCGCCGCCGCCGACCCTTCTCTCTCGCAGGTAAGCCTCTCTCTCTCTCTCTCTCTAACCATATCTCCATCTTCCGCCGCAGATCGGACCTCGCCGCCGCCGACCAGAGCCCACCTCCGCTGGTGCCGTCCGCAGATACATACCCAACAGGTTCAATTTGCTCCATTTTTTAATTAAAATCCTAATATTAATATATATGTAATGCGCCTAAATTTTGGAATAAAATTGTTGATATAAATCTGTAGAACTTTGCAATACTTTCAGATAAAATTATTTATATAAATCTGCCTAAATTTTGGAATTTATGGTCTGTATGTAAACTCTTTATGTTAATCTGAAAACATGAATTAAAATCATTGGTAAACACGTACTTATTGCTTAAGGTTGCTGAATATATATATATATATATATATATATATATATATATATATATCTTGAGTTAATTTGGTGATATATACAGTTCTGAGCTTAAGTCTGCTGAATGGTTCTTTTTATGTAATATAAGTTGATATGTACATTGCTTTTGTGATATTTCTTTTGTGATTGATCTTTTTATGTAAGAGATATATTATGTTTCAAAAAAAATATAAGAGGTATTAAATATAAGAACTCTAATTAGTGTGTGTGTGGAGAAATACAAACTTAAGCTTGTATTCATGATAATGCATGTTGGAATAAAAATATTGAGCATAAATTATATGAAATGAAAAGACTAGCATTCATGGAACTTGCAAAGAGAGACAACTTTAAAATTAAGATATGTGTAAAGACTAACATTCATACTCTCACTCATAAAATTAAAAAGAAAAAAGTCAATGGGTGTTGGAGTAGTAGACACAACCTGTTTTAACTAAATGATGTATGTTATGTTATAACTAGACTTGTTTAATTTGTATGGGACGAAGGCCCCTGGATCCCTTTTTGGTATGAACATGAATTATTGTTGATGTTGGTATTGTTTTTTTTTTGTTGGTTTTGTTAATATTGGCTGATTAGATGAATATAGATCAATTAACATAGAGTCGAAAACTTGGGACTAGGATTTACACATAAGTGTTGTTGAATTTTTTACAGAATTGCTTATTTAATTTCTAAATTCAATTTCATTGTGTTGTTGGTATTGTTTCTTTTTGTTGGTTTTGTTGGTATTGGTTGATTAGATGAACATGAATAGAGTCGAGAACTTGAGACTAAGATTTGCACATAGGTGCTATCGAATTTTTTCAGATGTCAGCTAGAGGTGGTGGTCGTGCTTCACGAGGCTCCAGCAGAGCCTCTACAACATCTCCGTCATCATTCGCCGAACTTAGTGGTGGAGTTGGAGGTTTAGATCTCGAGGGTTCTTCTGTAAGACATGATGTAGATCCTACTAGCCGACGGGGGTGTTACGTGTAGAGGATAGATTTGTCTTCTTTTATTATCATTTTCGTAGTTTTTGATATTTTTGTATAATTTTTGTAACAATTTATTTATGTTTTTATTTAAAGTGTGATGATACCGGCTCATGAGGTGTCGAGTGCTATCACTGCGGCTTTTAAGAGATATATACATCCTGTTAGTGCCAATTTTGCACTAAGTGTTCGTGTTGTTATTGGCGAAATATGATCGACAAAATGGACCTGGGTATGTCCCAACAAACCCCATTTTCCACTGTGTAAAGAAAAGGAGAACAGTTGGCGAACTGTTTCAGATTATGTCCCAGACAGAATCAGGGACACTATTTATGGCAGTTTCCTTGTTGGAAAGATCTTGTACCGAACCAGTTTGGAAGGTCAAGATATATTCGTTTTACTACCTTGTGGTGTAGATCCAGTGCTGAATTAACCGCACTACACTTGGAGAGTATCTACACACATTTGGAAGGCCACAAACCACAATCTACTTACCATATTGGTGGCGGATGGAGATCGACGCCAAAGTCTATATGAAGGCCGAATTAGGAAGCAATCGGTACCACTTATAGTTTGTTTAGATTCTCTTGATAGATTGTTTGAGAGTCAGCTTGTGGTCGTTGTAACTAGTAGTTGTTTTTTAATCAGTTCAACATGACAGGCTAGTGTGGGTGTTTTCGAGTGAAACACGTGAAGGGATTTTTACTCTTGTTTTGTACGCAATCTCGGGAAAGATTATAAGTTGAAGTCGTGGGTAGCTAGAGAGAGTCTAGTGTCACGGTTGTGAGAGGGATCTTACAACTTTCGACTAGTGAAAGAGTTCGAGGAGAAGAACGGGCAACATAAGGCGGGAGGCTTGTATGTGTAAGATCCTTAATACACTCTTCGAAGGAGTAACAGTCGAAACATCAAGTTTGGGAGCAATCCCCCCCAGAATAGGTTGTTTGAACCGAACTGGGTTACCATCTCGTGCGTTTTTACTGCTTTATTCTTTTATGTTCTTGCATCTGTCTCACACATATCATAGAACAGATTTTAAGCAGATAACTAAAACACGTATTGCACGGATTACTATTTTTCAATTGGCACCAGAGCGGGTTGCTTGTATTCAGGGTTGATCTTGGGGTATTAATCCGTGTTCTTTATGTTGTTTTGCCGAGATGGATTCGATGAAAGAAGGAGCCTCGATGGTGCGACCTCCGCTCCTTGATGGAAACAACTATGCCTATTGGAAAGCTAGAATGGCAGCTTTCATTCGCTCAATTGATGAGCGTGCCTGGAAGATGATGACTGAAGGGTGGAAGCCTCCTACCAAGAGCGATGAGAAAGGCAAAGCGGTGCTGAAGCCAGAAGAAGAATTTGACGATGCTGATTACCGGATCATGGGGTTGAACGCTAAAGCCATGAACGCCATCTTTTCTGCAGTGGACATAAACGTCTTCAAACTTATCTCCACGTGTGACAAGGCAAAGGATGCATGGGATATCCTTCAAACTACTTTCGAAGGAACAAGTAGTGTTCGTGCATCTCGTATGCAACTTCTTACTACCAGATTTGAGAACCTTCGAATGGATGAAGGTGAAAAGCTTGCTGATTTCAACGCCAAGATTTGTGACATAGCCAACGAAAGCTTTGCGCTTGGTGATGCAATCTCTGAGGAGAAACTTGTGCGGAAAGTTCTACGATCTCTACCCAAGAGATTCGCATACAAAGTCACGGCAATCGAAGAAGCCAAGGACATGAGCAAGATGAAGTTGCAGGAGCTGATGGGATCCTTGAGGAAATTTCAAATGGGACTAACAGATGAAGAGACAGTCCAGAAGAAAAGCATAGCTTTTCAAGCCGGGTCCACCCTGACAAACATGATCTCACTGAGTCAATTGCCTTGCTGACAAAGAATTTCTTGAAATTTGTCAAATGTTATGAGAAGTCTTTACAGAATAATTTTGTCAAGAACAGATTTTCCAAACCTCGGAGAACTAAAGATGAAGATCCCGGTGAAGAAAAACACAAGAAGGTCAAGTGTAGAGAATGTGGTGGTCTTGGGCACTATCAAGCCAAGTGCGCTAACACCCTAAAAAAGAAGAATAAATCATATTGTTCCACACTTAGTGAAAGTGATGATCCAGATGATAGTGGGAGTGATGAAAAATGTATAAGCAATCATATTGCTTTCATGACACAATCTCACAAAGATCCTGTGTCTAATTCTGTCCCTGACAATCATGAAGACAAAGTGTCTGAATGCAGTGACGATGAAGAATTCACTGAAGAGTCTGTCATAGAAGCATACAAAAAGCTTCATGAGAGCTGGATCATGGTGTATAAGTCAATGAAGGGCTGATGAAAGAGAATGGTGAACTCATTAAAGAAAGAGATAGTCTATCCATGCACCTTAGTGAGCTGCAGAACGATCTTCAACAATCCAGAAACAATACTCACTCTCAGAATGGTGAACTGCTTCATCTAAAGAAGCTCGTTAAGATGATGAACTCTGGATCATCTCAGCTCGATGACATCCTCTCTAAAGGAAAAAGTCCACAGGACCACACTGGACTTGGATACACTGGTGGGAAGGTTTATGACAGTTTCTGTCAAGGACAAATCTCTGAAACGCATGATGAATCTGTTCATAAAACTAAAACTGGACCAGAGATCAAGCAGCCACAAACTCGGCAGTCTCCAAAGTCACAGCCTCGATAGATTGGAGTTGTTTGCCACTACTGTGAAAATCCTGGTCACATTTGACCATACTGTAGGAACTACATCAATGATCTCAGAAGAATGAGGAGGAAAAATCTATCTCAGAGTGACCTGAATTCCAGAAGAAGAAATATGCATAACAGATCATGGAACAACCACATGAACTACGTAGTTCACACTGCCCTCAATATCCATGCAAAGAGCAGCTGATACTTTGACAGCGGATTCTCATGACACATGACTGGAGATGCCAGTATGCTGAAGAATATTCAAAAGGATTGTTCTTATCAATCCGTTACTTTTGGAGACGGTGTCAAGGGAAGAGTACTAGGCTTTGGTCATCTAAATGTTGAGGGAATGCCCAACTTGGAGGATGTTTTGCTTGTTGAATGACTAAAAGCTAACCTAATTAGCATAAGTCAACTCTGCAATCAAGGACTCTTGGTTCACTTTACTAGAGACAAATGTCTTGTGAAGAACAAAGAATGTGTGTTGTTGATGGATGGAGACAGATCAAGGGATAATTGTTACCTTCTCAATATGAAAGGTAATTGCTTCAGAACTCAACTTGATGAAGCAAACATATGGCATGAAAAACTTGGCCATGTTAGTTACAGAAACATGCAATGTCTCATGAAAACGGAAGCCGTGATTGGAGTCCCGAAGCTTGATATTGATCGTGGCAAAGTTTGTGAACCGTGTCAAGTGAGAAAACAGATTCATACTTCACATAAATATGTTAAAAAGATTACCACCTCAAAGGCATTGGAGTTGTTGCATATGGACTTGATGGGAACTGTTCAAACTGAAAGTATTGGACGGAAGAAGTTTATTTTTGTGTGCGTGGATGACTTCACTCAATTCACATGGGTTGAGTTCCTTAGAGATAAGGGAGAAATCTTTGATACATTTAAAAATATGTGTCTCAGACTCGAAGTGGAGAAAGGAACTACAATGGTGAGAATTCGAAGTGATCATGGTCGTGAATTTGAAAATATTTTCTTCAAATGTTTCTGTGAAGAAAGAGATATTGCTCAGGAGTTCTCTGCACCAAAAACACCTCAACAAAACGGTGTTATTGAGAGGAAAAATCGGATGCTTCAAGAAATGAGCCTAGTTATGTTGAAGGCAAAATCTGACCCTGACAACCTATAGGCTGAAGCTGTGAACATAGCATGTCATGTTATCAATCGGGTGTATTTCAGACCCAAGACGAGAGTCACTCCCTACGAGCTGTGGAAAGGGAAGAAACCAAATTTAAAGTACTTTCACATCTTCGGAAGTACTTGTTATATGCTAAGAGACCGAGAGCAGCTTGACAAGTTTGATGCCAAAGGAGATGAATGCATTTTTCTTAGATACTCGAGGAATAGTCAGGCCTATCGAGTGTTTAACAAGAGGACCAAGACGGTGATGGAGTCCATCAACATTGTTGTAGATGATCTGGAAGAACCTGTTGCCCAGACTAATGAGGAAATTATTGATGCCACTATTCATGTGCCAGCTTCTGTTCCAGACAGTTCGGAGCACAATGACCAGACTGAGGTGAGGAATGAAAAATTGGATGATCTCAGACCTTCAAAAGGTGTGCAGAAAAATCATTCTTCTGCAGACATCATTGGTGATGTAGGAGAAGGAGTTAGAACGAAAGGAGTTCGGAAAAACTATCGTGAGATGATAGCAAATGTCTGCTACACTTCTACAACTGAGCCTAAGAATGCTAAAAAAGCCCTACAAGATGATCGATGGATACATGCCATGCAAGAAGAGCTCTTGCAGTTTGAAAGAAATGAAGTATGGGATTTGGTTCCATGTCCTAAAGCTGTGAATGTGATCGGGACGAAGTGGATCTTCAAGAATAAAATAGATGGGGAAGGGAACATAACCAGAAATAAGACAAGACTAGTTGCTTAGGGTTATTCCCAAGTTGAAGGTATAGATTTCGACGAGACTTTCGCTCCAGTTACTCGTCTTGAATCAGTCAGGTTGCTTCTCACCATGGCTGGATGGATGAAGTTCAAATTGTACCAAATGGACGTGAAGAGTGCCTTCTTAAATGGGTACCTGTCTGGAGATGTGTTTGTGAACCAACCTAAAGACTTTAAAGACCCGTACCATCCTGAGTATGTGTACAAACTGAAGAAGACTCTCTACGGTCTCAAACAAGCTCCACGAGCTTGGTATGAATGACTTACCAAATTCCTTATGGAGAAAGGATACATTCGTGGTGGAACTGATAGAACTCTGTTCATCAAGAGAGAAAAATCTGATGTGATCATCATTTAGATTTACGTCGATGATATTATCTTTGGATCTGTCTCGGACAGAATGGTGAAAGAATTTGTGAAGGACATGACTTCTAAATTTGAGATGAGTCTTGTAGGGGAACTAACCTACTTTTTGGGGCTTCAAGTCAAACAAAAAGATGATGAAATCTTTGTGTCTCAAACGAAGTATGCGAAGAACTTGATCAGCAAGTTTGGTTTGGAGACTTGCAGCCCAAAAAGAACTCTGATGGGGACATCTTCAAAGATGTCAAAAGATGAAGTTGGTGTTGCTATTGATCAAACCTTGTACCGGAGTATGATTGGTTGTCTGCTCTACCTTACACCAAGTAGGCCAAACATATGTTACAGTGTGGGAGTTTGTTCTCGGTACCAATCTGATCCCAAAGAAAGTCACTTGAAATCTGTCAAGCACATAATCAAGTACATAAAAGGTACTGCTGAGTTGGGACTTTAGTTTTCCTATGATACGAACCCTAGTTTGGTGGGGTTTTGCAATGCAGATTGGGCAGGATGTACTGAAGATCGGAAGAGTACCTCTGGAGGATGTTTCTTCCTTGGAAATAACATGGTCTCATGGTTTAGCAAGAAGCATAATTCTATCTCGCTTTCTACTGCCGAGGCAGAATATATTGCTGCTGGGAGTTGTTGTACTCAACTTTTGTGGATGAAGTAGACGTTGCATGACTATGGTGTCCCACAGTCTGTCCTTACCATATACTGTGACAATATGAGTGCGATAAACATTTCGAAGAATCCTGTTCAGTACTCACGTACAAAACACATAGACATCCGTCACCATTTCATCCGGGAGCTTGTTGAAGACGGATCACTTGTGATTGAATATGTTGGAACAGATGCCCAGCTTGCGGACATCTTCACGAAGGCACTTGATAGTAGAAGGTTTGAAACACTAAGATCCTCATTGGGTCTTTGTGTTCTCTAAACTTCTCCGTGGTGATAAGACTCTCTATACAGTCTTGGTCAGTGATGTATGTATAGAGAGTATAAAATGACCATGATTAATATGGTCTGTACGTATTGTGCCAACATCTGTCTCGGACAGTTTGTGCTATGGAGGAATAGTTACTTTTTAACGGCTAGTAGTGCATTATTTTTCACGCCACGATCGATTCCACTTCCCCATACCGAGCAGTGGGGTGGTTCATGTGGGATGAGTTAGTTAAGGAAATTTCCATATAATATTTCCTAATTAAGGTCTTAACCTTATTATTTTCAAAAGAGACAGAATCTTTTATTCTCAAGTCGATCTCTTTCTCTCTCTCTGGTGTTTGCTTGAATTCTGCTGTTTGAACTCAATGGCGGACAAATCAGTTCCCTCTAAGCTTTCTCAAGCCAAGAAACCTAGAATCTCCACAGTGGATTTACGGCGCCAACTCGCTGAGTTATCACAACCAATTATGTTCGATTCTTCGAGCTCCACTGTCCCTGCTCCAGTGAAGCTATCTATTCCTACATCCGACACCCCTGTTTATGTGCTTACATGTGTGGCACTTTCTGCTGTTTCGCCATCCAGATCTGTGTCTGAGACAGATCTCGTTGTTCAACCCTCTCCTAGGGTTTCTGAAGAGCCATCTTCTCCGTCCATGGTGACTGCGGAATCTGTGGATGCTTTGATTGCGGCCGCAATAGAGACTGTTGGAGATGCTGAAGTCTCTTTGGCCCCCGATAAAGGTGATTTCTCTGCCTCTGCTATTGAGTTTGCTGAGGCCATTGATTCCTTGAAGGTTGTTCAAGCACCATCTGTTCATTCCGGTGCTCCCATCAGTAGTGACGCTCCAGTCATCACCATTCAAGTTCCTCTGAGTGAGGTTTCTCTGACAGTTGTTGAGAAAGTTCCTGATGAAGAAGAAAAGGATGATGACAATGTCAATGTCTCCTTCCTTGAATCATCTGAGACAGAATATGTCCCTCTTAGCTCCAAGAAGCCTGTTACCCGTCGTGGCACAAAACGCAAACTTGTTTTAAATGAGGAAGTTCAATCCGACGATGAAGACCACATTGTTTTGGCCAATCTGAAAACTAAGGTGTTCTCAAAATTGCCTCTGAAGAAAGGGAAGTCCTCTGCTGCCCCCAAAGTGAAAAAGCCATCTGTACAAATGAGTGCTAAGAAGAAGGCTCCTGTGAGAAAGACGTCTGCTATTACTCGCCGTGTGACTAGGAGTGTCTTTGAGCAGAGACTTGGCTTGGTCTCGGGGAGACGAAGGCCTTTGATGAAGAAGGCAATTGCTCCTCCGCCCTCTAAGGATGAGCGTGAAAGTGTGCATGTGGATGTCTCGGACAGGTCTGACTCTGATTTTGAAGACTTTGATTCAAGTAAGTTCATCTCTGTTTTTCATCAAAAGCAATTCAAGATAGTTGCTGGTCGCTCGTTGGTTTCCGAGCGTTGTTTGATTAAGTCTAATATCGAGGGGACGGGAGTGGATACTTTGTTGCATGATCTTCGGTTGGAAAAATCTGCTTATAATGTACCCCCATTCATTACTGCAGTAGTACATGAATTCTATGCAAACCTGTCTAAACGTTTGCGTGATGTTTCATATGAACATGCCTTTTTTGTTTTTGTGCGGGGTAATTGGATTACTTTTTCCCCTGCGGTGATTATCTCATTTTGGGTCGTGAGAATGTTGTTGTTCCTGCACCGGTATTTGATTTGAATGAGGTGGTGCCTGAGTTGATTGGGGGGAGTCGATATGTTTGGCCATCTGGTCGTGCTCTGTTAGCCTCCGATTTGAGTGTGGAGTATTTAATACTTCACAAGATTGCCGTTCGGAATTGGTTGCCCAGTACCCACGATTCTACTATGGGCAACCCCATGGCTTTGATGCTGTTTAAAGTGGGCACTCGTCGAGAGTTCAACCTTGGTCTGATCATTTTTGAGCATGTGTTTGCTCATGCTGAATCATCTCGTGCCCAGCAACCAGTTGGCTATCTTGGTCTATTCTTCAGCGTCATAATGGCCCAGCATGATGTGGTCTCTGCCAATGATATGTATGCTCCTGTTACGCAGCCTCTGACAATCAGCCACAAGCTCTTCTCATCCCAGCATGCTCCGGATGTCCCTGCCCGAGATGCTGATGAACGTTATGGACCTGTGCCATCATCTGTCCCAGACAGATCTGCTGCTTCTTTTCCTATCACCTCTGTTTTCTTTGACAGACATTTAAAGTCCCTCGTGTAGTGGTGTGTCTGACCAAGTCTATTCAGACATTCAAATTCAGGAAGCAGGAGTTGGAGGCTTTGTTGATTGATCTTTGAACCAGAGCTCTTGGACTTGCCTCACCGTTTGAAGTGCCGAGTGCCTTCTCTGCCCCAGCTGCTGGTGAACCTGCTGCTGCTGATGTCGATGCTGATGATGAGCTTGATGCCTCCCTGGTCTGATGATTGCTGTTTTTCATTTTTGGCAACAATTAAAGGAGAGAAGATGTTGGTGAGGGATGGCTTTGCCCTTTGCTGCTGCTGCTTTGAGCGTGTGCTCATTTTATTATGTTTTTTGATGATGTTTCTAAACAAACTTTTATTGGGGATGTTGTTTATCCCATTTTATTTTTGTTAGCCTGTACTATATTTTTTGATCAACTGACAATGCAGTTCTACACTGCGAAACAATGTTCTCATGGTGATGAAGACACTCTAAGGACAAATTAAGAAGGAGTGTGTTTTGAACTATCCCTGACAGTTTTTAAATATATCGTTCTTTTTTATATATTTTGATCTGCGAAAGTTTATTCGAGTGTTGTGCAGATCATGATGATAATTGTCGACCATAAATGCCAAAAGGGGAGATTGTTAGTGCCAAATTTGCACTAAGTGTTCATGTTGTTATTGGCGAAATATGATCGACAAAATGGACATGGGTAGTCCCAACAAACCCCGTTTTCTGATGTGTAAAGAAAAGGAGAACAGTTGGCGAACTGTTCCAGATTATGTCCCAGACAGAATCAGGGACACTCTATTTATGACAGTTTCCTTGTTGGAAAGATCTTGCACCGAACCAGTTTGGAAGGTCAAGATATATTCGTTTTACTGCCTTGTGGTATAGATCCAGTGCTGAATTAACCCCACTACACTTGGAAA
Organism: Perilla frutescens; assembly: GCA_026008535.1. NCBI lineage: Eukaryota > Viridiplantae > Streptophyta > Magnoliopsida > Lamiales > Lamiaceae > Perilla > Perilla frutescens. The sequence continues at coordinate 10,068,450 of BRKX01000019.1, forward strand.
GTATCATATTGACGGCGGATGGAGATCGACGCCAAAGTCTATATGAAGGCCGAATTGAGAAGCAATCGGTACCACTTATATTTTGCTTAGATTCTCTTGATAGATTGTTTGAGAGTCAGTTTGTGGTCGTTGTAGCCAGTAGTTGTTCTTTAATCAGTTCAACATGATAGACTAGTGTGAGTGTTTTCGAGTGAAACACGTGAGGGAATTTTTACTCTTGTTTTGTACGCAATCTCGGGAGAGATTGTAAGTTGAAATCGTGGGTAGCTAGAGGGAGTCTAGTGTCACGGTTGTGAGAGGATCTGACAACTTTTAACTAGCGAAAGAGTTCAAGGAGAAGAACGGACGACATAAGGCGGGAGGCTTGTATGTGTAAGATCCTTAATATACTCTTCGAAGGAGTAACAGTCGAAACTTCAAGTTTGGGAGCAATCCCCTAGAATAGGTTGTTTGAACCGAACTGGGTTAACATCTTGTGCGTTTTTACTGCTTTATTCTTTTATGTTCTTGCATCTGTCTTACACATATCATAGAAAAAATTTTAAGCAGATAACTGAAACATGTATTGCATGGATTACTGTTTTTCACATCCGACTGGCTATTCATGGAAGTTGGTGCCAACGGATGTTAGACAGCGGTATTTTGAGGAGTTCAAGGTATGTCTTATGTATATAAAATTATATTTGAATTAACTATATATATATATATTGTGTGATATATGTTTATTTAACTTGGTACATAAGGAGTTCACTTGGAATCTCGATATCACTCCTATGATATCGGGATTATGGAATACTAAGGTGGCTGTGACGTACAAAGACATGATGTACACATTTAAGAAGCAGAGGAGGGAGGGTCGGCCTGTGTGCATTTCTCATGATGCTTGGGACTCATGGCTGGCGTACTCGGACAGTCCGGAGGTCACGAAGAAGGTTGAGATTTCATCGAAGAACAGAATGTCTAAACCGGATGGCCCCGGTCTTGGTATAGTGAAGCACAAGGGTAGATCCTGATGTGCTCATGCGCATGCTGTAGCATTAGTCCGTAATTTATTTTTAAGTTAATTATTTATTATGTTGAATTTTTATATAAGTACTACTATCCTGGTTTTATTATGTAGGCGTAGAGAAGGGTCTCACGGCTAGTGAGGTCGGGTGGGAGACCTTTATGAGACTACATGGCAGCAGTGATGCCGACTACTCTGATCAAAAGTCAAAACACATCGCTGTAAGTGTATTCAAATTATATGTTTAATTGTTATAAGTGTATTTTCAAATTAGCATGCATGCGTATTTTTATTTAATTATTTAATAAATATAGGGCGAGGTACGTCAGGCGATTGAGCAGAGGACTCAGGTGCCTTCCGACTCATCTGAGGTGCCATCGGACACGACATCGATTTATATCGATGTCGTGGGTGTGGAGAAGATATGTGTCTTTGGGATTTCACTTGTGAGAATAAATTTGATTATATTATAGTGTATAGGTTATTTCGGGAAATTATAATCAAGAATCCATTTGATTATACTATAGTCTATAGGTTGTACTGGGATTTTTCACTTTGTGAGAATCAATTTGATTATACTATAGTGTATAGGTTGTTTCGGGATTTCACTTGTGAGAATCAATTTGATTATACTACAATGTATAGATTGTTACAGGAATTTATAATCAAGAATCCATTTGATTATACTATAGTGTATAAGTTGTATCAAGATTTTTCACTTGTGAGAATCAATTTGATTATACTATATTGTATAGGTTGTTTCGGAATTTCACTTGTGAGAATCAATTTAATTATATTATAGTGTATCTGTTGTATCAGGATTTCACTTGTGAGAATCAATTTGATTATACTATAGTGTATAGGTTGTTTTGGGAATTTATAATCAATAATCAATTTGATTATACTATAGTGTATAGGCTGTTTCGGGAATTTATAATCAAGAATCAATTTGATTATACTATAGTGTATATGTTGTATCGACATTTCACTTGTGAGAATCAATTTGATTATACTATAGCGTATAGGTTGTTTCGCGAATTTATAATCAAGAATCCATTTGATTATATTATAGTGTATAGGTTGTATCGAGATTTTTCACTTGTGAGAATCACTTTGATTATACTATAGTATATAGGTTGTTTTAGGATTTCACTTATGAGAATCAATTTGGTTACACTATAGTATATAGGTTGTTTCGGAAATTTATAATCAAGAATCCATTTGATTATACTATAGTATATAGGTTGTATCGGGATTTCACTTGTAATAATCAATTTGATTATACTATAATATATAGGTTGTTTCGGAAATTTATAATCAAGAATATATTTAATTATACTATAGTGTATCGGCAGTATCGAAATTTTTACTTGTGAGAATCAATTACAAAAAAAAAATATACGATTAATTACTAAAATATACGACTAAATAATCGTAGCATGTAAAATTTCTACGATTAATATTACAAAAATGTACAATTAATTACTAAAATATAAGACTAAATAATTGTAGCATAAAAAATTTCTATGATTAATATTACAAAAATATACGATTAATCACTAAAATATTACTATGATTAATTACTAAAATATATGACTAAATAAAAATTGCTACGATTAATTACAAACATGCTACGACTAATTAAAAATTACTACGATTAATTACAAAACATGCTAAGACTAATTAAAATGGCTATGATTAAATCTACGATTAATTTTAAATATTTTACGATTAAATTTTAAATATTCTACAATTAATTTTTTTACTCAATTTTTTTTATGTGTGTACTATGTCGGGTGTTGGTCTCTATTTATTTACAAAACTTACCTACCCTTCTTACACAACAATAAAAATAGTGCAGTAAATTTGGTCAACTAATTTCTACCATCTGATGCTTTTTATTTAGGGTGTTTCTATTTGCATCACTTAGTTTACTCTTTGCACCACTAAATTATATAAGTAAAAAATAAATAATTATAAAATTACATAAATATCCTTATTAAATAAAAATATAATAAAATAAATAAATAAAATAAAATAAAATATTAAAAAGAAAAAAAAAATCTCTCATCCTCCTGTGTTTCCTCCCGCCGCCGGCAGTTCGGTGTCTCAGGCCTCATGGCCACCTCCGGAGACGCGCTGCTGCGGCGGAGAGCGGCGGCGCCAGTGGCGGCAGCAGCGAGGTTGGTGCATCCACCTCCCTCCCTAGCAGTGGCGTCGACGATTTCGAGATGAGTGGCGGCGGAAACCGGTGGCCGAGACAGGAAACTTTGGCCTTACTCAAAATTCGCTCTGATATGGATGTTGCTTTTAGAGATTCAAGCCTTAAAGGTCCGTTATGGGATGAAGTTTCCAGCTCTGGTTAAAATTTCATTTCACATCATCTCTGGTTAACTTTTTTCATCTCACCAGTTTCTTTCACTTCACCGATTCTGAGCGCCTCATTGGTGACGCCGCCAAGAATCAGGTTTAGGGAATTTGGGGATTTAGGGGAGGGAAGGGGAAACCGACGAGGAGGTGGGGGGGATTCTGGGGCAAATGAAGGTGGCGGCCGGCGGGGAAGACTGAGAAAGAGGGTGGCGGCGGCCGGCGGTAAGCTGGGAAGAAGAAGATTTTTTTTAATAAAGTTAAATTATTATTTTTAAGTTTTTTTATGTAAAAAATATATTTTAGATTAGAGTGTATTATTGTCAATATTGGTGATGCAAAGAATAAAAATTGTAGTGCAAGGAGTAGATGTAGTGCAAAGAGTAAACTAAGTGGTGCAAATAGAAACTCCCTTTTATTTAATGAAGAGTAACTACCTCTCTTACACAAGAAATAAATGCATTAATTTAAAGTAGTGAACTAGTGAAACTACTATTCACCGAAAAATTAGTCAAAACATTCATCGTAATTTAATCGTATCCATACGATTAACTTTTAAGATTAATCATGTGTTATTAAAAAATAATCATAGCTTTTAAAAATAATTGTAGTGTTGTTAAAAAGTAATAGTAGCTTTTAAAAATACTCATAGTTTTGTTAAAAAATAATCGTAACTTTTAAAAATAATCATAGTTTGGTTAAAAAAAATAATCGTAGTTTTGTTAAAAAATAATTTTAGCTTTTAAAAAAATCATAGATTTGTTAAAAAATAATCATAGCTTTTAAAAATAATTTAATCATAGTATTAACTTTTAAAATTAATCGTTGCTTTTTAATCATATAATTTTTACAATTAATCGTAACTTCTTAATTGTGTATTTGTTAAAAGATATTCGTAGCATTTTTCATAAATAATCGTAGCATATGATTAACTTAAAAATTAATCGTGGCTATTTATACGTAATCGTACCATTTTTGAAAATAATTGTACCCATTATAAATAGAAAATATTTAGACTCACATACAATATATATATATATATATATATATAAAGTTATTGTGTAGTTAGTATTAAATGTTAAAGTACAATTATCCAATGATTGGATGTGGGGACCAATGTATCATAGGAGTATTCGAGACATTTGCACTCCAAATTACGGAAAACTATACGCTACCCTATGAGTAATGCCTGCTTATTCTTTTTCCACCCTTTTTTTCCTTATCCCCACTCTCATCCGTACGTGTTTCTTTTGGTAAAGTGTTTCTATTTTTTTCTCCATTAAAGTACTCATTTTTTTTATTCTTCTTCTTCTTCTGTTCAATTTCCTTTCATCTTTACACCCAAATTCATATTCCTAATTTAATAGAGCTGATTAATTTAAGTTTAAATGTGTTTGCAATTCAAAAACTTAAATCGATAAAAACAAGAAAAAAAATACAAGTAGGTTTGTTTAATTTTAATATCAATGGGTTTGCAATTCAAAAAAAAAAATCATCTATTATTCGTCTGTCATTTTCCCATAAATGCCATCTTTCTCTCTCTCTTAAGAGCTTCTCCAACAAGCTGCTATATCGGTAAAGTGGCGTGAAAAAATTGAAAAAGTTTACTCCAATAGATCCACTCCACGGCTCGGTAGGTTGGGGGAGGTGAACAGTACCTCGGTTGATTAACCGGGGTACTGTTCATCACGGTACCTCTTTACTTTTTTTTTCATAAATACAAATTAATTTATTTGGTGTATGTTTTTTTATTTTCTATTAGATTTCTTTCAATTGTTTGAAAATTATTTTATACATTAATGAAGTAAATACTATTACATTAATTTAAACATATAATTAAACATAAAATACATAATTAATAAAAATAGAATTACATAAACATTTAACAATACAAAACCACAAATATATTAATAAACGATGCAATATATTACAATAAACAATACAAATACATAATTAATAAAAATACAAATATAATACAATAAGAGTAAAATATTAAAAATACAACATAATAATTTTAGCTAATAATTCCCTAAACCACTTCCGGATCCAGATCCTGCACCGGGAATATCTGGAAAATAACTTCCAAAGTCGAAAGTATTGTTTGGTAGAGAAGACTGACTGGATTGTTCCAAAGTCCAAATTTAATTATATATTAATTAAAAATAAAAAATAATGAACAAGAATATTAATATATATTTTTATATTTATATATATAATCATATTCAATTAAATAATTCGATAAAAAAATTAAATCAATAGTAAAAAGTATCAAAAGGGAATATTTCATTGTAGGGTGAAATGTAGAGTGATGCTGTTGGAGATGAAAATTAAAAATATGTAGTAGTATAGAGTTAACTGTATTCTGGTGAAGTTGGAGATGGCCTAAGCATCTAGATTTCGGAAAAAATTAGTTGAGCTCACTGTCGTCGTCGAGGAGGATATTCTCCGGCTTTATGTCGCGGTGGAAGACACCCCTGTTGTGGTAGAATTAAGTCGATGGTGCTGTTACCTGCTGGAAGTAGTGACGCGTTGCGGCCTTCCCAAGGCGAGTCCCCTGCTTCACCTTGGAGAAGAGCTCGCCACCGCCGACGAACTCCATGACGATGCAGATCTTTGTTTCGTGGCCATCACCTCCTTGAGCTCGACGATGTCCGATTCTGACAATTTATAAATAATGACATAGATGATCCCGGTGGAGGAGGTGGAGAAGATAGGGAAACACTTTTCCTTAAAAGTTGCCGACGGTAAGGAAGGGCATGAGAGAGAGAGAGAGGGGAGGGGAGGGGAGAGGAGCAAGAATGAGATTAAGAGTGACCAGAGCAAGAAAAAAGTGTAAAAATCAATTTGAAAGGACACGTGTCAAGCAATGATATTTCTCAGGACAGTTGGGCACTGCCTATTGGGCGGCATATATTTTCCCCAAATTGCCCACAAAACTCCCTATTTTAAAAAGTTATTTTTTTCCCAATCTCTATTTACTTTTGCCCATTTTTATCTATTTCCACTTAATTGAATGAGCATTCCACTATTCCATGTTATATTACTAATGTGCATGAAAAATAACCATTCCTCTCATTCACATAGACTGATTGGATTTTTCACTATAATTAAGAAAATTATTTTGAAGAGACAATTAAACATGTAAAATTACTAAATGTTCATATTTATTTCATTTGGCAATAAACTAATGTTTAATGTAAAACATATTGAATAGATGTTTATTAGTAAATGAGCTAAATAAATATAGAAACTAGTTTATATATTGAGATATTTTAAAAAGGAAACACAATGATATTTGAATGAGTCGGATGGAGTATTATTTTAATTGATTGATTAAATGAAACATGACATTGTGTAAACAAAGTAATGAACTCATATTTGACAAGACAAGAAAACAATGATATGGGAATAATGAAAATATAAAGGAGATAATTGATGTTTGATATGTGTGTGTGTGTGTTCGATGAATTTACATGAACTCACAATGAGATATATATAGAGCTTGTGAGTGAACATTCTAGACTAGAGATTACACCAGATACTTTGTATCTATTCTCACAAGATCTCAATGTTAATCTCCAAGAAACAAAATTCTATATGATCATTATGTGGCATTCTCATCAGACGCTGGCCAACGTGTCAACTGGTGCGGCGTCTGTCGAGCTGGAGAGACCATTATATATGCTTAACACATTAACAGGGCCAGCCCTGGGGGTAGGCCAGGTGGGCCACCGCCTAGGGCCCCCAATTCTTTTTTAAATATATATATATATATATATATATATATATATATATATAATTGGAATGGTTGTCTCTTTTAGATTCTAGTTTCTCGATTTTGAAATCTCATATGTGCTTTAGTGATTAGTTCCATAACTTTTTTTTTCTATGTAAATTTAGTGTGATAATATATTTATTGAGATTTTGTGTTGACTTAATCTCAATTTTACAATTGGGCTATTAATCAATTGTTTGTGATCTATATAAAGATTTCGTACGAGAAATGCACCTTTAAAGACTTAATTTTTAAATTTTATCAAAACTGTATAAAGAAAAAAAAATACTCAATTGTTATATTTAGGGCTTTTATTCCTCAATTTAAGTTCACCCAAATCTCAACTTTAAAGCTTTTAACATAAAACATTACAATAAAAAAATTGAGTTGAGTCCATTTTGAATGATTTTTCCTCATATTATCAATATTTTTCTTTCACGATTATTTAATTAATGAAAATGTTCTTTTTTACTTACAAAAAATTCACGAATGAGATTTTGTAAATGCTGATTGTATTTTTTCAAGATTCAGGATGATTGGAATAAAATGGGAAAAACTTCAAAATGCTCCTGAAAAAATAAATTCTCAGGACCCCCTTTTCTCGTTTCGCCCTGGACCTTTGAATTGTGAGGGCCGGCCCTGCACATTGACATACAATAGCTAATGTAAAATGTTTTTTAAAAAGAAAATCTACATGAAGAATTGGTGAGGAAAGATTGTAACCGAGTGTAGCATTTCTGCCGCGACTAAATTACATTTCTCTTGCTTTATTGAGTGATTGATATTAATAGAAATTTATAAAAGGTTAATATTATTGAGATACAGGTAATTAATATCAACGGGAGGAAATAAAAATAAAACACTTTGATAAGTACAATGTATGAATGTACATATGAGATGTATTAAGGTATTATGTTTGACTTTTGAGCTAGCCTTATATCGAATATGTGTGAATTTTTAAGTTTATTTTTCCACAAAGCAGTGTGAGTAATTAAGTATTTTATTGTCGTTATATTTAAAAGGACTTTTGCTAAATAAAATGCCATCTTTGAATTATTTTGCAAATAATTTTTAAAATGTTTTTAATGTTATCCCTTTATCCCGAGCACCAAAAGTTACATTGTTATAACATGTATCACTCGTAAATATCTTGGCCCAAGTATTGGAACGAAAGGGCCCATTTTTCTTAAATTTGTGCTAATTAAAACAGCACTTTCGATGTAGTTTTCATACTTTAATGGCTTGATAAAAAAGCAAATATGACCAATTAATTGATCCGAATATTTTTTTTTTCCTTAAGGCTAACAAATATCACCATGCCTTATCCGAATATGGTATGCGGCATAGGTACGTTCAAAATGAACATGGGCCTAATCATCAAGCCTTGCACATGTCACGATAATCTGACGGTGGAGGATGAGGTATAAGAGGATTGAGTAGGAGATTATCTAAACCCTCTTAAAGAAGGTTATTATGATTTACTCCTATTGTCAAATTCATATAGACTGATTAAATTTTTCATCAGGAATAAAAAAATTATTGAAAAAAATAATTAAACAAGTAAATTTTGTTAATATTAAACTTTATTGATAATAAAGTAATGCTTAATGTAAACATATGAAGGGGCATATTAGTAAATGAGTTAAATAAATATAGAAACCCGTTTATATATTGGGATATACAAAGAATAAAAACAAACATATATGAATAAGAACGAAAGAGTATTTGTTAAATTGGTGACGGAGAGGAAGCTACATAGTTGATTATTGACAAACACTTACATGCATCATGATGCAAATAATACTATATGAGACGGATCAATTAAATCCGCTTTTGACCCAGTCAACGCGGGTCAACCCGCGCTCTGACCCGGTCAACCCGTTTTGACTGGGTCTACCTATTAAAAAAAAATGTCAAAGGTGAGTACCAACCTTCCTATTAAAAAGTATCACAAAACATTCGAAAAGTACCATCTGTATCATTAAAAAGTAAGGGGTCTGCTAGTTATTTTATATAAGTTTATTTAGTTCAATTTCTGATTTTTTTTTCAGTTTTTATATTGTATGTGTTGAGATTAATCTAAAACAATCATCATTCAAATAATTTGCAAAGAAAGCAAAACACGAGTTCGGTAAAATAAAAAGTATCATGTGGTAAGCAGAAAAGTATCAAGTACGATAAAGAAAGGTATCAACCTGAGATTAATACTATCATCATTCCAACTACAATAAAAAGTACCATGTGCCACGTGACACGCCCGCATGGGGCCACGTGGCCGCCTGAAATAGGCGGAAATAACTGCTGTTGCACGCAAGTCCACCTCTTGATTATTAAATTATCTATGATTTTCATGTTTCCTTCTTTTTATATATAGAATTCTTTTATTGCTTTCCTAGTTTAAATCAAACTGTTTAATTAGTATGAATGTGGATTTTTCTATAATTGTTTAGGGTGGATAATTTTGATATCAAGAAAACTAGGGCTTTCCCTAATCCCATCGTGTTCTTGAGCGTTTTCTTATTATTTTTAGTGAATTTCGAGATTGCACAATTGCTTCAGGTATTATCAATTCATCAATATGTCAAATATAGGTAGGCCCAATATAAACCACATGTTAGGTCTTTGTTGGATAGCATCACGTATTTCCAGTCCTAGTGTTAGATAACTAGAGTTTTTGGAGAAAGTGTGATGAATTTAAAAATATCATACAAGATTTTTGGATTACTTATTAAACACGAGAGATTTCAGCATTTTCGAAAACACGCGAGGGTTGTTTCCTTCCATTTGTTTTTCTTAAATAAGAATTTATATTGATGTTCATTTCTAAAAGGAGGGCTGTTGTGACAAATTCCAGTTAATGGATAATCAGGCCCAACATCTGAAGCCCAATAAGGAAAACTAATTCACATATTGAGATGATGCAGCCATCTTCTACTTTAATTTTATAATTATTAATTAATTTGGTTTATTCCAATTTAGAATTCATTTTTAAAATTTTATTGTTTATATTCTTAGTTAACAGTTGATACAGACTCAATTTTGCATCTTTTTAGTCTGTCTTTTTACTCGTTTTTTAGTTCTTTTAGTTGTATCTAGAGTCTAGTTTGGGACAAAGTGTAACACGGGAGAGAGGACCACGTTTTGATCCCTTATGGGCATAATGAAGTGCCAACTCGATTAAGAGCATAAAGAGGATCAACCGCTGAAGCTTTGACAGTCTGTTGAGGATTTTGCGCGGAAGTTCAGCGGTTGATCCTTTTCAACTGACGTGGGCCCACGTGCACATCAGTTCCGTAGCTTGGAGAAGTCAGCTAAAGGGGAGAGAAGAAGTGGAGGAAAGAGAAAAGAATAGATAAATGAGAGAGAAGAGATGGAGCAGCTCATCCCTATAATTTAGGGAACATGGTTGAAGTGGTCTTCTCCAACTAACTCCATACCTCTACATGGATTGGGCTGGGCCGAATTGTGGCTTTTCAAACAGCTATAAATACTAGTTATCTTTCATTTTCATGGAACAACAACAAGAACAAACTAGAAACACCCTTTGAATAGCAAGATTCAGTTTATTTTCTGTATTTAAGTGTTCTGTAAATTCTGCACAGTCAGGGGCGATTTGCCCTCGACTGATGCATGTACCTGTTTTGCCCAAATCTGGAGTTGGTTCCAGATTTTAATATAGTTTGTTTTACTTTTTATCATGTGTTGTTTTTGCTTTATTTATTAGTATGTTATCTATCCAGTGTTCAAGTTGAGTGTGTTGAAGGATAAAGGTGATGCGTATGCATGAAGCTAATCGGGCTTAATTTATCTCGAGTTGATTCCCAACTTCAATATAGGAAGAACGATGACATGGCAATGGCGAGGTTATGTGGCTGGCCACTCGTAGTTAAACCATTGTTGATGTATGTCAGGGTGGAAGTAAGGGTGACCGAATCCCTGATGAGCCACTAAGTGATAAATCGGGTAAAGCCTGGAGATTGAAGTATAGATGGATATGGGCACAACGCCAAAGGGGTCCCACATGCCAGTGTTGGGTTCCTCCAATCAAATGTTGCTATCCTTGCATACCCTCTGCATGACTCTCTTCGTTGGGTCCTGGATAGTTAGAGACTAAGAGTCGCCGACCGTATCACTCTTAGCATACACAGTAAGAAGGAATTGGGGGGCATAATTAAAGTGGGTGGGGAGGGATGGATTAGTGACAGTAATCCATACAAATCCCCAAAGAGTTACTTGCTTTCTATAACCAAACGGTCTTATCGAGGTATCTATGTGTTTGTGCCCGGGATTGCATGCATCTACCAAAACTGAATTTATATTCGACTTGAACATTTATTTTATATTTATTTCCATTTTGTTTATTTAATTGTTTATTTAGTTTGAAGTGTGCAGGGACAGATTAGTCACAGTAATCCGTACAAATCCCTAAAGGTTACTGAAAAGATAGAAAGGTTAATCACTCCCCGTGGGACGATATCCGCCTTCGGGCGCTATACTAGCCTCTGAGAGCAAATTTAATCATCTGTCGGGTTTTGCCCACAGGTGTGATTCTGCATGCTAAACGACGGCGTGCCAACAATTAATTATTAAATTATATTATTTCATGATTAATGTATATAATTTTTAAAAATTTTAAATTCTTAGCAATATATGTTATTTAAAATTAATTATGTTATAATAATTTTATTTTTATAATAAATTGCGGTGTCCACAAATCTGTTCATCTAAGGTGCATAAGTTATGATTCTTATATAACATTTGGCATTTGACAAAGTCTTATAGATTTTAGTGGATTCTTTTAAAATTTTCAATTCCTATTTATGTTAATTGAGTAAAAATATGACCAACTTATCATTTTGATCAAAGTTAGGTAATAAAATAATAATAATATGACAAGATGATGATGATGATGATAAAAATAAACTATTGATTTGTGATCTGAAAGATGAAAATTCTCAATTTAGGACCTCTAAAATCATGAATTTTGATTTCTTTTTATTTTTAAATTAATTTTAATAATTTTTTTATTAGCTTTAATAGATAATTAATGGAGAAATTTTCATTGAAAATTAATTACAAAATAAAAAAGAAATCAAAATTCATGATTTTTGAGGTCCTGAAATGAGAATTTTCATTTTTCGGGTCCTGAATTCAGAGTTTTCATCTTTCGATTCCTGAATCGATAATTCTCCTAAATTAAAGGGTGAATAACATGGTGCTTCTAAAATATAAATACACCCCTAGTTACATCTCTTCATGAGAAACATGAATTATAATCGTACCGGTGGGAATGGCCTAATGGTGGAGTGAAATTTCATGGGTGTAAATCTCCTCAATACTATCAGACCGGTATGTAAGTAAAAAAAGCATGGATTCTAGCAAATGGATCATTTGAAAAGGATTCAGAATCACCTAAACAAATAATACACACACACACACACAAGAAAAGTTCAAATAGTAAATAGCAGGATAATTTCACTTTTAGTCTCACTAGAATAGAATCAAAACACTTTTTAGTCTCATATCTTATGTTTTTGGTCCCATAGTTTATTAGCTCGACACTTTTGGTCTCATATCTTACATTTTTGGTCTCATAATTTATTAGCTCGACGCTTTTGGTCCCAAATGTTTTTTTTTAAACATTTTTAGTCCTAAAACTAACATAATATTTTTTCTTATATTTTTTTCGACCTTTTTTCCGTATATTTTGTCGAGAATTTTGTTGAACAAAAATCGTATATTGGCAAGAAGTTGAAATGGTTTTATTAGGCATTTTAGTGGATATTTGTTGGGCATTTTGCTTGATATTTTCCTGAAAATTTTCGAGATATTATGTTATTTTATTGGGTATTATGCTTAATTTTTTACTAGATATTTTCCTCTTTTTTCTTAATGATTTATTAAAAAAATGAAGCCAAAATGTCCTTTAAATAAATAAATACATATACATATACTACACTTGGAACTAAAAATGTCGAAAAAAAATATTTGGGACTAAAAATGTCAAGCTAATAAACTATGAGACTAAAAATGAAAGATATGAGACCAAAAATATTTTGACCATATTCTAGTGAGACTAAAAGTGAAATTATCCAAGTAGATAGCACATAATTAAATGATTTCAAACATCTTTAAGGATTCAATATTGATTTTTTTTTACTCACACGGCCGATCTGTGGTATTGAGGAGATTCAATATTAATTCCTAGTACATATAGTAGATTAGATTGTGATCTCACATTGACAATGTAGAACTGAATTATGGTTTTTGAACAAACACTGAAGACCCAAGTTCATGGTAAAATCTATTGTAAGGGGGATTCATTGCATATCCCTTATTATTTGCAGTCAATTTTTTTTATTTTCAATCTTTATCAGTCAACTGATAAAATAATTTTAATTTCGGATTGTTACAATAGATAATTAAGTGTCATAATAGGTAATCGAAATGTCACAATATGTTAGTTAAAGTGTCACGATAAATTTTTTTCGACCGGCCGAAACTTTCATTTCTGGACAAAAAAAAAAAGACTACAAATAGCACAAAAATAGTGGACCCGAGACATTTATCACCTGCGGAACTGGTACATGCACTGCATTCACCTTACAATGAAATTTACCCAAGTTCATGATTATACAAAAAGCTTCTATTTGGGTTTCAATAATTACCAAAAAATAAAAATAAAATGCGCTTATATGTTGTGATCTAAAACCATTTATTTGACCTTTCAGAATGAAATCATCTATTGAACTAGTGATATTATATTTTGACGTTACACAATTAAATTTAAAATTTTATAATATTTTTTATAAAAATAAAAATTAATTATAATATAATAAACTTTAATCAATATTTGTAAAAAAAAAAAAAAATTGAAAATTCATAATTTGAATTATGAAAAAGATTAATTATAATCAATTATTAATTCAAAAAATAATAATTAAATATTAAGAATGAACCTTGATTAAAAATTAAATAATTTCTATTTTTATAAAAACTATAAAATTATAAATTTAATACAGCATCTTACACAAATAGTGCGAAACTAATTATTTCCTAACAATGATAATCTGAGAGGGAGGGAGGGAGAGGGAGAGAGAGATATCATAATAATAATAATATGTAAGCATTTTCCCTATTTAGGAAAATCATTAGTAAAACCCAGAAAAATAATCCACAGAATCTATTATAATCCTATACATCCCACATCTTGCAAAACAAGTAAATTCACCAAAATCGCAAACCCTTGCGGCGTAGCAGCCATCAACGATCAACATTTCGCACCGATCAGAATCTAACGGTGGTCGGACCCCAGCAGCTCAGATCCATCACTTTCTTCACACACATATCTCTCCTCTCAACCCTCTCCCTCTCCGCCCCCATCATCCTCATCATCCTTCCACCCGACGGAGACGCCGGCGGCGGCGGTGCCGAGATAATATGAGTATGGTAGTAGGACAGAACTCTGGATTTAGCACGCTGCTCAATGGATCTGAAAACGTAGTTCCATCTGCAAACCCCTAATTGATCTTTCAATGCCTCCACCGCTCCGATGCTGGCCGCAACAACCCACCCCCCTTTTGTTGCTGCACTCATTTTATTTTATTTCCAATTAATTGATAAAAGTATGCAGAATTGCTGTAAAAACTGGTTGATTTTTTTGTCAAGCAGAAATGTGAAGTGTCATGTGTATATATAGGGAGAGGAGAGAGATTAATAGTGTGGGAAGATTCCGTATGAGAGAGAGTGTGGCCCAAAACGGGAATTAATCAAAACAAGGAGCGTTTTAACCAAAGGTTTTGGAAACTGCCATCTTTTCTTTTCTTATTTTTTTCCCCTTTAAATAAATGTTAGTATTAACAATTAAATAAAACCAGCTGTTTGGCTCATTTTCTGTGTATTAACCCACGGTTTCGGACGACTTTTCCACCTCAAGTTTAGGAAGTCGCTAGTTTTTTTTATATATTTAAAACAAGTAGTTTCAGTAGTATTTTATTAGGCTGCTAAACACATCGAATTTAGGTGAATTAATATGCCTGTTCTAGACAATTGAATTTATACCATTTTCTGAATATTTGTACAAAAAAAATGTGCTCTAATTATCTAACTCAAAATGAGCTTAAATGTATGTGTTTTTTTTCTAAATAAAGCAAGAAGAGATAAAAACGTTATATAATATATAAAGAGAAGATTAAGCTCGATTTGAATATTACTTTCTAAATTAAATATAAATTAGATTAAGCTCAAGATCTTATTTTTATTTCTGACCACATAATTAATAGTGGTAGGCATTTTCTGTGTGTTTAATTACTCACAGTTTTTGGAAATTAATCGGATCTTCATAGACATGTGGGCATAATTTTAATTTACAAAATGCGAGGAAAGGCTTATAACAGCTATATATATAGCCAAAATAAAATTCTGGAAGTAATAATTTAAAACTTTAAAGTATTAATTATTGTGGGATGTCGACTCATATTCTTACAAAAGGAAGCCTTAATTATTTTAATTTTGAAATCTGACTTTTACTAGATTGCTCTATTTGCTATTGTATTGCGTTCATCGTCAATCGTCATCGTTCCTTAATAGTAGTGAAGTTAAAGACAAAACGTTTTATTATGTGCGATTACTTTTGTTTACAGTTTGTCAAAATATACAAACTAATTAACAATTTTTACAAATTTAACATCGATCTCAATTCCTATTAAATTAAAATTGATGTGTGTCGCAGAAACATGCGTAGACCGATTTTAAAGCAATTAATTAACATAAATCAATGTTAATTTTAATGATCACATAATCGATCCACGTATATTTTTCATCATCCATGTCAGTTTTGATTTTGTTGGAATTCAAAAAAATATTAAATTTACAAAATTAGCATTGACCTTATTGCTACAAATAAAAAGAAAATGTAAATTTCATAATTTTAAAAGTATTTAACCATTTTATATCAACTGAATTTGATCCACTAATTTAATGAATGAAATCACTTGTTTTCTCCATATTAAAATTCATAACCGGAATCATTTCTTTATTTTGCCTTGATGCTAAGTAGGGATGTAAATGAACATAGTCACTCGGAAGGCATCCGGAGCTCCACTCGAAAAAAGCTTATTCGAAATTCGTTCATTTTCTAAACGAGCTTAGCTTGAGCCTTGAATTGAGCTTGAACAAAGTAGTATTCAACTCAGTGAGCTCGTTAATATATTCGAGCTCAAGCGTAATCAAACATGCTTCCTAACATGTTCATTAATATTGTAAATAATCCAAACAAGTAAATTAAATAAGCTCCTTTTTACCAGTTCGAACAGAGTAGTATTCGGCGCGGCTAATTCGCGAACATGTTTGAACTCGAACTTAATCAAACATGCCCATGAATATGTTCATTAATATTATAAATAAGTTCAAACAAGTAAATTAAATAAGCTCTTTTTTTAGCTCGGGCTAGAATATGTAAATTAAACGAGCTTTTTTTCGAGCATTCGAGCTTATGCTCAATTAATAAATTTTCGAGCATTTCACGAGTCCAACTCAAGCTGAATTCGAACATAACAAATATTTATCAAGTCGAGCTTGAACAAGAGAAAAAAAAATTCGAATCAGCTCGAACTTGAATATTCTTCAGCGAGTCGAGCTTGAACAAGAGAAAAAAAAATTCGAATCAGCTCGAACTTGAATATTCTTCAGCGAGTCGAGCTCGAATATGAGTACGATCGGCTCGATTCGGTTTATAGCCCTAATACTAAGAGTTGTAAATATCGATATCAAAATTCTATATTTCTTGTCATGTTTATATTTCTTATTTAATTTCATTTATCGGTACACATCATGTGTATTGTTAAATATGAAACATCTTATAATCAAATAAGATGGGATTTCTAAATCTTCCTTTAAATCTCCATATTTTGTTTATGATTTCCCTTTCTCACTATCCAAATATTTGTCTTTACTCCTATTTTGCCGACTTCACTCAATTATTTGAATAATATTTCTTTTTAAAGCATCTTAAACGTGAGGCCGATTTCTCCAAAGGTACCTTCGTCATTTAGTCAGTAATCGCAAAAGTACGTCTTTATATTATAAATTTTAAATATTTTCACATTATATGTATATATATTAACGTTACAAAATAAAAACTCTAATTTTTAAGAATTAAGTATTAAAATATGTCAAAAAATACCAAACTTTAAACAATTTTTCCAACATTTAATATTATTTTAAACAGTGTAATCGGGTGTGCCTTACATATAATTCAACACCTAAAATTCAAAATAAAATTCGAGCACATTCTTAGAGAAATGCGAAATTAAAATTTAGATATTTTTTTAGATTTTTTAAAGTTCATGTCATTTTTATAAAATGGACAAAAAACATATATTTTCACTTGACCAATGAGTGTTGTTGGCTAAGTGCAATTGGTCCAATTACACAATTAATTAAGAGTGAATCCTATCAATTATTCAATTGTGATTTCCCAAGGTAAAAATTACTTGATTGCAGCGGAAAAAAAAAACTATTATGAGTATAGAGAGAGAGAGAGAGAGAGAGAGAGAGAGAGAGAGAGAGAGAGAGAGAGAGAGAGAGAGAGAGAGGCAACATCAGAAGTTGATTCGTTGAAGAAAACATTTAGCCCACATTTGATATTTGTATGGATATTTAATGTACATGAAGATGAAGAATAGTATTAATTTGGACCCCAAAAGCTCAAATACATAACTTTTCTGAGAGACTCCTCCGATTGCTTCGATTTCTGTTGTTGTCTCTTTGTCGTCGTCACCGCAGCCGCAGGCGATAATTTTTTGGTCTGAGACTGAGAGAAAGATCTGAGATCGGTCTTGGCGCGCTGCTGCAGAAGTCGCAGAGCGTAATTCCACCTACAGAAGCCCTGATCTTTCATTGCTTCCACGGCGCCGATGCTCGCTGCTACTAACCAAGCTCTGCCGGTCGAACTCATTTTGATTTAGGGATCTGGAAAATTAGGGTTTCAAATAGAATTTGATGGAGGACGAGACTGTGATTGATTGTTTTGAATGTGATGATGCGGAGAAGAGTGAGATAGAGTAGTGATATATAGTGGGAAGACGAGGGTTCAACCAAACTGGGGCACTGCACACAGAAACTGAAGGCCCCCAGTTTTTTAAACTTGCTAAGTGCCACTTCATTTGGACTTGCTTAAAAAAATACTAGTTAGTTGACAAAACATTTGATTTTCAATTTAGACATATTTTATAAGACGTTCTTATAATAATTTAATGTTTTATTTATAGTAAATTTCATATTTTTTTTGTCCATCAGAATTATATTTTGTTAATATTTTTTCACGTGTACATATTAATTTTATTTTGAAATGTCGAATATGAGGAATTTTAGCATACAAAGTCAATTTTTCAGCTGTCCATTTTTTTAGGGATTTTTGTATTTGCTACAAATAAGATAATTGACTTATTATTGCAATGTTTTAAAAGTCACGTTTAAATTATAAATTTATTTAAAGATGATGGTTTTTTTAATAATTAACTCGTCAAAAATGTCCATTTGCCGTGATCATTGATTTGCCAAGTAATTGAACTATTGAAGTACCATTTTGCCAAGAAATATGCTCAATAAGTTTAATTTTTTAAGGTCTTAAATCATCCAAACTCACGAGTTGACTCTTGATGATGATTCAAGACAATCAATCAAGTGTTTAGAAAGGGTGAATAAACACGCGCAACTATAAAACACTTAACTAAAACGTTAGCAGAATAAGACAGATCAGATCCTCTATTTCAATTTCATATTTCATCTTGTATTCTAACAATTAGATTCATGTCATGTGTATTTAAAAAATTAAATAATTATCCACTAAAAAAAATTAAATACACATGACATCAGTCCAATAGTTGGATTACAAGATAAAA